>VDFB02000007.1:46366344-46716787 GCA_007258455.2 Sequoia sempervirens
TGGTAGATCCCACCATGTATAGACAATTGATTGGATCATTGATGTATCTAGTCAACACCAAACCAGACATTTGTTATGTAGTAAGTGCTCTTAGTCAATTCATGTGTGAGCCAAGACAAATACATCTAGTTGTAGCGAAGCATATATTGAGATACTTGCGTGGTACTGTGAGATATGGTTTGAGATATACTTCTAGTGAAAATCTGAAGTTACAAGGCTATTATGATTTTGATTGGGCCAAGAGTGTAACTAATAGGAAGAGCACCTCTGGATGTTGTTTCAGCTTGGGGTTTGCCATGATTTCTTGGTGTAGTAGGAAGCAGACTTCTGTGGCACTAAGTACTACAGAGGTTGAATACATTGCAGCATGTGTAGCAGCTCGTGAAGCAGTATGGCTACAAAAGCTCCTTGTCGGATTGTTCAGTCAGACTTTAGAGATGACTATGATTCATTGTGATAACCAAAGCTGTGTAAAGCTCTCAATGAATCGTGTATTTCATGATAGGACAAAGCATGTGGAGATCAAGTATCATAACATCAAAGACATGGTGTTGAGGAAAGCAATCCAACTCAAGTATATTTGTATTGATGATCAAACAACTGATATCCTCACCAAGCCTCTTTCTAGAGTGAAGTTTGCACATTTTCGAGACAAGCTTGGGGTGGTGGAGAATGTTACCCTTATTGAAAGAGAGACTCAACATCAATAAGCTTTGTTATAATGTATATTTCTCTGAGACAGAGAAATATGAGGTGAAAGCCCTTGTAGTGTATATTTCTCTTAGACGAAGAAATATGAGGTGAAAGCCCTTGTAGTGTATATTTCTCTTAAACGAAGAAATATGAGGTGAAAGCCCTTGTAGTGTATATTTCTCTGAGACTGAGAAATATGAGGTGGGAGCCCTTGTACATCTTTGAGATTGAGATGTGTTTTTCCATAAATGGGTGTAGCCATTGTCAGGTCATGTTGAGAGACTCTATGACGAGCCCTTGTACATCTCTGAGACTAAGATGTGTTTTTCCACAAATAGGTGTAGCCATTGTGGACGTCATGTTGAGAGACTCCATGATGAGCCCTTGTACATCTTTGAGACTAAGATGTGTTTTTTTCACAAATGGGTGTAGCCATTGTGGAGGTCATGTTGAGAGACTCCATGACGAGGATACTTGAAAATACCTCCCTAGCTAAGAGGGAGTGTTAGTGTTTTGTAGTGGCGGGAGATATTTTCTTCTAAATATAATTAACTCAAGGCAGGTCGACCTTTGTTTTATAAATAAAATTTGTATTTTTATAAGTCAGTCTTAGAAAGGAGGTCGCCTAGCTTGGTATTTAAAGGGGATAGAGTGCTCTCATTTGATCATCAATTCATTCAAATACAACTCACACTATTAAGCAACAGTTCGCCTTCTAAGCAACAGATCCGATTCTAGAAGAAGTGTTATTATTTTGTGCATTCAAGATTCACTTCAAGGAGAAGTGACATTACTTATTGTATGAGAATCAGCCTATTCTAGGGCCTGATTTTTTATGCAATTTTTGCACTTATTCTTTTGATTTATAAGAGAATATTTTTCTAGGTTTTTCTCCCTCGAGTAGGAGGGTTTTCCCAGGGTAAAATACTGTGTTCATTGTTCTATGTGTTGTATTTTCTACTTATTTGCATTTTTGATCTAAAAATTAACATCAATTACTATTATCAAAGAAAGAACACTTGTTTGGTAACAAGGTATGCAAGTTTTGTAAGCAACACTTGCAACAAAACATAAAACCACCATATGCAACCCTAGAACAGATTAAAACAAACAATCCACTATGACACACAACTACACTTTTAGAACTTGAAGAAAGGCTAGTGTCACTTCGAATTGCATTTGCACAAATTTGGCAACTAAGATTGAAATATTCTTTCCCAAAAATATGAAGAGTTTATTTAAAATATTCAGTTAAATAGAGGTTTAGTTTCACAAGCAAACACTTAGTGCATTGCTGAAATATTGACAGCTTCGTAAAAATGAAAATGCAAGTAAACAATGCTTTTTTCTAAGATTTCCTTATAGTTTATGACTTGAAAATGCCCAGACTTCTAGTGTAATTGAGGCACATGCATCTAGTGAATTTCTAAACTACAAGCAATAATGCAAAAAAATGAAACAAGGCACAAATGTCAGGGAACCTGGAGAAAGCGATGTTCTGAAATTCAAGACAATATGGCAATGCGTCCAAATCTTCTTCTTGGGATGACTTATAATTGAGGGTATTTCAGTGCCTACAGAGGTAGATTTTAGCCTTCACTTCCCACGTGACACTTAGCAAACAACATTAATTTAAATAACAAGCCATGTCCCTTCACTATGAGCTACGATTCAACCCCCCAGTAGCACGTCCTCCTAGAATTTGACTTAGGAAGTTTCCACTCGCCTTTATCACCTTCAAGTCCTGTTCCAAAAAATATTTGAGACTATTGTGATCAGTTCTGACCACAAATTTAGTACCCACTAAGTACTACCTGAACTTCGCTAGTGCATGCATAATCATCTTCTTATCATATGTGGAGTACAACCTCTTAGTGTCCCTCAGCTTTCTACTCTCGTATGCAATCGGATGTCCATTCTACATTAGAACTGCACCAAAAATCCGGTAATGCTAAAACTGGATATGGGCTCATGACTTCTTTGAGCTTGTCAAATGTTACCTATGCTTCCTCAGACCAGTGAAATGCACCTTTCTTAGTAAGGTCTGTCAAAGATGATGCCAACTGTGAGAAACCTCTCACAAATCTCTTGTAGTAAGAGCACAAACCCAAGAAGCCTCTCAATTTTGATATGTTCTTCGGTGGCGGCTAGTTTAGAATTCCCTGTACTTTCTCTTGGTATACTTTCACACCATCAGCCCCAATCACATGTCCGAGATAGAGTATCTTAGTCATCCCAAACTCACATTTGGAAGCTTTCGCATAAAGCAATTGAGCCTCCATGATACTCAACACTACATCCAAATGATGCAAGTGATCATCCCATGTCTTGCTATATATCAAAATGTCATCGAAGAAAATCAAAACAAATTTTTGTGTCTGCTTAGAATGTGTGATTCATGCACGACTGGAATGTGGCTAGTGCCTTTGTGAGTCTAAATGACATGACTAGGAATTAAAAATGCTTGTAGTGACAACAAGAAGCAGTTTTATGAACATCTTCCCGGACTTGTATCTAGTGATAACCCGAACGAAGATCAATCTTGGAAAAGAACACGGCCTCGTGTAACTCATCAAGCAACTCATTGATCCTGGGAATAGGATATCTGTTATTTATGGTTTACTTATTCAAATCCCTATAGTCTATGCACATGCGCATAGTCCCATCCTTTTTTACCAAAACAACTGACAAGGCAAACGAACTAGAATTGGGTCGGATGTGTCCCATGCTCAAAAGCTCTTGATTGTCTTCTCAATCTCCTCCTTAAAATGGCGTGGGTGTTGATAGGGTGTAGTTATAACTTACTTAGCCCCCTCCTCAAGGTCAATGACGTGCTTGAACCCACAATCAAGTGGACGTCGTGGAGGAATGTCTCCAAATACTACCCCATGCTTATCCAACACTGTTTGGATGTCAACATGGTAGTGCAGCTTGCTGTCGGAGGTAGGCTTGGCAGAAATAAAGCACTGTGCTGCCCAATCCACCTCTCCATGTCTGAATAAAGCCTCCATCCTTTTGGATGACACTACGCGAGGACCACCATCAGACATAGCCGTCAGCACAATCTTTTTATCATCAACCATAAACTCTAACTCCATTCTGCGGAAGTCTTGATTGTACCTCCCAAGTGACTACAACCATTGTAAACCCAAAACTGCATTGATATTACCAAGACTCAATACATAGAAGTTATCAGTCAAGGTGTAATCTCCAATCTAGATGCTAAGTTGGGAAACCCTCCTAGTGCAACTCAACTGAAACATGTTTGCCATAGTCACATTGAAACTCGAGAACTCCTCAACCTGTAGCCCACGCTTCATCACTAGACCCTCATCGATAAAGTTGTGTGTGGCTCCACTATCCACCAAGCAGACCATGCATTGTCCCTTAAGGACATCTCTCAAACGAAATGGATGAAGTCTAGGAACTCCAGACAATGAGGCTATGGTGCTCTAGGGAATCTCCTTAACTCCATAATCATCCAACTCTAACTGTGGAGGTGGCTCCTCTTGTCCATTGTCATCTCTAGTATTGGTCTCATGACCATCCAACTCCTCATCATCTAAGATGACCTCAATCAAATGAACCTTGCCTTTCCCAAGGCAACGGTGGCCAAGCTCCCATGGCTCCTTGCAAGTGAAGCATAACTTTTTCCTTCATAGTTCATTTCTAGATTCCTGATCAGATTTCGGTGTGGTGTTCTTTTGCTGATTGAAACTCTTTTGTTTTGACGGGAATCCACTAAAAGTCTTCCTCTAAGGCTAGAAGGGAGGTTTAGTCTCCAAATCCAAGGCTAGGCCAATGGCGTCATGCAATGTACTAGGCTTATGAGCCTTCACTAAACCCCTCAATTTGTCACTCAAACCTTCAAGAAACAACATAGTGACCCACCTCTTCGACATATTAGGAACCATGACCAACCTGCTTCAGCTGGGCCAAATCCCTGTAATAGACCTCAACATCCTTCCAATCAAAGCATGCTATCAATTTATTGACAAACTCCTCAAATGAATGTATCAAGGCATGATCTTGTGATATCAACCCATGGTGCCACCAGTCATATGCTACACCCTTTAGATGCATTGTAGCAAATTGTATAGCCTTTTCTTCCTCCATAGGTTTCAAGGAAAGGAATGTGTCAAGTTTATGCACCCATGATTTGGCACTTATCTTCCCGCTTCCATCGAAGGTCGGTAAAGGAATCTTATTCAATGCTTCCTTGTATTCCTTAGGTTGAGTGCCTTGACCAGTTTGTCTTTTGAGTCCCTTGTCTTGCCTCTCCATTTTGAATTTGGCTTTATCTTTTTGCTAATTCATAAACTCATTTAGATTAATTAACTATCTCACCTCATGTGGAAGAGCTTAGTACTCATTGTAGGCCACCATAACATCATCAATGATGTGTGTTTCTTCCTCCAACTCCGGAATCGCTTCTTCTTTAGTTTGCCTTGGCACAAAAGTAGGACGTAGAGGCCAATCAGACCTTATGCTTGCCATCCTAGCAACATTAGAAGTTTCTCTAGTTTGATTTCCTTGTCCAACATCACTTCTACTATGATCACTACCAGACCTTCTTGATCCTACACAATCCACTCTCAATTGGCCCATGGTCAGAATCATACGATCTTGGAATTGTTGTAGCATTTGTTGTTGTTGTTGGGCAAAGGTGGTTAAGAAATTATCAATCTAATAATTTAAATCCCTTGGTGGGCTTTCACCTCTTCTCTCGCCCATCTCGGCTTCAGCTGGGATAAAATCAAGCCCTTCTTCTTGCTGTCCTGACCTACTTTTGATGAAATATGTATGTGATCCTACCTCTCTAGAGTGCATAGAATCAAATTAACTAACATGCAATAACCCACTTTCACCAACTGACCAAAAAGCACATGCAATCATCTGGGTATCTTCCAATCTAGCATGCAATGCAAAAACCCCAACAGGCTGGCAAGATTATTAGCTTTGATACCATTGAAATATTCTTTCCCGAAAATATGAAGAGTTTATTTGAAATATCCAATTTAATAGAGGTTTTGTTTCACAAGCAAACACTTAGTGCATTGTTGAAATATTCATAGCTTCATAAAAATGAAAATGCAAGTAAACAATGTCTTTTTCCTGAGGTTTCCTTACAGTTTATTTGACTTGAAAACGCCCAGACTTCTAGTGCAGCCAAGGCACATGCATCTAGTGAATTTCTAAACTACAAGTAATGCAAAAAAAAATGAAACAACAAGGCACAAATGTGAGGGGACCTAGAGAAAGCGTTGCTCTAAAATTCAAGACGATATGGCAATGCATCTAAATCTTCTTCTTGGGACCACAACTTATAATTGAGGGTATTCCAGCACCTACACAGGCAAATATTAGCCTTCACTTCCCACGTGATACTCAACAAACAACATTAATTTAAATAATAGGCCACGTCCCTTCACTTTGAGTAGCGATTCAACCACCCAGTAGCACGTCCTCCCAAAATTTGACTCAAGAAGCTTCCACTCCCCTTTATCATCACCAATCTGCACGTCTTATTCTAGTGCGTTAATTACAGTCCGTCTAGTGTAATCAATACTTGGCCTGGGGTTTTCGTCCCATCCAGCACAGGGTTTTTGTCCCATCTAACACAGGGTTTTCGTCTTGTTAAACTTCTCCAGCATAGCTCGATAGAAGATAAAAATCAAAGTAATTTTATGAATCCAACTTTCCTCCAATTTGATCCTTTTATCATTTCTAAGTTGCCAAACTTGTCTTCCAAAAAGCAATCGATCCCCCAATGAAGATCCTATTTCCATTTTCAAAAAATCAACGGTCTTATCCATTTTCAAAAAATCAACGGTCTTGTCCATTTTCAAGACATCGCCCTTATTTGAGAATAAAGACATGCATATTTTGATTTATTAATCACCAAGATGAAATGCCTAGTGAAAGAAGTCATCACTTAAAGTGGCCCCGCCTCATTCAAAATGAATAATTAAATAAACTTAACGAACTATAGCTTTTTTAGCCTCAATTTAATTATTCTCTTATTCTCATATATTTTGATTTATTTCTAATCTTCGAGAATGAAAAGATTAGAAAATTTCTTCATATTTAAACATCAAGCGAAGGACATTACAAAGACACAAGAGATTTCAAATTGGACTATACGGAACTATTATCAATGTGCCAACAAACATTAACATCATACAAACAATATTGCCATGATAATCTAATGAAACATGGACAATTGTTGTTACATTAAAGAGACGTTTGCAATACTCAAATGCATATAAGAAAGGAAGAGTGTGATCGAACACTATTATGAATGCTCTCAATGAGTAGTGCAAAACAACACTATACAAAATGCAAAATGTAAAATTGAACAAAAATTGGCTCGACCATTTGTACCCTTTACAAGAACAAGTGCCTAGTATTGACTCTTCATCAAATGATGAGGACAATGAGATTGGCAATGCAATGGACATTGAAACAAACACCTTGATACATTGATTTTCTAAGTAAAGAATTATACATTCTCTTCAATACAAAATAATAGAAATTGCACTAGTAGAAGGAAAATAACCTCTAGGAATGTTTCAAGATAAATATGCAGAAGAGATGAACTTCCCGACACATTGTTTGGGGAACCACGCAACAAGGAAGTAGCAAAAAGAATTCCAAATATAAAATCGCCCAATTAGAATTACAAAATTCAAATAGAGCATTTGCCTATCATACCACTAACTTATTTTTCAAAACTATCAAAATACTATTTGGCCAAGTTTTTCCTACCATATGGATAAGAATCTACAAGGGAAAACTAAAAGTTAGAACACTAGTAGCAAAAGATGTCAAGTACAAACCAAACCTTGAAAAAAATTTGCAATCAAATATTGGATATGTAGATTTAAGAAAGATAAGAAATTCACTAGAGTATTTGTGATATGTCAAGAAGAATTTTTTCACAATGATACGACAATTAGGACCACTAACTTTTTTTGTCACATTCATTAGTGCAGAGCAAAATTGGGCTTCATTAACAAAAACATTGGAAGAACTATACATCTCACATTACACAAAATTGAACCAAAGCCAACCTAATTCACCTTCCAACATTGACATTTTCTCTTTGATAAAAAGGGATCTAGTCACTTGTACCCACTATTACAAACATAAAGTTAATGTAATGAAAAAATTACAATGTTCAAATGAAACATTCTTTGGAAAGGTATTGGGCTACTTTTCAATTACAAAACTTCAAAATTGAGGGAATGAACATGATCATATTATGCTATGGGTTAAAGATGCACCAAGCTATAGAAAAGATAACAATGCTAGCATTGAACAATTTGCAGACAAATATATAACTTGCAATACAAAAACTTTAGATGATCGAATAACTAGATTACATATACATCATCACACCAAACAATGTACAAAGACAAAATGAAAAAAGTATCACTTTGGTTTCCCACAACTGCCTATGAGAGCAACAACTGCCTATGAAAAAAGTGTCACTTTGGTTTCCCACAACCACCTATGAGAGCAACAACAATACTTGAACCATGCATTGACAAAAAAGAAGACAATATGCATATTTTCGAGAAACTCAGATCCACTTTGGAAACATCAAGTTATGATTCTTTTGTATCCTTTGGAGATTTCTTAGTGAACATAAACATGAGTGAAGATGAATACATACTAGCCATACGATTTACATTGCTTAGGCCAACATTGTTCTTAAAAAGAAAGCCAACTCACATATGGAATAATTCATTTGCAACCCATATTCCACATCTGTGGCAAGCAAATACAAATACACAACTTGTTCTCAATGCATATGTTGCAACAATGTATTGTAGCTCTTACATGACCAAAGGTAATAACTCAATGGAAAATTCAAGCAATAAGATACACACAAACCACAAACAACATAGCATTGATGTCATAAATATGATAACAAATCTTGGCAACACCTTGCTCAACTTACACCAAATGTTTGCTCAACAGGCTATACACATTGTGTTTTCACTTCCGCTCAACTATAGTTCATGAAAATGTAGATTCATGGACACTTTTGCTGCTGAAAATCACACATTTATTTTAAAGGCTTCAAAACTTTTGAACAATGAACTAGATGAGTCACAAAATGTCTCTTGCAAAACCTTGATTGACCATTACATTGCATGCCCTAAACCATGGGCCAATATTTGTGTAGCATAATTTTTTGTAGAATACACAATAGCAAAAGGAAAATTAACATGACAAACTAGACTACAAATTATCACATTTATCAAGTACAATAAACATGTTGACATGGAGAACTACTACAAAGAGAAAAATTTGCTATATGTTCATTTTTTCATCGATGAAAACACATTGAAATATGAACACAACATGGTAACATGCTTTTTCTAGCAATCAAAAATAGTACAACTTAACAAAGAAAAGTATGTGTACAATGTAAATGAATTGTGGGGTGATATCGACGATGTTATGATTGATGCTAACATTTATAATAACAATTATAAGGATAAAAACAATATGCAAAAACTAAATAATAGAGACAATGAAGAATACAACTTGAAACCAAATTTAGAGACACTAAGACATAATGTGTACACAAAAAAACACAAAGACCATTTGGCATAGCTACACATCCACACTTACTTGACAACAAAAAACATTACAATGTTCGCAGAATGTTGAACAAAGAGCAACAAGCCATAGTGAAGGATATACTAATGAAAAAACATCAAAAAAACCTCCAACCATTGCATTTGTTCTTAATAGGAGGTGTTGGCACAGGTAAAATCTTCACTACAAAAGCAATATATCAAGGCCTTCTTCGTACATACAATAACGCAATTAATAGTGACTCGAACAAGATAAAGGGCTTGTTACTTGCATACACAAGAAAATCAACTTGTAATATTAGAGGCACAACCTTGCACTTTGCACTAATTCCATTTAAGAGATCTACTTTTATTCCCTTGAGCTTAGAAAGATTAGATGCATTGACAAAACAATATCAACAATTGTGTATTGTTGACATAGATGAAATTTTGCTAGTTGGAGCAAGATTGCTACTTTGCATAGACAAAAGGTTGTATGAAATAATGCAAACACCTACTAAACATTTTGGTCGTCTAGACGTAATTTTTGTGGTGACTTCTACCAAGTAGAACCTATACATGATTGTCCAATGTTCATACTCCACCAATGGATACTAACCTAATACCATATGATTTTTGGCATCAAAACATCAAATGCTACAATTGACAAACAACGAGGAAAAAAGATTAAATGTTTATCGCTATCCTTAACAAAATACGTACAGGTTCTCAAATAGAGAATGGCATAGCATACTTTAATAACAAATGCTTACGATCTCCACCTACACACCCAACATTCCCATTTCTTTTTTACAAAAAAAGGATAACAACACACACAACCAAAAGATATTATCTGCTCTACCTAGACAACTAATTACAATCCATGCAATTGATGAACATGACAACTCTGTTGACATAAAACAAGTGCACAAACATACTATAGCTCTAGAAAATCAAATAATGTTAAAAAAAGGCATATTGGTAAAGATCTATGGAAACTATGATATACAGGATGGTCTTGTTAATGTTTCAAACAAAAGATTCAAAGCATATACACAAACTACTAACATAGATATCATTTAGGTTGAATTCAATGATCGTCATATTGGAAAATCTCAGGTTGCAAAATTAACACATTTTAATTGAACATATGTTGATAATGGATGGGTACCAATTCTTTGACTTGCAAGACCACTCCAAAAAATAAGTGCTACACAAAAGAGTACTATTAGAAAACAATTTCCATTGCAATTAGCATGCACTTGAACAATACATACAACACAAGGGCTCACTATGCATGGTATTGGATTTGACCCTTTCAGTGTGCACCAACATGTGTTAACATACACAACTCTATCTCGAACATCAAGCATTGAAACACCATTTTTATTAAACCCTCTAACACCAAAGAATTTTAAGGGAAAGCCAACAATCATACAAGAAATGGCACGACTTGAAACAACTGCTAGTTGAACTCTTCAAAATGACATTCATTGTAAAGAACACACATCATGTATTACCATATCTACATTAAATACTTGTCATTCCCAACCCCATAAAGAAGACATATTACATGACAAAGACTTAATGTCATAAAAAATTATATGTCGACAAGAAACCCACTTGAAAACATTGATGATAGACGATATATTACCAAACTACAATTGCTTTGCAACATACCATGTTCATGGCATAATGACTTGTGTTAGAAAAAAGATACATGTGTTGAACACAATACTTTTCACACTTGAAATTGTTGAAGAAATATTGCTCTCATTCATACTTAATGGTTGAACACTTTTCATTTGTAATATTTAGGCCAAACCAACAACACTTACAAATATCAAAACAATTATCAATGAGGCAATGACAATTATTTCTAGTCAAGGCCTTATCTATATTGCAGGCGACTTCAACATTGACATATCCACACACTCAAAAACTATAGAAATGTTTAAAGAGCACATGCAAATACACAACTTGCATGTGTTACTTGAACAAATAGATCATTTGTCAAATACCATTATTGATCATATTTGGACAAACAATTATGCACACACGACAATTCAAAGACTAGAAGCATATTGGAGTGATTGTGACATTATTCTAACTCACATTGACAACATTGTCTAGGCATGGTATGCATTTTACAAGAGGTATACATGAATAGCAATATTCCTCGATGCAATGTGTAATTGTCTACTTATATCATTGCTCTACTCAATGATACTATTGCAAATCATCATTTATGCTATGTTCAAGACTATAAATTCATATGAAAAAATCTAACATAAACATTATTTTGTAGGTGACTTCAAAATATGAATACTAGTCAAGCCATATCATCTAGTTCAGTATCTTCAAAAGCACATGGAACCAAAAATAGTAAAGTATCTAGAAAATATCAACAAACTACTTGCCTGCACAAAATTCTCACAAAATTGACTAACAATCTTGTTTCCTTTTGTAACTATGAATG
This sequence comes from Sequoia sempervirens, assembly GCA_007258455.2. Classification (NCBI taxonomy): domain Eukaryota; kingdom Viridiplantae; phylum Streptophyta; class Pinopsida; order Cupressales; family Cupressaceae; genus Sequoia; species Sequoia sempervirens. The sequence goes on from VDFB02000007.1 coordinate 46,378,108, forward strand.
TTCTCCTTTTGCAGATGCTCCAAGCACATGCAACTCAATGACCAAGACCTTCCTAGTCCACAAGAACACATTAGGAAACAGTGAAACATGCCAATGATGCTAAATGAATAGAAACAAATATTGCATTTTGATTAACTTTGTAATTTACAATCTTGCTCTTCTTTGTTTTAGTCAACTACAAAGCATTGAATCAAAGATCTTACCCTCTTGCAAATTAAATACACAAAGGATTCAAACAAAAGAAAGGTATTAATTCCAAATACTACTTGTCTACAATATAGTTGGTTCATTTGGCTACTTTATACTTCTGCATTTTGCATACATGTGCTATAGCAATTGGAACGGGTTTTGTTGCATCCATAAGTAGTTGCAAGATTATATTTAATGTAATATGTCCATTGTTCTACACCATAATTTTTTCTATGTTTTACCCACAAGTGAATAGTTTATGCATCTAACCTTTAAGAGCAATAAAAATTTTCTTTTCTTTTGAATAATAAATGCACACTTGAAACACATTTCAAACTTTCCCATTGCATACAAAATAATTCCTTTTATTGATTCAAATAATGATACATAATTTCCATATGACATTTCATATTTCCAATTTCAATAGAGATGGATACAATTTACACACATAGCTTAAACAAGCTTGCAACAACTATAAAGTACAATGGTATGTGAATTCCCCCTCAAATTTTGGCCACCAACTGAAGAGAAGCATCACTCAAGCACTTTTCCATCAACCTCAGACTTACTACTGTCCCCCGCACATCTACCTAACTGGTAAGATGAACCTACCCTTCGATAAAGAGCTTGGTTTGGTAACCTCATCACAATAGCCTATTTTGAGCTTGGTGTTGTTGGTGTGAATAAATGTCTTGTACCTAGCTAATTCATTCATTGGGTAATTAGGGGACATATTCACATATTAAGTTTACTTAGGATATAAGATTCTTTCTAAAAGTCTTAGTTGGGTTTTCTAGAACTTATCTTATCTAGCTAGTATTGTTTGCTTCCTAGGTAGTTATTTTGTTAGTTGTCTCATGTTATAGGATTAAGACACTTGTCATGATCTTGTCTAATCCTATCTCTCTACCTTGCCTTTATAAGCAAGGCATCTCATGTACATTTGCATTCAAGTATATTCAACCAATATTCAATTTTGCATTGTTGAAGCAATATTTCTTGCCATTCTCTCTCTTGTGGAAGATATTTTGGTCTAGCAACGGGTGTTGGGGAGTCAACATTAACTCCCAAATGGTATCAGAGTTCTAGGTGTTGCAAATTCCTTCCCAAATCTGAGGGTTTCATGTTGGATTGAATATTTTTGTTGGGTGCAGGTTGGGGTTTCAAGGACCTCACGAGTGAGATTAGGTGGCCCGAGAGACAAATTTTGATATAAAATTTGACCATATTCGGGTAAAGTTGTTTTTGAGGCAAAAAATAAATTTGCCGGAGCAAGATGTATAGCCCCCCAGGTTGACATTATTTTCAAAAAAAATATTTATGCAGTATTGTTAAAAAAATTTGGGGAAAAATTTTATTGTAATCGGGCAAATATTTTTTAAATATTTCGAGGGTTTTATTTGTGGCGGATATACTTTTTCGACATTTATTTGCAAATAGGTCGTACTTGTCGTAGTGTCTGCCTACTGTCAGTTTGTTGGTCAGGTCAAATTTTCATCAGTCGTCAAATCATTCTTTATCCATGACATTTATTTATTGGCATCCCTCCAACCGCAACCAGTCGCATCGCATGATGTAGATCCAACTACAACCAAATCGGCAAGAAGTATCGGTTCCAAATCACTTCACAGGTTTTATTTATCCACCATCAATTTTGTGTAAGGAGCCGGCCTTACCTTGCCATATCATACCTATCCAGTCATCGATTGTCAAATCACATCTCATCGACGAATTTTCGGCATCAAATCACGGTTGGTCATTGTCTTTTTAGAAGGTACCTGTCACGTCATCTTTGGTAGCAGTTTTAACATATAAATATTTGTGTTTTAAAACTGTGAATTACCTTTCTTTTGGCCGATTTTTATTTCCGGTCATATCGTTGTATGTACTATCAGCAATATTAAATAATTAGCATAGTTTATATATTTCAAATGTTTTTTAAACTATCGATTTAAGTTATATGTGATCGACTGAGATTTGACAATGGTCACATCATTTTGTTGTCATTCAATATATCCATAGGTGCCTTTATTCTATGGTTGGCTTGTCTTTCTAATCGACAGGTTTAATATTTCTAAGCCTTGTTTAAAACTTTGTTTTGAAAAGTCTTTATAAGGCCAATGGTTTATTAACATTGTCTAGAGGCTTTTTATTTTTGCATATATTTTTCCCATGATCATATCATAAGCCCTGAGCACCTAGTTTTTGCGCTGACTTAGTCTGCCAATGCTCAAATTTTGCTCCCTAATTGCCCAAAAATAGCCATTTTTTTCATTTTTGCATAACTTTCTCATACAAAGGTGGATATTTTCAAACAAAATATTATTGGAAAGTTGGAGATCTCAAATTTTCAGTGGTGCAGGTGTTTTCCAACAATTTTGCAGTTATGTGCCATTTTTTCTAGGTTGAAGCCAAATCTTTGTATTTTGCCTCCAACCTCGTAACTTTTTCCTTCAAACTCTGATTTTTGCCAAATTTGCAGCATTAGGAAGGTATTTAGGAGCACTACAGTTCTATTCACGCACTTTTTGTAGATTTTTTTTTGGATTTTCATAATTTTAGTTTGAAGTTGATTTGGTAGTTTGGGATACATTGTTGTAAATTTGCAAAAAAAGTGTAAATTTGTTTGGACAAAGGGGTTAATTTCTTGTATTTTGAGGGTTAATTGTTGTTCCTCTCTTGTAATATCTGATTGTATCGTGGATTTTCCAAAAAATTTACTCCTAATTCCATATAACTATCATGAGTGGAGATCACAAATGGAGTTATTATTGTTAAAATTGACATTACAAAGGATCACATTTGGTCAAGATCCAAAACCCACAAGAGCTAAAGAGAGAAGGAAATGGCTTGATAGAAGGGGTGAAGCTCTTGGTACTCTTTTTTTGTCCATTTCTCCAAATCATCATGTTGCATCTTGCACACAGCCTAATCAAGTTTGGACTACTTTAGAGAATCTCTTTAGTAAGCCAAATAAACTGAGGAAATTTAAGATGGAGAATGAAATAATGAGTCTTAATCCATCATATTTTGACAATATCCAAGACTTCTTCTCTAAACTCAATTCTCTAAGATTGCAGTTATCTAATTATGGGGTCACTAAAGAGGATGAACAGATGATTCTTTCTATTCTTGTTAAGCTTGGTCTTGATTATTCAATGTTTGTTTCTACATTTTGTGCCAAAATGGATGCCCTTGGAAATGCATACCAAATTCCTTCTCTCGATGAATTTGCAGCTCAACTCACAAGGGAACAAGCAAAGTTTGTACAAATGGGCACATTGAAGTCTTCTACATCACATGCTCTTCTTGCAAAGGATATAAAGGCTTCAAGTGGCAAAGGTAAGAAGTAGAATAAGGCTCACAAGTCTAATGAGAAAGGTAAAGATTCTCCTTCACATAGCACTCCTGAGTCTACTCCCTCTTCTAAAGAGAAATCATCTAAAAAGAAGTTCAAATGTGCATATTGTAAAAGGATAGGACATGATGATCATAGATGTTACAATAAGAAGATTGATGAGCTCACACACCTTCTTCAAAAGAATAAAATTCATTTTCCCTCATCAATTTCTTCTTCTTCTTCTTCAACATCTCTATCAACAGCTCCATCGTCATCATCTCAGTTAGAGAATACAGGATCTACATCTAGGCTACACAAAATGAAAGGACAAGCACTCTTGACCTTTACAAGTCTTGAATCTAATAGATGGCTTCTTGATTAAGGGGAATCTCATCATATGACATCTTCTATGGATATGTTCTCTTCATTTGATCTGTGTAATTCACCTCATATATTGATGGGTAACAATACATATATAAAGGTAAGTGGGAACAGTTCTATTGACATGGGGGAAGGGACTTTCAATGATGTACTTTGTGTTCCTTCTTTGTTCACAAATCTCCTTTCTATTTATCAAATTACCCATGGGGGTCAAGGTAAAACAATTGAGTTCACTCCTGATAGGGTGTACATAAGGGACTTGGAGACTAGGGATATTATTTCTATTGGGATGGTTGATCATTCATCTCGTGTGTATTCCTTTTCATATTTTGCTTTAGAAGGTGATATTGTTCCTTTGACTGCATCACACACTCCAATGAGTGTGAACCATGTTTTTGAGGAGAAGTTTGGTCATCTACACCTTGGTATTCCTAAGACCAATGTTGAGCTTCTTAATCCTCCACCTCTTGCTTCTTCAACTATCAGTGCTTCTATTCAGTATTATGATCATAGTTTTTCAAATTTTGCTTTGTGGGGTAAGTATTTGACAGGTATTTCTAACTTGTTTGTGGAGTCTCATACTACGGATTTGGAGGACACACTTGAGGGGGTTTCTCTCCTATTTGATGATAGTTTTAGCACAACTATTATTCCATCTACTTTTTCTTTGGAGATTGACATTCATGAGTCTCCCCATTCACTTGATTTGTCATGTTTCTTGGTTGAGTTTGACCATGATTATATTGTGACTTATTCAAGCTTGGAGATTCCTACTTAGTTTTTAGAGGCATACATGTTAAGACTTCATACTTGCTCCTTTCAGTTTGACATGGAGTGGCTTCTTCATTAACTTATGGATCTATTTCTTCCTAAGGGGAGATGTGTTACTTGCAGACATTGGAGCATCTTTTATTTTTAGGCATTCTTCCTCAACATTGGAGCTTCTTCATTATGGGGGGATATCTTATCTCTCTATTTCCCTCTTATGGGGGGTCATTGATTGTATATGCATGATGGATGTAGTCCTTGGGGGGTATCATTAAGTCCTCCATACATCATTTTCAAGTTTTTTTTTTCTCTTTTTTGGAGAGGAGTTTTGTCCCATTGGGTTTTCTCCTTTTCTCCCCTTGTGAGAGATTGATTGTATTTGCATTTCCAATGTAAATGGGTACCTAACATGACCTAGTAGTCGGGACCCATCTTCATCTTTGCATAGTTTGCATAATAATCTTCTCCCTAAGTTGCACTTAAGGGAGGTGTTCGTATGAATAAATGTCTTGTACCTAGTGAATTCATTCACTAAGTAATTAGGCGACATATTCATATGTTAAGTTTACTTAGGATATAAGATTCTTTCTAGAAGTCTTGGTTTTTCTAGAACTTATTTTATCTAACTAGTTTTGTTTGATTCCTAGGCAGTTAGTTTGTTAGTTGTCTCATGTTATAGGATTAAGACACTTGTCATGATTTTGTCTAATCCTATCTATCTACCTTGCCTTTATAAGCAAGGAATCTGATGTACATTTTCATTCAAGTATATTCAACCAGTATTCAATCTTCCATTGTTGAAGCAATCCTTCTTGCCATTCTCTCTCTTGTGGAAGATATTTTGGTCTAGCAACTGTTCCTGGGGGTGTTGGGGAGTCACCATTAACTCCCATAGGTGTTGTGTCATATGTTTTTAGACTGACATACAATGGTTACAACTTACATGTATGAACATACCATTCCTAGTACGTAATTCTGAAACAGTGAAACCAATAGTGTAAACGATGGCTACTTACACTACTTTGGCCAAAGTTTCCATTACCTTTAACTTAGAGTAGATGTCACACGTTCACCCACCTTCCTAGCTCGATTTGGTTTATAATGACTGTGGTGCATGTTTTTGAAATCTGCAAAAGACTAAGCTTCATACAAGGTTAGTAAATCACAAATTCTTCAAACATGACCCTATGAAATACTTTGCAAATGCTTTAAAAATGCAACAAAGGATGAAATACAACTAAAAGAATTATAAAAGCAACCACAAATTACCTATTCCATAGTGGATTGGTGTCACATGTGCTAGTGACCCTTTCCCAACCCTTGATCAATAGCTAAAATGATGAAGTGCAATGGAGATGAAGAACAAGATTATTTCTCAAACCAAGAGAGTAACCTTGCATAAAATTGTGGATCCTATGAATGAGGATTAAGCCTTCTTTTATAGATTTTGTTGATGAGAGATTGGCCAAGATGGTGAATGTGGGACTAAGATTGGACAAATGAAAGAAGGACACTTGTCAAGTGATTATTGGTTAATGGTTGTGCAAGATTTGGGAAGAGTTTCCATGAGAGGGAAATTTTGAATTCAAATTTGCAATAAATTTTGAGAGGGGGACAAGAAAAACAGCAATAAATGCCATGTTTGACTTGTCATGTTGAGGAAAAATGAGGTTTTTTAATAAATCAATAAAATTGATTTGTTGTGCAAGTGGAGATATCTAGAGAATGCAAGTGGGATGGGATTAACATTTAATCAGGGTTAGATTAAATAGATGATGATTATGCTAATTTAATGCTGATTAGGTGAGTTGACCTTTAGGATTTTAATATTTGATTTATTTAAATCAGAAAAGAATGAAATATGGATTTAATTAAATAAATGTTTGATCTATTTAATTAAAGTGATGATGTTTGATTTATTAAAAGGCTGATGATAATGTTTATTTGATAAATGACCTTAGGAAATGAGATTATTTAATGAATGGATGAAAGTGATGAATGATTAATTGATGAATGGTCCTAATGCGACATCTAATTTGACTGAATCCGATTGAATGCATAATGTTAGTTTTGCATGTCTACATTTTGCCCCTCTTTGAAGCAATGTACTTGTTGCATTGGTTCAAAGAATAAACTTGCCGCTATCAAAATCAAAAAAATTCTAATTTTTCGGATGCCCCAGCGGAAATAAGTACACTGGTACATTGCCCCCTCGAGAGATCAAGCGAAAAGATTTGATTTGAGGGTCAATCTCGTGATAAAGAGGTTCAAAATGGATGGTTATGGATGACGATGCAAATGAGATGATTTCAAGATGCTTAGAATAACAAATCTGTATTATCCTAAACAACTTAAATGATGATATGATATGAGATGGATGAGATGATGATGTGATATGCTATGATTATGCAACGGATGATTTATGCAGATGCTTAGACTAACAGATCTATATTATGATGATGATGCAAATGCAATGCATGTGAAATGATCTATGTTTCCTATGATGTATGATATGAATGATATGTGGTATGCTGATAGTTTAGTGGATGCAAGATGGATGCATTGGTGATGATGATGTTAGCGCAAAAATGAAATGATGACAAGAGGATCCAACAAGTCCATGATTATGAGAGATGATGATGAGAAATGATGATGATAGATGGATGATTTGCTTATCAAGGATTGGGATTTTCAAAGGGTCGCTTACTTTATGTTTGATAACACGCCTAATCACGATGCATCAAGGTATAAAGGACCAGGATGGCGTTGTACTTAGTGTGATGGACTTTGACTCAACAAATAGATAGGAGTATTCTTGTTCACACCTGACATACGTAAACCTTGCTAGGATGCACTTTAGAAGTCTCAAACATCTCAGACCAAAACACGGAAAGGTATAACCAATCAATGCAATAGTCAACAAGCTATCTAAAACATCCTCCATACATATCTAACAAAGCAAGTATTCGCCAAGTTATTTTACAAGAACGTCCAACAAGCACAACAGACAAAAGATAATGATCGTTGCCCCATTCCTATCTCTCTAAATCCTTCGTTCGGATATCATCGAGAGGTCCTTGGAATGAGCGCAATAAGATAAATCAAAAGAAAAGACCAAGTACACAAACAAGTTGATGTTCTTCATCCGATAACCAAAAGGGAATGTGTTTTTAAGGATAAGAACCGAAACTTATTGCCAAAAGATAATGCCCATTGTAGGAAGGATACATCCTAGGACATGTTAGTGGATGGCGGCCGATCATTTCGTTTATCCAAAATGTTCTTCGATCATAATAATACCCTTGTAGGAAGGATTCATCCCACGACATGATGTTATCGAGATGATTGTGGGACTGTTTGGATGATGGACTATCGACACAAAGACTTGACCAACTTGTTTACGTACTGACTTAGACTTGAGACTTGACGCTTTTGAGTTTTCACTTTTAACCTGCTAGACTTGTTTCTAACTGTTTCACCAAAGGTTGAGGATGACGATTAGTTTATTATGAATGGTGTTTATTGTGGGTGCAAGCGAGATGATGCAGATGGATTTTTTCAAATATTTGATGTTTTTGACATTTTTGAAATGTTTTGAGGCTATTTTTGGTGTTTTGAGATTTTACAAATGTTTTGATTTTTTTGAATTTTTCGATGTTTTTGGATTTTGTTTTTGAATTTTTGTGATTTTGATGTTTTTCAAATGTTTTTGATTTTGATGTTTTGATGTTTTGGATTTTGATGTCTCGAGGGCTGATCAAAAGATGAGCCTTGCCTCACGCTTTAAGCTCGAGAGACAACGTGAGTTCGATTCCAATGTTTTTATGTTTGACCTTTGAGTGTTTTTGGATTTTTGATGTTTTGGATGTTTTGGATTTTTGATTTTCTGATGTTTTTGGATTTTTGCATGATTTTTGATGATGTTTTTGGATTTTCTGATTTTTTGATGTTTTTTGATTTTGATGTCTCGGGGGTTGATCAAAGATTAGCCTTCCCTACGTTTAAGCTCAGAGACGACATAGTTCGGATTTCAATGTTTTTTGATGTTTTTTTTTAATTTTTTGACTTGTTTATTGGATTTTGATATGTTTTGAATGTTTTTTGGATTTTCTGATTTTCTGATGTTTTTGTATTTTTGCATGATTTTGACAATTTCGATATGGATGTGTGATGATATCAATGCTCTGTTTTGGATTTTGTTGAAGATCAAGCTAAGGTTGATTGATTAAATCAATGGATTGATGATGATGATAACATTGTTGAGGATACACAACAATGCAAGGATAGTGTTAAGCAACACAAGGATTGAGATGTCAATCGAATGGACAATGATAACATTGTTGAGGATACACAACAATGCAAGGATAGTGTTAAGCAACACAAGGATTGAGATGTCAATCGAATGGACAATGATAACATTGTTGAGGATACACAACAATGCAAGGATAGTGTTAAGCAACACAAGGATATCTTGAGATGATGATTTTTTGATTGGATTCGATTGATCATGATTGATGAAGCTTGATTTGGAACAAAATTTGTTCGAATGGTTTGATGTGATGTTTGACGTGCAAATTAGATGCAACTAATAGTGATTGTTTGGATCAATGTTCGATGAAAGATTGATAAGGAATGTCTTCTCGACAAAATGTGCCATGGGCTAGTGATTTGGATTTTTGCTCAAGTGGTTTGACCAATTTTATTTCATGTTTTCCAATGTTCGGATCACCACATAAGTCAGAGGACATAGACCAAGATTTATTCTTGAAGCAAGATGTATATATCTGCCCCCAATGTCTAGCAATGTATGAAGTGTCATGGGTGGATGCTCAGATAAGTGTATGGATGGAGGGACATGGATTATCTTGCAATAAGATAAGGTGTTCGGATAATGAATGCTCATTTGGATAATGCTTCATGGCTTAGATAATGCTGGATAGCATAGGATCAATGAAAACGACCCACGTCAAGATGTTTACCGTAAGCAAGCGTAAAGTGTGCCCCAAAATTTCATCAAGATCAAGATAACTTGGATGATGGATGCAGACGGATGAAAATGGATTGGATCGATGGTTTATGGATGAATGGATTTATTATGGATAAGATGGATGGAATGCTCAATTTATTACGGATGGGATGAGATGCTTTCATTTGAACTGGTGCACGTAGATGCTCAATTCTACACATGACGCTTGTTTGCCAGGTTTTCATCATGGTCTTGCCCAAAGCGCCACCATAGTGGTTTTCACTAGAGGATGATTTTTCTCTTTACTATTTTCAATCCTTTTTCTAATTTTTTTTATTTTTTGCTTTTTGATTTTTTTGATTTTTTCGAAAGATTTTAAGCTCATGCTGAATCACAAGGTGTTGTTGATGTAGATGCCCCTGTCATAATGTGCCATCGATATCCTGCTTGAAGAAGTTGTTTTGCTAAGATACATGCACTTGAATGCCACTTCTGGGATTCTCGATCTGCTTCGTCGATACCAGGGTTGACTTTGTCTTTATGCGCCATCGCGATAGATTGCCTTCTGAATCCTTATGATGAAGGGTTGTTGCCAATACACAGTCAATGTAAGAATTGGATATTATGCATGGAGGCATGGATGGAGTGTGCTTAGGGATAAGAGATGGATTGGTTGACAGTTTGGAACCTTTGACTCTCCAAACTTGGGAAGATGAGCAATGATGGGTGGATACGGAAGTGTGTGTGGAATTAGGACCAACTGCTTGATATACCTTGTACGTTGCTTGAAAAGCCTACTTTTTCTTTTGTGGACATCCTTGATAGATACTTTTCCCTCTTTTATTTTGCCCCATAGTTTTTTTGACTGATGGAGTTTGATAGGGATGATCTTTCTTTGTATTCTTTGGTATCCATATGTATTTCATTTGTCCATTATGCTTCTCAGCTTCTCTTGATTTGATAACATTCTTTGTGCTTTGATTCAGATCTTTCTTTTGACGTTGGTCCCAATTCGTGGATGGGATGATAGGTGGATGAAGATTCATGGCGTGGCTGGTTGTAGTATTGACATTGGTTTTATCATAAGGATTCTTCGTGCTTCCTATGTTGACGTTTTCTTGAGACGAAGTTGCCCCCAGTATGGTAGAAGTAATACCTTCATGCTTTGATTCTGCTTGTTCCGAGAGCTTTTGTTTAGAATGAATTCTCTGATAAATGACCACCGTAGGTGACATTATTTCCATTTGTTGCTTTGTTGACTCTGGATGTTCTATTTGACTTGTTTCCTTGCGCGGATAATGTTCGATGATGTCCTCAATCTGACTTTGGGACATATTTGATCTTGATGTTGACCACTCTGTTTGATTATAGGAATTAGTAATCTGCTCTTTTTGTGTAACAAGATCTTGTTCTAGATGAAGATCATCTCTGTGTCCATCTATAGAAAGCATCTCATGGGTAGATGGAGGAGTATGTGCATCTTGCATAGATAGGAGAGTGTCCATTAGACCATTATAGTATCTTGAAGATACAAATTTTTGATCTTGAATGATTTTGAAGTTGCTTTCGACATGTTTTGGATCCAGTTCTTGACATAGGTCAGTTTCAAAGGATGGACTGCTTACAAATGACTCTTGGATATCTTCATTATGCATGGAAAGTGGCTTAATATCTTTGTGATCTTTGAGTGGACTTGGATCAAGTGTTGAGTTGAAGATTCCTTCAATATCGGCAATCATGAGGTCGAAGGATGTCAATATGTCTTGGAAAGGGCCATTGCTATACTTTGATGAAAGACATTGATCATACTTTAGAATAATTTCTTGAGATATGTCCTCTACCTCATTAGGTGATGTAGATACATTTTCAACATGATCACTGGTCGATGCCTTGTTGGATGAAGCAAAAATATCTTTATTGATGGATAGATCTTGAACATTGTTTTCAAGAATTGCGGTAGAGAGATTTCTAAGGTCTTCAACCATAGGGTCAAATGATGTTGACATTTGTTGAATTGGATCATTGTTGGGTATTGTTGGTGTATTTTGAACATGATTGAGAAGTGACTCTTGACATATATTCATTTGATTATTGGATGGAGTAGACACAACTTCAAGGTGTTCAATGGTGGAGTGATCTTGATCTTTGTTCTCAACAATTGTTGTTTGTTGGGTAGCTTGAGAGGCTTGGGAAGCTTGAGAGGCTTGTTGAGTTTTTCTTGCTTGTTGTGTGGCTAGATATTGTCGGATAGCCTTTTGGTAGGCTTGATGAGCCTTTAGCGCAATTTCATATTGTCTCACTAAGTTTGGTTTTGGTGGTAGTGGTGGCAGATTTGGAATTGTGTTGGATGCGATGATGGGTGTGATAGGGGTGGATGAGATTGATGGAAATGATGTCTCCACTATGGTACTCACATCAAAATCCGAAGGCAACTTGGCCCCTTGTTTTTCCAATTCAAGCATGTATAACGAAGGGTTGAGTCTCATCATGATGTTGATGATTCGATGATTATGCGGATTTTGGAGCATTTCTATCATTTCCTCGCGAGACATTCCAAAAGTAAGGTCCTCTCCTTGGTTTTCTTCTTGCAGATTTTGTGATGATGAGAGGGTCAATGGATTGCTTGATTCTGTTGGATTCATTTCTGCATTGGTTTGGCTAAGATCGCTTGAAGCGGGAGTTTCTTTGTGGGTTTCCATACTCTTCTTGTATTGAGATCTTGTTTGAACCATAAAACAAGGATCAATCTTCGAGAATATGGGAGATGAATCTCTTGATTCCTTGGATTAATATCTATTTTATGTCCCAAAGTGAAAGTTTTAGGATGCTTTCTAGGATCAAATGTGATGATGATATGATGGTGATGTTTAAAGATGGATGTTATGGATGTTTTTTGGCTTTTGATAGATATTGAATGAAATGCTAGGACTTTGAATTTTTGATTGCTTTGATTTTTGGATTTTGAGATTTTGTCCTTGATCTTGATTTGGATATTGATTTTGGTTTTGAACAAAAATACCCTAAGATGTTTGATAATGATCTAAAGGATAGTTGTGTTCAAAGGATGATGATTTGGATATGTGTGAGGAGAAGGATGCATCTACCCACACCTACCCAAACAAAATGATTGTTTCACTAAGTATGTGGAGAAGGATTCATCTACATACACTAAGCTAGATAAGATGATTTGGATGACTTTGACTAAGGATATGCAAAAGGATGCATTTACACATTCCTAGCCAAAGGTGTTTTGATAAATGTTTTCAAGGACTTGATCTCAATGATTTTGGATGATTGCTTGATTTTATCATAAAGCCTAGTACTTCAAGGATGATTTCAAGGTTTTTCAAAAGATGATTTGTGAGATGGATTTGATGTTTTGAAAGATGGATGAAAGAGGTTTGATTTGTTTTGATCCTTAGGTGAACCTAAAAAATACACTTTGTGTTTTCCTAGACCTAGGTATTGAAGAGCATGCATATGCTTCCTAAAGACCTTTGTAACCAAGGAATGATTTGAACATTTTGGATTTCCAATCAATGATTTGTGCTTTTGGGATTTGGAGTCTTCAACACACATGAAAGTTCATTTTTCTTATCTTTGTTTAATGGCTTTATTTTACCAAAAACATTCTCTTTGATTAAAGTTTCAATCTAAGATGTCCAATGTCTTAATTTCTTTAAACCCCACAAGATATTTTATGTGGAAATTCAATGAACTTAAGGCAAGGGTTTTCCTATTGTTTACTCAAGAAGACAAATTGAGGTATAATCCAATGCTTAGGAACCTCTAAGGACGTGAATCCCCAGGGAAAGCATAACATATGGATTGAGTCAATGATATTTGTCTTCAAGAGGGTTTGAAATTTTGAGAATCATGTTGAATGTTTGTTTGCAAAATATTTTTGAATACAACACTGTGTTTTCAAACAAGCAATGTAACATCCTAGCCTAATGGGTACGTTTTTCTTAGTGGGCTTGCCTCATGCCCTTCGTAGAAGAGATGATTTTACATGCAACCAAGGAAAAATATAGAGGTATGATGAAATCCTAACCTCTATATTTCAACCAAGCTCGGACATGGCAAGTAACTTCTTGGAATCAAAGTTCCAATGCACCACTTTGATAAACTCACTCAATGGATAAATAGGCCACTACAAAACAAGGGTTCTAATTCAGATTTTTCGTTCGTGGAGATTGACCCATACGGCAAGAGTCCCCTTTCGGATCCATCTTGTCAGAGCCAATCGCATGATAATGGCATTTAACCAATACCCACATTTACATCCCGGCTGGAAATACTCTTGGCTTTAGAGTGTTACCGGTTGAGTCGTTCCCTTGGGTGAGTACTTTTTCCCCAAGGCAAGCCCTCTAAGATAAACAAAAGCAAGAAAAAACACAATCCGTAACTCGATCAATCTTTGATGGCACAAAGAAAAAGAATGTACGCGAAAATGCCCCTACTCACACTCGCACAAGATGTTCAATTTTTAAGCCCAAATCGAAGTGTTTCAAAGCAATAAAATGTATTTTTAGTGTTTCTCTTGCACCCTAGATCACACGAAGCGCAAGGGGAGAGGATACGCACTCAAAAGACAAAATCACACAATTCAAGCACTTGTTCGTTTGATAGCCTTCAAAGCAATTATGAGTTCGTTTTAAGCACCAAAATGAAATGTGAGTTTTGATTGTTCAATTCTTAACCTCAAACAAAATCTAGTGAGTTTGTCCTAAGATTCCTTTTAAGCCCTTTGCAATAAAAATCAAATTGTTCGTTTTAGACTCAAATGAAAATTAGTGTTCTAAAACGAAAAGATAAACAACTTCGTGAAGTAGTGTTGATCAAACACTTAAAGTGTTAAAAAACACACTGTGTTTTCAAAAAAAAAAATTCCCCTCCTTTCGTTTTCATTTGATAGCCTTCTCTTTCGCTTTGCACCTTTTCACCTTTGCTTTTCCTTTGTACCTATAAACATTACAAAATAAAATCTTAAAATAGATCTATTTTAAGAAATTAGTTGAGATATTTAAAAATAAAAGACAAAACATAACTCCTCCAAATAACATTTGGGCTCTATGATATTAGCTCACTCAAGTAATAAAATAAAAAAAGAATCAACACTTAATACTTGAGATTAACTAAGAAAATCTGCACAAGATTTAATGACTTAAAAAAATAATTAATGCTCCTATCATGCAAGGTAGAAACACAACACAATTAGCAAGTGAGATACTCCTCTAAGTTGGCGCGCAGCTACAGGATTGAGTATTCAATTCTCACCAAATCTACAACAGTAAGAATGTTGACAGTGACTACTAGTAGATTATGGCGCACCAAGTCAATGCATTCACTGGACAGCTAATAAGTATACTCTGCAATACGTCTGTTTTTTCCTTTTGTGAGTTTATCAAAAACATCAGATTTATGATAACATCTGCTCATCCACCTACTTTAGTACTGGTGCGAAATCACAACTTCAAAGACTTTTATTCATAGCATAAAAGAATAGATATAGTACGACCCGAGTTAGACACCACAGCTCCACTCATTTCTGCGCTATTTTGTATGCATTTTGAACCTGCTCATGAATGATGATTTGATTGGTAGTCATTGCTTGATGAAGTTTTCACAAATCCAGAGGTGGATTTGATTTCACATGAAATACCACGGTTGAGTTGTCTGCTTTGTAGAGGACAAGTCAAAGGATGGACTGTTGTTGAACAGGCTCATAAATATTTGAATACAAAGTCTAGGAGCTGTTCACAGGAATCCTGTTCATTTGAGGGAACTTATGGACAGCTGCGGAAGCATGCTAGATCGGATCATCCACTTACTCAGCCAACGGAAGTGGATCCCGATCGGCAGAGAGATTGGCAACTTTTAGAACAAGAGAGGAACATTGGTGATGTGATTAGCTCTATTAGGTTAGCAATACTCGGTGCCATGATGCTTGGGGATTATGTCTTTGAGGGAGGCAATACTGGTAATGAAGGCAGAAATTAAAAGCGCATTTTTCACAGTTCTTATAATTACCATTTCGCACCATACATGTCCAACGCGTGATGTCTTTACAGAGTTGTCTCAAAGAAATATGATCTCACGAAATGCAAAGATCGCAGGATTTTTTCAAAATGGATTTGTTGAGTGGCCTTAGACACTTTTAAGCAATGTAATTGGCAGATGTAAAGCCAATTTCCGCAACCTTTACCAGCATCTTCCTTGGCATTTCCTGGAGAAATGTGAGAGCAAGGACAAGGCACGAGATCTGTTTGTCAGAATGTTTGAGACATGAAAGCATAGACAGGGCAAGTGATCTATTTGACAGGAAAAAATGTGTCAGCATAGACAAGGCGTGAGAACTGTTTGACAGAAAAATAAAATTAAAAAAATGTGGAAGCATAGACAAGACATGTGAACTGTTGACAGTGGCGTGGAAGCATAGACAAGGCGCATGAAATGTTTGACAATTTAGAAGCACAAACAAAGCGCGTGGACTGTTTGGCAGGAATTTTCATAGAAATGACATCTCATGGAACGCCATGAATACAGGATATGCACCGACTGGATTTCTAACATTGAGGTTCCTTTGAAGGAAGAGTGTAAAGCTGGATTGTTTGAAACAAAGCCTAGAAATTGTAAAGAATCTCCAGGATGTAAACATGCTAGGGTTAGTAGCAAAAGCATTGCAGGAGATAATTTAGAGTCTAACGATGCCACAAAATGACATCTTCAAACACTCAAGGATTACGTCAGAAATGGCCCAGCCTACCCTATTTCCTACAAAAAGGGATGGATATCATCTTAAAAGAGCACTATCTCATGGAATGCGCTGCTCGCAGATTCAACAAAAAAGCATAATGTTATTAAGATGTGTTGGAAAATCATTAACATGCATAAGAACACTATCTCATGAAGCATTACTAAGCCTATCGATTGAAGATTCAAGAAAGTGCGCAAAACATGAACAAAAGAATAGTCAAATATGGAAAAAGACAGTCATTATGACAGAATACAATCATAAAAGGAATGAAAAGCGCAAGAATGCTAAAGCATAAACCAAACACGTTAGCCTTTAGAAATTTATTCAAGATATAAAAGCATAGGCAAAACACGTTAGATTTTTAGATACTTTCCAGCAAATGAAATCTAATATTAAGCTAACAGATCAGTTATCAAAGAAGCTCCATACACCGTTCTACCCTCCTTCTAGTGCCAAATGTGGTGCATGTTTTTGAAATATGCAAAAGACTAAGCTTCATACAAGGTTATTAAATCACAAATTCTTCAAACATGACCCTATGAAATACTTTTCTAATGCTTTAAAAATGCAACAAAGGATGAAATACAACTAAAAGCATTATAAAAGCAACCACAAATTACCTATTCCATAGTGGATTGGCGTCACATGTGCTAGTGACCCTTTCCCAACCCTTGATCAATAGCTAAAATGATGAAGTGCAATGGAGATGAAGAACAAGATTATTTCTCAAACCAAGAGAGTAACCTTGCATAAAATTGTGGATACTGAATGAGGATTAAGCCTTCTTTTATAGATTTTGTTGATGAGAGATTGGCCAAGATGGTGAATGTGGGACTAAGATTGGACAAATGAAAGAAGACACTTGTCAAATGATGATTGGTTAATGGTTGTGCAAGATTTGGGAAGAGTGCCCATGAGAGGGAAAATTTGAATTCAAATTTGCAATAAATTTTGAGAGGGGGACAAGAAAAACAGCAATAAATGCCATGTTTGACTTGTCATGTTGAGGAAAAATGAGGTTTTTAATAAATCCAATAAAATTGATTTATTGTGCAAGTGAGATATCTAGAGAATGAGTGGGATGGGATTAACATTTAATCGGGGTTAGATTAAATAGATATGATTATGCTAATTTAATGTTGATTAGGTGAGTTGACCTTTAGGATTTTAATATTTGATTTATTTAAATCAGAAAAGAATGAAATATGGATTTAATTAAACAAATGTTTGATCTATTTAATTAAAGTGATGGTGTTTGATTTATTAAAAGGCTGATGATAATGTTTATTTGATAAATGACCTTAGGAAATGAGATTATTTAATGAATGGATGAAAGTGATGAATGATTAATTGATGAATGGTCCTAATGCGACATTTAATTTGACTGAATCCGATTGAATGCATAATGTTATTTTTGCATGTCTACAATGACCATTATACTCTATATCTAGGCTATCCCCTTTTTCCCACAGATCTGACCAATCCTAGGAATAACCCGCATGACATCCCATAACAATATGACTATACTATCAAAATGATTAAAGCAACATCTTGCATAATGCTACATATGTCTAGAATAAACTTCCTACATATTGCGAAGATAACTATTCATAGTATAAATGTGTTGCACTCAAATAAACTCCCATATACGAGGTACATAAAGACATAATCAACAAGATAGGTTCTACAACATATTGCATAACCATGTGTTTGGAATCTTTGTAACTAACCCTTCTCTGAGAACACTTGAAATGTCTCTGAGCGGGAGCATTGCCGCCCAACGGGCATTTTCTGCTAACAAGTCTATGCATGTAGGGATTGTGTCTAGGTCTGGCTCTCCTAGGAGGTCGTCGGATGTGGATCATGGTGCGGGTGGAGTGTGCGTGGATGGGGATTGCTCTGTTCTCCAGCATTCTACAAATTGTGTTGATGCTCTGGGCTTACTATTGATGCGGTCGGTCTAGTGGATTTTGGTTGTAGTCCCGCCAAGGCCTCTCTTCTGTTAAATGGTGGTTGTGCAAAGCTTGGGTTGGGTGCAGATCTCCCTCTCTTTGGGGTGCTTGTTGCTCCTGCTTCTAATGGTCCTACTCCGGTTGTCTTTGGTGGGGGTTCTATTACTTCGGGAGCTTTTGTGGGCTCTGTTCCTGGTGTTGTTGCGTGGGTGGATGTCCCTCTTGCTGGGGGTTCTCCTACTGTGAGTAGGGTGAAGTCTTTCTCTGAGGCTGATAAAGCATGTGCTCAACCTCCTTCTCAGTCTCGAACTCGGTCTCTGCCCTGTGCTCATGATTCCCTTGTTGTGGTCTGTGGACCTGAGGTTTCTTACAATGATGATTTCTACTTGAAACAGGGTGTGGTCTACAGGTTTAATGGATTATGGCCTTCCCTCCCCGATCTCCATGGTTGGGTAACTGCCTCCTGGAAGTCGTTGGTCTTTGGTGAGATCGAGCTCTATCCCAACACAAAGGGTTTCTTTTTAGCTACCTTTGCCTCCTCTGTGGAGTGTGACTATGTGTTGGACAGGGGGTGGATGTCGGTTATTCATTCTCTTTCCATCAAGCCTTGGTCTCGTTCATTCAATCCCCTTATAGAGCCATTGAATACCAGACCAGTTTGGGTCCATCTGCCAATCTCCCTCTTCAATTTTGGGATGATTCATGTTATGAGGCTATTAGCAACACCATTGGTTGCTTTCTAATGGTGGACTCTACGACTCAGGAGATGGGACATACTACGGTAGCTCATTTATTAGTTGATTTGGATATCTCCAAACCTCTCCATGGTGATGTTGTCTTATTAGTGGAGGACAGACCTTGGAAGTAGCTCTTGGACTATGAGGGTCTCCCCTTTTGGTGTAGGAGATGCTTCTGTATGGGTCATTTGGCCTCTAGCTACCCTCAAGCCCATCATAAAGGTGTTGCTACTTGGTGGAAGGATGCTCTCCTGGATCACCTCATGATGGGTTCTCCTTTGGATGTTTCTTCTACGAAGGATGACCCTATTGCTTCTTCTCAAGAACCTCTATTTTCTCCTCTCCTGGCTAACCTTCTCATGGAGGAGTTGTTGACATTGTTTTGTCTAAGCCTACTCAGACTTTGTTGCTTGCTTCTAATGGTCTTTCTCTTAATCATGTTTCCTCCCTTGCAGTATTGCCATCACCCCCACTATGTGGTGGCTCCTTTCCCTTGGTGGCTTCAGTTGATCTGCTTCTCTCGCCTTGATCAATGGACTGGGATTTTGAGTCTTCCTAATCTATTGTGTTGAGGAAGAAGGGACTCCCTCGATATATTACATCTTCGCGGCCTAGGGTTAAGGGAGTCAGATTAGTCCCCTCAAATTTTGGGTTTGTCTAGTCCTTGTCTGTGCTTCGACAACTGTCTGTCAATTGTTTCTGTGTGGTTTGTCCTCTTTTCCTAGTTCATTTCTAGTTTGAACTAGTTTCTTTTTTTTGGCCCTTTGGGCTTTCTATGTAAAGGGTATAGCACCCTATAAATGTTGCTTATCTTATCAAAAACATATTGCATAATCATTAAACAAACAATCTCAAACAAACTTCAAACATATTCAAAACACTCTTTTCCCAACATAGTAAATAAACTAATTTATCTTTTCCAATATAAAGGCAAAGGTATAGAAGCTAGCATGCCTATATAAGCTCTAATTGATTAAACTCCTTCCTAGTATGAGTCCTCAAGATCGAATGACACCTCCTCCAAGATTCACCCAACTATCCTCCTCTAATTTTATCTAAATCTCACAATAACCACAAATACAAAATACCAAAATAACCCTCAACTCACAGCAAAACAACATCAACATAATTAGAAAGATAAATTTAGTGTTTGGTAGAATGGGCACCTCTATTTATACACAAATGTGAGCAACTGAAGGCTAGAAACTAGCTCTTCAACTTGCCACATCTCAAACAAATGGTTAGGCTCAACAATAAGGTGGCAAATTTACATACTAAGACTCAGCAAATTGCACAGCCAGTCACTTCTCTCATGGACAATAAGTATATCATTCACAAAAGCAAGGTTAATTAACTCCACTAATCGACTACGCTTTGCAAGAACTTTCAAGACTTATTCTACTCTAATTTGCCTCATACGTTGGACATTGCACTCAAATCAGTCTTCTATTTGTAAACCATTTTGATACTTTGGCGCCACATAATGGTACATGCCCTATTTTGGTGTTTTTCAATTAAAAGACCAAGTAAAAGCATTGCTCGACATGTTAAAACTTATATGGTATTCTGGTTTGACTAAGTCTCGGCAGTTAAAGACTTCCTTTTCTAATTTTGTGCATCCTATGTTTGCTTACAATGCTTTAAATACTTAAAGCAGAGTCTCGTATATTTTTATATGCTACCTTGATATATTACTCATCATTTAAATGCTTCATGCACTTTTATCTACCTATGTGCAGCCTTATATTATTCGCTATTCTTATATTTTTGCGCTTCACTATATATATGTGTAATGTGCTTTAGTATATAAATCAGCGCTATTTAAACACACACACACATATATCAACTTATAAGCTCATAGAATGCATCATTCGATATTCAAATGTATATACTCATATTTACATAATTTGCAAAATAATAATGCATGTGTACACACACATATTATAATGTGTTTGTATGGGCGTTTCCATTTACATGAACATATGTGCACATTAATTACTCTTGCAAGTGGGCCTATTTGTTGGATGTCAAAGCTTCAAGAAACAGTTGCTTTATCCACTACAGAGGCGAATTATATGGTTGTCTCACATGCTTGCAAAGAGGCAATTTGATTGAAAGGTCTTTTGGTTGAGTTTGGAAAAGTGCATGACATGGTGATTGTATTTTGTGATAGTTAAAGTGCTATCCATCTAACTAAAAATATAGCTTATCACAATAGGAATAAGCATATCATGATTAAATACCATTTTGTAAGATAGGTTATTGATGGAGGTGGAGTAGCTCTTAAGAAAATTCATACACTAGAAAATTGTGTAAACATGTTAACAAAACCAGTGCAATTAGAGAAATTGAAGTGGTGTTTGACTTCTCTTGGTTTGCAGAAAAGGCGATGAATGGACATTGGCAAGTATCAGGAAATTGTTGCCAAGGTGGAGATTGTTGGATAATGACAAAAAATTTAGAAATAAAGAAAAAGTTTATCTTTGGAAAAGATAAAAGGAAATAAATTAGAAATAAAGCAAAATCTTATCTTTATCTTTGGAATTATTTGGAAAAAATAAAGATTCAAAACAAAAGATAAAACAATAAAAACAAAGTTGGTTTTTTCTAAGTTTAACACAGGTTGAAGATATTATGTCTTGTTGTCTTGAAAGCTAAATAATATTGTAATGAATTGTAATTCAAGAGCACCAGTTGTGTGAAGATTGTAATCAATTTCTCTAAGCAATAAGAATACAGATACTTTTCCCTGTGGATGTTTCCTTGATATATTGTCAAGGTTTTAGCATGTAACCATCCATTTTATTATCTTTTGTATTTCTTTCCATCTAATTTCTGCTGCAATTATTTAAGTTTGTGGGTTTTACGTTTCTATTACTTACACCATAACGCGACATCTACAAGGTCTAATTGACTAATCTTGCCAGGCCGCTACTCTGGATATTTAGCTGGTCGATCAAAGTCCTCCCAACATCATTGAAGGTATGTCTGAGGGACGCAAAGTATGGATCTTCTACCACATAAATTTATCAAAATACTGATCTAGCTTTCCTTGGAAGCTTCCCCAGAACTGTATTTGGGGGACACTATTCCTATCATTGACACAAGTGTCTAAGATTGTTCTAATGGTTGTCCTATACATTTACTAGGAGGGAGACTGTCAACCGATTCCAAACTAATGTTGCACGGAGCTCGCCTCGCTCCACAAGGTAGTTTCCAAGTGATAATGCGACTGTTTAAATTTTTATTATTTATAACTACTTATTTCTCGATTTATTACGATGCCCTTTATTTACCATTTTCCTATTTTAGTTTTATTTATTACCATATATGTTCTACTTTAGGTTTATATATATATATAGTTTAAGTTTTCATATAGATATTTTAAATTTATTAATATAATTTATTTTAAATTTATAACATTTATAATAATTTTATTTGACATATGCATCATATGTGGTATTCTAAACAAGTTATATTTTTGGTATGCACGTACCTAAAAGACACCCAACCCCCAAATTTTTTTGACATATTGTGATCCATAGAGTAATGTAATAATAGATACATGGTTTTCTCCAAAAGCTTTACAAATTCACTAATATGGACCATAAAAAATACTTTGTATCATATTTATGTTCAAGGGTGACCAAGAATAGGTTGTCATGTCCCCGAATAAATTGAATTGATTTTAAAGGGAAAAATATAAAAGTGTTTTTAAACACTATCTAATAATTATATATAATATTAAATATTAATAAATTTGAATTATTGGCGGTCAAGTTTCTATTCCTACACGAGGGATGGAAGCGATGGCGATTGAAGTTGTCGTGAAGCCCACGTGGCCTTGAGAGGCATTTTAGTGCTTTCCTGGCGGTGGAGGCTGATGCATGTGCCTCTATTGCCCTAGTTTTTCCTTGCTGAGCATTGATTCTATGTATGCAAAATGGGTGGGAGATTTTTCACGGGTCTACACTGGCCTTATTGTTGATTTTTTGTCTTAGTTTCGTCTGTCTATGTTTTTGCTATGATGTGGCTACTGGCTACATGGCACCATTTGGGGGTCCAGGGAAGCCCTCTCGGCTTTCTTTTAAAACTGTCACCTTGAACGGAGACTCTTCTTCCTCGAGGCATGGTGATGTAGTAAACTTTCTTTTGCATGTTTTAGAGGAATCAAGACTTAATCGTTCTTCGGAAATGAGACCAATACCAACGGGTTGCTTGGAAAGAAGTGAGGATCGCCCGATTATGGCGATCAAACCTGAAGATCTGCTAGCTACATGGCACCATTTGGGGGTCCGGGGGACCCCTCTCGACTTTCTTTTAAAACTATCACCTTGAACAGAGACTCTTCTTCCTTGGGGCATGGTGATGCAGTAAACTTTCTTTTGCGTGTTATAGAGGAATCAAGACTTAATCATTCTTCGGAAATGAGATCAATACCAATGGGTTGCTTGGAAAGAAGCAAGGATTGCCTGATTGTGGTGATCAAACATGAAGATATAGCACAAGATGTTATGTATTTGGCAAAGCATGCTTTAATTTGCAAGTTCATGGGATTTCATATTATGTTGTCATTCTTGGAGGCTTGGACACGGAAAAATTGGAACCTAGAGGGGGATATGAAGATTATCTTGGGGGAAAATGGTTTTTTTTTTGCGGTGTTTTCCAAGCTTGCGGATCAAAATATGGTTTTTGAAGGTGGCTTGTATTTCCACAATCAGGTTGGGCTCTTTATTAAGCCATGGCATTTGGGGTTTGATCTATTAGAAGAGCTTCCATCAAAGATCCCTGTGTGGGTTTGGTTGCCTCGACTTCCAATGGAGTATTGGCAGAAAGATATTTTGTGGATCGAAATATGGTTTTTGAAGGTGGCTTGTATTTCCACAATCAGGCTGGGCTCTTTATTAATCCATGGAATTTAGGGTCTGATCCCTCGAAAGAGCTCCCATCAAAGACCCCTGTGTGGGTCTAGTTGCCTCGACTTCTAATGGAGTATTGGTGAAAAGATATTTTGCATTCTATTGCTACTGCTTTGGGGAAACCCTTGGGCCCCTCTCGTCAAACCCTCAACCATAGGGTGACCACCTTTGCACGACTTTGTGTGGAAATAAACTTGAATATTCCATTGCCAGAGTTTGTTGAGATTAGATTGGGGGATATGAGCTAGATCGAGTGGGTTAATTATGAGGCACTACCTTTCTGGCGTAGATTATGTCATGAGTATGGTCACTTGCAAAGAAATTGTCACAAGTTGGGAGGCAACATTTCTCATTCTCAACCTGAGCAGAATGCATCTAATTCTAAAGCAAAGGGTAAAGTCTTAATTCAAAATGAGGGGACTGATTCAAAGGGGTTTATTCTAGTGAAAAGAAAAACAAAGGCTAGGGGTGTTGCCCGTCAAACTAAAGCCATGCAAAAAGGCACTTTTGGTAACAGGTTTGATGTCCTCGAAAATTTTGAGGATTTGGACTCAATGGAGCATGATCTTACTCTTGGGGATCAAGTTATGCAAGGTATGGACCAATCTTCTCTTCCCCCCCAAGCTCATGTACATGTAATGGTTTTGTCTTAAACTTTAGAGGATAATAGTTCTAAGGCACTTATTCTTGTGGTGTCCTTAGAGGTCATTAATGGGACTAATGGTGGTCCTGGAGTCATTATGGTCTCACACCCCCTATGTGAAACACCTTTAGAACATGTTGATAATGAGGGAATTAATGATTTGGATTTGGATTCTCGATCTAAGTAAGATGGTAAAAAGAAAAATATGCTTCATCTGGGAATTTATCAGAAGAGCTTAAAGAAAGGGGTGGCAGATAAGTTGACAAAGGTGGGTAGGAAAAAGGATTTGGAAAAGATGAATATTATGGGTGAGTCTCTAGTGGAATCAAGTGTTGTTAAGATGTTGGACTCTCACTTTGCTTCATCCCAAAAATGATTGTTCTTTCATGGAATGCAAGGGGTTTGGGTAGCATCCCTAGACAAAAGGCTATCTATGATTTGATACGTGATCACAATATAAATATTATTTTTATCCAAGAAACTAAACTTTCTATGGATGATATGAGGAATGTTTCTTCCAAGATCTAGAAGAGAGGTCTTTTCCAGAGTGTTGGTGCCCAAGGATCGGTTGGAGGTGTTACCTGTCTTTGGAACCCGTGTAAGATTGTTCCCCTTTGGTGGATTGCCAACAAGAATTCTCTATCGGTGCTTGTCATGCTTTGATTTGGGTGTGGTTTCTCTCTTTTCCAATGTTTATGCACCAAATGATTTGTCAGGTAAGACTATGTTGTGGTCTCATATTAGATTCACTCGATCTTTGGCACCTTTTTGTCCTTGGATTCTCGCAAGAGACTTCAATTCTATTTGTTTCCTTGAGGAAAAATTTGGGGGTGGGTTGTTTGGTCCTTACTTCGACCTTGATGTGTGATAATATTTATGTCCTTAATTTTGTGGATGTGAGGCCTATGAATGGTTCTTTTACTTGGTACAACAAAAGATGTGGGGAGGGGTCTATCTCTGAGAGGCTGGATAGATTCCTGGTTTCAAATCATTGGATTGGGGATTGTTGGGCTTCTTCTGAAATTTTGGGATGGAAGGGTTTGGATCATTGACCAATCAAGTTTTCTTCACTTCGGTTTGCTATGCCCAGGAACCCTCCTTTTAAATTTAAGCTCATGTGGCTTCATGATCCTAGCTTATACCAGTTGGTTGAGCGATGGTGGTTTGAAGGGAAGCCTGCCTTTGGTACTGCTATGTTTTATTTTTTCAAGTAGCTACAATATGTTAAATACAAGCTTAAAAAATGGAATAGAGCTTCTTTTGGAAATGTCTTTCTAGAGAAAAAACAAATTCAGGCTCATTTGGATAGCATAACTTTTAAAAATTAAGGAAGAGGGCATGACCGTTGATCTGCTTAAGGAAGAGACTAGACTCTCCAGGGACCTTGTTGAATGGAAGTTATGGGAGGAGATTTTTTGGAAATAGAAATCCTGTATTGATTAGCTCCATGAAGGGGATAAGAACACCACTTTTTTCCATAATTTTGTGAAAGAACGGAGGTATGGTAACTTAGTTACTTTTATTATTTCTAGTCATGAGGACATTCTCTCTTCTTCTCAAGCTATTTCGAAGGAGGCAATTAGTTTCTTCTCTACTCTTTTCACTAAGGATTCTCTGATAGCAGTGGCGGAAGAGGATTTGGTCCTTGAGTGCATTCCTCTGGTGGTTTCTTGGGAGATGAATAACTTTCTTCTAAAGTCAGTTTCTTTGGAGGAGGTTGAGAGCATCGTTTTCCAAATGAAAAAAGGTAAGGCACCTAGCCCTAATGGCTTTCTGATTGAGTTTTTCCAAGAGTTTTGGGATATCCTAAAATTTTGATTTGTTGGAAGTGGTTAGAGAGTCTCAGGATAATAAGTAGATGATTCGTGCTTTTAACTCAACCTTCTTAGCTCTTATCCCAAAAAAAGAGGGGGCCAATTCCTTTGATGTTTTTAGGCCTATTGCTCTTTGTAATGTGTCTTTTAAGATTATCACTAAGTTGATGGGAAAAAGGTTGAAAACTTGTTTGGCCTCAATAATATCTTTGGAACAAGGGAGTTTTGTCAAAGGTTGGCATATTGTTGATGAGATTGTGTTGGCAATGGAAGCGGTGCATTCCATGTCCTCTTCTAAGGAGAAAGCAATGTTTATTAAATTAGATATGTCCAAAGCTTATGACAAAGTCAGGTGGTCTTTTCTCCAGCGTATGCTTGCAACCTTTGGTTTTCATCGTGACTGGATTTCTTGGTTCATGAGTTGTGTATCATTGGCCTCTTTCTCTATTTTGATTAATGGATTTCCCTCTCCTACCTTTTCGGCTTCGAGAGGCCTCAAGCAAGTAGATCCTTTTTCTTTGTATCTCTTTATTCTCTTGGTTGAGGGTTTGGGGAGATTGTTGAGGTGATACAGGGATATTGGCCTGATTAAGGGCTAAAGCTAGGACCATAGACTAGAATTCCTTACCCATCTCTAGTTTGTTGATGATACTGTGTTGATGGGGTTGGAAAAAATTGATGAAGCAATTAATTTTAGAAAGGTTCTTGATATTTATATGGCTGCTTCTGGTCAAAAGATTAATGAGGGAAAATCTAGCATCATTTTCTTTAATTCTCCCAAATTGATTCTGAATAGGATTGCACACATTCTTCATTTTTCAAATTAGTAGCCTTCCTTTGAATTATTTGGGCATCCCCCTTTGTGTGGGCAACATGAGCAAGAGGTATTGGCAAGGGATCTTGGATAAATTCCTCTCAAAGGTCAATCACTGGACTTTTCGGTGGCTTTTGCTGGCAGATTGACTCTCCTTAAATCTATCTTGTAGGCTATCCCTCTTTATAGATTCATGGTTTTGTCTTCTCCCAAGGGCTTTCTTAAATAATATGATTCTTTTTTCTCTGAAATTCTTATGGATTGGAAATTTGGATTATCAAAAGTGGAGCTTGGTGAGTTGGGACCAAGTGTGTAAACCCAAGGAGTGTAGTGGTTTGTGTCTTAGGCACTTAGAGCATAATAGTCTGGCTCTTGCTGCTAAATTATTTTGGAGATAGTGTACTCTTCCTGATCTGCCATGGGCTCGTATCTTGAATTATAAATATTTGGGTGGTGTGGCTAATGAGGACATTCCTCGAATGGAACTAACTGGAAAAGGCTCCATGATCTGGAACACTTTGAAAAGAGGATCCACACTTATTAAGGCAGATCTTTTTTGGATTATTAATAAAGGAAATTATGCTCACTTTTGGTTTGATTCTTGGGATGGCAACCCGCCTATCCTTTCGTCTCACCCTCATCTTCAGGCTTTGAGTGAATCTTTTGTGGAGGCTGGTTGGTCCAATGTTGACATTTTTAAGATCTCATCCTCTGTGGGGACCTCTTTGGTGTATCAATGGCGACACCTTGTTACCTGGCCTGGCGGGGGATCTATGGAGGCAAGAAGTTCCTTGGCTTCTATCCTTTTTGAACGCCCATGTTCTTTGGAGGGGAGTGATGTGTTGGCCTGGGGTAATTGTTGGTGTAATTAAATGTTTTGTACCTTGTCCTAGGTCATGATTACACCTTAGTTAAGTTTACTTAGGGACCACATAGGAGGTTGTTGGAGATTTTCCACCTTTGGTGGAGTTGACATCTCATTACCACATCACTTCCACCTTTTGTGGACACATCATGTGATTATCTCTCCACCTTTTGTGGGAGATCCACCTTTTGTGGAGATTATCACCTTATCCTTTTCCACTTTAGATGGAGTGATAACTCTTCATTGTTGTCACATGTCATAAGATTACGACACTTGTCATAATCTTATGCCCTCCTATGTTCTCACCTTGGCTATATATCCAAAGGGTCTCCTATGTAAGTATTGTACCATTACATTCTATCATATTGACAGAATACAGTTTATTCTTGTCATCTTGTTTCTATCTCTCTTATGCTTGTGCTTTCTATTAGGCCTCTAGATCTTGGGTGGCTACCTTCATAGCCAATTCTTACAGTAATGATCCTAAGGGGAAGTACACAATGGCTCAAGGTTATGTCATTCTATGTGGGAAACTTTGAGATTTGGAGGAGAGCCCCTGGTGGAAAAGAATTTTGAATAAGAATGGTTGGCCCAAGTGTAATATGTTTGTGTGCCTGCTGAGTCTTAATAAATGCCTCACTTGGGAGAATATCAAGAAAAGTGGATTTTGTGGCCCCTCACTTTGCTTTTTGTGTGGAAGCAGTGAGGAAAACTCTAGTCACCTCTTCTTTCAATGCCCATTCTTGTCTAAGAATGTGGTGGAATTTTTGGAAGAGACTATTTGTTCAGGCTTCTTCTTTGTATGATCTTTGGGTGAATTTGGGCCTTCCTCTAGCTTCTGCTTCTTTCCTTGTGGTAGCTTGGAATTTGGGTCCTTTAATTATCTAGCAGATTTGGCTAGAGAGAAATAAATAGATTTTTTAGGATCACAAGCAGGTGGCCTTCCAAATTTGGCTTAAGATTAAAAGTATGCTTAAGGAGACTATTGAGGCTAAGTCTGACCTGAGGGAGCCTCTGTCTTCAAATGATTCTAGTTTCTTTTCTCTCTTGGAGCTCTCTATAACCTCAACGGTCTAGTCTCAGCTTGATTCTAGGATGAAGGTGTCCAAGAAGGTGAATCGAGTGGGCAAGTGGAGTCCACCTCGGACAATTTTTTATAAAATTAACATGGATGGATATGCTCATGGTAATCCTGGTGTTGTGGGTAGTAGTTGAGTGGGACGGGATAGTAAGGGTTGTGTTCAGTTTGTCTTCTCCATTTATACGGGAGTGCATTCCAATAATCAAATGGAGGCATGGGCAATTCTTCACGCTTTGGAGAAATCTTGTGAGTTGGGGTGGAGGAAGGTGATATGTGAGATGGATTCAATGATTCTTGTTTCGCTATTGAACAAGCAAGATTTCAAGAATTCTTCATGGAGGTTAGGAGTGGTAGCTAGACAAATTCTCAATCTGGCCTCTAATTTTGTTTCCATTTCCTTCATGCATATTCCAAGGGAATGGAACAAAGTGACTGATTGTCTGGCTAAATGGGCTTCTGATGAGATGGGGGTGTGGTCTATTTGGAGTTGGGGTTAGTTGGAGTTGGGGTTAGCTTGATCTACAAAAACATCAACAACTTGCACAATTTATTCATGAGGATCATGATGATTAGATGTGTTGAGTGGGTTTCATTGCGTGCTCTTTGGTGTTGGGAAGATGGGTGGTATGGGGGCCTTTTAGATACTTGTGACCTCTCCTTAGGGTTGGATTTGGATATTGTTCTGCAATGTTGGAGCATTTTGTCCCTTCTACTATAATTTTTTGCTTATTATCAATAAAATTTTCACCCATGATTTCTTTTAAAAATAATAATAATAATAAATTTAAATTATTAAAAAAATATTTAAATTTATCACTACTTTGGCCGACTCATTTGAGCTTGGTGACTAACATAATATTTGAATTTTCTTGGCTAAATTCCTTGAGTTGGCAATTTGTTTAGTATTTAAGGATGCTCGTTGCTATTGTTTGGGCATCAAATGAAGACATAGGATTTGGACCGCGTAGTTGGCCAACGGTCTGGTAGGATGAAACCCCTTCCAAAAACCTATGTATTTTGGTTATCTATTGTGTTAGTAGGGCAGACCAGCATCGAAGCATAGGGGGAGCGATCAACAAGTCATTGTGGCCAAGCTTAGGCTATGGCCCCAAACTTCCAAAAAAATTGAAGCACTTGTGGATCAAGCCATTTTTCATTTGGTGAACTCTACCAAGGTCTGGGTGATTGGCAATAACCAAAAACTATCAAATCCACAAAGAATCAATTCCACGAGTATATCTCCAATACTTGCATCATTACCGCAAGGAGGGGAGTCACGACTTATTACTCAACTGGCAATTGCCTCTTATATTACCGGGGCCTGTTGTCATTTATCGAACCCTTTAAATCTATTGGATCATGCTACTACCATATCAAGCTATATTGCACTATCTTCCAATTCTGTGGTGGCCATCCGAGTTTTTCCTAAGCGCCTTCATTGAGCAAGCTCAATTGTTATTTCTAAAATCTAGTTCCATCCTAGGTGCATTATTTGACTGTTGTATCTGAGTAAAAGCACAATAGTGTGTCACACTTTCAGCCAAATAAATAGTTCCAAGCAAACTTATTTTCGCTGGAAGATATTCGGCCGAGTGGCTTTTGGCCGAAACCATGTGGCAGGTTCTTTTTCAATCGAAGAAGTTTCAGTAGAAAGCCACTCAGTCGAATACGTCCAGCCAAAAACATGAAAATAGTGAGCGTATCTGGTATTTATAGCTTGGAGATATCAAGAAATATTCGACATAGTATGTTTTAGTCGAAACATACTCGGTCGAGCATGTCTAGTTGGCATCCTACTTGGTGGCCAACTCACCTTTTTTCAAAATTTTCTGAAATATTCAACTTTGGCAGAGTATTTCTCCAGTTAGAATGATTTTTCTGCAAAATAGAAAAACACCCTTTTGTAGAGCTCAGAATGGTGAATCCAAATATATAATTTTTTTAATATTTTGATTAGTTTTAATATATTTTACTTTTAAAATGATGCAAGTAGGTTGTTAAAATTAAAAAATAGGCTGATTAGAAATTTAAAAAAATATAGTAAAATATATTAAAAAAAATTTAAAACTTATATGGGGCACAAGAGGAGAGTCTTCTTTAAAAGGGTATATTTTTTTTTTTAATGATTTAAAAAATTGAAAATAGTTGGCAGCCCATGAAAATTGTCAAATTCTGGCATGTTTGACTTTAAAACATTATTATGAGAAAAATATACATCAAAATTTGATTTTTTTTTTCCATGCACAAGATATTGAAGTTACCTATTTGGAGAAAAAAAGGAAAAAATTAAAAAATTCAATTTGTTTCTTGATGGTCGAAGTCACTTTTTCTAAAATACTCATTCCAAAATCTATCCTAAATTGATAAAACATAATGAAAACATTTTTTAAAATTACAAAAATAAACTTAATCAAAGTTCACTAGTTTATATTTTAAAATTAAAGCATAAAGGTCACTTTATGGTCAAGTGTAGAAGTTGAGAAAGCCAACCTCACGTGACTCTCAAGATCACTTGCATGCAAATAACCCGGCTACAAAGAAGAGGCTGAAGACAAACAAGGCAGTCATGCTCGAAGCTGAAAAATGTATTCATCCGAGAGAACATAATGATGAATCCTTATAAAAGGATATTGTGCAACCCTAAAAGAAATTTATGGGTAGACATTTAATAATTACTATAATTATTAAATGTCACAAAATGCAACTAAAGTGAAATCTTAAGAGGAATAAAGGTAATTTAATCAACATGATTAAATTTAAAACCTTTACTCTAACACCCCCCCTTAAGATGAGCAAAAGTGCAGCTACAAACATGTGCAAGAAAACAAAGGTAACTACAATGCAAGAAAGTAAACTTGGGTCCCAGCAACAAGGCCTGATCAGGTACCCAATTACAACCAAATTCTGTAAAGTGGAGAATAGAAAAACCTTATGGGAAAAACTCTACTCCAAAAAGAGATGAAAGAAATAAATGCACTAATAACAGAAGGATAGGAGGTGGATAACATAAGACCCCCCATAGACAACTTCTATCATATGAGTACATGTACAATGGTCTCCATAGGAGAAAAAGAAAGAGACTAGAAGCCCCCCCCACAATGAAGAAACTCCTGTCGTACATATGGATGCCTGAGGTAGAATCCAGAAAGAGATCCTGAAGCGGCATATAATATTCCTCCCCTTGGGAAGAAATGGATCCAAAAGATGAAGATGAAGAAACCCTGTGAAGAGAGAAGAATCAATCTGTCTCAAGATGTGTGCCATAATAGGATACTGAAGAATCTCTATGTCTGAACTGAAACAAAAGATGTCAAATCCAAACTGAACTGAAGACTCAAAAACTGCAACCTCTGAATGCACAGATGATGGTGGGCTAACAGCTAGAATATGGCTATCAACAAAGAAGAGCTGAAAATCCTCAAAGTAATCCTCCAGATCTGCAATATAGGACTCTACAAACAAAGACGAAATGCTTGCAAGATAAGAATCTCAAGTAGCCATGTCTGAAAGATGTATGATGTCCTGCTTAGCTGAATCAATAGAAGCCAAAGAAGAGGCAATATCAAACTGATCAAGAACAACAGGAGAAGATGCTGATACAAGTATAATCTCAGTCTGAAGAGTAGGAACTGTGAGACAATCCTCTAATTCATCAGAATATGTAAGGGTGTCTAAATACTGAAGTTCCTTTAAAGTATCATGATCAAAAGGTGTTTTATCTCTCTAAGCAACAATCTAAAGCAGGATCCTCTGGGAATGGAGAAAGACTGGGGTCTCCATAGATCTCCCAAAGACGTGCCCAAAGTAGGTGAGGACAATCAATGTCCGATATAGCCCACACAGTGTCAAAATCAACACTAGACAAAATAACTCCTACTATGTGATTTCTAATAATATTCCAAACTAGTTTTCCCATTGAAGTTGTTGGTTCAGGTATGAGATCATACAAATAAGGCAAAATATTAAGCCACCTACAGTGTGTAAGTATGCCCTTTGCCCATGACTCATAATTACCCCGTTCCAAAAAAACAACTGAAGGGTGAGTAGAAAAAACCATGATAACTCTTCAAATTAACAAATCTGAGACTAACTAACTTCAATACTAATAAATCAGATCAAATAAAGCCATCCCACACAAACAAATCATTTCCAAGTGCTGAAACGTCCAAGTAATTGACAGATATGTGAAAACAAAAAATACTGAATAAAATGTACCTAGTTTAGATTCTAAAAAAATAAATGATAGATCTAGAAAGAGCACAGAAACCCCTTTCCATCGCCTATTCGTTTGCGAAAAATGGAGTCCGTATGCAAAAGATATGGCTCCGGGAGTGAAAAAATCTTGTTCTGACTTTGACTGAGAAAAAGGCATCAAAATGGAAAAAACTGAAAATTACACCTACATCATTAGATCGGCACCAGAATCAGCTTTCCAACGGTATCTCGTTTGAAAAAAACAGAGATCGTACGCCCATTTTATACCCGATTTTGTAAAATTGCTCAAAAAAAACCAGGCCCTCCTGGCCCTTAGGGACTAAAAAAGGGGGCCCTGGTCCGTTGGGCGACCAGGGGTTGGCGCTGGTGGCGCAACGGCTGGCCGGCGGAAGGCGGAGCTCCGGCGAGGCTATGGTGGTGCGGCGGCGGGGCTGGAGCGGGCCGCGGGCGGGGCATGGGCTAGGCGGCGCAGCGGTTGCTGCCTGGCCGCGACTAGCGGATGCCACTGGCAGCGGTGGCCGCTGGGCTACGCACCGGTGGCGCTGCCTGTGTAAACAGGAGGCACCCAAAAATAAACAAAAAATTGATTTTTATTTTTATTTTTTTGAAATTTTCACGCCTCGAAAATCGTGCCTGAGGGTTGTACGACCCTTGAGCAAAAAAAATTTGCCTCCCAGATCAACTATGCCCAAATAGGTCAAACCATATATGAAAATGTGGGTTTTTGGTCACTCTGAATCCAACCGTGAGGTCTGTTTGGGCCCAAAATGCACCAAAAAATGGAGTTACCTAGATCCACTCAAAATCAGCCAGAAAACTTCTAAAAGCCCTATCAAACCCTCGAAGCTCCAAATTCTTCAGAAATCGAACAGGAAGCAGTAGGTCTGTGGCTCTGATACCATGTAGAAGTTGAGAAAGCCAACCTCACAGACCCCGAAGATCATCTGCATGAAAATAACCTATTACAGAAAGAAGAGATGGAGACAAACAAGCAAGGGTGCTCTGAAAGCTGAAAAATGTATTCATCTGAGAGAGATAAATTACAATGATGAATCCTTATAAAAGGATATTGTGCAACCCTAAAAGAAACCCTAATAGGTAGACATTTAATAATTAATATAATTATTAAATGTCACAAAATGCAAACTAAAGTGAAATCTTAAAAGAGGAATAAAGATAATTTAATCAACATGATTAAATTAAAACCTTTACTCTAACACGAAGTTCAAAAAAAAATTGTTGGTTGATTCATTTATAAAGTGTGACACAGGTTTGTGCTTTTACCCATCTCCTACAAAGACTTCTCTACCCATGTATTGACAATTGTGCATGAGAATCAATTTTGTAATTGCTATTCGCTACTTCTGAATGCAAGAGATTTGTACTGCACACATGTGGTTTCAATACTATCAATATTATTGTCAATTTTCCCCCTGTGGATTAATGTTTTCAGGTATGTTCGCTTGATTGAGATTGGCTATTCGAGAGTCTTATGGTTCTGTATGCAATCTATTAATTCTTATTTTATTAATATATTTAACCTGTGAGTAGTATATTTTTGTCATTAAGTGCAATTGGTGCTAGGCATCTTATAGTGGTATCAGAGCCACAATCCTGGCCAGCCTGTGGATGATTTGAAAATATATGCAATTGAGTCAAAGAGATTTGAGGGCAATAGAGAGAGAGGAAGAAGTGGTAAGCATCCTCTCATAGCAATGATAATGGAATACGAGGCAGAGGTAAGAAGATGGTAGATCAGTATGATGAGATCAAATCCTTCCTAGAAAAGCAAGATCAAGTGAACCAAGCGTTGTGGCAAATGATGCAGGCCCTCACTACTGCTATAACCAACAACAAATCAGGACCGAACAATTCTTATCAAAGCAATTCTAAGTGATCTTGAGGAGGGAATCGTAGTAAAACATCAAATGGATCCACTCTTAGACCCTCTCGTCCCATTTTCCTACCGAGGACAGAGGCACCACATGAAGGAGAAAGACAAAATCGGCTTGATTTTAGTAGTATTGTGCAAAATTACATGAAGCTGGATGCTAACACTCAAGCAGTGATCCCCTTTGAGCAATTCAACAATGCTAGGAAAGGATTTGGAAGTGATAGGAGACAATGTTTGCAACGAGTCAATAAAGATCTTCAGTAAGTCATCAAGCTTTCACTCCCTTCATTTGATGGTTTATGGAAGGTTACTGCATACACGTGGGTCCAACAGATCGATACATACTTTTCTCTCAGCCCTATGACTGAAGACAAAGTTGTCAAGTTTGCCATCTTGCATTTGGAAGGTGTAGCTCATAAATGGTGGCACCATGGTATTATGACTCAAGGGTCTGATCTTGTTACTACATATGTTGATTCACACAAAAGCTTATGGAGCGGTTTGATAGAAAGGATTCAGAGGTGTACTTCCAAGATTTGACAAGGGTAAAGTAGCTTGCGACAGTGGATGACTATGTTTCATAATTGCAAAGGCTAGCTGTTATGGTTCCCAATTTTTCTGATAAGAGACTCATGTTACTCTTCATTGAAGGGCTATTAAAATCTTACCGTGGCTTGGTAAGAGCTTTAGAGCTGACATCATTGGAAGAAGCTATTTGAAGGGCCTTGAACCTTGAGGACTCCACCACAAAGAATAAGCCTTGATCAAGAATGTGCCACTAGGATAGCCAAAGAAGCCACCCCACGAGATTACTCCTCAACCGCCGAACCCACCACCACACTCTCACATGATGGACGTGTCTAGGAACAAGCTACGAAGAAAGGGATTGTGCTACCATTGCAAGGAACATTGGGCATGAGGTCACAAGTGTAGGCGAAAAGGACAAATCCACTATATTGAGGTAACCTCTGATCATGATGTCAAAGAGGGGGAAGGTGAATTTGCAAGCTTTACCGATGAGGAGGTGCATGTAGAGGCATTGACAAGAGGCACTCTTGCAACGTTTTCCGGAGCACCTTGGTCTCTCTCTCTCTCTCTCTCTCTCTCTCTCTCTCTCTCTCTATATATATATATATATATATATATAGCTGCAACCCGTTTATTGATCATACAGAGGGTAACAATATTAATCGATAGTGGAGCCACCCATAATTTCATCGATGAAGGGCAAGTAGCTAAGTTGAGCCTAAGGGCGAAGGATTTCGAAGGATTTAATGTGACAGTCGCAAACAAGCACACTATTCCATGCAATCACCAGATTCAACAAATGGAATTGACCATAGGAGGACACAAGACGCTGGATGATTTATACATACTCGGCATTGGTGAGACAGATGTGGTCTCTGGAGTGCAATGGCTACACTCACTTGAGGAGTATACAAAAAACTATCAAACTTTGGAATTGAAGTTCAAAACTGATGGAAAAGAGGTCATCCTTCGAGGATTCTCCAAGGTGGGTCCTAAGCATGTTTTGAACAAGGCATTGGAGAAGATGAGGGCAGAAGCAAAGACTTTCAAGGACTCAGATCTGAAGTTGTTTGATGGCAAGCAACATCCGAGCGGGAAGGACTATCATGTCCCTGAATAAATTGAATTGATTTCGGAAGGAAAAATATAAGTGTTTTTAAACACTATCTAATAATTATATATAATATTAAATATTAATAAATTTAAATTATTAAAAAATATTATTTAAATTTATTATTACTCTAGCCGACTCATTTGAGCTTGGCGCCTAACATAATATTTGAATTTTCCTGGCCGACTTCCTTGAGTTGGCAATTTGTTTAGTATTTAAGGATGCTCACTACTATTGTTTGGGCATCGAATGAAGACATAGGATTTGAACTATGTAGGTGGCCAACGGTCTAGTAGGATGAAACCCCTTCCAGAAACCTATGTTATTCCAAACATTTCCGCCATCAATTTTGGTTATCTATTGTGTTAGCAAGACGGGCCAGTATCGGAGCATAGGGGGAGCAATCAACAAGTTATCGTGGCTGAGCTTAGGCTCTAGCCCAAAACTTCCAAAATTTCCCAAGCGCTTGTGGATCAGGCCATTACTCATACAGTGAACTTTGCCAAGTTATGGGCAATTGGTAGTAACTAGAAGCTATCGAATCCACCAAGAATCAATTCCACGGGTATATCTCCAGTACTCGCATCATTACCACAAGAAGGGGAGTTGCGGCTTAACACTCAACTGGCAATTGTCTCTTGTATTACTCAGGCCTGCTGTCATTTATCGGCCCTTTAAATCTGGCGGATCGTGCTACTACCAGATCGGGCTATATTGCACTATCTTCCAGTTCTGTGGTGGCCATCCGAGTATTTATTGAGCACCTTCATTAAGCAAGTTCAATTGTTATTTCTGAAATCCGGTTCCATCCTGGGCACACTATCTGACTGCTGTATCTCTTGTGAGTCTGGTATTGTGATCAATAAATATATGATTACGCAAAGACATCTCTACCCGTGTATTGACAGCTGTGCGTGAGAATCAATTCTGTAATTGCTAATCACTACTTCTGAATGTAAGAGATCTGTACTGCGCACATGTGATTTCAATACTATGAATATTACTGTCAATTCACCTCCTGTGAATTAATGTTTTCAGGTCTGTTATCTTGACTGAGATTGGCTATTCGGGAGTCTTATGGTTCTGTGTGCAATCTGTTAATTCCTATTCTGCTGATGTATGTAACCTGTGAGTAGTATATTTCCATCATTAAGTGCAATTGGTGCTAGGCATCTTACATAGGTCAAAGAGAATAGAATGTAAAATTATTACAATAGCTAGTACTAGAGCCAAAAGTGCCCTAGACAAAGAAAAGAAAGCAAGGAAAAAACAGACAAGTGGGGGTAAACTTACCACTGTAACCCTGAAACAAATTATATAAATAGCTTTGCAAGAGGAGGATCCCTCAAAGTGGGGAAGCTGATGAATACCAATGCTGGAAAACAGGCAGGAAGCAAATACCATTGGGAGTCTACTCTGGCATGCATCGGAGGAGCCAACAAAATTATCATCAATCACTGTGAGAGTGCCAATGCAGGATCTGAGAATGCTTGTCGGGGTACACCAGGGTTAAAGTGGGCCAGGCTGGACAGTTAGAGGAGGCCATTTATTCCCCATAAAAACCTCTCCTAACATCCAAGGCCAAAGAACTGCTGGTGGCAGAAAAGAAATTGGTAAAATGAGTTTACCTCAAAGACTTGTGCTATAAGTGATAAGTGCTAGTGGGTAACCAACGTAGAATGTTTTTACAACCAGTATCAGATTACAGTCGTGCAGTAGAATATTATTGCAGGAATGGAAGTGGCTACCAGAAAATCTTAAGACAGAATTGTCAATCGTTTGGAGACATGCCTTAGGACCTTGTGTGAGGTGTAGTTTCAAATTCAGATCACAGGGTTCATGACCACTAGATGATGTTGATGGACTGCTGCACGGAAGACAAAAATCAGTTAAGGAATGATGCCAATGATATCCATCACCAACTACTTTGCCTGGAAAGGAACCTGAACTGTTGACATCTTCAATTACCCTGCCTCAAGTTTGCTATCAATGGCTTGGAATATTTGAAATGTTGTTTCTTAAGTATTCTGATTTGGAAATAGCAATGGAGGAAAGTGGGTTGGATGGAGTTGGAAGTAAGGTGGAAGTGCAAACAAAAATCCATCTGAATTTTAACAGTGGAAGTTCATGGATCATGGGATGTCTTTACAGCATTATATTTATTTCAAACTTTAGAATGTTGAATGATAAATAATTATGTAAAACAACTCTAAAAAATTACAGCTTTGTCATGTTCTTTTACAAAAAAAAATTATATCTTAGAACATTTCATCCCCTGTCATTTCACTTGTCATCTCATACCATTTCAGACACTTGTCCCCATCCCAGCAACGTCTTGTAACATTAAAAATACAGAAAAGCCTTGCACTAGAGAGATTAAGGTAGCACACAATTTTCAATTCAGACACGCAAGCATATGTAAGCATGGATGTATTTGATGTTTCCTCATTTACTTTAAAAAAAGAAAATCAACTTCTACAAATTTCATTATCGTTTTATTGATTGTTGTGATATATGTCCAAGGATTGATTAGTTTAAAAACAACACCACAAAGCAATTCAAAGATGATTCTTCTAATGCACAGAAATATAATCTTTGTTTAACAGAAGCCAGTCTTCTGTAATTGTCAAGCCAACATATTTTGTATCATGTAGAGCAAACATTTGAAACTTATGCAGTTTCTGTTTTCAATTGATCAGTATTACAACATATACATACAAACTACCTTGGAACATACAAATAGACTGCTCCAAGACATGGGCGCTTTCTTGCTTCTATAGAGTTAAAGATTAAAATGGATTCAAACAACTGGCAGGCACGGTATACAAGGGCAGTAATGTATCAATCAAAATTACTTCCAATAATTATAGCTACAGAATTTTCTATTGTCATATAATTTCTAAATTAGTTTTGGATATGCCCACAATTTGGATAATCTCTGATCTACAACCAGCACCCCTTCAGAATCACTGTCACTGCTTGAGGAAGAACTTGATTCCAAAGATTCACTTAGAAGAAAGTGTAAAACCTGTAATCAAAATACAATTATCAGTAAAATTTGCACTGAATGAAATTCC
This sequence comes from Sequoia sempervirens, assembly GCA_007258455.2. Taxonomy (NCBI): domain Eukaryota; kingdom Viridiplantae; phylum Streptophyta; class Pinopsida; order Cupressales; family Cupressaceae; genus Sequoia; species Sequoia sempervirens. The sequence goes on from VDFB02000007.1 coordinate 46,418,162, forward strand.
AACCATGGTACTGATCTCTAGTTGTTGCATGATACATCTATAGGACAATCAAATGGATAGGACAATTATAAAGCCTGCTTTTGATCCATAGCACAATGTCATTCCAAAGAAATAGTAAACTTTGTTAAAGATTAAATATGCAATGATGGAGCTAAAATTGATGAGACCGCTTATACAAAGCAGACCTCAAAGCTCAACAAAAGACACAGCTAGCAAGACCGAACAAATACCAAAAGTCATGTAAGCACCTGGAAATGATCTACACAATGCACATTAAACCCATGGCAAAAAGAGCAATCGCAACCATTCAGAGTTAGTCCAACCCTTTTTTCAACTGCTTTTTATATAAGCCCTTCAGTAAAAGATAAACACTGAACACACCAGCAATGTAAATTCTCTGTAACAAATTCAACAATCGTGTGAAAAATAATACAAAATTTTACAAGGCAAACATATACAGTGACATATGTACCTCTTATGCTAGCAGGATATCTGTTGGATTATTTAGTAATTAATAGCATATGTACAATATTTTAAATTAAACAATAAGCACATACCAGCACAATGCAATCATGGATATAGGGTCTAAATAAAGACAGTCTATTCATGCAGCCCAAACACAGAAATAGAAAACTCAAAGGACGAGTGCACAACAGAAGTTGAATTCTTAAATGGAATGTACAAGAAAAGGAAGCTGCAAAATCAATATCTCATAGAATGCTCTGATATGATAGAAATCTACAAAAAAATAAGGAACAAGAGTACATGTCAACAGAATATACGCCAAGATTACAATAATTCAGAGCTCAGATCTTCCGATCAATTTTATCTCCCTCCTCCCTGCTCTGCCCTTCTTTAATGAATTTGTGATCATTTTATAAAGTTCTTGATATAGTAAGGTAAAGCTAACCAAACATAACAAAGCCCAACGTGTCAAGATATATGCCCTGAAACTCAATGAGGCCTCTCCTATGAACCTCCCTAGGACCGATACCTAAAAATAGAATGTTACAATTCACGTAAAATTTAAAGTTCGGCATGAATTACTAAAATAGGTCACTTTTTGCATAAGAAATGCCGCAAATTACATTAAAGGAACCAAATACAATATTTGTCATGTGAACAAATTCAAAAGCCCAACACAACATTGTGATTATAATTTGGAGGCTCTACAATCAATATGCAATACCACACAGTAGAAATATTGTCAATGACCCTATTGTGCTAAACTGTGACAGTAATCAGAATGAAACCTTGTGGTGAGAATTGTCCTCTACAATATAAACAGAATTGTGAGTCTCCTATGTACCAACAAAAAAAAACATATAAGAAATATTTTCGAGTGATGCAAGATTGCTCAATCCTTAGGATGATCCTATGTCACAACACATTTCACTCATTCATTAAAGAAGCATTTACATACTACGAATTTTGTTCATGTCCAACAAGCTTTATTATGATCCTACATTTGTTTTATGTGGATGCTTCAATAAGCATAGAAACAGCCTCAAACCCGTATACACGGACAACTCACAACCTACAATCATAACAGAATATCAACCCAATAACCTAATTAATAGGTGTAAACAATTAGTAATTATTTACACCTATCTCTTAATAACCCCTTTATTTACCACACACTAGACTATGGCCATAATGCATGAACTGGGACACACATTGCAGTCCACACACACTCGATTGTTTACTACAGAAAACTCTAGATGCAAATAGAGACACACTCAACTATTCACAAGAAGCAATAGCGTGAATGACCTTACCATGCTTCTTCATATGAACAAGAACACATTTAGTTGCTTCAAATTTGTGAACAGAAACACACACAACTACCCATGACACCTTGTGACTAGGGACAGACAACTAACCACATATGGTCAGTCAAACGAGGGCTTATTGATCATTACTAAATTATATAAACAGGAACAAACTAAACTATTCACACCAAGTGTTGCATGGGCCTCTACTATATATATATATATGAAGACAAGAAAAGATTAAAGGTAAATAACATTGAAGGGTAATGCAATATACACACCATATCTTCACCTAAAACCCTCCTTTCTTCTTAGATAGAGTTGATGTAGAGTACACCCTAGCTCCACTTGATTTGCTCTTTTGATATGTTGATGGAGGAATGTGGTTGCTTATGAAACCAACAGCATGATAGTAGGGATCAAGATGATGTGGGATCAAATGGATAGCATAAGCCTAAGATAATGGAAGATCAGCTAGGTTATGGAAGAAAATGATAGAAAATGCAGCAGCATAACCATATGATGGTGGAAGTTTCAATATAGATTGTGGCAGCATAAGGATATGAAGATGGAAGATGCTCAAATGGGATGAGAGGCCTCTCATTTAAAGAATTTCCAAGAGGGGAATCAAGGGCCAAGATGGATTGGTTTATGGATGGCTAAGATTGAATGAGGATTAGGGTTTGGATCAAAATTGTAGTCATGTGACAAGAGTCACATGAGGGATAAAGGTCAGGTTTAGGATTTGATTAGGGAAACCTCCTTATGTGAATGGTTGAAATTTGGAGATGTAATATGAAATGGTTGGATGAAATGCAAAGTTAATTTGTCTTTTGTAGCGAGTGTCTAGGTTCAATGAATGTAGACAAGATCTTAGTCATGTGACTCTCAATATTTAATTAAATCATAATATAATTATTTAATTAATTTTAGAGAAGGGTGATGTGGAAGGATAAATTAATTACAAAAATAACAAATATTTATTTAATTAAAGTGGGGGACAAAGGTGAAAGATAAATTAATTAAAAAATAATAATAAATATTTATTTAATTAAAGGAGGGGATAAAGGTGAAGGATAATTAATTAAATAAATAATAAATATGTATTTAATTAAAGTGTATATATATATATGATCTTCATATATATATACATATGATCTTCAATTATTTTGGGCCTTATTGAAAACCTCCTCTCGTATAGTAGAAGTACAATCTTCATTGTTGTCATCTTCAGTTTTATAATGTTTTTCATTCTGGTTTGCTACTAAAGCAATGAACTAGTGTCTAAGCTAGTCACAAGCTCAGGCCTGGGAATATCCTCCATCCTCTTGTGGTCCTCTAGCCTCCTACAATCTTCACATCACTTATGCAAGTCCATCCAAATGGGTCTAGTGGGCCACAAACTATCCCAAATTTCTCTTTGACAGCTCTAGCAAGTTTCTCAATGGTATCGGTCTTCTCCCTAGGAAAGGACTTCTCAACTACCTCCTGCCATTCCAAAAGAAAAAAATTGTAAAATAGCACCAACAATGCACTCTTTAATAAATAAAAATTATTTGTCTCAAGTTGCAAGAGCTTAAGCAAAATGATTCTAGAGGATGTTTTACAATCTTGTTCTAAACATGTACTCAAACTTTCAAGTGAAACTATCAACTAAATCAAAGGATACACAATGATTTCAATTCGGCTTCTTAGTTTGAAACATTTAGGTAAACTATATAGTTTAAAGTTTTTGATGAATTCGATATCACTGTTCCTAATAGATTTATCATACCTTGCTCCTGGATAAGTAGACCACTCAATGTAGCCATTGATGAGCATAAAGTATGTAATGTAAGGCCTGTTACGAGAATTGTCTTTTAGGGATCTTTTCAAGTAGCCACAAAAAATAAGACTTCTTGCAAGGGACAATTTGTTTGGACCATCGTTGGAATACTAGGCATTTGCAAGTACTCGGGAAGCCTGAAAAAACTTGGTTCGGAAAAAACCCAGCAAAAGCTCGGCAAAAAACTCGAGAACTTAAAAAATTGCTTAAACTTCACTAAAAAAAAAAAAAACGCTTTTTGCAAAAATTCAAAAGATAAGCATTTTAATCCAATGAATCAATAAATGATATATAAAAAGAATCGTGAAGTCTACGTAATTGATCGACTTGAAAGCAACCGGTACAAAATGGCATCCTCATGTGGAATGCGTTGATGTTGATATTCTGAAACAAAATGAAAATAGCAAATTATTTTTGTAAAAATGAAATTAAATACTACATTAATATATTTTATAAATTTACATCTTCCTCTTTCCCATGTCTAGTGAAAACCAGGGGAGAGGTAGAACTAGACGATATTATAGATAAAGACTTGTAGGAAAACTTGGAAACTTGGACTTAGAGAGTACCTAGAAAATCAAATGAATTCAATCAGAGTTTGAGGGCAATGCCCCCAATGGAGTCAAGGGGCAATGCCCCTTGTGGGGTCTCAATGCACCTTAGCTGGGAAGTCGTGAGGGGCAACGCCCTTGTGGGGTTTAAAGCAGCGCCCCTCAGGGGGCAACTCAATCGGTCGAGGGGCAGCTCATTCATGATGTTTTGAGTGGGAAAAAATAATGCTGAAAAAGCCCAAATTAAGACCTTGAAAACCACACAAACCGCAAAAAATGAATCAAAATTTCCTTTATAATGCCTGCAAGTTTCTTTTTGCTAAGAGGCAGAGTTTTTTTAAAAATCTCTTCGAGTTTTTTTGAAAAACTCTGAAAGTTTTTCCAAGCAAGTACTTGCACCAAAAACTTGTTTTGAAAAAAAACTCGCAAGTTTTTGGCGAGTCTGCCATCTATGGTTTGGAAAAAAAGAAATATGGTGATGGATGACAGTCATATTATCTTATTTTATGGTAAGCCACATAGCCTCTATTCTACTATTCAAATATATCCTAATCAGTTTTGTAGGGTGCTCCGTCATATGCTCCCAGGATAGTTAGCAAATAGTAGATTCCAACATGCCATGGAATTAAAAATTGGCTATAAGCATGCCATCATCACTCCTTATTTCTAAAGGACTGATTTGAGAATAAGTCACCATCATATATATGTTTGCAAGGAATATATACCTATATACCCAAACATCTTTCAGATGCCTCATGGGTCACCGTGAGTTCTTGATCATGTCTTTCAAATTGATTGATGCACAAGTCACTTTCCCATCCATGGTAAATCAGGTATGCAGTGGTTAGCTGAGAGGCTCTATTTTGATTATTTTTAATGATTTATGGGTGTGTAGCACAATACGGAAGGATCATATAAAGCACCTAAAGTTGATCATCAAGATTTTTGAGCCACAGGGGCTCTATTTGCAAAAAAAATTAAAGTTGAGTTCAATTACATTAATTCTCTAGGCTTGGGCCATGCTATTGTTGCTCCCGACATGCAAGTGAATCGAAATTGAACTCATTTTTATTAGTTTGGACATTCTCTGTTGTACTAACCCTATTGAGGAGATTCTTGAATTTATGCATCCATGATAGAAGGGCTGTTAAAGGACTCACACATGTAGTGGCAACTTTAACCAGCCTGTCAAAGGAGGAGTTCATGCATGGATGGATAGAACACATGAAGCTTTAGATGAGCCTACAAAGATAATCAGCTCATGTCTCATTTTTTTCAATTGGGATTTCTTGCATCCATGTATAATAGACACTACAAGATATGAATTGGAAGAAGAATAGTAGGACCACAAATGGAATAAGAGTCTACTCATGACAGAGCTAGTAAGGCTTAGGCAGCAACAACAAGGTACTGAGATGCAACTGCAAACCTTGGAATAGCAATTACAAGTTATGGAACACAAACAACAGTAGATGGTTGCATTTCTAGCTAAAGCTTGCAGAGGTTAGGTTTTGGAACATGGTTTGTGCCTCAATATTGAAACAATTAGCTACTTGAAAGAAAAGTATCTGCAAATAAAGTTGTCAGACCTATTGTAGTAGCAGTAAATGACCTTGCAGCATCATTTGCAATTCACCAACTATAAATGGTTAGGATAAGTGTTGATTGCAAGAAATATGAGCCACGGACCAATTTGAATGTGGTTTCCAACTATAGATCTGCTGTTCTCAATAATTTTAACCTTGTCCACACCTTTTTTGCAGTCACAAAAGGGTTTTTGGTCACATGATAGAGGAGTTTTTGGGCCATCACCAATGCTGAAGTCAGCTAGTATAGGGTAGTTTCCAGCCCTTACTTTCTCGGTTTTGAATAAAGGAAGTCAACTTTGCAACCCAAATGCTATGTTCCTATCAGTCATTTTGGTAATCTCATGCTTTGATAATATCACACATGAGCAGCTATAGCTCTACAAGTTTGAGGAAGATTTCCTTGCCCTATTTTGCTTGTAGAACTCTCTCTTGGGGTCACAAAGGGCAAGTAATCAAGACTACAACTTTCTGTTTGGAAAGGAATTATGAGCAGCATATGATTGTTATAATCACATTTCAACTTGGATAGTGCTGTTTTGGGCAAAATTTCAAGCAACCTCTACTTGTTACATCAATTTTCCAACCCTCAAACCAGTTGTCAAAGGGTAAAACTTGTTACATCATGGTAGGAATCTTTGGAACACAAGGTCATTTTATGATTACAATCTAGGAAAGACGAGCATAATTTTGGGCATGTCATCATCACAGTCCAAGGAAAAAGAGGTAGGTTTTGCTGCACTCTTCATATTAAAGAAATTGCTGACACAATACAAAGACACTTCAAGGATGTCAATGAGCTCGATGGAAGAAGCTCAAATTCAGATTCATCCTCACAAGGATACAATCTAGGCAGAAAAGAAAGAAGTGATGCTCACATTTTGCAGCTAGGTTGCACAAGGAACAAGACCAAGATTGTCATCCACCAAATGTCTGGCATTGGAATTGTTATCATCATCATTCCCAGCTATTACCTTAAATCATTTACCGCCACATAGGATTTGTTCATTATGGGATTGAGTAGAGGATACCATCTATAAGGTAGGGGGACCAACCACACCAAGGCTCCAGGTCACGGAGAGCCAAGAGCAGCGGGCTGCCCTAACTTACCTCAAGCTAAGCGAGTGTTTTAGGTCAAGGATAGAGAATGAAGAGCACTCTCAAGTGCTTTTGTCACTCTACTAATCCAAATGTTTGGATGGGACTAATCAAGCCGGTTTTTGGAACCCGAACCATACCTCAAACAACTCTTTGCCCAAGGACAATAGCGCAGGTCAAGGACAACAGTGTGGCGTGCTAGCGTTCCTCTAGGGTGTTGGCGTTCGTACGGCCAGAAAGTGAAGTACAGTACCAAAATGCCAAGAAACCCACTTGTAGTCTAGCGAATGAAGTTTAATGAATTAAACAGAATAACAAAGTACAAGAAATGATTATAGAGATGACAAAGGAGATAATGAAAATGAAGGTGACGAAGACCAACTCACTGAGAGTCTAGTTCGCTAGCAAGTTCCACACGTGCACGTACCTACACAGCCAAGAGAGGAAAAATGTTGGGACTGTATAGGGGTTTGCCTCAATCAAACCTCCACTTTGGTGTTTTCACCTCCACGGACAGCCAGGAAAGCCACGAGATAGAAAATGAGATAAAGAGAATAATAATACTATGCTACGTAATCAAATGACAATGCTATGGAAATAGAGAAATGAAACAATATCACCTTCTCAATCAAGGTGCCCTCAAGCACGTAGAGGAGGCTGCAAGCTTGGTAACGTCTATGTTGCCGCAACAACGAAGAAGCAAGCCCTCGGGACACCAAGTTACAACTCCAATGGTGGCAAAAGTGCAGCAAGATATGTAGAAGATGGATTGAATTGCTCAAGAGATGCTAAAGAAATCAAGCTAGTGTGTAGAGAATGGAATGAACATGAAAGATATGCATTTGATGAAGAAGGATTAGGAGGGAAAGAGCCGTTTTCGGGCCGGTTGGTGGACACAGAGGCATTATGCTTCATCCCCAATGGGGAACGTAATGTTCCTGCGGACTCCAGAGACAAGAATCTGTCAGGGATGGCAGCATGCCGCACAAACATCCCCGATAAAAATTCCCCCACCGACACAAAATACAAGCACCAAGTGGATGCATTGCGGATGGGTGATGTGGAATTATTTAGTCAGGTTTGATATTCTAAGCTAGAGGGATGTAAAAGGGGAATTTGCAAGAGGGGTGCAAGTTCACTCCTATACACCATCCAAAGTTAAGGAGAAATTGTTTTGGACGCATCCACCTTGTTGAGGAAGTTATGAGCACCACAAGAAGATTTCATGGAAGACTAAAAATGAATACCAAAGTAGTGCAACATAAGCATGGTGAAGTAAATCCAAAGGTAGATACTTGTGCAAGGAATCACCAACAAAAACATGGAGGTGAACACATGTGGCAGCCTTGGGTCTTGTGGGTGTTTTCATTCATCATCGTGTCAAAAGGAGGCATATGGAGGATTGGTTGCCTTCACTATTTGACCCAAATCAAAGATGGGGAAATTTGGGATGTGGAGCCATCATAAATTATTTGGTTCACTAAAGGAACCTACCTACGGAGGAGGCTACTTGAGAAGAGTCGGGAATAGTGATATTTGTAGAGAATTTCAGATGGGAGATGGAGAATTGAACTTACAATTGCTTGTAGGCAAGCAAATTCCAATGGAGCGGACTTGTCATGTGCCCTTTTTCCATAATTTATGTTGTCCAAAAGGCCCATTTCCTATCACCAACATCCCCCCTAATCCAAATTTGCGCACAATTTCTTCCCCTTCATCCCCCATGCATTTGCTTAAGATCCCCAAAATTTAAGAGTATGGAAGCATGGCCAATTGTCTAAGCCAATGTAAGTTGTCAAAGTTGTAGAGCTTCCCTTCTCGACATGCCCTTCCTCCCAAGTCTTCTTTCTTCCATCGAGGTTTTAGACTTCCACATTCAGGCATACCTTGCGACCATACCCCGCCTTCATGCCCTTCTCTTGTTGGGCTATCAAACTTGTCCATCCCATCATACCTCCACCAAACCCCACTCCTTCACAAGCCTTTGTCGAAGAGTCAGACTTCCTCTCACCACATGCCTCCCTTCTGAACCTTGATCCTTGACTTGTGGTATGAGTCATTGGGTATTCCCAATGACCCAACTCCAACCACTCCTGCCATTTCTCACCATTCATCCCACTTACTTCCTAACATGTCAATGTGATGTAATGCTTATTGACCTCATTCTCAACACATGGCTATAGCTATGGTATCGTATTGCTAGCAACATTATTTACTCGGAGGATGTGTCTCCACGTGTATTTCCCATCGTGGGACTTGAGTATATTGCCCTAGCTGGCATTAATATGGTAGTTAAGGCTTGTGGCCACAGATCTTCATGCCATTAATGCTAGGAGTTGTAGGTTTCAAGTATCTTTCTCCATACCTCCCCACTACATTTCTGTACAAATGGATTTAAAATTTAGGCACAAGTCAAAGGGAAACAACATTGATAGGTATGGTCACCCCCATTTGTGTACTTCTCTAGTACCTAATGACCTTCATGCCAATTTTGGCCCCGCTATGGATAGTATTTTGGGTTGGAATCCTAACAATGAAAACAAATTTTGAACACCTATACCAAACTATCTTGAGCACTCGTGTTCAAACGAACAGAATTCAAGGACAAAACCCTACAAATTTGTAACAACTAGAGGACAAACACCATACTAGTTCATGAGTGGTTGAGGACAAAACCCCTACAGGCCAAAGAAGCGATTCTCAACTAGAGGTCGTAGTTGAGCTTTAATTGTGGTGGACATTGGTGATATTAAGATAGCATGACACTTGCAATTGTTGTAGTAGAAGCGGTCACTCCAAAGGCATCCATAGTGTTGGTTATCCACAGGAACATACCAATCCGAAATGCAAAAGGTTGTGAACTCCAACCAAAGCCTCCTCAGTCCATAAAAGTTGCAAACACAATGTTGCATTGTACTTCCATGCCTTCTATTAATATAAGAACAATCTGTAACTCTCGAGTGTTTGTAAATCAAGTTTAAATAGGTATCAATGAATGAAAATCCATATTTCCAAACTAGGTTTATCAAATTTGAGCAAATGTTCTAATCTGTAGTTTATCCTCATTTGTTAACCCGCGCAGTAATATTACAGTTTGATGTTATTTGTGTGATCGTAAAGGAAATTTTCTAGTTTGCTAAATATGAGAGAGATAAGGGTTTGTTGAGATTCCTAGCTAAACCTAGCTTTTGCTAAGTTTGATACATGTATTTAAAGCTGCAATTTATCTTTAATGGTGAACCCTACCCACAATAGTAGAGTTTGTCAAATTAGGGAAAATAATGAAATTTGAAATATGCAATTTAAACACAAAGATTGTTGTGTAAACATTAATGTATTTTGGGGGAGCATAATAAAGTCAAGTGTATTTTGGAGTTGTTAATGCTGCTGGTACACATTGATGCAAAATTTGGGATTTGTATGGTGCCGAATTAAATATTGTTAAATCTGTCAAATATCCAGCCTAAATATTTGGTCATGACATTATAAAGGTACATCAAAACAGCTGATTTAAAAATATGTTTGTAGAAAGATTAATAAATATTTGCATTAATATATTAGCAGGGACATTACATAGTGGTCAAGGTAATGGAACGTGAATCCAGTGGTTGTGCTGAAGGTAGTGCAAGGGTAGGAGCTTTGAGCCCACCCATGATAAAATCTAAGAAGTCTGATATTGGCCTGTAGCTATTTAGTTGTACCTTTTTTGTGTAGGTTTAACATGTATAATATATGTTGTATGCATGATGTAGATACTAGGAGCCAGATGGTTTATGTATATGGACTCTACAGTAAGTTTATGATGTGAGTCAAAGTGTAAAGAGTATAAAGACCGAGAACAGTTTAGTAATATATATTATTGGTATCACATAGCTTAACACTGTGTGGCTACTTTGTGTAGCTGCCAGGTTTTTCGTTTGATGATTATGGTGAAGGGTGGGGAATTCCATATCAATCCTCATTTTACATTTTAAAAATACAGGAAAAGTAAAAGTAACAGCTACAGTATAGGATCTACTTGCTAGAGGGAAAAAACATCCTATAAAACTAGGACAAAAAAATACATCAGTTGCATCTAAATCAATGAATTTAACAGTAGCATTGACACATGAACAATGGACCATCTACTATTCCATCCCCGTCATTTTTACTGTATTAAGCAAACCTTGCCTTGCATCAAACACCCCAAGTAGGGTTTTATGAAGAAAAAAGAAAAAACAACTGTGACAGCAAAAAACTGCGAATTTTGGATTAATATCAATCGTCTGCTACATGCATTACCTACTTGTTACATTAAAAAAAAAAGGATGTCTTCTAACCCTAAGACCAATAACAGGCACCAATGACATGGCAATAAGTTAGTGAATGTTGTATGGGCACAGACATCTGAATAATGAATTGTCTATAATTACATCACTGTCATTTTCACTGAACAGGACATTCTTACCTTGCAACAAACACCTTGTAACCAAACAAACAACACACACTGCCATAATGTAAGCCCATATTTTTCTCCATATCTATGAAAAAGACTTAAACACAGTATTTAAGTGTAGCAAGAATATTAAACAGTGAAGTGGTAAATCATGAAATACCATACCTAATCCAGCAATAGCACCTAGAAAAGCAGCTCAATAGGACGGTTGGAAAACAATACATATCTTAGGCTTTATTGCCCTTGTTAATTAATTTTATTTAGAGAATTGGAATGCAAATCAATGTGTCTTCACAAAAACTTTAGGATAGAGAAGGCGGCAGATTGAAATTGGACCACACCATATGATTTTATTAAAGGTCTTTCTTTAAAATTTAATCAGCCTTCTAAGTCATCCCAGAGCTTGAACACCCCATGCCCACTTGATTTTACACTTTAGCTCATGAACATGGTACAGAATACCAAGAGTGAAAGATTATCATGGGAACCGCCTGCTATAGCATTTGCACCATGTACTAATAGGTTAGTGTTAATGACCTAAACAGATTTCCATACATACTAGCAAAAAGGTAAAGCTGCTGCCCTATGAAATAAGGTAGTATTTTTACACTTTTACTATTCCAGCCCACTATAAAAATATAAAATTCACAATAAGACTATATGCCATTGAGAGAGGAAATTCACCATCTTCTAGAATGGTCGCTGTCTTTTATAAGATGCAAGGTAGCCACAATAAGCAAGGCTCTATTAACAAGTAAAAATTGCATACATTGATGAAACAGAAGAGGGATTTTCTATACTGCATAAAATAGCCAGTATTACCTTCATCCTACAATGACTAAGGGAATAGAACCAGGATCAAGTACCTCAAATAAGCTTTCAGCAATGGTTTTAGTTAAAAGAAGCAAGTTTCAGCTATATAGCGTTTTATATGAAATGCCCCTTTCCATGTGCACTTGAAAAATGTGTGATAAATCATCTAGAATGACCCCATGGTCAACTACAATTATAATGGCAACCTAAACTTCATAGATGGGTGGTAAGAATGAAAAAATTGATCCCACCCAAGTTGTCAGCCATACATAAGTTTCACTTTGACAGCTGAATATACTAGAGAACATACTTTCTGAATTATGTCTATGCAGTCCAAAAGACTATAAACAACTTAAGCACCATGAGTAAAGTTTGCAATAGTTGTATGTTATTACCCAAAGAAGATCTCATCCATGAAAATTATACTATTTTACCACTGAATATGCATGTACGCTGATAGAACCTAAAGGCTATTGTTACAAAATCCACAATGATTTATTTGGAATTTTGAGAAATTGAAGGAACTTGGATATGATAATACCACTCAATAACTCAAGTAATGGCCATTTTCTGACAAATAAAAATCAAGGCCACAAAATAAGCAGTCATTCATTGACAAGAAAACAATATATTTACATCCACAAGAAAAAAGACAAATAGGTCAACTTAACAGGAAAGACTGCCTCATATCATATAGTAATCGACCACAAAAAACTGCTAATAAACATGTGGAAACTAGATACTACAAAATCCAGTGTGCAGTTAGAATACAATAAAAATTAAACCTAGATACAAATTTCATTATACTAGGCAACTAAATGCATGGAGTAAGAACCTCTGATGGTTCCTATTTGATACATGTATAAGTTGATTCATAGAAATAAACATTTTTTCTGCTTTCTTTCCAAATATCTTCAGCATATCTTATATCTACTGTATGTTCAGGTCTAGATAGATGTTTGTTCGATGTACTTTGAATCTATAATAAAAAATTTCTTTAATGTTTCTTCTAGCATAGCAAAGTATCAATGAATCCTCATTCGTAGGCTCAAAACCTCACATGCAAATGTTTCCTTTAACTTTAAAATCGTCGCTAAAGTCAAGATATATCTACCCCAGAATCCTACAGCTTATAAACTAAATTACCCACTTTGGTTGACCAAAAACTTCAAGCGCCACATTCTTTTAACCTCTACTTCAAACCCTCAGGCTTTGCCCAAGCATTTTGTCAAGCCAATGCTGAAACCAAGTCAAACTTATCTGGTGGACTTTGGTGTATCATGCCTCAGGTTTACCTTTGCCTAGCCTGTAATCTTAAATACATGATGTTAACAAATAATATAAAATGTGGAAAGTATTAGATTTGGCATTCTCTTAAGATCAAACTGCAATGGCAAAAGATATACTAGAGATATTTGATTTTCATCCTTGTCAACTAAGAAATAAGAAAAGTCCAGTCCTATGGAGCATTGCAATTTCAACATTTTACAGTAGTAGATGATTAAACTCTAACCTGATCAGGTAGCATTGGTTTCAGCCTGTGCTGATGGTTATCCTTGCTTATCCTGCCATCCAGACTTGAATCTCTATTATTAAGCCAAAATGTCAATTTACATGTTGGACAGTAAGCTCTGTTTGACATGAAAACTCGGGATGGATGCCCTGTAATAACAAACTTGTCTTGAGTCTCAGGTTACAGGATATTATTTTCAAGAGGAAACTATGAACTTCATATGTCCAAGTAAATACATAACGCATGGAAAATATGAGGCACCAAAATTAAAGAAACAGAATTAAATAATTAGGAAAAAGGAGATTGTTTACTTTACATAAATGACTACATTCTACCATGGGACAAACGTATGGCAATGCTTACATCTCCAAATATAAAAGTAAGGGGAAGGCAAGCAACAAAGGAAATAAAGTCAATGCTAGTCATTTTCCAAGGATTTGGAAATCATTCCCCTAGGCTGATGATGCTCTATGGGTTATTGTAATCTTTCTAGCATATTTACTTGAATGGTTAACCCTCCCATTTAATTGCAATGACAGTTATCAATATCTCGAACTCATAAATGGGTGAATTTTGCAACTAGAAGATTTACAAACTAGTCTATAGCTCTCCTTAAACCAAGAGTTTGAGCACAACATGGCCCAAAAATGCCAATGTAAGCCTGTTTCCGAGGCCAATCATGATTGGAGATATCTACTCCAAAATTGTTCATGAATCCTATGAAACAAGAAACCTTTTAATACAATTTATGTCTGAAAACAAAAGGACATTATAGTTTTCTCATCTCTATCAGGCCTGACAAATGATCAGAGCCATTGTTGTTTCCTCTTACACCAGAAAAGAATATATATGGGATGAGCACCATCAAACACAAAATAAGTTTCTATCAGTCAAGGAATTTTAAACCAAAGAGAAGATACAAGAAGAGCACACATTACATGCAAAGACCTTTATTAGAAACTCAAGGGATTTGGAGCAAGCACTAGAAGGTGATGAGTTTCACACCATCAGCCAAGGTTCCATTCCCACATGTTTTGGGCAGGTTGAAGGTAGAGGTTAAATGCATGGCAATACACGTGTGACAATGCATAACCACATCAAAATTTTGCTCCCCATGTATGCAATGGAGGCACAGGGAGGCATGGGACAAACGTATGGCAATGCTTACATACAGTGCACCTATAGGACAAAACCAAGCCCAACCCCATGGTCTCTTTGAGCTCTTACATGTAAGTTAAGCCAAAGACAAATCCTAAGAAGGATATTTTTAGGTACAATATAGCGATCTGAAGGAGACCCTGGTTTTGCTGATCATGATGGTATTATTGGGAAAAATATAGTTTATTGGATATATTTCAAAGCCTTTCGTTTTAAAAAGGAATAAGAACAAGGCAGAAGCGGAAGCTTTAGTCAAAAGAATATAGCTAGAAATAGAATATGGAACCAAAAACTTGATTATAGAAGGCTGCGGAAAGGTTCTAATATTTGCAATGAAGGCAGCCAATATAACTTGCTGGGGCCACTCATTACAAAATAAGCCAAGTTGTCAAAGAGGTTCTTCAACAAGTTATCTCTTGCCAGCAGCTATAGGAAGGTTAATGGGGTTGCATCCAAAGCAGGATTATGAGGTTCTTCAATGAAGGTTTTGGGTTCAAGATTAGCCTCCAAAGCAGGATTATTAGTGGATGTTGAGCACAAAAAATACCTTCTGTAATGGAAACTTTTCAAATAGTATGGCACATACTTCTAGATTTAGTACCCACAAAATCACTATGGGAATGGGTTTTATGTGTTTATAAATATCAGCAACAAGGCAAATTTATCATCTTTATTTCTGGACTGGTGAAGCATATGAGTTTGTTTTGCCGTTCATTTAGGGATAATGGACTCAAGTCTCAAATTGAAGGAATGATTTATGGGAATGGATCCATGGGATATATGTCAAGATAAGTATCTATATCGGGCACCAAATGCACCTTTAATGTATTCTGTCTTTTGCAAAGTGGGAGTTCATTTCTTTAAGGGTTCAGAGTTAGTGGGTTTCAGCCCAATCAATTCAGAGCATTAGGCTCAGCTTCTTGAAGAAATGAGATTTTTAAGGAAATTTTGAATTATGATGTATCATCTAAACGATTGGCATAGAAAAACTAGTCTCTGCCAGACCTATGCCACCTTATATTTTGAGTTATGATAGATTATAAAATCAAAGACAATCAGAATCTCCTTTAGAATTGATCTGTTGTCTGGATGAAATTTTTCAAAATAATATTAATAACAGAACTCTAATATAAGCAATTTGGTTGAGACATATAATTATTTGTTTCAATCACCTGCAAATGAATTAAAGGAAATGAAGAATCGGTTGACTATGTCTAGGAGGATATTTTCGTGTTATCATAACATTTTGGCTCTTCTTCCATTTCTACAGTTTTTTATTCCCCACATGCATCCTCTTCTGAGAATTATTTTTATGATTTTATCATGTTACTCGTTTAGAATTTAGTGATGGAGCCATTTGTTGGTAATTTTGAGAAGCATGCAATGGAAAAGGGCACTGTTTCCAAATAAATTCAGCAGATGGGCTATATAAGTAGCAGCCTTGATAAATGTTAACAGGTTATAGTTATTTGTATCAAGCCTGAGTTAAAATCAAAGAATTGACTATCCTGCAACTGAATCAACAAGGATCATTATGATTCTTCAACCATTGGTCGAAAGGAACCAGGTGTTGCACTATTAGGTGATTCAGTTTTCACTTCTGCATTTGATAAGCCCAATCCCAAAACTGCATCATCCACATATTAGCTTTATTGGCATTCTCATTAAGGAGATGGACCGTCCTGCTCTCAATGGAAGTATCGGCATTCCTATTGCCAAAGGCCCAAACATATTGATCTGGAAGCAACTACACTCATACATCAACAATAAAGCAGCTTACATGTAAGAATCATAGATTACTACCCATTTTCAGTACCATTTGTGGATGGATTGATGGCTAATCGTGGTGATATTTGATATATTATTCCAGGGTATTTTATTTGTCAGATTCCTTGATAGCACGGTCATTTTAGTCCCATGATAAATAATTCTCTCATTGTAATGCTTGATCATTGCATAAGTTTCTTCTTGAAAGCTTTGGTGGCACCTTTTGTTTGTTGCTTCATCTCTCTAGCACATAAGCATTGTATTAGATGCAGGCATTAGGGAGAAAACTATCTTGTCACATATGACTTGTTGAAGCACTTTTTGACCCATCAACTCTTTTACCCACAAGTGCTTGATTGTGTCTCATGTTTGCTTGTTTGAAGCACTCTTGATTATCTTCTACATTCATGATTCTAAAGCATCTTCATTGGCACTTTCAACTTTAGCATGCTCTCTTCTATGGATATCATCATTGTCAATGGAGATTGTTATCTCTAGTCATTATAAATGTTGTCATTAAGGACGTTACATAAGCCACCTTTCCTTCTTATTCCCCCAAAGTCAAGTTTATAGAGAGATTTTAGGTGGTAAACTTGACATGGTGCCCTTTTAGTTTTTGACTTGTGGCATCACTAGGATATTCACTATGCAATTTAAAATTTAATATCTTGGGTATATCCTCAATTCAACCATTAATAAATTGCAACGGTTTCCTCCCTTAAGACAACCACTTCAATGGGGTATTTCATCCCTCTTTTGTAATATAATGCAATATGTGTATATATTATATTACTGTGCTTATTTGTGTTGTGAAATACAATGATATTAGAGTGCATTAGTACCACTATCCATTAATCTCTTGGTGATCTCTCTTTATTGTTTGTTGTGTGAAATTAGTTTTGATCTTTTATCATGGAATATCCTTTGACCCTGAGAAAAGGAAACTCATGAATATATTTGACTTCTTCAATAATCTAATGTTTCTTAGTAAAAATGTTGTCCTTTGGTTGTGAATAGTTATAACTACAAGTCAATAGACGTCATGTCATAAGTTGATGGTTTTTAATGCATGTAATGAAGAAAAAGAAATATATCGTACACATATGGGTTTGGTTTAGGCCTGAGACAACCTAGGGTTTGTCGAAGGCACTAGGAGTGGACCTTAGGTGAACCTAGGCCGAACCTGAGCAAATCCACACGACACCTCAATAAAAAAGGGAAAAAAAACAATTTTCTTTTTTTAAATAAAAATAAAAAAGTGCCAATCTAACCTAATTTCACCCTAAAGTGAGAGTAGTTCACTTCATTTGTCTCCTTCACAAGGAGTGTAAGAGTTGGTTATGGAGATAGCCACCCAAGATCTAGAGGCCAAATGAAAAATACAAAGAGAGAAGATCAATATGACAAGAATAAACTATATTCCTATCAACAATGAAAATAGATTATGGATCTAGATATACAATGTATGAGAGACCCTTGCTTGTATAGCCAAGGTGAGACGTAGGATTAGACAAGATCATGACAAGTGTATTAATCCTATGTAATGAGACAACTAATTTATCAAATATTAAATGACCTAGGAAACAAGTATTAAATGACACGATAAGATCACATGACACCTAAGACTTCTAGAAAGATTCCTAGGACCTAAGTAGTAAACTTAACATGTGAAGAGGACCTACTAGGTAAACTAGTTAGGTAAGAAAACTTGTTCACACCAACAAGGAGAAATAAGTAAAACATATTTTTTTCCTCCAAGCTGCCATTGTTGATTTTTGAAGGTTGTTGCATTTTTCTTTGAAGGTGAAGGCTATGGGGGAGAAAGACCTACATCTACAAGACAGACAGAGCTACATGGGGAGATTTATCTGTCAAGAGGGAATCTTGTCCTTTTTCAAGATTTTTTAGTATTTTTTCAAAAAAAATTAAAGAAATATTTTGAATTTTTTTTAAAACCTTTTAAATGTAATACAAGGGTTATAATGTGATTTTTTAATTTTATTTTTTAAGTTAACGCAATATAGGTTTAAATTTGTAATGTTCTTTATTGTTTTGTTACACAAAATGGCTGGTTGGTCTAGTTCGATTGGCTCATATATAGAGAGCTCATTTAAATTAGACGTAGTGTCACCTCTTTGGCAAAATACAACCATGATTGAACAACTTCATGGTGGTGGGGGCTATCATTGGCTTTGTAGCTAATGTGGAAATGAGTATAAGAGCTCATATAATCGAGTGAAATCTCGCCTATGCTTTATAAATGGCTTAGGAATAAGAGTTTGTCTGAGGCCAAATAAAAAAGGTTCCAAAGGAACAAATAATCAGATATATCAATGAACATGAGGGCACCAACATGGTAAGTACTAGATCAAAGGAAAGATAGCATCCTCTTCTTAAGAAAGGATCACAGGAAAGATAGCATCCTCTTCTTAAGAAAGGATCATAGGAACTTGCTAATAAATTAATACAACCAGTTAGTCCACATCCTTTCATGCCATCCTCTTCCCGAGAAGAGAATACCTCCATTCTTTCCTATAAAAGAGGCCCATTGGAAAAAGGCATTCAAGAATGAAGCAAGGGAGGTTAAAAATAAGAACATATTGGAAAAATATACTATCATTATTTATAGCAATGAGCTTCCTTTCAATCTTGTTAGATCACTATATTGGCCAAATATGGTGATTGCAATTACCAATACACCTATCGGTTACAATAGTCTTGGATATGGAAAGGTGTGCACCACCTTATTGGCCAAAGAAAAAGCTTACATAAAGGCATCATTGAGAATAATCAAGGACACATACCCTAAAACAAGACAATCCATCATTTATGATTGAAGGATTTTTAAAAAAACCACTAATTAATGTCATTGCAATGCCCCATAAAGCGGTGATGTTTTTGAAAGCAATTGATTGTGGTCCAGGGAGATTGAGCTTAATTGGTTAAAGCATTGGGTTTTCATTATGGAGACCTATTGTGACCTAATTCACACATTGCCCCATTGCAAATGGGGACCCCCAGTAGTTTGCTTTTTAGGGTTTTGCTTTCACATCACAATTTCATAGGCCATTGTTTTGAGAGCTTAGAATTAGAGTTTTGAGAAGTCATCTGAGTCAAGTAAAGAATCCAAGCCCGAAATGGTACCTAAACATCGTCAGAGTGCTCAGAAGGTCCAATAGACGAGGAATGCCATTGTTTTCAGTCAATTCCGACACTTCCTACTTTTTAGGGATTCTGCTTTTTTGCTTTTTTCTTTTTCATTTTTGGCACTTTTGGACCAATCTGAGATTTACTATTTTTAGAAATTGTGCTTTTTGCTTTTGCTTTTTCTATTTTTAGCAATTTCTATTTTTAGAAAGTGCCAAGGTCCCACTAGTCATGGAGTCAATGTTTTTATCTTCAAAATCACAGTTTCACACCTCCAAAGGTAAAAAGCAAGGAAAAATCTCAAAAAGCATGTGAAAAATCAAACAAAAAAACATCAAAAGCATGCAAAAATCAAGTGAAAATCACGAGAAAATCAAGAAAATCAACCAAAAAGCAATGAAAAATTGTGAAAAATCAAAAGAAAATCATATGGTTGGTATGAGATTCATGGCGATCAAGGATGGAAAATGGTGCAAGTCTGAAGAAATTCGCCCAAAGATGATGTCTGGAGAACCTTCAAGTCCGCCATGGATATGGCAAAGACAAGTAGGAAGTCCGCCCTTGCCATAAAAAAGGAAATGGCAACCATCATAGAAAGTCCGCCCAGCACTTGAAAGGAAATGGCAAGCATCAGGGAAAGTCCGCCCCAGCATAAAGGAAGAAGTCTCTTGAATTCCGCCCACCTCAAGGAAGGCTTGGCAAGAAGCTAGTAAAGTCCGCCCAGCCTAGAGCAAGGAAGAAAATTCAAAATTTGGCTAAGTATCGGCACTTTGGCTAAGTATTGACACCCTTAGAAAGAAAATTTCATGAAATTGACTAAATATTTGATGCCTCGGAAAATGAAATTTGAATTTTGGCTAAGTGTGAAAAGAAAAATACATATGGAAAAGAAGTTCCAAAGTCCGCCCTCAAGCATGATGAAAAAATTCTAAGGCATGAAATGTCTAGAGAAGAAATATCAAGCCAACTCCAAAGTCTGCCATGGGCAAAATGTCAAGATTATCTTGAAGTCCGACCTTGGAATGAAGGCAAGAAAGTCCGACTTGGATAGAAAGAAGAATGTCCAAACCATTAGCAAGTCCAACCTTGGCATGAAGACAATAAAATCCGCCATAGAAATGAAAGAAGGCATGAAAAACTCCAAGAAACGACGCGAAGAATAATGAAGATGGCCATGGATAAAAATAAGATTCACCATGATTCAAAAAAGTTGGAAAAATAAACTTTAATACTTAAAATATTTTTAATATTTTCCAACACTTGGAGAATTTTCGAACTCAAAAGAAAGATTTGCAAGATTGCACGCCAACTTAAGAAGATTTTGGCTAAGGATGGTGAATGAGTAAAATTAGAAACTTGTTTTAAAGATTTTTGATGAAGATTGAATTTGCCATTTTGGACGAAATAAAACAAATCCAGGTTCGATGGATTAAAGCAAAAATCATGAATTTGCTAAAATAATCGAACCTTTCAACTTTATAAAGAGTTCAAATTGTCATTATCAAATCATTCTTCTCCAAGTTCGATGGTGAGAGATTCTAACTCTCTCGAAGACAGTGACAAATAATTTCTTGAAGTAAGATTCTGGAGAAATTGAAAGAAAATTCTTGGAGATTAGGTGATTTTTCGAAAGAGAGGACAAAGAACGAAGTGAATTTCTGAATTGGAGGACTGAATTTTCACATAATAGCTTGGCTTTTTGGAGATAAAGACAGAGTCGTCAAAATTTAAAGCTGAATTCAAGTCAAAGTATATAGTTTCGAAAGTTGAAATCTAAATTTGACGAATTCTTTTCTATTCACTCATTTTGGCAAGAATTTATTGAGTACTTAGTCAAATTATTACAATTTCAGTCTGCTTTTTTGCAGAAATTAATTTTTCCACAGGCTGAAACTAAAATTTTCAAGCCAAAGTCCAAGAAAACCAGATTTAAAAGTCTTCACACTAATGATAATCCTTTTTTTTTTTTCAGGTTAATGACCACCCGGGGAGAATCATCAAAAAAGGCGCAGATGAAATTTGCCAGCAAAGGATTGCAGCCAGAGTCCAAAATTAACTATAAGTGGAAAAATATTACAGACACCGATCTCGGCATGTAGACTTCAAAGAATTCGGGAAGAAGATGTACAGACACAATGGATTCCTGCCGACACCAATCGCTCACCAGATGATGAGGAATGGCATCGTCCAGGTAGCCGGATTTCCACCAGCCATATAATGTGCTGAATTAATGGTGGAGTGCGCTATCCATTATGATACACAGAAGAGGCAGATTATTGCACCTAATGGAAGGATATTAGCTCATCTCAAAGAATTGGCGATCCAGGAAGCGTTTGGCATCCTGACATACAACCGGACCTCATACAAGACTAAGGAGGACGCCAGAAAATTATATGAAGACCAGTCTGAACTCTATGCCACAAACATTAACAAGTCATGGCTGGAAAAACCAAGGGGCTCTGCCAAGAAAATGCCCAAGAAGCTGCGTCATACAGACTTCAAGCAAGATTATGGGGGCATTATTTTGTTATTAAACAGAATAGCCGGCAATCCTCAAGGCACACCTTTTGAGACGTGGATGTACTATTTTATTGATGAAACTACGTCAAGCGTTAGGATGTTTAACTGGTCGCGAATGATTAGTGATAATCTCCATGAGCAACTAATTAGTTTGGAAAAGACAAAATCATTCCACATGAGCTCTTATATCATTTATCTGTTGGCCAAAACATATAGATATTCAGGACTACTATGCAAAGGCATAGTGGGAAATGGTGAGAACGAATTTAAGGCATATGATTGTTACCCACAGCTGCAGCTCAATGCGAAATCTCACTTTAGACAGGCACATGATGCTTTTCTCATGTACATTACCAGAATACTTCAAGGAGGAACTCACTAGAGGCTAACTCATAAAGCTAAAAGCCTAATTAGAAAATATGGATCCTAGTTTATCTAGTTTCCAAGATTCAAATACATAAGGATTCAGGGATTTACTGGAAGTCCTTACCATCTTCCAATTTATCCTACCTATAGGATGATTTTGCTAGAGGTCCTTAGGCAGCTAGAGACATAACAAGGCTTCCAGAGAACAAAACAGAAGGCAGCCGTTACATATCCATTTTTCATTGGAAATATGCTAGAGTCATGTCCATCAGCACAAGCAGCCAAAAGTGCCAGGCTAGAGATACAATGGTATCTGTTCACAACTTACCGGTCCAGGGCCAACTTTGACCCTCAGCCACATTCAGACCATGGATGGAAAAAGGTATAGACATAAGGTCGACCTGGAGGATTTCTGGGCAAATGCTGCAGACGAATATGAAATTAGAAAAAGATTATGGTCCACACTGCCGGTGGACTTGATCAAAGCGACCGACCTTTGCCAAGTGCCTGATCAGCTAGAAGATGATGGGGAGTATGTCCAACTGTGCTTTGACGAGAGATGGCCTCTTCCTGCGATGAAATGGTCAGAGCCTGAGCCTGCAGATTTAACCACATTAATGAGGCCAGTGATCAAGTATACTCAGTGGTGGGTTGACCAACAGATCCAGGAATTAAGACGGAAAACAAAAACGCTCACTTATGACTTACAGGATCAGATAGAATCATACTCCTTGAATGCAAGAGCATCCCACAGTGCTGAGTTGATTGAAATTACCAACTCCAAGAAAAGGAAAGAAGTAGCTACAAACGCAAAGCCTGTTCAAAAGAGACAGAGGGAGGAGCCATCCCATTCCGCTGCATCCAAAAACATTAATGAGATAGTGGCTACGATGGATGATTCATTGGCCGACATGAGAATTCTTTCTCCAATTCCCAAAGGTAATATTGAGCCAGTTCAACTAGATGATGGCAAGCCCCCATCTCCTACGAGCACAAAAATACTTGGTTCAGAAAACGAAATGGATATCCAGAATGATGAAATTCAAGAGGGAATGATTTCCGCTCTTAAGGGAATTTTGGGATATTCCAAGTGGAGAAAATGTTTGGGAAGAAGACGACATTGAACAGCCCACCATTCCTGACTGGTTGAGGGGAATGTTAAAAATACAAGCACCAGTTGAGACTCTGGAGGAAGATGACACTGCAGACTTCTTGGCTAGGTTGGAGCAAGTTGCTGTAAAGAAACCAGCCAAGATATTCTCCATGATCCAGAGAGACAAAGCCGGTTACCGCTCTGTACAGATTACTGTGCCAACAGTTGATAAGACACAAGATGATATTGCTCCCCATGAGTATGCCATTGCCACTATTAACTTGGGCCCAACGACAAGGGGCCAGGAGGTCGAAGAATTGGATAACTCAGTTTCTACTATCAAAGCAAGACTGGAGAAAGAAGTGACGAAGAAGGAATATAAGAAGGAGGTCGAGCACTTGAAGGAGTACATTCAGCACCTGACCAAACCGCTCGATCAAAGTAACGCAATAGCTCCTCTTCTTCTAAACTCCTCACAGGAAACAGCCAAGGACATTGAAGAAGATATGGTCATGGCTAAGGAAGCTAAGGAATGGATGGCTAGTCAAAGCACAAAAGCGGCTACATTCGTGGACAGATTGACACTAGCCTATGGACAAACTTCCTCGTTTCTTTCCAGGAATTGCTACTATGGCAGAAGTTTGGGACAACCTCCCAGACATTCAGGAGAGGATCATTCCTTGCCTCAGAGTGCTGAAGGGAGTTCTAAAATAAGAGTTAGTCGATGAGAAGACAATTGCAGCAGGCGCAACCTATGACTTCCACACTTGGTATTGGGAATTGACAACACGAAGCGAGGTCTTGGAGAGAGCAAAAGCCAATGGACTCAGAGTTGAGGAACAAATCAAAGAAATTCAAAATAAGATTTACCTCATAGCTGTGGATATGTTTGAGAAAGAGATCATCCAAGAGAATGACATGTAGCTAGAGAACCTAAAGCATAGAGTTCAAGAAGTCTTCTTCTCCAATACAAGATCGATTCTGAGACAGAACTTCATTAGGGTGACTAACCTCCTATCCATCCAGGATGCCTTCATGAAACAAGAATTGGAATGGGAAGGTGCCTTTGTCGGATATGCTAAGGACTTGGACGGGCTGGAATTCAAAATAAACATGCTGCCACAAGTCACGATGGAAGAAGTCATCACGATTGTGTCCAGGTTCGTCGAACACACTGTTGCTCGAGAGGATAGAGATACACTTCCTTGAAAGTAGCTCCAAGCACCACTTGTCTTACATGCAATTAATGTTAACGTTATTTTTGGAAACCCTAATTAGGGTTGATATGTCTTGATCTTAGCCATTAATTTGTTTTGATCTCGGCCTTTCATTTATTCTCAAAAACTCTATATAAACTCTTGCTCTCATTTTCACTTGTGTGAAGAGAGTTTATGAAATTGTTGCATATAGCTACTTCAAATAATAAAAGCTCTTATGCATGATTTGCTTTGAATTCCTTTTTTTGTCAAGTGGTTTGCAAGGTTGCATAGCTTCTTCAACAATAGATTAGAATTAAAATAGAATTTGCTTTGAATATATGTTAGGTGAATGCAAGATTTGATCGTATTGATTTGTGGTGAAACTTAGCTCATACTTTCTTTGAATAGATGATTTTCATTCAATGCGTAAAGTTAGCCTAAGCTCACAGTTGTGGATGCTTAACTTCTATCTAGATGAGTATTGTTCAACTTGATAGTAATTGTTCATGACGTGAAAATCATAAGCACGCCCTTTGAAGATCGCACCCGCTTTGTGTAGTTTTCCTAGTGAGGCAAAGCAAAGCGTGGTTATTAGTTTCACCTAATCTCTACCGTCTCTTGAATTCATAGGAGTAGCATAGAGCCCCTAAACCCTCATCCCTTTGCACCTTTTTTTCGAAAATCCAAAACATCAAAAGAGAGCATTATTGTCAAATTAGTCTAAGTCCTAGCTTGTAAGAGATTTGTTAATGTAAGTCCCTTTGTGTATTACCAGCATATCACAATGCCCATTGAGCTTATCCACACATCAAGATCTGACAAAAGAAACCTTGGAATCGCCATATGATCTTCTCGCAATCTTAGCATACGCAGTGGTTTTTCAAAAGAGGATAAAGTGTCTTTGGACTTTTTATTCTAAAGTGTTCGGTGGAGGATAAAACGTACACCAACAAGACCCAAGTTCAAATCCCCATAGAGACATCTAATGTGAAATTCTAAGTGGTGACTCTTGTTCTTCCATAGTTAGCTTCTAGCATGGATATGATTTCTTAATAAAATGGATTTCTAAGTAGTGACTCTTGATTGTTGATGTTATAGTAGCGGCGGGAGATTTCTTTCTGCTTCGAATTCAAAAATATAAAGACAATATTAAATGCTAAGGCAAACATGATATTTAAATAATGTATTTATTTCTCAAAGCCAACTTGATGAGAAGTCGCATCATTTTTGTGTAAAGTCGTCTCTTATGTGAAAGAGGTCGACTCTTCATAGAAAGACATCTTGGTGCATATATAAACAAAGCGATTCACTTCAATTAGAAATTCAATTCAAGACAACTTTGCACGCCTAGAAGGAGATCATTATTTTGCAGCAGACTGATTATTATTCTCAAGACATTCGAAATTTATCCAGGAGTTCATACTTCTACAGCAGATTATAATTTTGCTTAAGAGCAGATCAATATCAAGGAGAGTTCATTACAATTGTGTATTTTGCATCTAAGAGAGGTGCAAATTTTATTGCATCATTTCGGCCTTTGTGTTTGGCCTAAGATTGTAAGCAGGTTTCTGCTCTTTCAATTCATTATATAAGAGATAAATTCTGGCTGGGTTTTTCTCCCTCGAGGAGGGTTTTCCCAGGGTATTTGCTGTGTCTTATTGTTCATTATGTTGTATTCTGCTTATTGCAAATCTGATCCTAAAACTAGCATTGATCTTCCATAGCTGATTTCTATTGTGTTCTCATAGGGGGCTTGTATTAGTCTCTAATGAGTGCTCACAAGAGCTTGTATTGGTCTCATATAGATGCTCATATGAGCAGAATCTTTGTAAACAATATTTAAGAAAAAAATTAGTTGATTGTGAAGAGCAAGTGAAGGATGCAGCCTTCATTGCCAATATTCTCATTCAAGCCATTGAGATGGTTGGCCTTAGAAACAGTGTCCAAGTCATAATGAACTACTCTAAAAATTGTAGGACAACTAGTTCAATAGTTGAGGGCACATATAGGCATATTTTTTGGACACCATGTGTCATCCACTCTCTCAACTTGATATTGCAAAAGATTGGCATAGAGATAGAGTGGGTCAAAGAAATCTACATGGAGGCCAAGGAATCAAACGTTTGTGACAAATCATCATATGTCACAAGCCATTAATAGGACTTCTCCAACTTGGAGTTTTAAAAGTAATCTTATATTTTAGAATGTTATTAAATTTATAAATAAAAAATAATGTCATCTACTTTTTAACTTTTTAATTTGTTTTATTTTACACCATGTTAGATTGTCAAGACTCAATTTGCATCACACAATCATCTTAAAATGACTTGTGAGGGTGCGAGGGGCATCAAGCACCGTGGTCATCAACACTCTTTGGAGCATATGGAGGCAATCACATATAGAAAGCACCCAAAAAATCAAAGAACTGATCCTAGATGATGAGCGGTGGGCTCATGTAGAATATGTTTTGAGTTTCACTAAGCCCATCATGAGTATGATTAGGTATGCTGATAAAGATTGACCATGTTTGGGTTAAATTTCTAATGGCATGGACTCCACAGTTGGAAAAATAAGGAGCATAATAGAAGCCAAGGAACGTGACCAAACAAAAACATTTTTCGAAAGGGTATAAAAAATCATTGTTAATCATTGGAGTAAGATGAGCACACCCTTGCTTCTCCTAGCATTTGCTTTGTCCCCAAAGTATTATAATAGAGATATTTTACTTGTTAAGGAGGATGGCACCATATAGAGATGAAAAAGTTGCTGGGTACAAGATTGCATTCAAATATTGCCAAATGTAAATATATAGTGTTGTGTTCAATGAGTTTGGCTACTTCATATCTTCAAAGAATCATGATGTTTGTGCTCTTTGAGATAAGTACTAAAAAGGAGTTCATGAATGGTGGTACCTATGTGGTGAAGGCTCTATTTACATACAGCCTCTTGCAATAAAATTTCTATCTCAAGTATGCATCTTTTTATTTTTTAACTTCATTTTTCTTTTGGTGCTATTTATTATAATTTATGTTTTATAATTGTAAATGTTGTATGCACATTCAACAAGTTGCGAGTTCTTCAGCTGAATAGAATTGAAGTGTATACTATTTTTGTCCATTCAGTTAAACACAACCAATTGGGATTAAAAAAAAGTTTAGGATTTGGTCTTTGTGCACTCCAACTTCCATCTCTTCTCATATAAGAAACATGATTATAGTGAGGAGGTTTCAACGAATTAGGATCTAATTCCTAAGTGTGCCAACTTAGACGTTACAATTGCACAACTTTCTAAAGTAGATGAGGTAGCTTCTACATATGTCATGGCTTGTGGAAGTGGCATTGCAACTAATTGTGGTTCAAATGAAACTGAGCCAAACATTCACTTTGATGCTCCCAATGAAGAACAATATGAAAATTATTGAATATTTATCATTTTGTATTGATATTTGACAAAACACTGAATGATCAATTTATGAGTATTTATTGTTAGTTTTAGGATCAGATTTAAGCAAACAGAAAATGCAACACATAAGACAAATGAACACAACACTTCTACCCTGGGAAAACCCTCCTTCTCGAGGGAGAAAAACCCAGCCACAAATATATCACTTATATATTTAATAAAAGAGTAGAAGTCTGATTTACAATTAGGCCACACACTAGGCCGAACCGGTGCAATGATTATAGCACCTCTCTAGATGCAAATACCCAAGCAATAT
Organism: Sequoia sempervirens; assembly: GCA_007258455.2. NCBI lineage: Eukaryota > Viridiplantae > Streptophyta > Pinopsida > Cupressales > Cupressaceae > Sequoia > Sequoia sempervirens. The sequence goes on from VDFB02000007.1 coordinate 46,446,724, forward strand.
CAATCTCCTTGAATATATATCAATCTGTTGTAGATAAGCAAACTCCTCTTGAGGAATGCGAATTCCTTCAGAATAATAATCAATCTGCTGATAAAGATAATCTTCACTCAGAAAAATGTGCGAACTTCACTTGATAATAATTGGATGATAAACTGAATGATAGATGCCTTATTTATACATAACAAGATGTCTCTTCATGAAAGTTTGGCCTTGTTCACCAAACAAGGCGTCTTTTTCTAATTGGTTGGCCTCAACAAAATAATTATATATTTATAGCAAGTCGTCTCCTTCCATTTAATATTGAATTTATTTATTATTTAATTTCAAATTCGTGGGAGAAAGAACCCCCGCCGCTACAACATCAACACTCCCTCTTAGCTAGGGAGGTATCTTTCTCGATATCCATGTCATGGAGTCTCTCAACATGACACCCACAATGGCTACACCCATTTGTGGAAAAGAGTTCATCACGGAGTCACTCAACGTGATATCGTCATGGAGTCACTCAACATGACGTCCACTATGGCTACTCCCATGTGTGGAAAGGAACATGTGCACAAGTGCCCATCACAAACTCACTCAACGTGATGTCGTCATGGAGTCTCTCAACATGACATCCACCATGGCTACTCCCATGTGTGGATAAACACATGTACAAAGGATTCATCACGGAGTCTCTCAACGTGATGTTGTCATGGAGTCTCTCAACATGACATCCACCATGGCTACTCCCAGAGGGTGGAAAGAACCACATCTCCGTCTCAGAGATGGACAAGGGCTTTCACCTCAAATTTCCCCATCTCAAAGAAAAATGCATTACAAGGGATTTCACCTCATACTTCTCCATCACAGAGAAATATACACTAACAAGGGCTTTCACCTCATACTTCTCCGTCACAGAGAAATATACACTAACAAGGGCTTTGACCTCATACTTCTCTGTCACAAAGAAATATATACTAACAAGGGCTTTCACCTCATACTTCTCCGTCACAGAGAAATATACACTAACAAGGGGCTTTCACCTCATACTTCTCCGTCACAGAGAAATATACATTACAATAAGTCTTCATGATGATGACTCCCTCTGAAGCTCCAAGTTCTTGCATCAACCTCCTGACCTCCTTGTGCAAGGTTACCTCTGTTGGTTTGTCAAACTCCCTCTGAAAGTTAATTCCTCCTCTTCGAAGAAACTGATCACAATGACAACTTGAATAGGTTCTTCCTCTTCAAGAGATGTCTCCAACCACCAACTCAGTCCCATGGCTGCAAGCTATGACTCCATGCTTGATCATTTCTCCAATCGACATGACTTCCTCAAAGGATGCCTCAAGCTCTTCCTCTTTATGCAATCTCTCATCACCCTCTTGCTCCTCGATCCATCCTAGAAGCATTTTAGAGAGAGATTACTAATAGTTTAAACTAACCCGAAGAAATATCAATGCTAGAAGCATACAAGATTCACTATCCCAATGTTATAGCATGAATTAATAACCACATAAAAGATTCATTCAAGGTACAAGCATAAAAATACTTCTATTTATGTCGGTAGACCAATGAGCTAGACCTATAGTTGTGCCTCATCTTCGCCACCTTCACTCGATCTCGGCCTCAGGGAAAGTGGGAATATGAATCGACCGTTTAGTAGAGATTGAAGACTCCATTTAAATCTTGAGATCACATTATGAATCAACGCACCCATACTCATGCGATGAAAGAGTTTAAGTAATCAAAAGAATCAAAATAAATCATCACGACTTCCTTCCACACGGCCAAGGAAATACTGTTGTGACCTTTTCACACATCCACCCATTCAAGATGGGAACCCCCTAATTTTTGCTTTGTTCAGGTCTTTTGGCTTGGTTTTTGGTTCGTTTTGCTCTCGTCTCTCTTTTGTTTCATCTGTCTTTCCGGGGATGTGCCCGTCTTTGGAGCTTAATTGAAATTTTGGCTAAGTCTAAGAAATTAGGGTTTTGAATCTTCAGGCTTGTTTGAAGTCAAATTAGGTGAGTGAATTAAAGTCTGAGCTTGACATTGCGTTCAGTAAGCTTCTAGCTGGTTCCCATCAAATTTTGAGCTGAATCTGACAACTTGCTATTTTAGCAATCCAAGTTTCGGAGGCCATTTTTAGGGTTTGCATGTTGGATTTTTCAATGCATGTTTGGATAATCTTTCTAGATTTTTCAAGACCTTCGCAACGATATAACATGCAAACTGAGATGATGACTTTTATCAATTCTGGCTTCTGAGGCCATTTTTAGGGTTTGCATGCAGGAGTTTTCAACGCATGTTTCGAGAATCTTTATGGGTTTTTCAAGAGCTACGCAATGATATAACATGCAAGCTGAGATGGTGACTTTCAACATTTTTGGCTTCAAGGGCAATTTTTAGGGTTTGCATGTAGGATTTTTCGATGCATGTTAGGATATTCTTTATGGGTTTTTCGAGAGCTTCGCAACGATGTGACATGTAGGACAAGTTGATCATTTTTCAGGAACTTACTATTTTTAGCCAGTGCTCGCATGCAAACCAATTTGTTGGGTTTTTCTGGGTTTTTTGAGATCTCTCGGACAATGTGACATGCAAACACATCCGGCGGCTGATTGGTCACTTTTTCATACACTTACTATTTTTAGCCGAATCACTCAGGCAACTACCCAACACTTCAGTATCGAGAACAGAGCGACATGCAACAGAAACGGGGTCAAACGGTGATCATTTGAGCCACATGCAAGTCAAATTAGGGTTTCCAGCTTCGGGACTCAAAATGAGGGGTCAAACGCCAGAATCTCCAAAAACTGATGTATCCCATTGCGATCAGTATCTTTCAAGGAATCCACTGGTAAAATTTGAAGGCAATCTAAGCACTTACTATTTATAGTACGTCACTTCGGAAACAGGCTATATATAGTAGGTCAATACGAAGCACCAATGTGAACAGGTCAAGCAGGTTATGAGGATCCTGTGGCGCGAATTTCAAGTCAATCCAAGTTGCAAAAGCATGGAAATCAGGGAACTTACTAAAAATAGTAAACTAGGGTAGGAGGCATAAAAAATTCCTAAGTAATAGAAACTAGTAGGACAGGACTCCAAATGCACCCAGATTGAGGAAGGATGCTGGAAATTTGTCTAAGTTCAAAAATTCCTCCTCCCCCCCCCCTCCTAAATGCACCCAAGTTTGTTGGGGGTGATGGCTTGGAAAAATATGCTAAGGCATTGGAAATTCCTATACCACCCCTGAAATGCGCCCTCAAGGAGAAGAGGCTGAAGAAATTTTCCTAAGTCATGGAAACTGGCAGGCCACCCCCCAAAATGTGCCCAGGGTAGCAATGAAGAAGAGATGAAAATTTTCTAAGTGTTAGAAATTCCTTCTACACCCTCCAAATGCGCCAACCACACAAAGGCAAATTGAAAATATTCCTAAGGCGTTGGAAGTGGAAGCACATAGTGCCAAATGCGCCCAAGGTAATGTGAAAACATGAATTTTTTGTCTAAGTCAAGGAAAATGGAAGTACCCCCTCCTAAATGCACCCATCAAGGAGGAGGGAGGAGTAAAGTTTTCTAAGTGATTGCAAAGTGGAGGCTTGACCTAGCAAATGCGCCCATGATGGTTGGAGGGTTGAAAAAATTTCTAAATGTTTCAAAATGGAAGCACATGGGGTCAAATGCGCCCAAGATGAGTGTTAGCTAGAAAATTTTCTAAGTGCTTGCAATTGGAAGCTCCCCTAGTAAAATGCGCCTATGCTAGGGAAATGAAGGTGAAAATTTTCTAAGTATGAAGAGTGGAAGTAGCCCACCCCAAATGCGCCCTAGCTTAGAAAGATGTGCAAGAAGTATGCTAAGTCTGAATAAAATGAAAATACAAGAGTTGAAATGCACCTTCATTAGGATGGAAGCTGGAAATTTGTCTAAGTGATTGAGACTTGAAGTAGCCCCTCCAATATGCGCCCAAGGTGGAGAAGGCATAGGAAAGTTTTGAAAAGTCTTCTAAGGCATGAGCAAAGTGAAAGTTCAAGGGTCTAAATGTGCCCTCATCAAGGAGGGTGAAATATTTCTAAGTGTTGGAGAAATAGATAGCTCAAGAGGTCAAATGCGCCTAACTTGGATGAGCTAGTGAAATTTTTTTTAAGGCACAAATTGGCAAGAGACCCACCTAATGTGCCCTTGGCAAGAAAAGGTGATTTAAAAATATTTTCAAGTGGTGGAAATAAAAGCTCAATCCCTCTAGTACGCCCATGAAGGCAAGGAATGTGTGATATGATAAACATTGAAAAGAAATATTTTCAAGGGTCAAATATTAAATGTCCCCCTTTAAAGTGTACACATGAAAAATATTTTTTGAGGGGAAATCTTTTTCTAGGTCTTGGATATTCTTTGAGGGGAATAATTTTGAAACTCTCCACACCTTACTAGAGATTTTAAAATGGAGATTTTAACTAGGCACCCGGTTGATGAGATTTTCTAGGCAAAGGAAATAAAATTTTCTACAGCAAAAAGGAGAAATAAATTTTAAAAATGTTTACGCCTTGCCTCAAGATGTTAAATGGATGTCGGGCTAGTGATTGATAAGATTTTCTAAGGGGAGATAAAATTTCCTAGGGCCCAGATGGGTAAAATTCTTCTAAGGCATGCAAAATCCCCAGGACACATCAAATGCACCCATAGGCAGGTCTGATGATTGAAAATTGTTCTAAGTATGAGGAAATTGAATAAACTCCTCTCATTTGCAAAGTGGAAGAGGTGGAGAAAAGCTAAGTCACGAAAGTTTGTTGCTCAACTGTTAAATGCACACAAGTGTTGAAAGGCTATGAAGGAGGCAAAGTTTGCTAGAGGAAAAGGATGAGCTAGATCAATCAAACCTTGGAGATCAGAACATGGGAATTAGGTAAGTAAAGTGAATTTATACTATAAGTGTTCTGATGCTCTTCTCTTTATCTGTTTTGCAGGATGAACACTAGGGCTAGAGCATGATGACTTGAAGTGATGAAGCAAATAGTCCAAGATGATATTACATCATTGAAAGGAGATAAAATCATTAAGGGAGATGTTGGAAGAAATGGCTAAGTGTTGGAATTTCTTCTCGAAAACCCAATATGCACCCAACTCAAGATGCAGTGATAGGAAGGAGGAAATTCACCATCAAACGGGAGAAAAATGTAACCATCTTGGAGTTTGGATTGAAAGTGTGCCCGCCATACCGATTCAAGAAGCAGATACGGTAATGATTAGATTGATCTAGTTTGCAGTTAGAGACAGGGACTGTGAGAACGCGTCTCTGGACGAGAATCTTCTAGAAAGATGGTGGACATTAATTGCTCATTTATTACCCCACTCTTCATGGTCGCGGTTTTTAGGGTTAGGGTTTATGTGGCTCAATCTAAGCCCTTCATTGTAATTGAATCTGAGTCGTCCACTGGATTTGGCCAACTATAAAAGGGGCATCCCGCCTCATTTGTAATTTATTAGATGAGATAGAATAGTAGAGAGATGGCTTAAGGATAGCATAGCATAGATTGGTAGCTTAGATTGAAAAGGAGGGAAAGTCTTCCATTTGAATGTTTTGTAAGAAGTTGTTGTGAACATTCTCATAATAAAAAGAGTTTTCATTGATGGTTATTTCATCTTTTGTTGTGGGTAGCTAGCGAGGCTTCTTCGTCCTTCCAATTCACTTAGAATCGTACAGTAGCTTAAAGTAAAGTAGATTTCATTTCATGCAAGTAGATAGTAATAGTGGAATGTGGTTTTCAATTTGAACAAGCTTCGTTTAATCCATACCACTAGCAAGCTTCCTGATGGTAAGTTTGCCTTGCGTGGTCAACTGGAAATTTGCGAATTTTACTTCGATTATAATTCACATGGTGGCATGCGTCGTCGTGATGGTGTCTTTATGTTGAGTTGTGATTTGAAAACTTTTGGCAACTCCCTTGGAGATTGCACCAGTTCTGTAGAAGCTATACGAAATGAGGCAAAGCAGAGCCTGGTTGAAATCTGTGAGAATTGATCGCCACGCCCCGCACTTAAAGTAGATCATAGCATCTCTTATCCCTGCAACCATTTATATTCAATATTTTCTGGTTAGTATTAGGAAACCTAAAATTCATTGAAAATCTTCTGAATCTTGTGAAAATTCTTTTCTCTTTGAGCTTCAGCTAAACAATTGCATAAGTCCCCCTTGAAATACCAGCAAATCACATCGAGCCAACTAAGACTATCCACTGCATGAAGGAACCTTGGAGTTAAATGCATGATCTCTCTCGCAATCTTAGCATACAGGAGACTTTGTTCAAGAGAGGATAGAGTGACTGTTGGGAAATTTTATTCTTTGTTGGTGCGGTCACAAAAAACTTGTGTTCCACGGCCTTTTGGGGACGAGGACGGGGGGATGGTTGGGAATGCATTTCCGGGACGTTTCCTAGGGGCCCATTTTTAGGGGACAGTAGGGGACAACGACATACAAAATACATATATATATATATATATGTGATTTTTTCAAAATTTATTAATATATTATAGACAGAGAGGGAAAGAGAGAGATATATGTCAATAAATTAATAATTGCTAACAACAATATCAATATATAAATAAATCGCGAGAGTAGTAGCATAACAACATAATAAATGTCATTAAAGCATTATAAAATTTATCATAGCAATATCAAACATCAATAAAACCATGGTCTATCAATATCCAAATGTTTCAAACATGCATCCAAAAGTCTCAAAGTTCAAACATGAAAATCAAAATACTAAATACATTGTCCAATAGTCTATGAAATTAAGCCTCATTCGGGCTATCAATATCAAAAGACTCATAACTATCTGAGTCACTATCATCTTCTGGCAAGAGTGGATCATCCAATGGTAGCTCGACCAATCCTGGTTGCACCTCATCCTCATCAATTTGCCTAACGTCCTCAAGATCAACATCCCATCGTGCTGCTGGAGTCTGTCGATACTCAATAGTCTGACAGTCTTGAAGTCTCAAGGCACTATGAACTGCAACTAATTTCTCAACTCATTTTGAAGTAAGCCTGTTCCTCTTAATGGAGTGGATGAAGCCATAGGTGGACCAATTCCTCTCTGTAGCAGAGGAACTAGCAACCTGTGAGAGCAAACGAATGGCAAGTTGTTTCAAATCCGGTGTGTCCTTCCCATGAAATTTCCACCATCCAATGGGGTTGTTTTGTGCAATGGTGGCCCTATCTATCCTAGCCTCTGGTTTGCTGAATGTAGGACCCTGAAGATCAGCAAACATAAGCCACTACTCTCTAATAATGGTTGCTAGCTCATCGATATACATTTTACGAAGGGCTACTGTAAGCCCCTCTATCACCTCGTCATCCTCAGAAGGAAGCATTCGGCTAGGTCTAGGTACATACACTTCGGATTAAGAGCATAGGCAAGCATATGAGGAGGGGTATTCATTGTGTTCCACCTCTTTGTCACAATAGGCCTAATATGAACAAAATGCAGCCTGAGTGAAGAAAAAAACACAGTCAAATAGAGCCCAGCCACGACTTTACCCTAGGCGTGAGAAACAAAAACTTGAAGAAATTTGTTTCATGCCTCTTTAAAATGCAAAAACGTCTCTATTAAATGCCCAAACGCAGGAGCAAAATGCCAAAAAATCGTTTAGACTGAGCTGAGGCAGAGATTTTCCCGTGCTTTGCTGTGTGAAGTCGTCGCCCCTACCGTCGCTTGCCGTGAGAGCCAAATAATATCATAATATCATTGAATCGAATCTTATGAAACTCTATTAAGTTTCATTTAAATTTTTGTTTTTAGACTTTAACACAAATGCCCACAAAACATTTAATAGCAATATAAAATGTTTTAAAAAACAAAATTTTATGTTCTTTAATTTTCTGGAGCTCCATATACGCAGGGAATGGTTAGCCGTCCCCAGGGACGAGGGACCATTCCTAGACAAGAGGAAACATTCCCCGCCATTTCCTGTGAATTTTTCTGATTCGAGGATGGCCGGGGACTGTCCCCGATGCGTCCCCCCGTCCCCAGGACGGATGGGGACGGGTACGGGGGGTTTTGGGGCAAGGGACACATCCCTGTGTAACACAACGAAAAACACATCAACAAATACGGCATAGGAGAAATGCCACAAAGTGTTATGCCACCCTTAATCAACGAATACCACAAGAGTCGTCCTCCTTACATCAACGAATACCACATTGAACATTTATTTGTGCATCAAACAAGCCTATGGCTTCACTTCCAAACTGAATTTTTGTTTAACCAAATCTGATTGGATCTTTTCCTAAACCTGGCTCTAAGACCATGTTAGTTTTAGGATCAGATTTAATCAAACAGAAAATGCAACACATAAGACAAATGAACACAACACTTTTACCCTGGGAAAACCCTACTTCTCGAGGGAGAAAAACCCAGCCACAAATATATCACTTATATATTTAATAAAAGAGCAAAAGTCTGATTTACAATTAGGCCACACACTAGGCCGAACTGGTGCAATGATTATAGCACCTCTCTAGATGCAAATACCCAAGCAATATCAATCTCCTTGAATATATATCAATCTGCTGTAGATAAGCAAACTCCTCTTGAAGAATGCGAATTCCTTCAAAATAATAATCGATCTGCTGATAAAGATAATCTTCACTCAAAAAAATGTGTGAACTTCACTTGATAATAATTGGATGATAAACTGAATGATAGCTGCCTTATATTTATACATAACAAGATGTCTCTTCATGAAAGGTCGGCCTTGTTCACCAAACAAGGCGTCTTTTTCTACTTGGTCGGCCTCAACAAAATAATTATATATTTATAGCAAGTCGTCTCCTTCCATTTAATATTGAAATTATTTATTATTTAATTTCAAATTCATGGGAGAAAGAACCTCCCGCCGCTACAGCATCAACATTTATTAAGTATTTAAATATTTGGTTTATTGGTAATTATGAGTATTACTGTTTTTATAAATTTTAAAATATATAACATTATAAATTATATATATATATATATATACACAAACCCATACCCATACTTAGGGAAAAAATGCCGTACCAGCATACCCATCACCATACCAAGACCAACAACTTAGTTAATTTATTAAGTATAGCAGCGGGATCATTACATGTACAAGTAATCACATTACCTATCTACTCTTGTAGATAGGAAAAAAAGATAATGCAGACTAAGAGATAATGCAGACTAAGACTTCTTTAGCATCTCTCAATATGGAATCTAACACAAATATTCGGCAAGGTCAAAAATCTGGAATCTACCTTCAGGGATAATCCAGATACATTCTCACTTCATTCCATCGTCATGTATTTTCCAAATAATTATTTCAAAGAGCACCCCATGACTTCTATTGGCATGAACATATGTAATTACTATGTGTGTATTCTTCTGCATGAAGACAGAAAACCCAATTAGAATAAATCTAAACATTTGCCAGTATTACAGAATGGTCAGATATAAGGAATAAAGATTATAACTTAGGGAAAAAGCGAGATAAAAACTCACTTTACTGCCATCCTCATGTATTGTGCAAATAGTAGTTTTAATAAGTCCCCAAAGATTGTCATCTCTGGTCATTTTGAAAGTCGTCATTAAGAGGTGATGTTATGTAATGCCACTTTTCCTCCTTATCACCCCAAGTCAAGTGTAAGGAAGGATGTTAATCTTAGATGGCAACCTTTCACATGGTGCCCCTCTAGTTGTTGACTCATGGCATGTGATGAGCCCTGCTGGCTCTCAGTTCAAACCCTCTTTTCTTAAGTCTTTTAAAGTGTTTTTAGAGTTTTTTAGAGAAATCTTAGTAGACAGAAGAGAAGGGGCGCAGCATATGTTTGCTCATAAAAGACAAATTTAAACTTATTTCTTCAAATTGAAAGTGCAGAATGTATTATTTAACATCAACAGATAGACTAAGAATGATAAACATACCAATCAGGCTCCAGATTATTTAAATAAGAAACTGGCCAGATCTACAGCTGGAAAAGGTGAAAACAAGCCTGAATGCACGCCATGACTCCAGGAAAGGTTTCTCCTGATCAGAAACTGGTCACAAAGCTTGGAAAAGACAAGCCGCCAATGATAGATGTCAAAACCCTCTCAAAAAGAAGGCGTTTTCATTAATTTCTTCACACGCCTTTCTCAAGGCACAAATTCCAAGACAAGCCGTACGGCCATGAAAAGAAGGAAAGGAATCTCTGAAAGAAGAATCCCAGAAGCTGTAGAAGGACGCCACCAAGAAACCCTCAATGATTATTCTGAAGAACAAACATCTGCATAAATAAATCCTCTGTCTGCAACTGTAGAACTTCTGTGTGAAGCCCTCAACTGTACGGATTCAGCTGATCTCTCACAGCCTCAAACGTACTCAACACTGAAGAGTTTTCCGTTCTCCAATGGACACAATGATCAAACCCTGCTCTCAGGAGAATGCTCAGAGAAAAGATGCACAAGGCAAAGAGAAATGGTCAAATGATATGAGTTTCAATTGCCAAAATGCCTCTTTAAGCAAAAGCACGCATTTCCATAAAGATACGCCCTTTTTAGGTTTTTAAAATATTATAATATTTTAATATATCCCTTTCAATAGTTTGGGCGCACTTTTATAATATTTAAAGTCATTAAAATATTATAATCCCCCTTTTGACATTTAAGTGATATAAAAATATAAATAAAGTCAATGTGACTTTATTAAAAGGGCGTTTTAAGTTAATAAATTAACTTAATCACTTAAATTTCCGTAATATGCTCAAAACTCAGGATAATCTCGTGCCGTCAGAAGCGATGAACTCCTGGAATGCCAACGCTCACTGTGATCTAAACACTGTCCACTGAAAACACGAACAAACAAACTCTCCAAAATGCACCACTGACCCTCTATCCAAACTGGCTAGCCCACAAGGGTCCAATAAAGGGCTAACGCTCTGTTCCCGAGAACTGTCTAGCGAGGGGACATCACATGGCATCATTATTGGCATATGCCCCACACTATTTAAAGTTTAATATTTTGGGTTTAACAGTATACTCAAGTCAACATTAACAACCTGAAAAAATTTCCTCCATAAAACTATTTTAATGACATATTTCATCCATCCCTTGTAATTGTGATAGGTGCATCTCATTTTTACTGTGTTTTCTTGTGTTATGAAGCACAATCATTATTAGGGTACGTTTACATTAATACCCATCTATATCTCTGTAATCACTCTTTATTTTGTTTGTACTGTGGAACTAGTTTAGATCTTTTAACATTGAATTTCTTTAAACCCTAACAAAAGGAAACTCATGAAAATATTTGAGTTCTTCCACAATCTAATGCTCTTTTAGTATATGAATGCTATCTTTTGGTTGTGAAGAGATATTATTACAAATTGAGAGACTCCATGTCACGAGTTGTTCACATTTTCTTTATGCATGCAACAAAGAAAAAACAAGTAGAGGATTCTTTGGCTTTTTAAGCACAGAAGTGAGGTCACTTCATGTACAAAGTAACCACACTGTTTATCTACTGCTGTAGACCAGAAAAAAAAGATGATACATATTTAAGCTTTCTTTGGCATCTCTTGAAATGGTCTAACACAAAAATTTGGCAGGTCAAATACCTCTGAGGATAATCCAGACAAACTTTCACTTAAATTCCATCCTTGTGTACTGTCTAAGAAGTAATTTCAAGGAGCAACCAATTATTTCTATTGTCATAAACATTTGCAATTAGTATGTGTATACTTCTCTATAGAGACTGAAAAACCAAATAGAATAAATCCGAAATGTTGCCAATATTATGAATTGGATCTATAAGAAGATCCTGGTTCTCACAGGAGGTATGGCTGCTTATAAATGCACATTCTAGAGTCTGCTGTGAATGACTAAATTCTAAAAGCCCACTGCTATAAGCAATATGTATATTTAAAAAAAGAGGAACACAAACAGAATACAATGAGGAGGGAGAGAAAAAAAAATGCAAAAGAGTTCATCTAGTCATAAAGATTGACCTTACAAACAATACATCAAAAAAATAATCATTGACAACCATGGCTCAGAGAAACCCCAGTGATAATGAAGATATCAATTGCAATATGCTCATTAAAGATTGTTCCACAAGAAATTAAGAAAATGAGGAATAGTTACCTTTAAATGCAATCTTGAATGCTTCATACCAATCAGTATGCACCCCCAGTTCTAGTCTCTGCAGATTCTGATTGTGCAACCCAACTTTATAATCGAGAACATTATTCATACTTTTCTTTCTATGAGCATCATTGGGAAGACAATTATCGAAATGTAGATGATATTTTGCTTGCCATAGTGTATTATCTTTAGATGCTAGGTTCCAGTACCTGCTCACAGCAAAAGCAAATTTTGAAATCCTAGTTTCAAACCCAAAACTTCAAAGACCAAAGATTAGATTAAGAAGAGCCTGCATACATACCTACACACAAGACCTGCAGAAACTAAAGAGCGCACATCCAGGAAACCAAAAATATGGACTAGAACATCATTAGTCAGCTGCAATGAATCTGCAGCATGTGCTCGTAAAACAGTGGCTGATCAGACACTCTATACAATGATAGATTATGAATTTATGAGTTGAGAGAATAATTTAACTAGCAGACATCAAGTAAGGTTGGGTAATCATTTCAGGATCGGTGAAAGAACGCATGTGGACATTAAAGAGTAAAGAATGTCAGATGTACAAATTTTTAAAGGAAATAAATGAGAACTTAAAAAAATGGTAAAGAGTGCACGAATGCAGTGAGGTAACATACAGCAGTGAGATTCTTGTATAAATTTGTAACTCTTGGATCAAAATCATTGCCAAATCTTGAATACAAGATCAAAAAGAAGAAAAGAAAAAACTACAGCTAAAATGCTTCCTATGAAGAACACTTTCAATTTTATCTCACACAGGTGCAACCATCCAACAAAAAATGCATAAGTTTGGTTTGACATGAACACACAAAACAATCGCATGGTATGAACATGTACAGAATATAACATCCAAACAGACCATGGAACTTTCTTTCAAACACTAAAAAAGATTAAATTACAGAAATCCTCAATATATACACCTCTACGGCCAAAATATTGGGCACTTCCTAGAATATATATCCCATTTCTAAAACAATTGAGTGAACATATGATAGCCTCTTCTCTCAGTTATATGCTCTATGAAATCACACTGGCATGGATTGCCGTGATACTAATTATGTAAATTTTGTTGAAAGGATATTGAGAGTTTGTGAAAAGATCTCGCAATTGAGACTTATAGCCATACAAACAAACTCCAGGTTCCAACACATGCATCATGCAGAGTTACCTGCTGAGATAGTTTCCAACTAATACTAAATTGCTACCCAATGTGTTGACAGTTGACACACAGTAGCTGTCAATCTCAAAATAAAACCCAAAGTAGTACAATTGTAGACACCCATGAAGTTTAAACACTCTTTACATATATTCCTACCAAGGTAAAATTAAATTACTTTATCAAGTTTGGGTGCTACAACAACTATTACATGACTTGTTATCTCAAGGTTCCATGCCATGGTTGAATGTCCCCAGGCTAGTTAAGCAATAACCAATGTAAGGCGAAAAAATTGATTATATATTGATGAATCATTAAGGGTCCATGTCATATTATTTTTGTGTGGACTTAACATGTTAAAAGCCATTTTAGTGAATAATTTATGATACTTGTCAGATTCCAAGGGGTAAGAAAAATACAGAATTCTGTCAAGCTAAGTTTATGTTCCCCTCAATTTATTTTGAAGGAAAATGCTTACATCAACTTGGTTGAAAGAGAAGGCAATCATCATCACAAACAATTGATGACTTTCCCTGCCTTTGCATACGCTTGTTGGAATTTATGAAATATAAACTTCTAGTCTTTTTCCATTCTTCTAACCTGGAGTTTCAATTTGTTTATATTAGGTTCAGGAATCACTATGTAATTATTCCCTGCCTCATATGTATTTCTTGGACATTTTACTTATTATATGGATTTTATGCACATCAAATTGTCTAGAGCTTACCCATTTGGATTCACTCCCCTCCCTTTCATCTCTTTTGGTTTTATAGCTTCCTAGTTTTAGTTTTGACTCCTTTATTTTTCTTGATGGAGTTCCTTTCAGCAATCCTGAATGACTATTCTTGCTGTTACTTTGAATCCTACAGACCTTGGTAGTATGATTTTGTTCTTTCTTTATACAATCATTCAATTGTTAAGTAAGGTTCAAATTGAGTCTTCTTTCCCCCCTTCTTCCAATGTGAATTGAAGAATATAATCTTTGTTATATGGAATTCGTGTTTCTTTGCATGCAGAATTTATTTTGCCATAAAAGTATTTGGAAAAAAAAGCTGTATTTTGATCATGAAGGCATTCTGGGGCAGAAAAATGAGGCACAATTGTCGATAGACTAATAGATTGTTTGACAAATTCTGGTGTGTGTAAAAACATAATATTTTATAATTAGTGGGCTATTTTGTCTTAAGTTCACAATTTTCTTATAGAGTCCCAGTCGTAAATTAGTGTTGTAATACCAAAAGTTGATATGTGGACACACACCCCTTTGGTGTCATTGTGGATAATTTTAACATAGGTATGATGCCATGATGCTTTACAATTTAGTTTTTGGGATGCCTGTGTATCGCATGCCTCTATTTTGGCTAGTCCATGGGCAATCCCCTGTTATTGTATTAATCTTATAATATATCATCATTCGATATAAAATCTGCCAGTTTAACTACATGTCTTTGAGAATGATTATCTTTCCTTGCCTAGAGTTTGCAGGGTGTGAAAGTAATTCAACCCCAGGTATGCATTTGCCCCAACTTTTGCTGTTTTTTTTTGCAGTCTTGTTTGATCTAAATTTTTACAATAAGTAGCATCAGATGGTAGTACTAGTTCACATTCTCCAAAGAGAACAACAATGAAATAAAAATTGCAGTAAGAGATGTGGAAAACAGCAGTATAAGACACTATGTCAATGGCCCAACCATGGGAGCAGGGCTTGTGACTCATCACCATCTACCTTGCTGCCCCAATCACTGGCTAATGGAAGCTTTCTTGTTAGTGCATACAGTAATAATCATCTTTCATTAGATGTCTAAAACACACTAATAAAATACCTTTCCTGGAAACCTTTCACTTCCTTGGTCTAATGTTAATCAGCTCTATTCAAAATCAATTCACTTGATACCCTCTAATAGAAAATATTTCATAATCAACCAATTAGGCATATCTATAGAATGTGTAAATTATTCTTGATTATTGCAAATTATGAATATGATTATATGAATTTATGTGAGGTATTTAAATATTCTGTTTATTGGCAATTATGTTTATGTCTTATGAGTATCATTGTTCTTATAATTAAATTTATAATTTTGAACATATACATATATATTCCCGTACTCATACCCAAGGGAAAAAAAAATGTTGTACCCATATCTGACCCCATACCTGAATCCACAACTTAAGAATATATTCATTGTCCCCCTGTTTTGATCTCATTTACTTCTGCCCACCTGTTTCACTGTCTTATTGATTTGGTGTCATTTTCCATATCAGAAAATATTAATCTTACTATTTTAGAAAACATGTCCCTTGTCCTGTTATTTGTGTTCCATAGTTTGTCATTGTTCCCTGTTATTCATGTTGAATACTCCACACCAATATCTTTTCTTATCCAAGAAAGAAAGAAAATACATGTGCACACAGCTTCATGCTGTCATAATGTTATCTTTGCTGTTATCTTATATTCTACAACCATGTGTGGTCCAGAATCTCTGGCATCAATTAGTCTGCCATCTGCTGAGGTTATGGGAAACAACTAGGAAGGTAAGAGGGTTCCAAGACCAAAATTCTTGTAGCCAGACCTTGTATGATTGGGAATACATATGCAGAGAAGGAATGAGATGAAATCAGCAGCTCTGATATTACAGATCAAGGGCCCAGAGATGACCCTGGAGACAACACTTTCAACAATTCTTCAACGATTCTAATGTGTTATGATTGGAAATGGATTTGTAAGAAAAAGAAGTTATGACAAGAGCAATCATAATGCCTTAACAAAAAGAATAGAAGAACAATAGAACACTATGCTAGGACTCTAAGGGAAGAACACATAAATGTCGAATCTGCAATTTTAGTACAATGATCCAAAGTTTCAGATGTGCATCAATCAAACTCATTATCTAGCCAAGTCTTTGATGGATTTCCTAGATTTCAGAACTTTTCAGCACAAATATACATACTATAATTGATATGTGCAAAATTGCCTTTCAGACCATCAATTATGTAATTTATGCTGCTTTCTATGTCATGTCACCGAATTGGAGGTATGGTGATTTAATTAAATTATTTAATTAAGTTGTCCAAATTATTGATAATTTATGAGGATAGCTTAATTGATGATTTAATTAAATCAAAAGATGTTATTAAATTAATTATTTATTAAGTTATTCCCATAAAATAAAATATCAAAAGGGATGACTTATTATTTAATTAATTTAATAATAAAAAGTGACTTAAGTGACTTAATAATAAAATAATAAAGTAATAAAGTCACTTAAGGAATATTTCTGGAATCTTCTAGAAGTCTCTTGGTGATGAGGTTGAAAAAGTATAAAAAGAGGCTTGGGCTATGCATTTGGACATCTTGAGTTGCAAACACTTTTCTACTACACTGCTGAAGCTGAATGCTTAGCTTATTGTTTTCCAGTCTTCGTTTGTGAAAGACCAAACCTAGCTGGTTAAGTGCCAATTTCGGTTGTGCAACACCAACCCTAGTTGGATAGTGGAGGAAGATACTTCAGTCTTTCTCATTGGACTTATTGCAATCATTGGAGGTCATTTTTGGAGAGGTTTATGAGATATTTTGAAGTCTGCAATTTTGTTTCAGTCTGCAGATCAGCCATGAGAGAAATTACATTTTCATTCGTTGCTCTTCAATAAGGAGATATAATTTTGTGGGCACTTGAGGGATTGCTTCCTTTGGTGTTGGCAATCATTTTCATAACAAATTCGAGGAGCTTAGAGGCTGTATTTATTTTTCTAAAGAGTTGCTAGGCAAGAACAGGGGCGGCTGCTGTAGGTGAAGATTGTGCATCATTGAAGATTGTTTTGAAAATACCAAGTTGCCATTTCATCATCGATTTCCTTCAGCATATTATTACCAGGTTCCTTTATGTATTTGCATGCTTTGCATTGTCATATTAGATTATTTTAGTCGCTGCCTTCCTGCAACTGTAGGTGCATATTCTATATCATATTTGTAATAGCATTATTCATTCCATTGTAAGCCAAGAGTCTTGGCGTTGCATTTTGAGTAGTTGCAATCATCATATCAACATTGTATAACAGCCTTGTATTTGGATTTGTACTTAATGAAGGAGTTATAAGGTTGTATGACAAATGTTTGACAAATTGCCTCTGGCTGTAGCTTTCATTCCCTCATGTTAGTTTGCATACTAAATGTTTGTAGAAATGTCATAGTGCTGTAGATGGTTATTGGCATTAGGGAAATTACATGAGAGGTATTTGTAAAAATGTTTCTTCTATGTAATTACATTTCTCTCAATTAGTATGTATGCCAAGTGTTTGTGAAAATACCTCTTGCCTGTAGGTGTGCATTTGCATTTAGAAATTCATTCATATGCACTTGAAAACACAAAAAGAGTTGCATCTTCATTTTAGAACTTTGAATACATATCTTAGAAGTTATTTCCAAGCATTTAAACAACATTTGCATCCATCAAATCAAAGACAAAGTAATCTGAAATCAATTACCAGCAAATTGAAGATTGCATACAAAGTGTTTGTCAAAATTCCAAAGGCAGAAAATCACTGTTTTTGGATCAGATTTGGCAAGGCACTTTACATTCTATCAAAGTTAAACTTAACCAAACTCAGACTCAGACTCAGACTCAACAAAAACTTGGAATAGTCTCAGTACTTTTACAAAAGCACAATATAAAAGCATGTCACAAAAAACACAATTTTTAGCATTGGCAGGACTCAGAAGACTCAGCAAGTCTGTGCAACAAGCCATTAGGCCTGCCCAACCCAGGACTTGGGAGTCTCACCAGGCAACCGGTGACTCTCATAGCACTGCTTAATATTACTGATTATCTCACCTCTTTGCTTCTCCTCAGAAGAAATCCACAGATGGCATCTTGTACTGCAGAAATAATGATCTTATAGCTCCACAATTTGCAGTTTTATCAATAATGTACCTCTGCTTCCACGGCCTATTTCATTATTTGAAACAAACTTCTGAGAATGAAAATGTTAAGATTTCCACAATACCCATTGTCTCTTGTATAAACCTAATGGGTTTCTGATCAGAAAATATTCTGGGTGATTTGAATATCCAAGGTCAATAAATAATAAGAATTAAGGCACACTCACACACACAAAAAAAAAAAAAGAGGAAACAAATCAGCCTTACTAAATTCAAAAGTGGGACTGTTCATCAATCAAAAAGGATGAGATAGAGGTGTCTGTTCAGTTTCAATATCCAATCGTCAAGAAGAGATGAATAATATAGAGAATAACTGAGGCCATTTGAGTGGCAGTTTCAAACAAGAGTTATGACCCCAAGTTCCCAACAATGGGGGTGCCAAAATAATTAACTCCAACAAACATTTTCAGTAATCTAATAAGAATGTCCTATTTGACTGCCTATTTCAACTTCCAATGACATAGGACACTACCAAGCATGGTGACTCTTAGGATATCACCAAGTACCCTAATTTACTATTTTTACTAAATTTGCTATTTTTTGAAAGCTATATATAGTAGTTGATTTCAAAGCATGTAAGCAAAGTAGAAAGCATGCATCTCTCCTACAGAATTTCCATTTTGTATACACTCAATTGAAATAAATATCAGTTTGTTCAACTACTCAGTAATTGCCAGTTCTGTGTAGCTCATTTTTTTTCAATTGCTGCTGATTAAGTTCTAAACTAACATATTATCCCCTAACTTAACAAGATAATTCATGTCACAAAAGACAGAAAAAACAAATCCACCTTACTGAATTCCAAAAGTGGGACTGTTCACCAATCAAAAAGGAAGATGAAGATGTGTGTTCAGTCTTGATGTCCAACTATCAAGGTGAAAGCACAAACGCAGGGCTTACAAGACCTTAAAGAGAAGCATTAGATAAATTTATCAAATAAGAGACGAGTTGTAGTCCTGTATGATAGGCAGAGGTCAATTCCAAAGGATTCTCCAGGGTAAATTCTTGTGTTATGAGTACTAATACATATGCACATTTTACCTAATTTCCTTTCATGTTGTTCATGGAAATTGTTATGTAATGATGGCCTTGTGGAATGAAACAACACTTTGACAATTTGAACTTAAAATAATGGCTGTGATTGTAATTAAAATGGGTATATAGCAAATGTTTTGACATTCACACATTTTTTTTTCACATATGGGATGTATGGTGCAGCTAATTTTTGGTATCTCACATCTGGATTTCAGCCATTTATGTTGGATTATAATAACAATTCAATGAATTGGTAAATGGCTTATCCTGTAATTTTGTAGCAAGTATAGTCTTCACAAATTTTATTGATCAGTACCTCCATCAACAACACTGACCAACTACCACAATCTTGCCCTCTTCAAATACATAGTTTTGAGTTACAGTCGATTTGAGCCTCTGATCATCCAAAATTGGGATTATATAGGACATAAGGTGTGTATTGTTCCAGAGGAATTATTGAGCCCTGGGATCAGGTGTTATGATCTCACCTTCATTGATGAGATACTGGTGTTTTTCTTTTCCAGACACCTGATGTTTTCTAGTTCTCAATTCCTTGAACCTAGAGACTGTCTTTTTGGTTATCTCAAGAAAGCTAACAATCAAAGTTTCCTTTCAGATTGCAGTGTTTATCCTCATATGATTATTTAGTCTTCTACTCTATCTTTGATGCTTGTAGCCTTCAAAAACAGAAAAGATAGTTCTATTCTTCATGTTTTTAAGAGCTTATCATAGTTTTATGTAATCTCATGATTAGCCTGATTGATTTATCCATGACGCTGCATTGCTTCCCCTATCTATAAAGCTTAAACAATCTTTTATTTAAATATAAATTTCAGTGCTCTCCATCCTGCAACATTAATTCAAAGAAAACCTAAGTATCTTTTTCAACAAGCCTGACATTGTCACAACTAGAGTAAACAACACAAAAAAGACTTAAAATATTCTACAAAAAACGGCATAACTATAATAGTTTATTTTATAGTCCAAACAGAATCCTCTTCTTTAACAACAGATGCTACCTCTTCAAGTAGCAGCTTTATGCAAAATCAAACATCCATCTATCCAAAGGAAAATTTATGGATTGTATAGATTTAACAAATTTTCAAATTAGAGTTATTAGTCAATTGACCAAGAAGTACCTGCTTCTTGTTGCCTAAATTTGGAGTGCCGCCGCAGTGCAACTGCTGCATGTTTGAACTCAGTAATTGCTAATGCCTTTTTCTGTTTTGGAAGAGAAGCTTCTGCCGCTTGAAGTAAGAGATTTGCAGCCAAGATCCTTTGACTCGTATCTGCTCTGTAACATTCAAACAATGTTATTATCATTTCAATGAAAACCATTACATCCAATTTATTAAAATTGATCAGTACACTTATTCTAGATTTCTAAGATTGAACCTCATCATTCATCTATAAAGGCTTTTCCTTATATTAAAAGCAATATCTTTTAGAGCTCTTTTCTTTCATCATGTCTTGTTCCTCCTTTCAAAAATGCTGCTTTAACAAACTTCCTTCATGTCAGGTTAGGGGATTCTGGCTTTTCAGGGATGTAATTATTTATTTTCTTATGTAGCACTCATAATTAGATCATCATACAGATATACAAATACATTGGAAATAAAGACTTGAAGAAATCCTTTTGGAATGTCTAACACTAGTTACAATCTCTTGCTTGGTTATAAATCCACCAGGGCCATCACAAAGAGCTCTCCCTCCTGTGGGCTAGCAATCGCACTTGAACTTCAAACAGCATGATTGAAACTTTTCTTAAAACCACAACAAATTTGTAGGGTTCCACCACTTTGCTGATTGGGTTTCACTGTGATTTTTGTGGGTCTGATTTTTTGTTTTCAATTGATATTCTTCTTTTTTTTTGTGTTTTTGCGTTTGATGCCAATAATGCTAACAATACTAACAAGCATTTACATGCAATAGAAGCTTAAAATAAACTAATCCACTAAGACAATTGGAGTAATGACTCAATTTAAGTGCCAAAGATACTTTCTTCATTACATAATAGATTGCATACAACTTATAACATACATATTTTCAAAAGCTAGATATATCTTCTACTAAACTTTAACTTACAGCCTTGTAACTCTGTGAATAGTAACTTGCTACAGTACCAAACCCCAATGAAGTGCACGCAGCTCTTAAAGGACGAACTTCTCCCACCAAAAAACGAATTGGAGAGCTCCCTAGGGATAGGGCGCCCCTATTAGAAGTGATTGCAGCCCTTAGGGAGAGGCGTTTTATTTGCTTAGGCTGCTACAAACCCTCAAAATAAGGCGGCTGGCTGTAGATGCATAAATCAGCTCCCAAAACCTTCTAAAATGTCAACAACTCCTTCGTAGTTGAAAATGGAGTCACTAGCAGCAAAAACCCTTCCAGAATATGGCTCTAATCACTTGCAAACCAAACTCAGACCAGCAACTTTAAGGTGGTGTTTCACACCCTCAAGTAGCTCAAAAATGAAGAACAAAGCCCCTCCAGGCTTACCCACTGCAAGAAATCAGGAAACCCTAGCCTCCTTCTTCCTCCAAGCCACACTTCCAAGTTTCATTCTGTAAAAATAATCATCTCCTGAAGAGGGTCAAACTTTCTCACTTGATATATATAATTTTACATTGAAAACACTATTCATTAAAGTGAGTACTATTCACTTAAGTTATAACATTTTTCACTTTAGTAATGAATAGTAACTGAAAAATATAAAGTGACCCCTCCATTCTAAAGACACATGGTCCTAGACCAAGGATGGTGAAATTAAAGGTGAAGACCATAATTTTAAGCACAATTATCACGCCAAATGCACAAATTCACCCCGTCACCATACTCCAGATATCAACACTGCAAATTCACGACCAAGTGCCCATTTAAGTGACCTTCTATCCAGAACCATTAGCCTACGAGGGTCAATGTGATAGGCTAATCCTCTAATTCTCAAAAGATTAATTGGTAGGTGACATTACAAAATTTCACACAATGCTTGAGCCAAGAAAACATGTGATAAAATGGGGCAGCTTGATAAACCCTATAGCTAAATTTAGACATAAATATTTTATTTTAAATAATTGGCTAAAAATGCATATGAAAAAAGGACTATAACAAGAAAGTAGAGAAAATGTACCACACAATTAAGATAATCCTAAATAAAACTAATTGTCATGGAGATATACAAATACTTTGGAAATGAAGAATTGAAGAAATTCCTTCTAAATGTGTGACACTGGTTACAATCTCTTGCTTGGTTATAAATCTGCCACAACCATCGCACAAAGCTCTCCCTCCTATGGGCTAGAAATCATACTTCAACTTCTAAAACCTTGATTCAAAACTTATTTTCAAACCACATTAAATGTTACAAAATGCCTGTGCCAAGAAACCACATGGGAAAATGGGGCAGCTTGATAATGCCTATAGCTAGATTTAGACATGAATTTTTTTTTTTTGATGCATAAGAGTTTTATATATTTATATTAATAAAAAGCTTCAGAATAACAAGCAATTTCCATGCAGGAAAGAGGGCTAACAGAAAACCCTTGTAAACCAGCCCTCAAGAGCCCCCACAAAAACCATACCAATAGTTTATCAAACCACCATATACTGCTAAAACTGACGACCGCTAACTACTGATAAAATTAACAACCACAAGCCACTATAATGGCGAAAAGATTCCGTAGCAAACCAAATCCAGACCGACCAAAAGGACAAGCACTACCCAAAAAGAAACCCTCCCAGCTTACAAGAATTTATTTAAAACTGCAAATCCTTTGAACTCCTTCTAATCTTCTTTGTCCACCGCCATCAACCTAAAAACCTTCTTCAGAAAGATAATGGCAACTGCCGCCATTGCCCTATACCGCATCAGTCCTGGACCCTGCAAATCCAAAAGGAACGAGTAGATTTTCACTGTATCCTCCAAACTAACCCGTTCCACATCACAAGGGCGTAGGCATCCTCTGCCTTATAGCACCACTCTAAGCACCTCATCAACGCCTTCGTCCAAGTCCTCTCTGAACAGCTTCAACAGCAATTGCTTAGCCTCCGCCTTTGGCTCCAAATTATCCAATAGAGAGGCAAGAAAACGGGACGAGACATGCAAATTGTCTCTCATGTACTCCTTGTACTCCAAATGTCCATTACCCAACACCATCTTCACCGTCGCAAGCACCAACGGATCATACTTCACCAAAATCTATTTCAAACGCTAGTCAGTGACTTCCCTAAAAGAAGCCTGTCTCACTGACGAACACAAGGATATTGGCATATCCGCTCCGAAACGAGCAAGGCCCGCAACAAAAATCTCCACTATAAATTTCATGCTCTTTGCCATCCTCAACCTCCTATAAGAGACACTTGATAGAAGGGAAGGCAAGAAACCACAGTCTCCTCACATCTGAAAAAATGCATAATGCAAAAAAGAACCAAGTTTACCATAAAAAGACCAGGCTACGAAAACGCCGCCACCCCTTCTAATCGTACCATCTCCCAGAGTGCGAGATGTCACACCAAAAAACATGAGCTCAAATAACTTGAAAAACCATCATCAAAGAACATAGCGGCCAGCTAAAACACTGACATCCCCTGTACTACCGCCTTAAAGGCCACACCATCGTTTGCCACCCTGATTGCCTAACTGCCACCTCAGACATGAAGACCGCTTTTCGATCGCCACCGTGGCATACATGCCACCCCCCTCCACCTTCCTAGAGGGGGACGCCCACCCTACCACCCACAATTTAGACATGAATATTTTACTTTCAATAATTAGCTAAAAATGCATGTACAAAAAAAGGACTATAATGAGAAAGTAGACCAGATAGTTGAGATAATCTACAAATAAAACTAACTACTTTTAACCAACTCATTCTAATTTAGAAACATGCGCATGGTATACGTTAAGAAGATTTCCATTCTAAATATAGAAAGCATCAAATCATAAACATAAGAAATCCTTTACCAACAGTAAAATTAAATAACATAATCTCATTTAATACTTGTCTGTATTGCCAAATTGGAAGGAAAACAGGCCGATTCTAGGTACAATTCATCTCGGAATTGGATACTGCATCAAATCATTGTGGAATCAAGCAAGGTTTGAAATTTTTGTGCCTAAAATGTTTGGAGTAGCTGCCATTCAAACCAAGGCAATTTTGAGGGTTATATGGCATTTCCAAGCAGTTACCATGCAATTCTAAAGTCGGCCGGCTTTTTCCATGAATTTTGTTGACTTCTTGACCTTGGAAAAACCCTAAACAACATTCTTTATTCTTGAAAAACCATAAAAGTTAGTATATTTTGTGTATTTAATGTACAGTAAGCCCACACTATGTAATGCCCCCGTCAAAGAAAGCAACAAAATCGCAATATATTTAGTTGGATCGCCGGACTTTAAGTCTAGGCAAATAAAGTAAACATGGACAGCGATTCTAATAAGGGGATCGATTAAGATTATAAGAATAAACAAGGGCAGTGATTTCCTTGAATTAAAGATATTTAATTAAAAATTTATTAAGAGGGTTTTAGGCCAGCAATTAAGAGGAATAGTTGTGACTCTTCCCAAAAGGCAGAAGTAATGAAGAGGTGTGACTCCCTCAAACTTGAAGAGATAAGAGGGAGAGAATTTCATTTGAGAAGGACATCCATAACATCATTCAATCAATCAATTAAGAATAAATAGAATGTGACTCCTTCTAATGTAAAAGATAGTGACTCTTAATGTGAAAGGTTGTGACTCTTTCAAATATGAAAGGTTGTGACTCCCTCAATAATAACTTCTAAAAGGGAGATCATTTCCTCGTGGATAAATCATCAAGGCTCTTGGCAAAAGAGATTGAGAACAGCCATTGATAATATTCTGAAAAATAAATTGGTGACAGCCAATTAAGATTAAAACTAGCATTCCATCAAGAGGTATTTATTTATTAATATGCTAGCAAATTCCTTAAGGGATCATATCTTGAATTTGTGAAGTGTCTTGCAAATAGGAAGGCTGTTCAGCCTTCCAAGTTCACAAGAGGTGAAGGAAGACCAGCCTTCATGCTCTTATCAAGTATGCCACCCCAAGATGGAATAGACAGCCAGCCTTCCATGCTCGTGGGCCAGGAGGTGGAATGGAAGACCAGCCTTCCATGTTCTTGGGCTTGATCAAGGAGGATGGCCAGCCTCCAAGGTGGATGGAGGGATGGAAGGGTGGTCCACCTTTCATGCTCTCACAATACAAGGACGACCAGCCTTGAGATTGATGTTTGAAAGCATTTCCAAGGGAATCACTATGTGATTGGCTATGAGGAATATGCTATGATTTGATGATTCAAATATTAATGATGCTATGAACTATTGATCTAGATATTATGATGTTTTAGCTATGATTTATTGATCTCAATATTATAATGTTTTATGTATGGATTTGAATATTACCATATCATTGATACTTGTTATCACTAATATCAATTTTTAGTGATTAATATTGTTTTGCAGGTTTAAATTTAGGAATTTCCCTAAAGGGGACATTACACACTAATAGCAAAGAAAACCCTCAAATGTAAAGAAAACAACACGCTGCAGGAAAAGCTAGAACATTCACCCTTTGTCGTGTTTGCCCATGCTGCTCAATGACCATAATTCAGCAACAAATTTCAGGCCTCTTGCTACTTGAACCAAACTCAACCAGCAGTCCCAAAGTAGATATTCTGTTCAATATTTCTGCTGTTCAATTTGAGTTTGACTGCACTCGACCATGGATATTCACATGAATTTAGCATGCATGATATTAACATGGTTCAGACAAACATAAACCAAGTTCAATCATTCAGGAGTTAATGTCAAGTTGTTAAAAATTGTATTGTATTATATTGTTTGAACTTTGTTTGCTGTTCAAGAGTTAAAAATTGTATTGTTGTATTGTATATATTGGAAATATGTCTTGTAAATATTGTCGTTAATTTATCTACCAGAATTATGTCTTGAATAAGAATTTGAACTTGAAAGTAAAAGCTAAAATATTAAACTAATTTTTTTGTATGACAAATATTAAATATTAATTTTCAACTTTAAAAATAGTATATAAATTCAAATTAAAAATCACGCTAGAACCGTTCATTATTTATTTTTCGTACTTCTTGTTGTAGAGAATATAATGGCAGCCAGTTCTAACTTCATTGGGCAACCCACCTTCAAAACCGACCCAAGTTCACCTTTGCGGAGGAAATTACAAATGATACCACACATTCCAAGTGGTGGGACATTTGTTTAGTTATGTAGTGGGTGTGATCAAAGGTATACTAACTCATTTAATTGGGTGAAAGCCTACTTGTGTGTCATTCCTAGCATGGGAATCAAAACATGTCCAAGAAAGAATGGTATACTTGTGCCACATCATCAAATAGCAAAATATATCAAAAAGCAAAAGGAAACAAATGCAAGAGTTGCCCTTAGAATAGGGCATCCTTTGAGAAGAGGAAGGGGGTCACGAAGTTCCACTGCTTCTCCATCTCATAGTGTCATCCCTAATATTGTAATAGAGAGCCATTCGTTTTTGGGCATGAATGAAGAAGAGCCCACTAATGTGAAGAGAACGAGGGGGGCATTAGAGAGGTCATTTCAAAATGATGCTAGAGAGATTGCCAATCAAATTGTTGCAAAATGCCTCTATGTAAACAATTTGCCCTTCAATGTTATTTGATCGCCATATTGACAAGATATATTGAGAAAAGTAAATAATATATTCTTTTTGTTTGGATATACCCAAAATGTACCCAACCCCAAAAAAATTCCATTCTACCAGCATACTATACCCACATACATACATTTGTACCTAATTCCAATTCAGCAACTTAGATATTTGTCCCTAAAATGGTAACAAGACGGAAACCAGTGACAATCATGATATTTCCATAGTCCATAGTATTGCTTAGAATGTTTCTAGATTTCACTCTCTCGAGATTTTTAACATCAATGCTTCATATCATAATCCATGATCCATCATCAAGAAGAAGAAACACTTAGGTTAGATTGCAGACAATGCTCCTTAAAAGGAGGGAGAACTTGGAATGGAAATTAAACAAGATGTGGAGAACAAAGTCACAAAAAGTGTACATAAAAGAGAGCAACACCAAACACATAGAAAAGTTTAAAACTACATAGCGATTAAAGAGAAACCACGAGAAAAAAAATTCAAAAGGGGGAAAGTGAAGGATATGATAAAAACGTTTAGAATTAAGGAG
Organism: Sequoia sempervirens; assembly: GCA_007258455.2. Lineage (NCBI taxonomy): Eukaryota > Viridiplantae > Streptophyta > Pinopsida > Cupressales > Cupressaceae > Sequoia > Sequoia sempervirens. Next base: position 46,474,225 of record VDFB02000007.1, read on the forward strand.
ATAGGAAAGAGAAGGCTAACGCGAATATGGTAAAAGGACAAAAGAGAAACAGGGTAAGAAAGGGGAAGGCCAATAGGAAGGGGGGATAGAAGAACAAGATTCAAGGAGTAGATGAGGTTTTTAGAGAGGCAAGCATGGGACACCAAGCCAAATTTCAGCCCCATCCTTCATCTTGGTTTAAGTTAGCGGGGTGGTTTTCAATTTCAATCGCGTCTTTGAAATAGTTGTCTTCTTTCGCCAAGACTTGAGCCTCCTCTAAGCAAATGTGGTGTTTGGATCTAGAGGAGTCTTCCACAAGGGCAGATTTCATAACTTGATCATGTCTGATGTCAACACTATGCTCCTTGATCCTTGTGCTAATAGACTATCCAGTCTCCCCAATATAAGGGTTCCCACATGAATACACGATCTCATAGATTCTTGAGTTTAGACTTATGTTACATAGGGACGCGTCCCCTGCCCCAAAACCCACTATCCCCGTCCCCTACCATCCCTGGTACGGATGGGGGACGTTGGAAACATCCCTCAATGTACCAGGGACAGCTAGCCATCCCCCACGGACAGGGAGCTTCCTGGGTTAAAAAAACATTTTAAAATTTGATTTTTTAAATATTCCGTCCTCCTTTCTAAGGTGATTTTTGAGTTTGGGCTGTTTGACATTTTATCAAACACTTGGCATGCAAAGTGACTGAGTTCTGATTTCTGATTGTTTATGCTTGTGTTTGATTGAATTTTAATGCCAAATCATTTGCATAAAACATAGAAATGATAACTGCTATCATAACATCAACAAATATGAGACATTCAACCTCAAATCTGATTTTATTTGTACTATATCAAGTCTGAATACATTGCATTACAGGTCTGATATAAGTCTGATTTGATTACAGCAGCAGACATTTCCTTCAAAATCTAATTTATATTGATTCCCAATGAAATACAAACATACCCAGATCATTGGCTACAATAATAAGTTTAATGACATTTATTATGCTGTTATACTACTGCTCTTGATATATATTGTATGTCGCTGTCCCTTGCTGTCCCCTAAAAATGGCCCCCTAGGAAACATCCCAGAAACGTGTCCCCCCATCCCCGTCCCCATCCCCAAAACGCCATGTAACATAGGTTTAGACAATAGTCTCTAGGATCTTTGGTTGAAGGAATGAAACTTTGAATGGAGAAATGAAGTTTGAAGGCACATTTAATACCTTTTTTAAAAAGAATTTTGTATAACTTATTAGATGTCTTATCATAGGTCCTCTCAAGCCACTCCCTCAATCCTACCCTTTCCCTTGGTTTCTACCCAATTTATATCACCCAATATCAAACTTGCTAGCCATTCCAATTGATGTTGTCACCCATCGAACAACTATTAACTGCCCCACCTTCCACATGACCTCATCCTGATCCTATTGGAATTAGGTGTGTCATGCACCTTGCAAGTCCTAATGTTCAAATTATTTAATTATTTATTATTTTGTGTGTCCTAATGAAATGAGAGGTCCCACTTTATGCCTTGGCCATTATGCAATGTGTAATTTATTTTTTATTTTAGCATTTACGTGTATAAATATATTTGTAAGAGAATATCTTGTCATGAAAATGTGTTAGAGCATCTATGATAGTGAAAGATATTATGACATGAAAGAGCATGATTAAGAGGAGGTTAGAGAGTGGTCTAGGAATCTTGAGCCACTTATAATGCATGTTATGACACATCATAGAGCATCTTTTTAAAGGTGGTAAATGACAAATAATTGAGTGTGGGTCATATGGACTTTTTCTATGGTATTGTGGGACATTGTTTGGAACCATGATAATGCCTTATGGTGGTTTTTTGGGCCTCCATGAGTCTATATATTGAGGGATTGAGATGGAGATATAAGAGAAAAAATTTGCAAGGTTTTGTTGTCAAACTTCTACCAAAGGAAGCGGATGTTGATTTTTGTGGAGGCAAGAACTTAATATTGTATTGTAATTAGTTTATTGTTGCTGAATAATACATTGCTTCGGTGCTTTGGAGCTTAGATTTTCCCATAAGGGTTTTCCCAAGGTATATCAATGTAATTCTCTTTCTTGTGTTTGATTTCCCTTCTATCTCTCTCATTCTTTCTTTTGTAAGTGAAATACTGCTGAATTTATATAGATGTGATTAATGTATTAATATCCCTAAAGAGTTAATGTGGAAATGCCTACAATGCTTAACAATTATGAGGATCTGATTTAATTGATAAGGATTTTGTGGGTACTTTTCTTAATAAATCCCTCTTATCCTACCCTTGATAAAGCCACGACCCATTTGACCAGCAATTTTCTACTTAACCATTTCTCTCTTAACTCACCCCTCCGTGCATCACCTCTTTTTTGTCACAAGCCTCTCAACCCCACCTCTCCCTCAACTATTCTAACCAACAACCATGTCTTTCTCTCAATAGATATTACTGCCCATCTTATCTAGGTCCTCATGAGTACCAACAACTTGTAATCCAAAATTATTCACAACTAGGAAGATAAATTGGTCATCAACACTTCTGACTTTCGTATTGAATACCTTGCTTAGAATTTAAGAAGAATTGAACTCGTGTTGCCCATGTTGCCACCCCCCACCCCTGCCCTCCCCCATATTGAAGGCATATCTAATAAGTTACCCAAAATTGTTTTGTAAAAGGTATTAAATATGCCTTCAAACCTCGTTCCTCCATTTGAAGTTTCATTCCGTTAACCAAAGCCCCCAAATACCATTGTCTAAACTCAGGAGTCTATAAGATTTGTGTTCCTGTAGGACCCCTTACATTGGGAAGATCAAACGATCTATTAGCACAAGGATCAAAAAGCACACACAATTATGTTATTAAATATGCCCTTGCAAAACACTCCTCCAAACTCAAACACCACATTTGCTTAGAGGAGGCTCAAGTCCTTGCCAAAGAAGATAACTATTTCAAAAGAAAAATAAAATAAGTGATTAAAATTGGAAACCAACCCACTAACCTAAACCAAGACAAGGAATGGGGCTTAAATAAGGCTCGACATCCATGCTTGCCTCCCTAAAAACCTCATCTATTTCCTTACTCTATTCTACCATATCCCCTTCCTTTCCTTTTTATTTTCCCCCTTCCCACTCTCTTTTTTCCTTTTCCCATATTCGTGTTAGATTTCCTTTCATGTCTCCTTAATTATAAACCTTTTTATTGTATCTTTCTCCTTGAGTTGATAATTTTGGAATTATCTTATGGCCTCTTGGTTTTTCTTTCATAATTGGTTCTCTTTTGTTTTACTTTTCCCCCTTTTTGGTTTATTTCTCATGGTTTCTTGTAATGTCCCCTTTCTAGCCAATGGCTTGGGAATCAAGGTTAGCCTATCATTGTGGTTCCCGTAGGCTAGCGAGATGTGTAGGGGGGGACCCTATTGGGGGAGTTTCAAGCTTGTTGTTTCATTCCAACATACTTGCTATTTATAGTAAGTATGATTAGGCTCAATGACGGCACATTGGCAGTTGGAAATGCTAACAGGACACTCAGGAGTTTATTGCTAGATTTTTGCCAGGAGTTATTGAATTATTAAGTCACGTTACTTTAATGATATTCTATTATTAAAGTGACTTATTAATTTAATATTATAAAGTTACTTTGATAAAGTGTTTCATAACTTGGTCATTACTAAAGTAATAAAGTGACTGTATAAATAGAATGCATCTTAAGTCACTTTATTAATATTTAATGAAGAGGGTGCTTTCCAAGACAAAGTTAATTTATTAACTTATTGCACAAGCTAAAGTTGGCATGGGTTTTTATTAGAGAGCAATAATTGATATTTTATTATTAAAAGATCAAAACCCTAACTTCAGCGTGGAGTTTTGGAGAAGTTAAAAGAGAAATGAGGGCATCATTGTTATCATCCAAGTTTATCATTCAAAAACAGAAAATTGAGCATAGGGTTGTAGGTATGGAGTTTCAAGCTGATCTAAGGATGGAAACCCTCGATTAGGACAAGATCTACAAGCATGAGAGACCATTTAAGGGTTCTAGTATGGATGGCTTCACATAGAGACCATCAATCTGAGCATTCACCGATTTATTTAGCATTTACTTTCAGCATTTACAATTTACAACAGCAGATTTGAATAATACACAAGTCATTTCCAGTATTGCATTAGAGGCCGTACTATTCAGGAGACACTAGGAGAGGGTTTGAGCTTGTATTTGACAAAGGTTATTCTCCAAGCCAAGGTGTCCAGATCTGCAAAGAAGAATGTGGTTTTTCAAGCAGCAAAAACAAGCATTTAATTGGCACGTGGGAGCTAATAAGTCATACCAGTCATAGGAAATAGCACGTGTGAGATTGGGAGCCAAACGCCTTGCTTTTGGGGTTGCAGATTCTTTGTTTGGAGGCGTCCAGCATCACTCAGCAAACCAGCAACAAAACGAACATGAAAAACATGCAAACTGAAGCGTGGCATCCTTGCATCTAATTGTCGTGATTGCCGTGTAAAAACCCAGGTTCCAAACTATTGCATTTTGGCTTGTGGCCCTATAGGTATGATCTTATTATGTTCTGAATAAATAATTTACGCAATTTCCCTTCCGTTATTGTTTTATGCAATTTCTTGAAATTTCCAGCACTATCACCGGCAGCAAAACAAAAAATCAAATATCAAAATTTAACAGGAAACTCAAAAGTCAGTTTTGAAACCCTAAGGGGACATCATATTTCTCTTTAACCTCTCTATAGTTTTTAAACTTTTTATGTGTTTGGTGTTGTTCTCTTTTATGTCCTCTTTTTTGTGTCTTTGTCCTCCACATCTTCTTGTTTTCCATTCCCAGTTCTCCCTCCTTTTAAGAAGCATTTTCTATAATCTATCCTAAGTGTTTCTTCTTCTTGATAATGGATCATAGATTAAATCCAGAAACATTGTAAGCAACAAATCATAATTCAATAATTTTGACCCGTAAGGCATGCTAAAAGAATATAGAAACAAAATAATGTTTCAAAAGTACTACATTCGTGAATATATTAATGCATAAAAGCAAACAGGGACCGAAAAGATTCATACCCAGGTAAGAGACGGAATGCAGCAAGTGTGTCCTGGAACATTAAGGCTTGCAAGTTCTTGGGCACCTTGCTATATGCTCCTCTCAAGATGACAGCCAGTTCTTTGCATGCTTCAACATAATCCCATCTGTGATATTAATTTATAAATACTACATTTAAGTGTGAAAATCAAAAGAAATTTCCCTAAGGTTATTACTTATTCACATTGCTAAAAAGAAAATAGAATTAACCTAAACTATTAAATTTAATTGTTATACAGAAATTGATTTAAGCAGGTCAAAACAGGCCACAGATGCAATTTAAAAAAAAGTGAGAAATAATCAGAAAATTACTCCATCACAGAAAAGTGAAACCAGAAAATTAACCTGAAACAATAAAATTTGTACCCAGAAACACAGAATTTATATGAAACTTATAAAATGGCCTTGGAAGATGCTAAAAAGACCAGAGAAACAAGAACCTATAAAAAAATTTGGTGGCCAGTATTTGCCAATTGATTATTTTTCTCATTTAAGAAAAAATAGCCAGCATTTAAAAATAAAGGTTTGCCTCAAATTCTATTATATTTTTTTTTTGATAAATTGCCAGCTTTTTTGTATAATATACTAAATTCACTTAAAAAAACATTTTAAGATTAACCCCAAACCACACAATTTGATAATTCTCTATTGATAAACTTCTAATATATGTGCCTCCTCAAAATTTTCCTACATGAGACCAATTGAATGAAACTGAAATTATCCCTGAAATTGAGCTCAATTACAACTCCAATCCATGAAAATAGAAAACGGATCTGCCATTGCTAAGATCACCCCTAGAAAACATCTCAACTTCTGAAGTTTTAACCAGATGATGGGTTAACAATATATTGTTGCTTAAGTTTTAGATCCAAGGTTGCCCAGAAATATAATTAGGTAGAACTTTTATGATATTGCCTAGTTATTTTTCTCCAAAAAACTACTGCAACTACACAGTTATCGGATTTACCCAAACAAATAAGTTTGCCACTACAATAGAAATTTGACTTAAGATCACTGAAGAATGATCATGAAAGAGGGAAAAATTACATGTATAGTTAAAAAACATAAAAAACTAAAAAGAAAACCTGTAACTATTAAGATTAACTCTCAACAATATACCTCTGGTGCACCAAACGTTGTTTACATTGCAATATAATACAAGTTTATTGGGCTATTGAGGTAAATGGAAACGTGATCCAGGTTAAAGGCCTTAATGAATGGCACATACCTTACCATGTTAGATGTAACATACCACATTACCTAAAATCTTGGAAGCCAAAAAATATATACGAAATTTTTTAAAAAGGAAAGTGCAAATTGAATTCGAAAGCAACCCGAGAAAAGCAAAATTCAAAAAAACTGAATTATGAAGAAATCCCAAATGTTTTAATAATAAAGCAGGTAAAAAATAAATCAATTCTTGAAAATAAAATTAAAAATAGATTTACAGCTTAAAATAATTCCCTATCACCGGAACAGATCGAAACTTATGCCGCCATTGCCCCTGAAAATGGAAAACCTACATGAACTCCAAATTACCCTGGGATAAAATCGAAGAAAATGGAAAACAACTACTAATTTTCAAAACTTAAATTGAAACTCGTAACGAATATCCCTGTAAAGAGTGAATTGACTAAAAATTTGACGATCTTTGTAAAAACATACAAGCCGTCTGAAATCCTTCTTAGTAAACTGAAATTGTAAAATGTGCCTGTAAAGCGCAAATTCACTGAATATTTAAACTGTGTCTTCAAAGCTAAATTGTGCAAAACATCTGAAAACGCTTTCTTGAAAGTGTAAATGAAAAAAGAAATGGTGGAAATGATGGGGGTGAAAATACCTGCGAGAAAGCGCAACTCGGAGCTCCAATTCCTCGTAGTTCTGCAACATCTGGAAGTTTATTTCCTGTTTTTTTTTTTTTTGGCAAATTCTGGTGGTTTGGAATACAAATGGATGTTTTATTTTGGGACGAGTTATGCTAGTGTAAATATTAATAGAAATTTTGCTACTAAGGGTGTACGAGAAGAAAAGATATCATAAAGACGTAATTTGAAGTTTGTATCGTGATGGAGCTTTGTTTCGAATAATCATGTAATGTTGATATTAACGTATATCTTGCGCTAATCACAAGGTAAATGTTAAAAAGGTAAGTTTGCTGTTACGTATTTGTTGTTGTTTATGTAACTGTGATACTATGTTTTCTGCTGTTATGTAATTTGTTACAGTTGGTGGCTGTTTTCCTAGCCCTCGTGACTTGTTGATCAGTTTTTCTGCAGTTTTTAAGGAGTCTAAGGACTTTTGATTGTAATGTATGAGTAATTTTTATTTTTTTTTGAAACTATAGTGGTGTCCCAGCCACGCAGTCCAGTGGTCCAACAGCCCATACCTTAATAAAATATTGTATAATTAATTTTGTGATTAAATTATTACATTTATATATTCCATAATATAAAATAAATTTTATAGAACAAAAAATAATTCATAAAATACAAAGAACTTAAAAAAAATTAACCAATCAATTCCAGAACTTAAAATTTAGCATTTGTTTTGTAATTAAAGCACCTTTTAGACCATAAGGTGTCATATAACCTTCTTTATGTTATAATTATTAAGAATGAAAATAGGGAAATGGTATTGTATTTTTACTTAAAGATATTAAAATTGATGAAATTAAAAGTTTTTTCATGTGAATTTAATCTTAATTTTTTTATTGTTTCATTTTTTAAGTACAAGTGGAGTTTTAAAAGGGCCTAAAGATTTTTACAATAAGACACAAAAAAAGAATGACCCAATAAAAAATATATGAGAATTCAAGTCTCATGAGGGATGGAGTTCAATAGTTAGAAACAACAGCTAAAAGTTTAAAAGATTAGTAGACCAAGAGCACATGTACAACAACAGTCGATTTTTTAGAAGACATTTCCTTTAATCTATTAAGAGCTTCTCACTCTCATGAAGAAATCACAAGCAGTCCTATAAGACATTATTATCTGGGTCTACAACCTCTTTCATTTTTTTTAGCTATTGGGATCTTATTCTTTTACTAGGGCCCCCAACTTCTTCCTCTTCAAGAAACTTTCATGGAGTATTGAGATGTTGGTAGTCAAATTCTTAATTATGGTCTTGCTTAACTAAATCACCTTATCCAAAGAAGATAACAAAGTGTCATATTTTTTAACTTACATTATCCTCTCTTTCAATTCATTTAAATTAGTGAACATTAGACTAAAGTTCCTAGTTTTTCCCATTCCATTTCAAAGAATTTGACACTATGTATGCTTTAGATGATTCTCCATTGACCTATCTATGAAAGATGAATCATCTTTCATTTTTAATTTTTAAACCATGTAAGGATGTCACATTGTAGGTTGAATTTATCCTCCAAATATTTAATCTTAGATTCAACTACCTCAATTTGAACAAATATTGTAATCAATATCCTTATCGATAAAACATTTATCCAACAAACTTCCCCTATTTAATATGTTCCTTGGCCTTATTATCAATCTCACCAAAAGAGGCATCACATCCAACCCTAGGGGGGGGCCTTAAACACATGGTATTTACCTTTATCCTTGGAAATGGGCATCACCACACTCTTAGGGAGGTCACCAATAAAATTAACAATTTCAACAAATTTAGGAGAGAAAAGGGACCCACCAAGACTAGCCCTAGTAGTAGGTGTAGAAACAATAAAGTTAGAGCTCAAATATTTTAAAGTGGCAACTTTAGGAGAAGCTTTTTGAAGATGTAATGTCGTAAATTGCATCTTATGCAATTTCACACTACATATGCCTTCCTCTTTATGTAAGCTAAGATAATTATGCTCTCTCTCAACTTAAAACCATTTCTTGCCACTTGGCATGCCCAATTCCTCAACTGTTAAGTCTGATTTTCTCATGGACCAATGCACACTGCAAAGATGTCCACGAGCCGCTCTAGCATCCCATGAAAATCCATGACTTTAAGGTGGTCATTGAGATGTTACACCTGTCACATTTTGACAGTGTAATGCCTTTTCCAACCTGCAACCCCATCAAGAATTGCTCGATTTCAATGCCTAGACCAAAAAGTCCCTCTCTTTTACAATTTTTGAAGGTCATTCTTCATTTTGGATTCATTTGAGAAGTCACTCATTTTGTGTCTCTTGAAGAAACATATAGCTCTCTTCTCTTCTCATTCTTCACCATTCTACAACATTTTCTTGAGCACGCATAGCTTTCTCCATCTTTGTACATGCATATCTTTCAAAAACTCTTCTACGACTTCCAAAATAAACTCCATTGTTGCAAACACAAGCTCATCTTATGAGGAGGCCATGGTCATCTTGGAGGATCTCGTTAATTCTTTGTTACACCAATGATCCTTGCTTCTATCCTTGAAAGGGGTAACTCTTCAACAATCATTTCTCACTAAGCATATTAACTTTGTCTTTGATTAGCATATTGTTCATCTTTATTATTTCATGTCTATTTTCATTATCTTGTCTAAGGATGTTCATGGAGGTGGAAACACCAATACAAGGGTTTGACTGAAGCAAACTCCTGTATAGCCACCCAAACATTTCTCTTTGGTCTTGTGTGTGTAGGTACAGGTGGAAGAACTACTTTCAAAGAAAGCTTGAATTTTGTCAAACATTTTTGGTGATGTCTAAAACCTCTCCTTATCATTTTCATTTAACTTTCACTTAGCACCTTTAATTTTGTGTGTTCATATTTTGCACCCCTTTCACATATAGAAATCCATGCAAAGCATTTTGTGTTTTCTAGTGACAAATTTTGTTATTTTTCCGTATGAGACACTAGTGTGGTGCACTATCATCCTAGACAAAGAACTTGTTGAGCTATCTAGAAAACCTCTGTGTCATTCACTTTCAACTTCTGATGTCTTAAAGGTCTGGATAATTTATGCACTCTGATAAAACTCACATCCCTCCATTTCCAGTTCACTTGAGCCATGTCAACTAAGGTAGTGGAGAGATAATTTACTCCTTGAGATCTCGTTATCTTGAGGATAAAAAATTATCTCCTGTACATTTTGGAAAAATGTGAATCTCACCTTCTTACAAGATCTTTCCAAGCATCATCTAAAATCTTTAAAACCTTTTTGTTCCTTCTTGTACTATCTTCTCTCATTTTCTAGATCTTCTAAGCTTGTGTGTTGTAAGAACTCCTCTATGAGTTTCACAACCCAGTCCATAACCTCTAGATACATAGTCAGAAGAAGTTCTAGAGCTATTGTACCTGAAAACATGTATAGTCCTACTAGACCTATTCCAATGTTTTCTAAAAGTTCTGATCCTTTTAGCTCCTAGCCCATCTTTGGGGATTTTATCCCTACACATTCTCAACCAAATTCTCCTCCAGGACCTTCATCTTCCATAGATTACGAAGCTTATCTTAGGGTCCCCTTTGAGAAAGTTCAATATTTGAAGGAGAACCTTAAACATTTTGAAGATTTCCTAAAGTATGATAACTTGTTTGTACTCAGGTTACTCTTGTTGTTGGTAATATGAGAAATTTACTTATCTTAGATCAAAATGGCCTTGAGTTGCTTCATGCATTAACCAACATAGTTAAGACTCATGTACCTTTGTACACATCAATCTTGATTCGGCATCAAGATGTCCAATTGGATATCTCTAGCACTCAGTTGAATCTTTTAATGCTTGAGTTGTTTGTGCATATGGTAGATGCAAATCCTACATGTTGACGTGTCTGATGGCACAGCAACATGCAAACAGAATATTGCTACTCTGTTTCTCCTGAAAGATAAAGATGATCAGATGGATATCTCAACTCCCAAGGTCTTTGTAGTTGGTCCTCAACTGTGCTAATGTTGCTCAGTGGTCAATGTAACAGTAATGTTCAAGGGGCCTATTAGTGTTGGGCTTGTGGATTGTTCTAAGACCAAGCATGAATTTAAACCTACTTTAAATGGGGTTTTTAAAGAAACATAAAAAGATAGATCAAGGTTTTGGTACTGAAAATAATGATAATTCATCTAACTTAACTAGACTTGTTACCTCTCAAGGAATTGCTAACTAAAACTTAAGAACAAAATTAACTTGTGATTAACACCAGTTGCATTCATTCACAGTGTTGATTTCAACAATTGATTATAAGTTACCATTTCAACAAAACACAAAATAAGATTTAATTCCTTGAAAGCTTCCAAAATCAAATGATTAACTTAAGATAAATACTATTTTGGAACATAATATGAAGTAGATTCGAATCTGGTTGCTTCTACTGTTAGTGAGATAGATAAGCAACATTTACAAATCTGGAACAATCACCAGTGTATAGAAAACCTATGTCTTCAGACTGCTTCCATCTACACTAATGAAACTGGAAAGATGCATTCCATCCTATGTTGAATCTAATTCCTAACTAAGAAGACAAAAGAATCTCCTATTACAAAGAATCAGGATGCCATTCCGTCTCCTCTATCTTTTCTCTATTTCTCTCTATATTCTAAAACTTCTTCTAACCTTTTCTAACCCTAGCAGTTCTAACCTTCTAACTTCTAAAAAAAGATCCTCTTACAAAGAGGCAAGAATGCCATATATACACCACCTCTCGAAAAGAATGTTGGCCCCTGTTTTAGGGTTTACAAAATATTCGCGGTGTTAGAGGGTCGGCGTCCAGATCTTTTGAAGAAAGTCAGTTCTACATTAAATGCGAATCCTTGTTGTCCATGGTGGTGAAGGATCGTTCTGGGCATTCTCTTAGATCTTTTGCAGCTACAGTATTAACTCCCATGCCTCCGTGTCCATTTTCAAACTCTAGCGGGGATGCTTTGAGTGCCCTAAAATATCACCATTAATGCCGAGCTACCCCTGTCAGTAGATACCAACTGTCCCTTTGACTCACAGTTTCCTTCTTCTTCTTCAGCTCTCTTCCCGCTCAAGATCCGTCCTTCTGCAAGTTGTCAAAGAGACTAACTTCCTTTGCCGAGACACTATACTGAAGTTGCATCCTTTCGCCGAGAGCTCACCTCACTTCGGGGAGACCTTGCTTGGTCGGTGAGACATTATACCATGCTCAACATATTACACCAAGGGAAAAAAATATGTCGTGTGGGACCCCATCGGGTCGGCAAGACCAACATTAGTCAGGAAGACGTCATAGAAAATTCAACGCGCCACACCGAGGGCATAAAACCATGTCGGCAAGACCCCATCAGGTCAGCAAGACCTTGTTCCTTTGGCCAGACATCACGCCGAACTCAGATCCTGCGAAACAGATGTCCCCCCATTAGTTCTCAAAGGCAATATATCATTATTTATCATGTCTTTAATTATGTCAAAAAGAAACACAACATCGGCAGAGGTGGAACCAAATCAAGACCGAGACAAAACATGACCCAGAAACGACATCCCTTGCTTTAAAACTAGCGGGGCCGGGGCCAAAACGGAAATCAAAACCGGGACCGAAGTCGGGATGGGAACGAGCCAGGGAAATAATCAACATTTCCAAGTTCATACCCCATTTCAGCTCCGCGTCTGTGAAGAAAACCAAAACGCAAAGGACAGGGAACAAACGCCAGTGGGATCAGAGCAAAAATTGATCTCGGGCGAAGGACAACAGGGCAGGGTCAGAACCAAATCCGAAATTGAAACTTCTTCAAAGTTTCAATTTTGGATTCCATCCTGATCCTGCCTCCGACAAACAAAAGAAGAAAAAGAAAAGGGGGAAAGGAAGAATGACCCTCCCCCCACAACCAAACGATCGGAACGGGGGCAACAAACAATGAGCAGGGCAGAACCAGGATTAGAACCAAACCCAAGCCAGAAACTTTTTCAACTTTCAGGTTTGGATTCTATTATGAACCCGCTTCCGACATCACCTGAAAAAGACAAAAGGGAGAAGAAGGAAGAAGAGGAAGGGGAGGAAAACCCCGCAACAAAACAAAAAGAAACAAAAAGCCAAAGAATGACAAATGCAGAACCGGGACCAGAACGGAACAAGAACCTGAAACTTATGAAAGTTTCAGGGTTTGATTCCAGTTCTGGTTCCAGGTCCGCCGGAACAAACCAAAACGTGAAGGGGAAAACCACAAGAAAGAGGCAGAACTAGGAAAGGCAGGGTCGGGGCCGGGATGGAACCCGAACGAGAAACTTTAAAGAAAGTTTAACATTCTGATTCGAACCTGGACCCGACTTTGAGAAAGAATAAAAGACGAAGACAAAGAACCGTCAGAACTGGAACCGGGGACGGAACAAGACCAGAACCTAGAAGGAATTTCCAAGTCCGATATTGGTCTCGGTTCTGCTTCTGGCAAAACTTAAAAGAAAAACGCTTAAGGCAGAAAACCAAAGGCCAAAGGGAAAAGACAAAAGGGGACCCATTTTGTTCCAGAATAAAATGGGGTGGTTATACAAGGCATAACAAATGGTGACTTGGATGGGAAAATGGTTTAACCATTTTCAAGAAATCGAAAGATTCAGCTACCCAGAATCTTTGGTTTATGAACATCACAACTCCAGTTGGGTCAGTTTTAACAACCAAGGTTGAGCTAGAATCTCAAATGTAAATCAACACTAGCCACCCTGAATCTATGTGTGTGCTTGATTATGTATCACCTTTTATAAAGTTTTCTTCATCTTTCAAACAACAATGTGCAAGATTTGAGCTACATGAGTTGATCCCCTTAGCTGTTGTGCAATGATATCCTGGGCATTGCTCCGCTGCCAGTCAGGCATCCATAGCCCCGACGAAGATACCTCTAGTTTTCTCACAGCATTGCTCTACTACCAGCCATGCATCCATAGCCCCGGTAGAGATACTGGAATCACCCATTCATATTGAGTCTTCTTTTCTCTTTAGATAATTCTTTTCTTTTTCTTTTTTTTTCTCTTTTCTCTTAAAGTTTTAGATATTTCATTCAATTCTTCTCAATATGTCAAATGTTTAATATCTTATCTGGGTTGAAAACTACCATGGACCTTGTAACAGCACTTGGGAATCGGATTTTTCACTCAAATCTTACAACACTATCATCCTAGGACAAATATACCATTATAAGAGGAGATGATCTTGGTGACTTGTGACAGATTCAGAAGGAGCTAATGAAGGTTATTTACTTTGCACCTTGTTCTCAGGACCTCCCACAACTCATGTTGACAATGGGCATAAAACAAAGAATTTAGGACAAGAGCACCCAATTAGTAAACCTGAAAATATCTAAACCACTTCTCTCCTAACAACCAAAGTATGCTTCAGATAACAACCCACCATTTCAAGATGGAAAGAAATAGACCAACCCCCAAGAACAAAACAAGATCGACACCAAAGAACAAAGGAAACAAAAGGACAGAAAAAGGAACAAGTGGTCACAGACCCAAAACTATTCACAAACAGAAAAGCAAACTATTTACAAGCAGGAAACAAACAAATTATTTACATAAAGCACAGCAGACTATTTACATGTAGATCAGAAAATTACAAAGCTTTACGACTCAAAATAATGCTTAAGAAACTACCCATTGATAGGCAAAGGAACAGGTTCTCCAGTTAGACTACTCAATCTGAAAGCATTCTCTCCTAGGATCTCAGCAATCTGATAGGGACCTAACCAAAGTTTATCAATTTTTTGGTGACTGCCCTTCTTTTCACTAGCTTTATCCTATAACAACACAAGGTCTAATATCCTAAAAGCTTTGATTTTGGCTCTTTTGTCAAACCAACATTTGACAACAGCCTGATGCCTGAAGAATTACTACAAGGTAGCATCTCTCTGCTCTTCTAATTTCAATAAAGCAGTTGATCTTACCTCTATCCTATTATCACTAAAGTAGAACTTTTGCATGAACTCAAGGATAGGTATCTACAGATGGATAGGAAAGATAGGCTCTTGGCCGTATACCATCTTGAATGGTGAGGTGTTTAAAGCAGCCTTAAACCTAGTCCTATCTTCCCATAATGCAAATCTTAGCTGGGTATGCCAGTCTCTAAGGTTATGCTCTAACAGTTTCTTAATTACCCTTAAGAGATTCTTATTGGTTGAATCTGCAACTCCATTGCCTTGCGGGTAATAATTTGAGGAATATTTCAAGACAATTTTGTGATCATATGCCCAAGAAATGAATTCAGCAGAAGAAAAAGCAGAGCTATGGTCACATACCAACGCGAAGGGTACCCCAAACCTTGTAGTGATGCCTTCGGTGAGGAACTTGATCACTACCTCTGTTGTGCTATTCTTGCAGGGTATAGCCTCCGTCCATCTTGTGCAGTAAAAATAAACTTGTGCCCTACAGAAGAGTTTGGGTTAATCACCCCAATAAAATCCAGTGCCCACTCGGCAAATGGCCTTACCTTGTAGATGGGTTGCAATGGCATGGCTGCATGGCATTCCCTTGGTGCAGAAATCTAATAGATGTGACATGTCCTCACATGTTGATGGGCGTCTTTGAATACACAGGGCCAGTAATAACCAGATCTGAGGATCTGGTGTGCCAAAGAATCTGCAGAACCATGACTCGTGTCATGCTTCCCATGAAACTCAGAGATCACATGCTTAGCCTCTTGATGATCAAGGCATCTCAGGTATACTCCTTCAAAATTATTCCTGTATAGCAACCCTCCTTTGAGCATGTAATGAGAACTCTTCATTCTTAGCGCTCTCCTTTGGGTTGCATTCATCCCTTCTGGACATCGATTGTTGAGTATGAAACAAATGATATCAGCATACCAAGGGTCATTTGAGAAGGACTGAGTAGTGTATTGCTGACAAATAATGTTGTTACCAGCATCAGCCATAGATTTAGACAGACCCAAACCTCAAACAAGTTTCATAGGGTGTATCTCTAGATCAAACTCTTGCAAGATGGCCATCCATTTCCCTCTTCTTTCTCCTAGCTCGCTCTGCATGAGTAGGGACTTACTACAACATCAGGAACCACAACAATAATTTGGCTTCGAAGAATGTAGTGCCTGAACTTTTTGACAACTCGAACCAGCGCAAAAGCTTGCTTTTCAAGAGGTGGGTACTTCACCTCAACATTCTTGAATGGAGAACTCATGAAAGCGATTGGCCTCTCTTCCCCCTCTTCTCTCCGTTGAGTTAGAACAGCTGCACAAGAATGTTCGGAGGCAAAATAATAAATATAGAACGACCTCAAGTAGTTAGGGCTAGTGAGGACTGGGGCTTCCAAGATGGATCGCTTGACTTGAGAGAATGCAGCCTTTGCCTCATCTTTCCATTCTATCTTGGCGTCTTTCTTCATCATTTCATTCAGTGGTTTCACAATCTCTGCAAAGCCCATGATAAACTTTCTGAAGAAGTTGATCTTTCCAAAGAAAAACCTCATCTCTTTCTTGCTTCCTGACATGGCTATCTTAAGGATGACTCAACTCAATCTGGGTCAATTGAAATTCCCCTTTCTGAGATTATGTGTCCCAAAAGCTTCCCTTTAGAAACTTCGAACACACACTTATTGGGATTCAAGGAGACTCCATACTGGATACATCTTTGAAGAACTTTGGCTAAGTTTGCAGCATGGTTTAGACTATCCTTGGAGAATACCCTCAAGTCATCCATGTAAATAATGATGCACTTTCCAATTAGATCCTTGAAGGCTATGTCCATTACGTGTTGAAAAGTTGCCCTGGCATTTATCAGACCAAATGGCATCCTTTTGTACGCAAAAGTTCCCCACTTTGTAGTGAAGGTTGTCTTCATTCAGTCTTCACAGTTGACCATTACCTGATTGTATCCAGAGTAGCCGTCTAGGAATGATATCATCTGAGATCCATTAACAGTCTGCAAGACTTTGTCCAAAGAAGGAAGTGGGTAGTTATCTTTCTCTGAAGCTCTATTCAGGTTTCTAAAGTCTACACACAACCTGATCTCTCCATTTTTCTTTCGGACTGGGACTAAGTTAGCCACCCATGTCGAGTGGCGTATGGGGAAGATTATCCTTGTAGAAATTAATTTCTAAACTTCTTTAAGGATAAATGGTTCAATCAAGGCATTGACAAGGCGTTGTTTTTGTCGAAATGGCTTAGCTTCAGGCTTGAGGGGAATAGTATGAGTCATCACAGTAGCATCAAATGTCTTTAGGTCTTCATAACCCTAGGCTACTGCAACAATGTCTTTCTTAAGTGCCATCAATATGTCATTTCTGATTGCTTCAGGATAGGCTTTTCCTATGTAGACATTCTTTTCGGGGCCAGAATCAACTAGGTTAACAATTTCATACTCGTCACCCTTATCTTCAACTGATGCCTTTTCTCGAGCCCTTGGGTCTGAATCAAAAATTCTTTCTAAGGCCACCATTCCCTTGGGAATGCTATTGCTTTTCAAATTGAGGGCCCCTTCTGTATCACAATCTTCAGGGCTCCAATCCCCTTTATCTTTGTTGGACTCATCAATAATTTTCCCCTCAAAAACATCTAAGCTTGCTAAGAAAGCAAGAATATGTTGGTCATCATCAAAGACTTGAAAGTTCTTGATATTATCAAGAACTGTAGGGGTGGAAATTAATTCCATGGAGAATTTTTTTAGCTTGGAGTCTTGCATAGGTTCCAGGGTGCTTGTAGCAATAGCCAATGAATCAGCTACCTGATTTTCTTCTCTAGGGATTAAGCTAATCCCAAAGGCATCAAAGTCCTTGATCAGGTTCCATACCCTATTTCTATATGTTGCCAACCTTTTGTTGTGACAGGTATATTGGTTGCGCACCTGCTTGATAACAATTTATGAATCTCCCTTGACCGTCAAGGTTGTGAATTTCTTCTTATGTGCGAACATCAATCCCCATGCCAGAGCTTCATATTTGGCTATGTTGTTAGTGCACCCAAACTATAACCTATAAGAAGCAAAGAAGGTTTTCCTTTTTGGGCTAGTTAGTACAATTCCAACACCACAACCTATCTTGGACTTAGATCCGTCAAATGTGAGGGTCCATAGCTAATTATAAGCCGGGGTTGGTCCTTTTGGGGTCATTGTGGGCACTTGGATAGAATGAGCCAGGGGTGGGACTGGCTGGTCTTTTGTATCAGATATAGGGAACGGGCACTCAATAGGTTCCTCAGGAGTAACTCCTAATCCCTGCACAAATGTGTTATGTGACCCAAGGTTATCTTTTGGACATTTACTTGTATCTTTGGTTAACCCCTTGGGTTTTGGTATATCTGTGAGTGCAGGGGTGTCAAACAAACCTTAGGGCTACTCCTCATCAATATGCTGATTTGGAAATGTATCTGGGGTAGACCCAATTTGAGAAAGAGCTTCTTTTGGAGGTATCATATCCCTGGTTAACATTATTTCTTCCTTGGCTTCAAACGGGAAGTGATCTACAATGGTCTCAGGGTGACTTGAGCTAGCATCCTCAGCTTGGGCAACACGATTTAAAATGTCAATGCAAGGTTGGCAAGTCAATTCAGAATGATTTTGGCAATATACCCTACACCAATTAGGGAGTAGGAGGCTTTGCAGATTGATATCTTCTCCCAAGACTAGCTGATCTTGTTGTAGCTTTCTAACTAATGCCTACTGATTTTCATCGGTCATAAGATCACGGGGCTTTTGTATGGGCAGTTCTTTAGGATCAAGAACAGAAAAGGTTAAAATTTCTTCTCTTTTATAAACACCTATCCTAATTTCGAAATATGCTACCTCATTGGGGCAATCATATTCCGTGATGATATGCTTGAGTTGAGGCTCACTTTCAATCCTAATCTGAGTTGGGATCTCTCTCCATGGTAGCCACATATGTGAAAAATCAAGGGAAAGATATCCCCTTAGACTTTTCATCAAATCTCTGCTCAGTAACATACCATAAGTCTTTGGGATGTCTGCCACTTAGACATCTATGTTGGTTAGGATCCTAGGGTCTGACCCTACTTGGACATGTATGTTTCTTAATTCCCCCACCACATTAACCTCTATCTTCTCAAGTTGAATGACCTTCTTATTCGTTTATACAAGGTCCAATCCCAACTTCTTGCATATGGAGAATGGCATAACATTGCCTGAAGCACCTGAATCAAATAGACAATTGTGTAGGTTCTTCCCACAAATTCTTAAACTCAAAAGGAACGATGGAGTACCTACCTTGTTTCTATACAAGGCTGTATTCACATCCCCAATAGGTGCCACCTTGTTCTTTCCCTTTGATTTGTCAGCTTGCTCCAAAGCTTTCAGCACTATCTCTCTTTGAGCAGGACACCACTTTAAGATGTCAAAGTATGACAAAGAAGCTTTTTGTTTCTGCATCTCAGAAACAATGTCAAATTCTGCATTGCAGCTTGCACTACCTTTGAAGACACTGGAGGGATTACCCTTGTTTTGAAAGTCAGGTGGGCCTTTTGGTGGAGGAGGGTTGTTATCAGCATTTTGATTTGGAGGCACCATGTGATTAGGTGGCACTGATGAGGTGAATGGACCCTTATTTTGATTTCTTAGGAAATGTCCTCCTTTTGTCTGAAAGGCTTGGGCATCATATGAATCTTCCTTCGGTTCATTCTCCTCTTGTCTTGGGAATGAAGGTTCCTCCTCAAAGAGGTCATAAGTCATTGTTGTATCTACTGAGCCACCTTCTTTGTGAGAATTCCCTTGGAATGTTTGGACATTTTCCTGTGCCATCTTGACAACTTTCTCCATTTCAGGGCAGTTCACCTCATAATGGGCCGCAGTATCATGCAGCCTGCACCAATTGGTCATGAAGTTGAGGTCAGCCACGTTTGTAGTATGTGATCTCTCCTCATTTTCCTAATAGTTGTGAGAAACTCCACCATTATTGGGCCCTGTATTCCATTGTATGTTATTACTTGGCCTTTGGTTATACCCTCTATTTTGGTTTTGATATCCTTGATTAGAAGAATTTTGGCCCTGATAACCCCTTTGGTTGTAATTGTTATGATTATGATAGTTACCCTGGTTTTGGGAGGGGTTCAATCGAAGTTGAGCCATGTCGTTTGTAACTTGAGATAGCGTTTTCTTCAAAGTTTCTACTTCATTTGTAAGTTGAGTTGTCTTATCACTTTCCACATTCTTAGCAACAGATGGTTGACCACCATGATTTGGTGTTACAACTTGGTTAGGATGACCATGGGAACCTTGAGGAAGTTGTGATTGTTGAGAGAGATCAAGAGTTCTAGTAGCAAAGAATGGGACAAGTGGTTGAGTTTTCAATTTAGACATAGGCCCATAGCCCATAATGTGAAGAAGACATCCCTGGGATAGTGCTAAATAGAGGAGTTGGGCTATGCATCTGGTATCCTATTGAAGGGAAACCTCCTCCCAGACTTCCTTGTTGAGAACTGATTTGTTGTTGTAGCTTGATAGCTAGATGATAGACTTTGAATAGAGAATCAATATCAGCTGGTTGATAAGTCCTTTGCAAGAACAAGCCAAGCAAGGGGTCTATAACTTTAAAGTAAGCTTGGATAGCACTATTCTCAGTGACTAGATAGGGATCTTGCAATCTCCTATACATCCGTTGGAAACTGGTGTTGAACAAGGGTAAGGACTCACATGGCTCTTTCCTGATGGTAGCAAATTGATGGTATAAAAGAGCTGGATCCACATAAACCCTGAACTGATTGATGAAAGTGTTTTCCAGATGTGTCCAGGTCAGAATAGAACCTTGAGGAAGGTTGAGGTACCAATTGTATGCCATATCCCCTAAGGAGTAAGGGAACAATCTGTAGACTACATCATGGTGAGCTATTTGAGCTCTGGTACAAGCATCCTTGAAAGCTTGTATGTGCTCTTCAACACTCCTTGATTCACCATGAATGTACTTGGGGAAAAATTTCTCAGGGTTCTTGGACATATCATGAAAACCTCTAGGAATAGTCCCCAATGGAGAGGGATTATTCTGAAAGAATGCCATTGGTGGTGGTGGTGGTTGAGCCAGCTGTTGTATGGGTTGAACCAGCTGTGATGACAATTGAGATGGATGTGGTGGATTGATGGGTATCCACTGGGGTATTGGTGAAAAACCTGGTGGAGTGAGAGGAGTTGATGAGGGTGGTATGATAGTTGCCCCAGTCCTGTGACTCTTGTGTCTTGTTGGGGTCTTGAGTTCTATGAAAGGTGATGGATTTTTAGTTGATCGAAGAACTCTGTGGGGCCTTTCTGGGGAGAAAAACCCAATTTTATCTAGTTTTCCCTTCTATGCCCTCCTTCTAGTGCCAGTTCCTGTTGACGTGTCCAATGGCACAACAACATGCAAACAGAATATTGCTACTCTATTTCTCCTGAAAGAGAAAGATGATCACATGGATATCTCAACTCCCAAGGTCTTTGTAGTTGGTCCTCAACTGTGCTGATGTTGCTCAGTGGTCAATGTAACAATAATGTTCAAGGGGCCTACTGGTGTTGGGCTTGTGGATTGTTCTAAGATCAAGCATGAATTTAAACCTACTTTAAATGGGGTTTTTAAAGAAAAATAAAAAGATAGATCAAGGTTTTGGTATTGAAAATAAAGATAATTCATCTAACTTAACCAGACTTGTTACCTCTCAAAGAATTGCTAACTAAAACTTAAGAACAAAATTAACTTGTGATTAACACCAGTTGCATTCATTCACAGTGTTGATTTCAACAATTGATTATAAGTTACCATTTCAACAAAACACAAAATAAGATTTAATTCCTTGAAAGCTTCCAAAATCAAATGATTAACTTACGATAAATACCATTCTGGAACACAATATGAAGTAGATTTGAATATGGTTGCTTCTACTGTTAGTGAGACAGATAAGCAACATTTACAAATCTGGCACAATCACCAGTGTACAGAAAACCTGTGTCTTCAGACTGCTTCCATCTACACTAATGAAACTAGAAAGATACATTCCATCCTATGTTGAATCTAATTCCTAACTGAGAAGACAAAAGAAGCTCCTATTACAAAGAATCGAGATGTCATTATGTCTCCTCTATCTTTTCTCTATTTCTCTATGTATTCTAAAACTTCTTCTAACCTTTTCTAACCCTAGCAGTTCTAACCTTCTAACTTCTAAAAAAGATCCTCTTACAAAGAGGCAAGAATGCCATATATACACCACCTCTCAAAAAGAATGTTGGCCCCTATTTTAGGGTTTACAAAATATCTACGGTGTTAGAGGGTCGACGTCCAGATCTTTTGAAGAAAGTCGGTTATGCATTAAATGTGAATCCCTATTGTCCATGGTGGTGAAGGATCATTCTGGGCATTCTCTTAGATCTTTCGCAGCTACCATATTAACTCCCACGCCTCCATGTCCATTTTCAAACTCCAACGGGGCTGCTTTGAGTGCCCTAAAATATCACCATTAATGTCGAGCTACCCCTGTCAGTAGATACCAACTGTCCCTTTGACTCATAGTTTCCTTCTTCTTCTTCGGCTCTCTTCCCGCTCGAGATCCATCGTTCTGCAAGTTGTCGGAGAGACTAACTTCCTTCGCCAAGACACTACCGAAGTCGCGTCCTTTCGCAGAGAGCTCACCTCACTTTGGGGAGACCTTGCTTGGTTGGCGAGACATTATATCGTGCTCAACATGTTACACCGAGGGCAAAAAATATGTCGTGCAAGACCCCATCGGGTCAGAAAGACCAACATTAGTCGAGAAGACGTCATAGCGAGTTCAATGCACCACACCGAGGGCATAAAACCATGTCGGTGAGACCCCATCGGGTCAACAAGACCTCGTTCCTTCGGCCAGACATCATGCTGAACTCAGATCCTGCAAAATAGATGTCCTCCCATTGGTTCTCAAAGGCAATATATCATTATTTATCATGTCTTTAATTCTGTCAAAAAGAAACACAACACTGGCGGAGGTGGAACCAAATCGGGACCGGGACAAAACATGACCCAGAAACAACATCCCTTGCTTTAAAACTGGCGGGGGTGGGGCCAAAACAGAAATTGGAACCGAGACCGAAGTCGAGATGGGAACGAGCTAGGGAAATAATCAATATTTCCAAGTTCATACCCTGTTCTGACTTCGCGTCCGCGAAGAAAACCAAAATGGAAAGGATAGGGAACAAACGCCAGCGGGGTTAGAGCAAAAACCGATCCTGAGCAAAGGACAATGGGGGCAGGGTTGGAACCAAATCCGAAATTGAAACTTCTTCAAAGTTTCAGTTTCAGATTCCATCCTGATCCCGCCTCTGACAAACAAAAGAAGAAAAAGAAAAGGGGGAAAGGAAGAAAGACCCCCCTGGCGACCAAACTATCGGAATGGAGGCAACAAATGATGAACAAGGCGAAATCGGGATCGGAACCAAACCTAAGCCAGAAACTTTTTCAAGTTTCAAGTTCATATTCCATTCTGAACCCACTTTCAACATCACCTGAAAAATATAGAAGGGAGAAGAAGAAAGAAGAGGAAGGGGAGGAAAACCCTGCAACAAAATAAAAAGAAACAAAAATCTAATGAACGACAAATGCGAAACCGGGACCAGAATGGAACAAGAACCTGAAACTTATGAAAGTTTCAGGGTTCGGTTCTAGTTCCGGTTCCGGGTCCACCGGAACAAACCAAAACATGAAGGGGAAAACCACAAGAAAGAAGCAGAACCAGGAAAGGCGGGGTCGGGGCCGAGATGTAACCCAAACGAGAAACTTTAAAGAAAGTTTAACATTCCAATTCGGACCTGGACCCGACTCCGAGAAAGAATAAAAGATGAAGACAAAGAACCGTCAGAACTGGAACCGGGGACGGAACAAGACCAGAACCTAGAAGGAATTTCCAAGTCCGATATTGGTCCCGGTTTTACTTCTGGCAGAACTTAAAAGAAAAACACCTAAGGCAGAAAACCAAAGGCCAAAGGGAAAAGACAAAGGGGGACCCATTTTGTTCCAGAATAAAATGGGGTGGTTATGCAAGGCATAACACTAAGTACCCCTTTGTCTTCTACTAGCAGCACAAATGTTATATTTGTGCCTCATGTTACTCCTAGGGTTAATGTATCTTAGAATCATTTAGGGTATCACATTCCCCCACCTAGCTCTACACTTCAAACTCCTACAATACAAGTCTCTATCACGATGGATAATCTACCTCCCTTGCCATTTGATCGCATCTTAAATACCCTCTTGCAAAATATGTTACATCTCATTTTCTTGTATAAACTTAATTGATAAATAAATTGAATTGATTGAGAATGTTGATTGGACATGTTATGATTGTGGATAAATGTGATTTAAATTAGATGTTATTTTAATGCTTGAAATTTAAATTGAAATTAAAATTAAAATTGATGGTTAATCTAGATGTGCATAGAAATGAAATTTAAATAAGTATCATGTTATGATGATGAACCTAATTTATATATGCTTTTATTATGGTTTATGGGCTAACACTACTGATGAAAATTTAAGTGCAAATGAGTGCAGGTTCGTGTTAAAGATGGGAACATGGTTGAGGTAGAGGTTTTTAGCCCTTTAACATTGATGAATATGATGGAACTCTTACACACACCACTTAGATCCATTTACTTGCATTTCACATATAGTTTGGTCAAGTATGTGTTTGTGAGTATATGCTTCGTGTTGTGTTTGTGAGTATATGCTTCGTGTTTGTTTGAAAGCGAATAAAATTAGTTAATATGCATTTAAATGTGGTTAGTAAAGCTAAAATAAACTTGATTAATTAAAAAGACTATCTTTTGTGTGATCAAAATGTTTCTCCATGTTGTGCAATATGTTTGTTTTATTTTCAAAAATTAAATTAAATAATTGGAGAAAATAAATATTCTTTATTTTATTTATTTAATTTGATTGGTGAATCAATTCTATATATAATGATATAAATGTAATAAAATAATTTTATCTTATACATATAAATATTTATTAATATAAAAATTTAGTTGTTAAAAACTATAAATAGTTAAAAATTAAGTGTTGCATGACCAAAATTAAAATTAAATAAATAAGATTTAAAAATAAAATTAAATAAAAAGTTAAAAGAATGGCATGCAAAACTCTAACGTGAGTTCTTAAAAATAAAATTGTTGTCAAACTATCTAATCTACAGCTCTCGTGAGTCTTGGGCAACCTTTTTGGGTGCTTATGAAGGGATCTTTTGGTTTTAATTTCATGCACTGATATTATTTGGACCATAAAAGAGGAGGAATACGGATCTGCATAGCAGTAAAAAGAAAGGGAAGAAAATATTTGAACAAGAAGAAAGTATATTCATTGGCATAGGGGTGAATACAAAAGGGTGACAGGAAGTTGGGAAGAGTCTACTACAATAGTGACAGGAAGTTGGGAAGAGTTTGTTGCGATAGTGGTAGGAAGTTGGGAAGAGTCTGTTGTGATAGTGACAAGAAGCTAAGAAACTATAGTAACTAGAAGTTGAGAAACAACAATGACATGAAGCTGAAGGAAGACTAGCACGACAATGACATGAAGCTAAGGAAGAATTGGTGTGATAGTAACAGATAAGTTCACGAGTTAGAAATGAAAGTTCTTGGTCCTTCCTTTTCTCTACACCTTAGTAATAAACAACAAAGAACAATGTTATTTATTTTTGCATTAAAATTATTTAAAACCCAAATGCTTAGGGGTAATGCTCAGTAAGAAAACTGAATCTTGTGTTTAGACTCTAGGAAATTAGTCACTCCAAGCCATATAATATTAGATCTACCCTCAGAAATTGTGAATAGTTTGAATTTACAGACAAAATTATGCTTAAGTTTATCTTGAACAGTGAGGTGGTAGTTGTAGAGAACCTGATTTTATTTTATTTATTTTTTATGAATAGCTTAAGGCATTAGCTATAGGAAATTAAATCTTATACCTTTTATTTCTTCAAATATGTCAGTCATTACTTAGATATTCCTGCCACTACTACCTTTGAGCCCTTAACCTGTAATAAGGGTCAATTTAGTCTATGCAAGGGTCGCCTAAGTCTGTAGCAGGTTATATCTTTGAAATCTTGTGTTTGGAAAAGTGTAAACCACCTCACATATCTTCTATCTTGAAAATATTATTTGATAATTCAAACCAATTAATTATGCAAATAACAAACTGTAGTATATTGTAGCAAAGTTGTACAATTGTAGTAAAAAGTCCCCATGAAAGTGTAATGATTTGTAGATATTTAAATTGTAAGAGTTAGATTTTCTTATTTCCATTTGCATATCAATCTAAGGATTAATGGTTATAATTATGTATTTAATAGAATAAATGTGCAATGTATGTTACCAATTGAATTTTCTTACGAATTAAACTCTCAAGATGTTAGGATTAGTAATCATTGCATGAAGATAAAAGTAGTGTTATAATTTTCTTAAATGATGCATGACCAATAACAATGTATGAAAAATGGATAATTAGTTTAGATCTAGCATATAGTGAGTTGCATGTTGATTTATCATATATTTTAATTATGCATGAAAGATAAATAGTGAAAAATACATAAAATCATCTACATGATAGAAAGAAGTATTGATTTATTATTTTATGGAAGTTATAATTGTTAGTCATGTATGTATGATTTCGTGTTAAATTAGGGAAAGATCATTTTCATGAGTGTTTGTGGAAAGTTTACCTTCTGATACGGGTACCAAATATGGGTTATCAAGGAGAATAGACTTCTTTTTCTAGTTCTACTTTTATTAAGTTGTATACAACTTTATGCTTGGCCAAGCGACTTAGACCATTGAAATAGATGGATTTATTATATATATTTTCTCTCTATCATATCCTAATATCGATCATAGCATGTTAGATTGTATAATATAAATGCATGTAGATATATTAGGCATGAACCAGATTCCATCATGTTTGTCGATTTCTTTTTTCTAAGTATCTTGTGCAAGGTCAATGATTCTTCATGTTAGAAAAAACTCTTTGGGGAAGCGTAAGATTCATGGTTGGGCGAAAAAAGTGCTTGGACCATGTTCTCATCTCTTGACTTGTAGATGCCTATGAGGGTCATTGGTGCTCAGAGACTATATTATTTATATCTCCACATTATTATTGAATTATTATTATATATGTACTTTCAGATTATACATTTACTAAATTATGGATGACTAGTGGATTGGACTATTGATGATTCTAGTGTATGTATACATTACTTGTACTCGTATTCTATTATTAATATGACTTGTAGGCAATGGATTGCCTAAGTCAACTATTGTATCATGTTATTTCAAGTACTTATGATCCCTGTATGAATGACATGTCGTATGATGACATGGCATGTGTAGAGTTATTTCTCATGTTCGGATGTACTTGTAAATATTTCATGTTAATATGATTAACATTGTTGATTATTTGGATTTTATGGTGAAACTTTGGAATCCGTATGTTACATTTGGTATCAAAGCCCTAGTTTAAACAATAGGGCCTTTTCCTACTAGGCTAAGATGTAAAACTTGATCCAAGTCATTTCATATCCATTTTGGAAGTAGTAGGATCTTTGAGTTATGTTTTTCCCATGTGGTTTTTAGTACTCGGTGCATGATCATGCAAGTACTTGTTTTGGAGAGTCAGTGTTTTACTCCTTGTATGGGTGCCTTAGGTGGCATTTAGTGAGTTTAGTGTGAACTAAACCATGCAGCATGTGTTGGATGAGGAATATTGCCTCCTAGATCTTA
The DNA here is from genome assembly GCA_007258455.2 of Sequoia sempervirens. Lineage (NCBI taxonomy): Eukaryota > Viridiplantae > Streptophyta > Pinopsida > Cupressales > Cupressaceae > Sequoia > Sequoia sempervirens. The sequence continues at coordinate 46,501,854 of VDFB02000007.1, forward strand.
ATGCCTTTAATAGGGATAGAAAGATACCCTTGGTTGACAATCTCTTGAGTGGGGAATGATCACTCTTTGATTAGTTTCTTGTTATGTGAGAACTTTGATTGGGTCTCTAAATGCGTCATTGTGTTGTTGGTAGAAAGTATTATTATCATTTTTTCCTAGTAAGATATGTTTGAGAAATGCTTTCTAGTGAGGGTTAGTTAGACCCTTTAGTTTTTGAGAAGTGCTTTCATGTGCGATTGTTATCTCAATGTATTCAATGATTGTAATTATGAATGTGTAGCAACCCTTGAGCACGGTCCTAGTTATGTTATGTTTCCTCTCGGGATATATGTATATGGATGAAATGATTGGATTTGACATTAATATTTTGGATCATGATAGAGTATTATGAAGCATCATATATGACATGTGCATTGAAATTAATGTGGGCATAACATATGATTGAATCATAAAAATGTGTTTGTAGAGTATAGGAATTTGTCACCCTTGGGACTCTAGGTCACGGGAGAACCCTAAGGAATGAACTGCCCTAAACTACCTTGGGTTTGTTTGACAGGTTGAGAGAGAGGCTAAAAAGGAAGGGAAAACAACACATTATTTCCCTTTTGCTAAAGACAGGTGTGATCAGAACTAGGTGAGTCAACCTCAGAGGTTTTAGACTACAAACCAGATAGCTCACTATCTGAGGATGGCAGTGCAAGAACCAAACTCTGGCACATGGCATCCAGTATGGACAAAGGGTCTGGTAACAACCAAAAAATGCATTGGGCCTACTTACTACCCGATTGTTGGCGTTCTACAATTTTATAGAGAAAATACAAAAAGAATAAAGTACAACAAGTAGAATACTAAATGTTATTCTAATTTGGAAATGACAAAGAAAGAGAAGGAAAAGATATCACTATGCCCAAGCTTCAATTCTTTAGTTAGCTTCAAGTAGATGAACTTGCGCCTACACACATAGAAAAAAAATATTGTTGGGCTATTTTTTGAGGTCTGTCACGTTCAAACCCCCATCTTGGTGTTCCCACCTCCACAATTAGCCAAGAAGCCACAAGATAAAGAAAATTGATAAAGAGATAGTAGAAAAGGCACTATCGAATAGAGTGCAAAGATAGCCTAAATGCTACTCTATAAGACACAATGATGAAAGTAAGATAAAAAGAGAAATATTGCCTCCTTTCTGCTAGCACTCAAGGCTGAGAGAGGAAGGTGACACCATGTCGAGAGGGTGAAGCTTTTTCAACCTGCAAAAATGGTGGTTTTTCCACAACAATGCACTGTAGAATCCAAGTAGAGAACTTGTAACAACAAGAATGAGAAGAGAAAAGAGAAAGAATGAGCTTGAGAGAATGAAAGATTCAAAGAATGAGCAAGAAGTTATGAGAATTAGCATGAATGGATGAGAGAATGAGTTTGAATTTCCAAAATGGAGGTAAGGGGTCATTTTTTGTTAGTCAAGGGTGGACAAAACACGTTACCTTCACAACCAACCAAAGATGTAATGGTTCTGTAGATTCTAGGGGCAAGAATCCTGTCAGGACGACAACACAGCATGTAGACGTTTGCATGACATGTGCATCCTTGACATAAATCCATCCACCAACATAAAAAGATAAGGCCACTTGAAAGAAATGAGCTAATGGTGGTGGGATTTGCATCATTGGGCTTATAACTTCTAAGGTAAGGGTAAATAAATGGAGAATTTTCCTAGGGTGTAAATTCAGGCCATTACATTTTTCCCCCACTTTAGCGAGCATACATGTTAGTGTAGATGCAAGCTAAAGTAGAAAGAGATTGAAGAGAATATACGATAATCATCAAGGAAGTATATCTTTGATTTGGCACACCTAGACGTGAAGGAGGTAGCTCTACGAGTTCCCGATCCTATAAAGAAACCTCGACATGAAAGAGAGAGAGAGAGAGAGAGAGAGCTCTATAGGTTCTTGATCTTGCAAAACTGGCTCTATAGGTTCTTGAGCTACGATCTCACCATAAACATGTTAGGCTAACAGACAAAACATGTTACTTAGCAAAAAATCATAGACACTCATTCATAAGACACACACACCAACGTGATAAGACATAGTTTGATTAGATAGACACAAGACACACACTGATCAAATAAGCTTGTGGTTGCTGCAAACTCGGTTATAGGACAGTCACAAAAGGTTGGATCTAGTTGGGCTGCCCCCAAGCTAGATGTGAAGATGTGAGATGTCTAATACCAAGGCACCGTGACATCACACATTAGATAAAAGACAAGTCTAGTCTAGTTGCCCCCAAGCTAGACACAAATCTATACAATGTCTGATACCAAGACATAGCGACATTGAATATCAGATAAAAGACACAATTTGCAAGAGATTCAATTGAAGGAGAAGTTTTCAAAGGGGGTTCCTTTAGTAGGGAACCCTTTAAGACACCAAGGAGCCTATTCAAAGGAACACTCCAATTGAAAGACATAGCATTTTTCACAAGTGATTCTATCATCAAGGAATCCTTTTGAAGGATTTCTTTTGTCGAGGAATCCAATGGAAATAATGCTCCTTTTCAAAGGCAAGTTTTCAGACTTTTTCATCTTAGAAAAAGGTACTTTTTCAAAGGAAAGTTTTTAGAATCTTTCGCTACGAATTCATTTTTGAAAGAAAATTTTCATTAAGCGGTCCTTGCTGGGAGAATGCATCATTTGGAAAATGAAAAAATTTCAATAAGGGATTCTTTAGCCACAAAATTCACCTTATTGAAAATTAGAGAAGCATGGTAACCCCCTCTTAGCACAGTGTGTGCTATGCAAAGGAGCACATGACATCCTAAAGAGAGAAAGGGGAGGTAGAGATGTTATGGAACACAACACATAACAAGATGTATACATGGAATGTTGTCACACACGCAAGGGACAACACATAAGAACCACAACATCACGAAGCAAACAAATAAAGATGAAGAAAATAAGAGATGGGTGGATCTAAGAGTTTGGGGTCATAACTATTCATAGACATAAATAGATAGATAATAATAATATATATATGAACTGTCATCAATCCCCAAAGCTCTCAGAATGTGAAGAAGAGCACATGAAGACAAAATGAAAATTGGGAGAGGGCCTAAATGCCCCCAATGCTTTGCATCATCCACAATTGTCAAAAAGAAAAGTCATGACACATAGAAGAATGATGATACAAATAGAAGAAGTGCACAAAAAAAATTCCATGCTTGTATCCAAGCACCTACAAGGATAGTGAGGGTCCTCCAAGAAGGATCAAAAACATAAAAAGACAATCACAGAGGAACACAAACACATAAACAAATCTATGATACATATAAAGAAGAGGTACTACCCTATTCCTCACTGACCAACAAGTCATCTTGCTCCCAATCTAAAACATTATAGGGGGAGGGCGAACGGTCCTGTAAGGACAGGATAGCGAGAGTAGTACCCTTCGACTCACCTACAAAAATAGCTAAGGAAGTACACCCCTCAAGGTCTTCTTCATCGAGTTCTTGTGAGGCTAGAGTCATTGATCTCACAAAGATCGAGGACATAGTCGAGATGCCCTCCATCGAATTAAACATACACTTTCATGGGAAGGGCGAGGTACATGGGAGTCATAGGAAACCTTAAGGAGGGGCACGGTGACTAACTCTAGAGAGGTAGGGGTCACCTCCATCACTAGGATGGTGCAAGCCAAAATTGGACTAGCTCCTGCAGAAGGTGAACCCTTCTTCCAACCACCACTCGTAGTGAGGTCATCCTTTGGCTTGTGCTTCAGCAAGGGATTTTGGATCTCCATGGAAGAAGAAGAGGGGGAGGAGGGAGAAGAAAAAGACACAATAAACACCACCATTGCGTTTGACATGTCTATGGGCTAGGAGAAGGGAGGGATCTCCAGGAGGGACATCAAAAGAGGAGGCTCCATGGAGGGAGCGATGAAAACCTGCACCCTTTTAGGTTGAGTACCATCAAGTCCCATTAGGAGAGTTAGAAGAAGAACATAGGCAATTGGAACTGAGGCATAAATCGTAAGAGGAAATGACACAACAGAAGAAGATGCAGAAATAAAGGTCACTAGCTCCCCTTTTGTCTTATGAAGGCAACTTATTTTGTAGCCAAAGCCTTTCTCCTACACTTGCGCGCACAAGTTGGTTACACTGGCTCCAGGCACTAGAAGTTGTGGCCTGAGAAGAGGTAGGAGGTTCATGTTTTACCATAAGAGCATCCTCCACAACTATTGGCAGTGGAAGGACCATCTCATAGGATGGGGAAGCACAAAAGCAGAGATAGCAACAAGTGGAGAGGTAGACACAAGTGCCTCGATGGCAGGCCTCTTCTCATTCCCTGCCAGAGGGGCAAGGGAAAGAGTGGTAAGAGGCTACAAAGGTCAAGACACAAGATTAGCCTCATGAGGACTCTTTCCCTTGCCATAGATAATGGGTCTAGGAACCGTGGGAAAAATTGAAAGTTCAAAAACTTGGCACTTCATGTTTTTCCATGTGAGCACCATCTCACTTCTCATGTGAGGAATGGGAGTGGAAACTGAAGATGCCACAATAGGACGAGAAGCATAAGCGGATGGAGAAGAAGGAACACAAGGAAAATTCCCTTGAGCATGAGCAAGTTTCCCCTTCCCCTTTGGGTGGGCAGAAGAAGCAATTTTTTGTTGCACAATTATGGAAGGCTTCACAAAGATTGCATAGGGGGACACTAGGTAACTAGATTTTTGCACTGTGCCCCCAGTCTTATACTTAACATATGCATGGTAAAGAAAATATCCCCTTGGAGGGAGAGGTCTGACTAGAGTGGACCAAAAGTGGTCCAATGAAAAGTCCACACATGACACTAGTATTTTATAACCAGTGTCATGCACTATGTGCACAAAGCCTTCATTAGGAAATTTTAGACACTTGTGAACCAGAAAAGCAACACCATTCATGGAGATTAGCCAAGGAATGCCCAGTCTCACTCTTAATGGGTTAGATTCTAAGATTATGACAAAGGATGTATCAACAACCCTGGGTCCTACCAAGATCAAAAGAGAAATGGTGCCCATAGGGGCGACTGAGAGTCCATCATGTGTATGGAGAGTGGCCTACGACTCTTCGTATTCCTCCTTGTGTAAGTTATTTATGAACAAATCTTCTTCCATTACAACATTCACTCTACTCATCAGGTCAACTAGGACACCAATCACAATGTTTCCATTCACCCAAGTGAGAATGTATAAAGGAGAAGGCTCCTTAATTAAAGGTAAGTCCTGCAAGGTAAATGTTATGTCAGGTGTTGCATTCCTAGTCTCAATAGGAGGAATACATGTGAATGAGACCGTATTCACGTATTCTAATGGAACTAAATCATAAGAGGTAGAAGATTGAGTAATTAAGTTCACATAATGGGACAAAAATGAATCAGTATAGATTTGTAATTCATTGTTAGCCTTTGCCACAAACTTATTAGAATTCTACTTTTTCCCATTGAGACAGATAGTATTGTCATCGATACAATCTTGGATCTCATGAAGTAGGTGCACACATCATTTTGTATCGTGTCCATGTACTCGATGCTATTGGCATAATTGTTGCTCATCATACCAATCAAGATAGGGTTCAGTGAGAGGTCAGGATCTAACAATGTTAAGACTTTATCTTTCAACAAATTCTTCAAAACAATAGTGTAAGATTTTGATAGTCTTGTGAAGTTTTTGTTGTGCCCTAGGCCCTTGTCGTTAGACGTAGAGACCACATTTGCAATAGTTTTTTTTCTTACCAGACACCGACACTAAAAACTGGTTATCAAATGAGAGCACAAGGATGAACCCCAAACTATGCAACCATTTGTTGTTATTCACACAACACAACACATAAATGTGCAAAAGAGGAGTACTTCATTAGGGAAAACTTCTCTTGCCAAGGATTTTGTGGGTTCCCAATGAAGACCTTTTGAACATTTGAGTCGGGCAAAGGGTAAGATATTTGAGAAAATAGCGCTTGACAATGAGTGATAAAATTAGTTATTTTCTCGTGGTCCCCTTGTTTACATCGAATGAGATTCAAAAAGGTCAACTTTGGTCCAATATTAGCTTGGAACTATCAGAGAAATTTATTTACCAATTGATCAAATGAAAAGATAGAATTTTCCAGCAAGAGACAATACCACTCAAGGGCGGTGTCCTTAAGGGACCTTAGAAATAGCTTAGCCATTAGAGCATCGTGATGGAAGAAATTAGTGCACATGGCATCAAATGCCGAAACGTGTGTATGAGGATCTCCTCGACCACCATACTTTTCAAAATTTCGAATATCCATCCCCTAAGGGATAGGAGTGTTTAGAATGGAAACCAATAAAGGACTATAGTGAAAGAAGGGTTGAAAAATAGGTTGAGAGGTGGCATTAGATAAGTTCACTAACTAGTTATGCATTTGACCCATGTTTTGCAACAAGGCATTTAAGACAGGGCCAGATGATGAAACAAGACCAATGGAACCACCACTAGAACCCCCAAAGCCACCGCAACCACTAACTCTTATTCCATAAGAGACCTCTCCACCTAGGCCAACATGGACTCCAAGATTAGCACTAGGGGCGTTGGGGGTAATAGATTTGAAGCCCAAGGTCACTCTGTTTACTTTAAAGGTTGGGTTTGGCTAAGGATCAGAGGTGCTATCAACCAAAGGACCAATCTCAGTCACACACCCACACCCTAAGCATCGAGACTTGTAGCTACCTTTCAGCGGTCTAAGAGCCCAAGTCACAAACGATAGTTGAATGAGGATTGTATGTCGAGACATGAGTGTCCATGATGTCTGTAAGGCCCTGGATAAACTCAAGGCCTATCCAATAATTATCCAACATAACTCTTAATTTGTTAACAACCTTAGCTTCTTTAGACAAAGTTTTCTCTTTCTCCAGATATTTCTCGAACTCCTTGAGCCTCATGTATAGGGAAAGAAACTATATTGATGGGATCTCAACAGAATCATCTTCCTCTACATATGAAGTGGAAGGAGAACTAGGAGGTGTAGGAATACAAGGAGCTTCCCCAAAAGGGCTAGATAAACTTCTATTTGTTCCCAAAATTATTTTCTCAAAGGTAAACTGGAAGGTAAATGCAATCTTTAGTTTGATATGTTTGCTAAAGAATGGAATACTAAAATAGGTATTATGTGAAAGTATTGATAAATGCTTTAAAAGAGTATTTGTGTTTACATTGATGATGAACATGTATTGCTATATGAATATGCTCAAGTTTATGATGCATATGGATTTATTGTGAACGTCTAACTACCATTGCAAATGTGTCGAGTTGGTTGCAGGGATAGGTTCATTCCTCTGAGCGGAGAGGAAGTATCACTCAAGAGAAGTGATTGGTTGGATAACCCTAAACATAACCTTTATGAGCTTACACACACTCACAATAGAATGATTGAGTCAAGTTATTGTGTTGGGAAATAGTAAGTCATCCTTAGCGCGATGTGTTTGCATTAGTAAGGGTCTTGATTACTGTCAAGTGCATTCTTGGATTATGTTTATATGTTTTCTTCCTTATGTTACTATGATTGATTGATTGTGGTTTGGTTATGATCATCTTTGAATGTTCATATTTATGGTTGTCAAGTAGAGACCTCCTTTGTATATATGTATATATTTGGTGTATCTACTCATCAATGAAGATGAATACTTATGTGTCTAATATTGTTAAATATTGGATAGTGTTAAGATATTGATATATGTGTGTGTGTGTGTGTGTGTGTGTGCGTGCAATACGTACATACATATGTATATGATATACATTATACATTTGATATTATTATATAAATGTTAATTTGATATTATTCATTTGTATATCAAATGTATGAGTATTTGATTATCATAGAATATACATATATATGTATTAGAATATTTATAGTTTATAATCATGGTTGATATAATACAAAAGCTTTGAATAGCGAAAATTTATAAACTATATACCATGGCGCGTAGCTAAGTATCCAACAAAAGGTATAATCCACCATTGGTAATGCACATAGTATATGGGGGGTGCATAAGGAAAACGTACAACAAGCTTATAGTGTAGATGTCGAATAATGAACCTTAACAACGCTATATGTGTATATATAATGATTTAAATTACTTCCATTTTGAACACCAAGTACAATGGAGAGGCATGGAAATCATACGATTTAGTCAATATGAAATATAAGGCAGCGGATGAAATATGAGTATTGACTTGGTCAATAATATACTCAACGTATATCAATAATATGCTCAACATAGCAAAGAAATAGCAATGATTTACTCCAAAATGAAGACTCTATGATGTAAAGTGATGGAATGCATGAGTCATCGCATATAAATAACATGCAAGCATATTAAGTGCAATGTATTAAGGGAGATAGCAAGTTGTTTGAACGTGTTGTCTGCGAAGACAAAGCAACCTTCTAAGAGGGAGTCGATATCTTGCAAGTGTCAAATGAAATCACCATGACTAAATCGACATAGAGTGAGTGTTGCCATTAGAGTGAAGACTGATTCAATGAGTAAACCTATGCCCAAATTAATAGGGAGGTTTTTATACATGGTGCCATTATGTGGAAATTCTATTGTTGTAGAAGACCATTTTGAGAACAAATCAACTATCACCTTTTGATCATGTGTTGTTTGAAATGGTCATATGTTGCTATCAACTAATGAGGTCGATTTGTGGCATTCTATGCTAAGTAAAATCTTGTTTGTGTGCCACCTTTTAGCTGAGTTGAGTGAGTTGATGCTATTGTCAATTCACATGCCTTTTCTATAGGATGAGAAGTCTCTTTTCTATTGTATAAATAGTGGAGTTGAGTTCTCATTTGGGACGCATTATGCTCAACATTTCTTACACTTTTGCTCTACATTTCTTATCTACATTACTATGTTATATTTTGAGAGAGATCTTTGAGTATTTATGAGAGCATTATATCATATTGAGTGAAGTATATTGTCAACTTTTGAGATAGAGGTTTATTATGGCATCGCTTGAAAGATCAAAGCTAGGCTAGTTGCTATTTTCGAAAGCTAAGTTGTAGCTAGTTGATTGGATAAGCAAATACAAGCATGAGGATAATCTTACTTTATTTGTCTTAGCTTTTGAAATATTTTTTCATGATTGCTTTAATTAGTCTATTGTGAATACTTGCATTTGGGGGAAAATTGTATTGCTTTGAGAAGGAATTAGAAGTTGTTTTATACTATTTTGTGAAGTGCTTGAAATTACTCCATAATAGGAGGAATTATTTTTCATAGGTAATGATTATACTAGATATGATTAAACAAGAATTGCTTAAGGGCTATTCATAGTGTGAAACATATCAATGTCATGAAGTGACTTGATACCATTGGCTTATGATGTTAGTTGTACATCAACAGTTTGGTAGAAATGATAGGATGAGTCATTGCTAATTTGTACTTGCATGATCACTTGATCATAATTGAATTAAGACCTTGGGGTAGAGAGTTCTACTAGTTTGGGATTCATACTTGACTACTCATTAATACTTATGGCTGGGAATAGCCTATTTGATTGATTTGTTCAAATTGGTCTTCATTGGAACATATAGAGTTAAAGTAACCTATATAATCAAACTAGTCATTGGTCAGACTTTATCCTAAGATTAGGATGTAACAAGGTTAAAACTCACCTAGGTGATTAAGCATAACCACTTGAGTTTATGGAATTCTATATGTTTAGAAACATAGGTGGGATTACCTAATGAGTTAAAATGGCTACTTAGTTAATTGCTTTACACTCTTGAAATGAAGTCACACTCTCGAAGGGAAGCACCTATTGCTATGATTATGATTCTATTAAGTTCAATCACTGATGTGGCTATTCTCTTGATGAGAACCACTTATTAGTATGATATATTACTAATTGGAGTCAATTATTTACAAATAATTAATATATGAATACAAGAAGCTTATATAGCTATGCTCTAGATCATAAAGTCATACTTGGAACTAGATTGTCTTTTGTAGTGAATGGCTTGTCTATGTAAAGTTAACTCGTGGACTAGGAAAAATCTTATATTATACCAAGGATGGGAATATCCAAAAGATATCATAGTTGTTTTGGAAAGGGAAAAAGGTTATTTCTGAGGTTAGGGATTACCTAAGCATAGTATATGAATGGTCAAGATCCAAACCAAGCTATAGAAGTGTATGCGAATAGACTGACCTTCACTCGAAGTACTGAGTGAGAACACTTTGGCCAAAGTAGTGTAAGTAGCCACTGTTTACACTGTCAGTTCACCGTGATCCATTTGTATGCATGCTAGTCCTAGATTGTGGGTTTACAATTTTCTAGTAATGTAGGATGCAACACTAAGCTCAAATAGGCTATTGTTATGAGGTTTACGAACAAATATCTTCATCGATGGGTAGGGCCATCTTGTTATATGGGATAGATGTGCGGGGGACCACATTTGAGTATGTGGTTAGCAAAAAAGTGCTTGAGTGATGCTTCTCCTCATTAGTTGGTTTTCGAGGTTTGCAAATGTTTGTGCTAGTATCAAAGACATCTAGAGTGTTTACACCAGTGAGCAACGACATTTAGAATGTATGCGTCGATGTGGCAACATCAGGACTAGTTTGTATATCTATTTCCAAATGAAACTCAAAGGAGCTATGTACGTACCACATAGCCATTTATATGGAAGAATGTAATCATGAATGATATATTTGAGTTCATTCAATGTGACATCTATGTTATGGAAATATTTGTAAGATTACATTGGAATGCAATGACAATTTGGGATTAGTGTTATTTTAATTATGTATGTAATTTACATTATGGGAAGAAATTTTTTTATTACTAAGTCATGGCATTGTGATTTATTCACTTAAGGTGAAAACATTGGAAATTTTACTGAGTAGAACACCAGTGTTGTTACATCTGGTATCAGAGCTACCAAGTTCAGCTCTGGAACCTATGAGCTTATCATGCAAACAACACGTAAACCTTATCGAAAGATAATGGTAGAAAATTTCTTGCACCGAGATGCCAAGAGAAAAGAACACGAGGAAATGAAAAGGAAAATGACATTCCTGGAAACATGTTTAATGTTTTGGATTGGATAAGAGTTGTCCCTAGAGTGGAAACTCCTAAACCAATAACTTATTATTATATACTCTAGGATTGTAGAATATTATGTAATCAGGTTATGTAGGAAGGTTAGTAAGAATAACTAATAGGTACCTTCATCCTATGAAATAGATATAAAACTCTGGGGGATAGAAAGGATTGAGAGAATCTCCCTTATTGATAGAAACCTATAGCTTCAAGGAGTCAAGGATTCTTGGATTCAGTAAGAACACTACGAATATTTGAGTATGCATTGTTGGCATAAATTAGATTGAAGTAGACAGTCAATGAAGAAGGTATCCAAGAGGTTGGAGAACCCTTGACTTGAATCTAATTTATGTGCAAGTCTAGGAACTTATAAGAAATGAGATAGTGCCTTAGGAATAAGAGAAAATACCTGAATGGTTAAAAAAGAGTAATCAACAAAGTGGATGTGGTTCCACCAACCAAAAATTGACGAGATCAATTTGTAGTTTTGATTAAGATGAGAAAATGAAACCAACAACTTGAGAGTGCTTAAGGTTATGAAGTCACCAAGAATTGGGACAAAGTCATCTGAAAAGGTGATTGTAGGAAAGAAACCTGTAAAAGATAAATCGGGTTGGTTTGACAAAGGTTTTGGATAGTACATAGATTGGTTGGACTATAAGTAGAACTCACCAACATGTTAACGAAAACCAACATATGTTTAGAGGTTCCAAAAGGAAATGGGATACAATGTGACACTATGTGTTAAAACTATAGAAGTTGTTGGGAGACAATGCTCTAAGTTGAATACACATCAACCAAAGAGGCTTTGTGGGTATGGATGTTCCTCCACAAAAAGGATATTGTAAAGAGAATTGGAATATTAGAGTGCCTCTTAACTTGTAAAGTTGTTTATTATTCATTAGATATCCTATTTTGATGATCCAATTGTTGAATTTATGAGATTAGGGATCAATGATGAATCTAACTTTGGGAAAAAGTTTATTCAACGTATGCCATGGGGGCAAGAAAAATGAAATAAAAAGCCAACAACAAGGAATGCTAAATAATTTAAAGGAAGCAAGTGTTTACTAGTAGTTCAACTTTGAGTTGATCGAATGTTGTGGAAACACTAAGGGGGAAGAAAGAAAGTGGACTGACTTAGATAAAGTACCCCATCCAATGAAGATTGTCAACATATTTTTGATTTGGATGAACTTTTGACTTCTTCATAAGTCATGATGTCAATATATTTCATGACCACGAGAATGAAGTATTGGAGTTATTGGAAGATAGTGAAAGGTCAAGGATTACGACCAATAAAAAAAGAATATTATCACTCAATACTTTATATATATGTTTGATTGGAAGATCAAATAAACATTATCATAGATGCCTTAGAAAAGGATAGGCAGGTTACTTGATCATGAAATGGAAGATCATTGCCAATAATAGGTAAGGATAGATCTAAATTACTCATGATTTGGAGTTAATGAGAAACGTTCATGCTTGGTAGTTAGGTATGCAACTAAATTTGATACCTTATAGGAACCAACATGATTGAACAAGGATTAATACTCAAAATTAGTACGAATTCTTATCGGGAAAATTAGATTGAGTTAAAAGACAGATTACATCTTTGGAAATAATCCAAGGACGAAAGAAATCAGAGTTATGGATGTCCTGAGATAAAGGAGATTTATCCCCGCAAAACTAACCATTATTACTTGGGAATTAAAGGTGGTGTGATACCATAAAATAGTTTTCACTTAGTCAAAGAATAGACTATTCTTGGATATAAAAGAACCTTTGTATCAAAAATTATGGGAGATTAAGGAGTGAAATTAGGAAATTGATGTCAAAGTTAGGACATTGGAATGAAAAAGTTATTTTTTGTACGAGGAATGACTATAATCTGGAAAAAAGAGTAAAATGTTGCCAAGTATATAGCAAGTTATTGTCCAGTGTGCTAGGAAATGAAGACTATATGTCATCATTAATAGGACATGTGTACTCTCTTGAGATTCCAGAGGGGAGTGGTAGAACACAAGATAGTTTAACCTGTCTATGTCGGCGAAATTGACATAATGTTGTGGTGGACAAACTCAACAAGGTAACCAACGTTGGTTGGAAAACTGATTTATGGGATTTCAGTCCTAAATAATATATTGTGTGAGGTAGTTGTTTAGTATTCCTAAGAAGTTTGTCTCAGATGTGAACAAAAAAATAATGATAAGGTTGTGTGGACCAAGATCATACTACAAGAAATTCAATTGAACAAATGTACAATATATTATTGTAGCCAAACGGGAAAAAGTAGTAAACCAAATCTTGAGTGATTTGTTGAATACTTATAAACTTCTAACATTGAGGTTTGATCCATTATATGGAAAGGAAGGTTAAAAAATCTATTAGGTTGAAATAGGCTAAGAAATAAGGTTAACCTTAGACTTGTTAGATTGTCAAAAAGGAGTAATAGATCGAAGAGATCAATGAAACTTTATCGATACAAAGCTTAAGTATGAAGCAATATCGAAATTGATAGATGTCCAAGAGCAATGTTGTGCTCAAGACAAACAAGTGGTCAAGAGCAGTACTTTTTGGTTAAAGAAAATAGATAAGTAGGTGATGGACAGTCTTGGCTTGTAAGTTGTCCAAGGTGTGAATACCAAAGGGAAGGATGGGACCCATGGTGTAGTGTATAATACACCGATATTCCTTTTTCTATTTGGATTATACTAAGGATAAATTCATTAGCCAATGAGAACATGCTTTCTAGTCACTATAGTATAGGTGTCATGTGTTATTCAGATACTGTTGTACTTGAGATGTACATATGAGATATTGTGATCATCATGCTTAAATCTCTTGAGGGAGTAAGTATGTGTGAGGCACACAAGTTTCCCTAAGTTTAACGAGGACACTCGATGCAAAGTCTATGAAGGACAAAATTGCAAAAAGTGATGCTACATAGGATGAATGTTTTATAAATCATACATATTTTGTGAATGGTAAGTAAAAATTTTACTCGACTTTATCTAGATGTTAAAGTGTTTTAAATCATCAGGGATGATGATTCACAAGGGGGGAAGTATGTTACACCCTGCCTTGTTACCAATTTACTTTTACCTTCACGGGTAAACTGGAGGGTAAATGCAATCTTGAGTTTGATATGTTTGCTAAAGAATGGAATACTCAAATAGGTATTTTGAGAAAGTATTGATAAATTATATGAATATGCTTAAGTTTATGATGCATATAGATTTATTGTGAAAGTCTAACTACCAATGCAAATGTGTTCAGCTGGTTATAGGGATCGGTTCATTCCTCTGGGCAGAGGGGAAGTATCACTCAGGAGAAGTGATTGGTTGGATAACCTTAAAAATAACCCATCTTAGCTTAAACACACTCATAGTAGAATGTTTGAGTCAAGTTATTGTGTTGGGAAAAATTAAGTCATCCTTAGTGTGATATGTTTTCATTAGTAAGGGTCTTGATTATTGTCAAGTGCATTCTTGGATTATGTTTATATGTTTTCTTCCTTATGTTACTGTTACCCATTTTTCATTCTTAGGTTCAAAGGGGTAGAGTTTATTTTAAACTGAGGAGAATAGGGTGCATTTTATTAACCTTCTTCATTACATTCAAATATATAAATGGAAAAATCTAGAAAAAGATTACAATTACAAATCTTTGCATTCATGCGCATGCATGTAATAGAGAAAGATTTAAACTTTTTTAGAAAAACAATCTTTGTTGAATGAATAAATGTTCATTATCTCATACAAGCCATGAGATTAACTTGCTTATTTAGAACATAATATGAACAATATATGCAAGAATAAGTAAAGAGGAGAAATGAATATTTATGTAAAGAGGGTAACCAACCATTGCCTGGAATGACTGGTTTTCATGCATCTTTTGCCTTGTTGTCGTCTCGAGCTTCATCCGTCTCTTCTAGCTCCTTCCGCTCCTAATCCTGCATATGACATTAGCGATGGTGTTAGAGTATACTCTAAGATATGACTGATAACGGACATTACATACATATCCACCCTATTCACGCATACATTGAACATAACATGTGCACTTTTTTCTAACTTGTTTGTTTCATGTCCAGCTACAGGTGCAATTAGTTATCTGATTGAATATGAGTGGGAATAAATGTGGCTCCCATCAGGGTTGAGCCCAACTTATTATTTATGCATGACTTTCAAGTGCACTTTAGTGCATTCAATCCAGATTGCTATGTTTAAAATTTACAACAACTTTTGAAATGTAGATTGCAATTACAATATGTCTCTGATAGAAACTTGCTCTTTGAAACAGTGTAAAGAGCATAAAATAGCAAGATTATTCAACAGATATCAAGGAAACATGGAACGTTGAAGAAATCTATTTATTCTTGTTAAATAATATGTTCTGGGAGCATAATATATCATGACTAATACCATCATACTTTAGAGAAAGGCATCCCATGTATTTAACATGCAAGCTATCAGTAATCATAAATATAACAACAATTTTTTGGAAAATGCTACAAGTTTTGGAGAGACAGTGAAGGATTATCATGGTATACCATATAAGATAGATCTATTGAAAAACACTTTGATATCAAGAAAGCAGTCATCAGTAAGATTAGACGGAACAACCAGTCTCATATTGTACATGGAAAATGCAAGATACTTTTTGTTCACAAAATACTATTCTTTTTCATGGAATAGTTGATGTTCAAGATTTTTTAATAATAGAACAATGCAAGCTGCCAAAACTAATGTATTAGTGTAGAGGATCTCTCCGATGGCCATTGTAGAATTTAATGAACATTATCTTGAGAGCCACTACAATGTTGTAGTTCATGTGATAGGAGAAACATAAACTTCAGTG
Organism: Sequoia sempervirens; assembly: GCA_007258455.2. Classification (NCBI taxonomy): domain Eukaryota; kingdom Viridiplantae; phylum Streptophyta; class Pinopsida; order Cupressales; family Cupressaceae; genus Sequoia; species Sequoia sempervirens. The sequence continues at coordinate 46,517,822 of VDFB02000007.1, forward strand.
TAACAGGAAAAAGGAAAGCTTTAAGGAAATCACATGAAACAAGTGAAATGCTTGTACAAGAAAATACAAATCCTTGTTTATTGTGAGGAAAAGAAAATATAAGAAGGTTTTAGTTAAAAGAAATTGAACTCAGAATGAGGCTCAGCTTGCAGAGAAGATAGAATCCAATATGCCAATTTTCTCTTGAATATGAAAATCACAAGGACAATAAACCCAGGTCGGCCATGGAAATTATTGAATGAGTAACTCACCATGGAGAAAACTCAAGGCCATGGCCTGTTCAATGATACCCATAACTAGAAATCAACAGGAAAAGCAAATGAAAATCACAAATATCAAAGCTCAAGAAAAGGAACACCCACGACTTGGGTTTTCTCATTTAAATGAGATGCAATGGAAATAAATATATGGCACAACTATACAATAGAAGCTTCTGAATAGAAAAATCATGGTGGTCAACCAAAAGGAGTTTCGAGCCCTTTTTTCTCTACAAAAGATAGATACAACACAGAGAAAAGCTAGAGCCGCGACCAATGAAAAGAAAATCAAGGAGTCATAGATTTCACAACACAAAAGAGAGTAAAACGAGCAGGAAAATATAATCTTGAGCCTTCACCATTGTTTGTTTACAAACCCAGATTTACATTTGCAATGGATTAAATATTTAAGAAAAGCTAAAATCATTGATTGTGAAGATCAAAGAATCGAAGTTTTTCTTTGAGCATTTAGTTACCATAATTTTTGTGAGCTTAATAAAATTTAGAGCCACAGTTTCAGAGGACAAAGCTTTCAAAGAAATGGATGAAGATCTTCTATAGATCTCTATTGGCGGCCATATTTGCAAAATTTCTGATGAATGCTACAGATGGAAACCCATATAGCGGTGCTCTAGCATGAAGGAGAAAATTTGAGGAACTAGTATGTAGCTCTGTGAAAACGGCCATCAAGATGTAAATTTAATGCCTCAGAAGCTGAAAATGTAAAGAAAACAAAACCTTGGTCGAGCACCTTGAAACCCTCATGGCTGGCGGCAGCCTAGCTTCCCTAAGAAGCTTCTAGCATATGAACAAATAATTTTCACTTTCCTTGTGTTTTGATTTAGGTTTCAAACCCTAAGCCACGATGGAGGATTGGCATTCTTTGCCATTTTTATCAAAAAATGAAGCCGCTAAATATTGCCGTAGCTTTTGTTTTTAAGATATTTAATCTTAGGTCTTTTTTTTCCAACTTGCTAACTTTTGACTCATGTCTATGCCAACACTTGAAAGTGGAGTTTTATTTTTTGCATTATTTTTTATTGTAATTTTTTAAATTTAAATGATAAGTTATAAATAATTTAATTTAAATATTATCTTTGAATGCAAAATAAAGCACTCATTTGTATGACTAAGTCATGAAGTTCCAAGTCATATGGGAAATAAATATTTTCCTTGATTTATGACTTTGCAAGCATATAGGGGAGTTAGAAGAAGTTTTCCAACACTTGGAGGGAATATTGGAGTATTTGGTTGCTTTTAGTTACTTTTGAGAGCATATAGGCATCAATTTATTGTACCTTCATGTTTGTTATAGTCTTGCATGACTTTTTCAATAAACATGAGCTCATTTAGAGTGTATCTAATGCCTAAATTTTAGGCATGGAGGTTGCATCCGACCCAAGGAAGTTGTTCTTTCCTTGTTTTGTGGAGCTCATGTACTTAGCCACATTGTAATTCATTTGAGCCTCAATTTTGATTATGCATTTTGGAGAGTTAGTGATTTTTCAACAATCCTTTCTCAGCTGATGTATGCTTTGTAACTCATTTGGGATATGGAATACAAAAATTACTTTGGAAACCAGTGTTAGTTTTCATCCCACTTTCATTCTTCTTTTGGATTATACATATTTTGAAATGTGCTTATTAAATTTGCATTTGAACTTTTAAGATTGTGAAATTCATCTTTCGTTCTCTAAAAATATATGCAAATTAAGCCTTTTCATAAAGTGTTTATGCATAAGCTGACAAAATTTATGTTGTGTAGATGTAATAACTATCATCAGTTTTCCAGTGTATGTTAATTTATTTTGTTTCATGATTCCTGTCAATTAGGTGTATCACCATAAGGAATATCATTTACTAGTTTTAGCTTTATCATTTTCATCAGTAATCCTTCTCTCTTTTCCTTCAAAGACATTAGTTTAGTTGATATTACCAGCATAGGAAGCCGACCTTTTCCAGAGGTTTGGTCTTTTCTAAGTCTTATACTTTTTTAAGAGTATTCCCATGTTACACTAGATTGTTGAATTTCACATTCAACAGGGTGCAAAATCCAAGTGTTAACAATTTTGGCACGCCCTTTGGGACCAGTTCCTCACCATTTTGTTGGTTTGGTATGCAAACAACAAGTTTTAGACTTTACAAAATTCATTTTTGCATACTTGGTGACTCCATAAAGAGAAAGAGCCTCATAACCAGTGTTATTACAGCTTATGAGCAGAGTTTAGACAAGGAGCAACTCAGTTCCTTTCAAATATTTATAGCTTTCCCCACCAAGGTGAAAAGGTAGGGCAACAGAAAGGCCAGGGACAACATTTGTCTATTCTAGAAGAACTAAATCTACTCCTCCACCTGCGAGATCTCATATTGCTCTGCCATTTTTTGTTTCACCTAGAGTGCAAGTAAATCCACCTCTTGTTGTACAAATGGAAAGGAATCGACCATTTGTAGCTTTTGATGGAGGCAGTCCCTTGGATTTGGCGCAACTTAATGATATACCAGTAGCTGCCTTAAAGAACTTACCAATTTTCACTAGGGAGGATCAAACTACTCCTATTGAGCACATAAGGGATGTAGCCTCGTTATGTGGAGTGCATCACATAATTCATGAAGATGTAGTTGTAAGACTGCTTTCCGTATCTTTCAAAGGAAAGCCCTTATAGTGGTATTGGGGTTTACCAGTTAGCACTATTGCAACGTGGGATGATTTTGGTGACAAACTGCACAAGAAATTTCAAGACAAATTTGATCATTTGTCTCTGGTGGAGTAGTTGACAACTATAAAAAGAGCTCCTCAAGAGCAAATGACATATTTTAACTTTTGATTCCAGAGGACTTGGTTTAGAATTCTTGTAACAGTGAGGCCATCCCCTGAGCATGCCTTCTTATACTTTCTGAAAGCCTTAAACAGTGAAATAGTAGTCATGACACAATCAATGGGTGGCGCATCTTTACCAAGTGCATATGAAGTAGCAATCAGGGCAGAGAACTACTTAATTCAAGCAAGAAAAATTGCCCCTAGGTTGCCAATGCCTATTTTTCTAGATATACAGCCTAATATGCCTTTGGAGATACCTCCTTTTACACCTCTACCAATTGTACCAACACTGTCAGCTGTTGTTCCAGCTGTTGTTAATCAAGAAAGAGTTGTTTTAGGCACTTCGCAGGAGCTACAAGAGGTCAAAATTCTGTTGCAAACTTTTGGTAACAAGCTGGTGAACTTAGAAAAGCAACAATCTTATACCAGGCCTTATCAGCAGCAGAACCAGGCCTCAAGTCAGCCTTTTCAAGGTCAACAACAACAATTCTAGGGCAATAGATAGCAGTACCAAGGTAACTACCAAGGCCCAAGACAAGATATTGCTTCAAGACCTTTTCAGGCCTATAATCCAGCTCCAATTAGTGTTGTCAAAGAGCTTGTTCCTGTTCAAAACAATTTGGCTGTTGATTATGAATGGTGTTATCCATGTAACCAGCCACATAATTAAGGTACGCGCTCTAATGGTGTGATCAACCAAGCTCTTATGGTGCAAAATGTTGTAGGTGCATAAGATTTACCTAAGGAAGGGTACTCACAACAACAGGATCAACCTACAAGTGATTCAAATCTCCTGAATTGGTAGGGAGAGGAATTATGTGGGGTGAACCAGGATGATACACCTATTGCTGCTAATACTAGAGCCAAGAAGAGGGCTTTTGAGGTTGACCAGGCAACAAATAAAGATAAAGGAGTTGTTGGTCCCTCAAATCAGCAAGCACCACACATTTTACAGTGAGGTCATGACACTAGTAAAGAGCAGCCTTTACATGCTTCATCTTCAAATCAAGTGCAACCTGATCATGCTATTGTAAAAACACAGCCAAAGGTAAATATTTCTGCACCTTTCAACATTTTTGAAAGCATGAAAAAATTGAGTGTTTCAATTTCAATGTGGGATTCTTTAGCTATCCTTGGTCAAATGGATTTGTTACAGTCAGCCTTATCAAATCCAGTCAGTTTGAATGTTTCAAATGAAGCCTCTGTAAGCCAAACAAGGTCATTTTTAACCAATGCACCTCTGGATAGTACTTCACAGCAAAGTAATGGTGTCAAGTCCCCTCCTTTCTATGTTTCCTTAATAGTGGGGAATAAATTGGTGCACAACTGCATGGTTGATAGTGGGGCTAGTAGCTCGGTAATGCCAAAAAAGATTGCAAACCAGCTAGGACTGCAATACCGACCATTAGAAAAGGGAGTACTTCAATTAGATGGGACAGCGGTAAACACTATAGGTGTTATAAAAAATCTGAGTCTTACATTACATGCCTGTCCTAATTTTTCAATCCTGTAAGATGTGTTTGTTATAGACTTGCCTCCATTTTTTGCATTATGCTTGTGTAGAGACTTCATAGCTAAAATTGGAGGGTATTTATCTTCAGATTGGTCCCATATGCTTTTTAGGACCAAGTATGGTACTAAGATAACTATAACTTCTAAGTCTCTTGCCAAAGATCACATTGAGCCTTATGTGCCATGTACTATTAATGTTAATTCTGTTGTTTTAGAGGATACTAAACTTGCTTCAACACAAGAGTTACAAGCCGAAAGTGTACTTGAGGTACTCTTGAATGAATGGGTAGCTAAGAATGTGATTGATAATCCAAATGACCTCATTTAGGATGTTGGTTTGGGCAATTATGTGTTGCATGAAGCTAGGACAAAAATGCCAAATCTTGAAAGAAGTGTAGAAAGTTATATTGAGTAGTAGAATGAGCTATGGGAGATGCATTTTGATGGTTCTAGAAGCAAAAATGGAGCTGAAGGGGGTGCAATGCTTGTATCTCCGCAAGGTGATAAGTATTATTTTGCATTCCATTTTGCTTTTGCGTGCTCTAACAACACTATTGAGTATGAAGGCCTTGTTCAAGGTCTTGAATGGGCAAGGAAGAGAAGAATAAGTTGTTTGAAAGTTTATGGGGACAACGAGCTTATTTTCAATCAAATAAGAGGCCTGAATGTTGCCAAAAATGATGCACTGAAGTCTTATAGAAACAGAGTGTGGAGTATGATTGAGGAATTTGATGCCTTTAATTTAGTATCTATTCCAAGGAGCCAAAACAAACATGTTGATAGGCTTGCAGCCATTGGAGCACAGTTTGATATTCCAAGTGACATTAAAAAAAGAGAAAGTACAATAGAATGTGAAGGTCGTAGTTAGGCCATCAATTCCTGATAACAACATTCACTAGCAGGTTTTTGATAGTGACGAACAAATTCTTTCTTTTTTGCTTGAAGAAGATCAGTTCTCTATGGTGAATCAAGGAAAAATTAAGCAACAGTATGATGATCAAATCATATAGTTGAGGACAAATAAGTTACCCAAGAGTCTTGTTACCTTGGAATCGATTTTCAGTATTGATGATCAGCTTAAAAAGGGTAAAGCTAGTTTGTAGATTAAGGAAGAATATTATGAAGAACTAGAGATTTTTAAAGGTAAACTCCTTAAGATAGGAAAAATTTGTTCACCTGAAGATAAAAAATCTTTTGTTGCTTTATGCCAAGAATTTCATGATGTGTTTGCTTGGGAATACTTAGATTTGAAAGGTTTTGATCCCCATATTTCCCAACACACAATTGAGTTAGAACCTAATGCCAGGCCAGTAAGGCAAAAACAAAGCCCTTGAATCCTAAGCTTGAGCCCTTAATGATTAAAGAGCTGACCAAACTAGTTGAGGGGGTATCACTTTTCCTATTAAATATACTTCATGGGTTTCTAACCTTGTATCGGTTAGGAAGAAAAATGGTGAAATAAGACTATGTAGACTTTAGGGATCTTAACTGAGCATCTTTGAAAGATCACTACCCGCTGCCCTCCATGGAGAAAATCCTACAAGTAGTTGCTAGTTTTGAAAGATTTTCCTTATTAGATGATTTTTTGGGTTATAACCAAGTGCTGGTTAAACAAGAGGATCAATTTAAAACTGATTTTACAACTAAGTGAGCACCATGGCATACAAAAGGATGCCTTTTGGTTTGTCCAACGTTGGTGCCACATTTCAGAGGGCCATGGATATGGTGTTCCAAAGTTTGATTAATAAGATTGTGCTGATTTATTTAGATGATATTACAGTGTATTCTAAGAATGCTAATAAACATTTGTCACATCTTAAGCAAGTTTTTGAAAAATGTAGAGAGTTTGGTATATCTCTCAATCCAAAAAAATATCTTTGTTGTTCATGAAGGTAAATTATTAGGACACATAGTGTCAAAGCAAGAAATTACTATTGACCCTAAGAGAGTCAAAGCCATACATGAACTACCATTACCCAATCACAAGAAGCGTCTGTAGAGCTTTTTGGGCCGAATCAACTTTTTGAGAAGGTTCATACCTGATGTCGCAAACTTGTTACAACCTTTGACTGCTGTGTTAAAGAAGAATACAGTTTTCAGTTGGACAAAAGATGCTAAGAATAGTTTTGAGACAATTAAGGAGGCCTTAGTAGCAGCTCCTACACTGGTAAATCCCAATTTTTCTAAATATTTTATTTTGTATGCTTATGGTAGCATAAGTAATATTTCTGCAATGTTGGTGCAAAAAAATGAAGAAAATTTAGAACAACCAATAGCCTTTTTCAGTCAAGGTTTGGCTGATTATGAACAAAAATATTCCTTTGTAGAGAAGCATGTCCTTGTTGTCATAAGAAGCTTGAAAAAATTCAAGCCTTTAATCTCTGACAATAAAATTCATGTTATGGTTGCACATCCAAGTGTTAAGGAATTTTTGTTGAGCAAAGATTTGAATGAGAAAAGAGCAGGGTGGATCACTAAAGTTATGGAATATGATGTAGATATCAAGATTACCAAACTGGTTAGAGGTAAAGGTCTTTGTGAACAGCTTGTTGCAGGGTCAAGCAATGAAAATGAATTAGAAAAAGACATTGTTTTAGCTAATACAAATGAGCCTCAGAATGCTCAAGATGATGTGCTTGTGATAACAACAAGTTGGGTTCAAGATATGACCCATTTTTTACAAACTGGTGAGTGTCCACCAGGCTTAGACAGAGCTAAATGAAGATACTTTAGATTGCAGTCCATTCCATATGTGCTATTAAATAACGTTCTTTTCAAAAAAGATCTAAATGGTGTTCTATTAAGATGTATTCACAATGATCAGATTGAAAAGGTACTTCATGAGTTTCATGATGGAGCTGCAGGAGGTCACTTTGCTCCAAGAACTATCACATGGAAGATAATGAGAGTTGGCTATTACTAGCCCAACTTATTTAAAGATGCATATGCATGGTCAAAGAAATGTGTGAAGTGTGTTCTTTTTGTAGGAAAAGAAAAGCTGCCTTCTATGCCTCTACATCCAATTCGGGTAGAGCAGCCCTTCATGAGATGGGGCATTGATTTCATTGGACCAATAAATCCACCTTCTAGTGTTGGTCACAAGTGGGTACTTACAGCCACTGACTATTTTACACAGTGGACAGAGGTGGTTGCATTAAAAGAAGCAAATGAATCTTTTGTATTGAATTTCTATGATGACATAGTAACCAGGTTTGGAGTTCCTGATTCTATCATATCTGATAATGCTCTTGCATTTGTGGGTTTAAGAGTAATTGATTGGGTTGTTAAACATGGTATTTATTTGAATACGTCCTCAAATTATTACCCTCAAGGTAATGGCTTAGCTGAAAGCACAAATAAGAATCTCATCAGGATTATTAAAAGAACCATGGAGGATAATCAAAGGACCTAGCACATCAATTTGAAGTATGCACTTGGGCAGACAACGTGATCCCTAAGAGCTCTATTGGTAATTCACCATATGTAATAGTTTATGGCAAAGAAGCAAGATTGCCTTTGTCTATAGAAATTCTAGCACTTGACATTGTACATCAGTTGGAAATGTTTAAAGAACATGGCCCAATGTTCGTAAGATATGTTGAGCTCGTGGAGCTCAAAGAAATAAGAGACAAAGCAATGAAAAATTTGGAGTATCATCAACTCCAAACAAAGAAAACATTTGATAATAAAACTACAGCCAAAGTTTTCAGGGAAGGTGATATTGTTCTCAAGTGGGATGTGCTAAAAAGTGGACTAGACAAGCATACAAAATTTGATCATTTCTGGGAAGGCCCATTTATTATCACTGAATGTAAGGAGCATAATGTATTCTAGCTTTCAAACATGGATGGAAAAATCCTACCAATCCCAGTTAATGGGATTCACCTCAAACGTTGTTTTGAGGTATGATTTTCATTGTACATATTAGGTTAGGTTTATGCTTTCAATAAGTGTTGTTGCACTTTAGTTTAGTTGATGTTTCATTGCCCTAAGTGTTGTTCTAGCACAATGTGGTAGTTTCTCTTACACTTTTCCTGTTTTCAATAAATGTCCCAGTAACCTTATATGTTCTATGAGTTACAAGTGAGTTACAACCATGTACAAGACTGCTTTAGGTCTATTTATGAGTTTTCCTAATGAATCCATGCCCAATGGACAAGTATAGGCAACTGATCTTTATGTTTAGCAGGCAAACATGCAGCAAAGGTCACCAAAAATGTTACCCATTTTTCACTCTTAGGTTCAAAGGGGTAGAGTTTATTTTAAACTGAGGAGAATAGGGTTCATTTTATTAACCTTCTTCATTACATTCAAATATATAAATGGAAAAATCTAGAAAAAGATTACAATTATAGATCTTTACATTCATGCACATGCATGTAATAGAGAAAGATTTAAAAAAATTCAGAAAAATAATCTTTGTTGAATGAATAAATGTTCATTATCTCATACAAGCCATGAGATTAACTTGCTTATTTAGAACATAATATGAACAATATATGCAAGAATAAGTAAAGAGGAGAAATGAATATTTATGTAAAGAGGGTAACCAGCCATTTCCTGGAATGACTGGTTTTCATGCATCTTTTGCCTTGTTGTCATCTCGAGCTTCATTTGTCTCTTCTTGCTCCTTCCGCTCCTAATCCTGCATATGACATTAGCGATGGTGTTAGAGTATACTCTAAGATATGACTGATAACGGACATTACATACATATCCACCCTATTCACGCATACATTGAACATAACATGTGCACTTTTTTCTAACTTGTTTGTTTCATGTCCAGCTACAGGTGCAATTAGTTATCTGATTGAATATGAGTGGGAATAAATGTGGCTCTCATCAGGGTTGAGCCCAACTTATTATTTATGCATGACTTTCAAGTGCACTTTAGTGCATTCAATCCAGATTGCTATGTTTAAAATTTACAACAACAACTTTTGAAATGTAGATTGCAATTACAATATGTCTCTGATAGAAACTTGCTTTTTGAAACAGTGTAAAGAGCATAAAATAGCAAGATTATTCAACATATATCAAGGCAACATGGAACGTTGAAGAAATCTATTTATTCTTGTTAAATAATATGTTCTGGGAGCATAATATATCATGTCTAATACCATCATACTTCAGAGAAAGGCATCCCATGTATTTAACATGCAAGCTATCAGTAATCATAAATATAACAACAAATTTTTGGAAAATGCTACAAGTTTTGGAGAGACAGTGAAGGATTATCATGGTATACCATATAAGATAGATCTATTGAAAAACAGTTTGATATCAAGAAAGTAGTCATCAGTAAGATTAGATGGAACAACCAGTCTCATATTGTACATGGAAAATGCAAGATACTTTTTGTTCACAAAATACTATTCTTTTTCATGGAATAGTTGATGTTCAAGATTTTTTAATAATAGAACAATGCAAGCTGCCAGAACTAATGTATTAGTGTAGAGGATCTCTCCGATGGCCATTGTAGAATTTAATGAACATTATCTTGAGAACCACTACAATGTTCTAGTTCATGTGATAGGAGAAACATAAACTTCAGTGTAATAGGAAAAAGGAAAGTTTTAAGGAAATCACATGAAACAAGTGAAATGCTTGTACAAGAAAATACAAATCCTTGTTTATTGTGAGGAAAAGAAAATATAAGAAGGTTTCAGTTAAAAGAAATTGAACTCAGAATGAGGCTCAGCTTGCAGAGAAGATAGAATCCAATATACCAGTTTTCTCTTGAATATGAAAATCACAAGGACAATAAACCTAGGTCGGCCATGGAAATTATTGAATGAGTAACTCACCATGGAGAAAACTCAAGGCCTTGGCCTGTTCAATGATACCCATAACTGGAAATCAACAGGAAAAGCAAATGAAAATCACAAATAACAAAGCTCAAGAAAAGGAACACCCACGACTTGGGTTTTCTCATTTAAATGAGATGCAATGGAAATAAATATATGGCACAACTATACAATAGAAGCTTCTGAATAGAAAAATCATGGTGGTCAACCAAAAGGAGTTTCGAGCCCTTTTTTCTCTACAAAAGATAGATACAACACAGAGAAAAGCTAGAGCCGTGACCAATGAAAAGAAAATCAAAAAATCAGATTTCACAACACAAAAGAGAGTAAAACAAGTAGGAAAATATAATCTTGAGCCTTCACCATTGTTTGTTTACAAACCCAGATTTACATTTGCAATGGATTAAATATTTAAGAAAAGCTAAAATCATTGAATGTGAAGATCAAAGAATCAAAGTTTTTCTTTGAGCATTTACTTACCATAATTTATGTGAGCTTAATAAAAGCTAGAGCCATAGTTTTAGAGGACAAAGCTTTCAAAAGCTTTCAAAGAAATGGATGAAGATCTTCTATAGATCTCTATTGGCAGCCATATTTGCAAAATTTCTGATGAATGCTCCAGATGGAAACCCATATAGTGGTGCTCTAGCATGAAGGAGAAAATTTGAGGAACTTGCATGTGGCTCTGTGAAAACAGCCATCAAGATGTAGATTTAATGCCCCAGAAGCTAAAAACGTAAAGAAAACAAAACCTTGTTCGAGCACCTTGAAACCCTCACGGCTGGTGGTAGCCTAGCTTCCCTCAGAAGCTTCTAGCATATGAACAAATGATTTTCACTTTCCTTGTGTTTTGATTTAGGTTTCAAACCCTAAGCCATGATGGAGGATTGGCATTCTTTGCCATTTTTATCAAAAAATGAAGCCACTAAATACTACCGTAGCTTTTGTTTTTAAGATATTTAATCTTAGGTCTTTTTTTTCCAACTTGCTAACTTTTGACTTATGTCTATGCCGACACTTGAAAGTGGAGTTTTATTTTTTGCATTTTTTTTAATTGTAAAATGTTTAATTTAAATGATAAATTATAAATCATTTAATTTAAATATTATCTTTGAATGCAAAATAAAACACTCGTTTGTATGACTAAGTCATGAAGTTCCAAGTCATATGGGAAATAAAGATTTTCCTTGATTTATGACTTTGCAAGCATATAGGGGAGTTAGAAGAAGTTTTCCAACACTTGGAGGGAATATTGGAGTATTTGGTTGCTTTTAGTTACTTTTGAGAGCATATAGGCATCAACTTATTGCGCCTTCATGTTTGTTATAGTCTTGCATGAATTTTTCAATAAACATGAGCTCATTTAGAGTGTATCTAATGCCTAGATTTTAGGCATGGAGGTTGCATCTGACCCAAGGAAGTTGTTCTTTCCTTGTTTTGTGGAGCTCATGTACTTAGCCACATTGTAATTCATTTGAGCCTCAGTTCTGATTATGCATTTTGGAGAGTTAGTGATTTTTCAACAATCCTTTCTCAGCTGATGTATGCTTTGCAACTCATTTGGGATATGGAATACAAAAATTACTTTGGAAACCAGTGTTAGTTTTCATCCCACTTTCATTCTTCTTTTGGATTATACATATTGTGAAATGTGCTTATTAAATTTGCATTTGAACTTTTAAGATTGTAAAATTCATCTTTCCTTCTTGAAAAATATATGCATATTAAGCCTTTTCATAAAGTGTTTATGCATAAGCTCACAAAATTTATGTTGTGTAGATGTAATAACTATCATCAATTTTCCAGTGTATGTTAATTTATTTTATTTCATGATTCTTGTCGGTTAGGTGTATCACCATAGGGAATATCATTTACTAGTTTTAGCTTTATCATTTTCATCAGTAATCCTTCTCTCTTTTCCTTCAGAGATAGTAGTTTAGTTGATATTACCAGCATAGGAAGTCGGCCTTTTTTCGGAGGTTTGGTCTTTTCTAATTCTTATACTTTTTTAAGATCATTCCCATGTTACACTGGATTGTTGAATTTCACATTCAACAGGGTGCAAAATCCAAGTGTTAATAGTTACTATGCTTGATTGATTATGGTTTGGTTATGATTGTCTTTGAATGTTCATATCTGTGGTTATCAGGCAGAGACCTCCTTTGTATTTATGTATATACTCGTCAATGAAGACGACTACATATGTGTCTAATATTGTTCAATATTGGATAGTGTTAAGATATTGATATAATTATATGTATATATGCAATATATACATACATACGTATATGATATACGTTATACTATCGATATTATTATATAAATGTTAATTTGATATTATTCATTTGTATATCAAATGTATGTGTATTTGAATGTCATAGAATATACATACATACATATATATATGTATGTATGTATTAGAATATATATACGCTTATACATATATATAAATGTGTGCGTGTGTGATAGTGTTAAGGCTATTTTATTACATATATATATACACACACACATGAATATATACAAATATATAGTTATATGTGCATATGATAATTAAATAGAGGTATATTTGGTGAGCATTTAGAGGCCGATATATAGTTTATAATCATGGTTGATATAATACAAAAGCTTTTAATAGTGCAGATTTATAAACTATATACCATGGCGCATAGTTAACTATCCAACAAAAGGTATAAGCCACCTTTGGAAATGCACATAGTATATGGGGGCCGCATAAGGAAAAGGTACAACAAGCTTATAGTTTAGATTTTGAATAATGAACCTTGGCAATGCTATATGTATATTTATAATGATTTAAATTACTTGCATTTTGAATGCCAAGTATAATGGAGAGACATGGAAATCATATGATTTAGTCAATATGAAATATAAGGTAGCAGATGAAATATGAGTATTCTCAGTCAATAATATACTCAACATATATCAATAATATGCTCAACGCAGCAAAGAAATAGCAACGATTTACTCCAAACTGAAGAATCTATGATATAAAGCGATGGAATGCATGAGTCACCACATATAACTAACATGCAAGCATATTAAGTGCAATGTATTAAGGGAGATAACAAGTTGTTTCAACGTGTTTCCTATGAAGACAAAGCAACCTTCTAAGAGGGAGTCAATACCTTGCAAGTGTCAAATGAAATCACCATGACTAAATCAACATAGAGTGAGTGTTGCCTATAGAGTGAATATTGATTCAATGAGTAAACCCACGCCTAAATGAATGGAGAGGTTGTTGATACATGACACCATTATGTGGAAGTTCTATTGTTGCAGGAGGCCATTTTGAGAACAAATCAATTGTCACCTTGTGATCATGTGTTGTTTGAAATGGTCATATGTTGCTATCAACTAATGAGGTCGATTTGTGGCATTCTATGTTGAGTAAACTCTTTTTTGTGCACCACCTTTTAGTTGAGTTGAGTGAGTTGATGCTGGTGTCAATTCACATACCTTTTCTATAGGATGAGAAGTCTCTTTTCTATTGTATAAATAGTGGAGTTGAGCTCTCATTTGGGACGCATTATGCTCAACATTTCTTACACTTTTGCTTTGTATTTCCTATCTACATTATTATATTATATTTTTAGAGAGAGCTTTGAGTATTTGTGAGAGCATTATATCATATTGAGTGAAGTAGATTATCAACTTTTCAGATAGAGGTCTATTATGGCATCGCTTGAAAGATCAAAGCTAGGCTAGTTGCTATTTTGGAAAGCTGAGTTGCAACTAGTTGATTGGATAAGCGAATATAGGCATGAGAATAATCCTCCTTTATTTGTCTTAGTTTTTGAAAGATTGTTTCATGATTGATTTAATTAGTCTATTGTGAATACTTGCATTTGGGGGAAAATAGTATTGCTTTGAGAAGGAATTAGAAGTTTTATACTATTTTGTGAAGTGCTTGAAATTACTCCATAATAGGAGGAATTGTTTGTCATAGGTAATGATTGTACTAGATATGATTAAACAAGAATAGCTTAAGGGCTATTCATAGTGTGAAACATATCAATGTCACAAAGTGACTTGATACCATTGGCTTATGATGTTAGTTGTACATCAATAGTTTGGTAGAAATGATAGGATGAGTCATTGCTAATCTGTACTTGCATGATCACTTGATCATACTTGAATTAAGACCTTGGCATAGAAAGTTCTACTAGGTTGGGAATCACACTTGATTACTCATTAATACTTATGGCTGGGAATAACCTATTTGATTGAGTTGTTCAAATTGGTCTTCATTGAAACATATAGAGTTAAAGTAACCTATATAATCAGACTAGTCATTAGTTGATGGCTTTATCCTAAGATTAGGATGTAACAAGGTTAAAACTCACCTAGGTGATTAAGCCTAACCACTTGAGTTTATGGAATTCTATATGTTTAGAAATATAGGTGGGATTACCTAATGAGTTAAAATGGCTACTTGGTTAATTGCTTTACACTCTTGAAATGAAGTCACATTGTTGACAAAATTATACTTTGAATACCTCTTTTATTAAAGGGTTACACTCTCGAAGGGAAGCACCTATTGCTCTGATTATACTTTGATTGAGGTCAATCAATGATGTGGCTATTCTATTGATGATAACCACTTATTAGTATGATATATTACTAATTGGAGTCAATTATTTATGAATAATTAATCTATGAATAGAAGAAGCCTATATAGCTATGCTCTAGATTATAAAGTCATACTTGGAACTAGATTGTCTTTTGTAGTGAATGGCTTGTCTATGTAAAGTTAACTCATGGACTAGGAAAGCTCTTATATTATACCAAGGATGGGAATATCCATAAGATATCATAGTGTTTTTAGAAAGGGAAAAATGTTATTTCTGAGGTTAGGGATTACCTAAGGAAGGAAATTACCTGAGCATAGTATATGAACAATCAAGATCCAAACAAAGCTATAGAAGTCTATGTGAATAGAATGACCTTCACTCGAAGTACTGAGTTAGAGAAAACTTTGGCCAAAGTAGTGTAAGTAGCCACTATTTACACTGTTAGCTTACCATGATCCATTTTTATGCATGCTAGTCCTAGATTGTGGGTTTACAAGTTCTAGTCATGTAGGAAACAACACTAAGCTCAGATAGGCTACTGTTACGAGGTTTACCAACCAATCTCTTCGTCGAAGGGTAGGGCCATCTTGTCATATGTGATAGATGTGCGGGGTACAACATTTGAGTCTGTGGTTGGTAGAAAAGAGCTTGAGTAATGCTTCTCCTCATTAGTTGGTGGTCGAGGTTTGCGGATGTTTGTGCCAATATTGGGGACAACTAGAGTGTTTGGACCAATGAGTGAGGACATTCAAAATGTATGTGTCGTTGTGATGACATCAAGACAAGTTTGTATATCTATTGCTAGATGAATCTCAAAGGAGCTATGCACATATTGTATACCCATTTATATGGAAGAATGTAATCATGAATGATATACTTGAGTTCATTCAATGTGACATCTATGCTATGGAAATATTTGTAAGATTACATTGGAATGCAATGACAATTTGGAATTAGTGTTATTTCAATTATGCATGTAATTTACATTATGGGAAGAAAATATTTGATTACTAAGTCATGGCATCATGATTTATTCACTTAAGGTGAAAACATTGGAAATTCTACTAAGTAGAACACCGAGGTTGTTACATGGGACCTGTAGCGACCTTCTTAGAATCCATCTCTATATGTCATAAACTCCTAACATTGTGCTTGAAAGGATGTAGATTGAGTCGTAAAGCTTATAAAGCTTCACAACACACAATTTTGTAACAAACCCAAGACACGAGAGAAAGGTTCTCAACATGAAGAGATGGAAACAAAGACTTTCATGTTGGGTTAACCAAAAATGTAGAGTAGGGGTATTCATCACCCCTAAGACTCCAGGTCATGGGAGATCCTGAAGGAATGAACTACCATAAACTACCTCAGGTTTGTTTGATAGGTTGAGAGAGAGGCTGAAAAGGAAGGGCAAACAACACACTTTATCTTTTGCTAAAGATAGGTGTGATCAAAACCGGGTGAGCCGACCTTAGAGGTTTTAGACTATAGACTAGATAGCTCACTATCTGAGGATGAAAACGTGGGAACCAGAGTCCAACATGTTGCGTTGGCATCTCAAGGGTACACTGGTGTCTAGTACAGACAAACCCTAGTGGGTCTGGTAACTGTCAAAAAACAAGTGGGCCTACTTACTACTCGACTGTTGTTTTATAATTTTATAGAGAAAGTACAACAAGAAGAATACTAAATGCTATTCTAATGCGAAAATGACAAAGAAAGAGAAGGAAAAGATACCACTCCGCCCATGCTTCAATTCTTTAGTTAGCTTCAAGTAGATGAACTTGTGCCTACACACACAATTACAACAAAAAAAATGTTGGGCCATGTTTTGAGGTCTTCCATAGTCAAACCCTCATTTTGGTGTTCCCACCTCTATGGAAAACCAAGAAGCCATGAGATAAAGAAAATTGATAAAGAGAATTAAAAATACACTATCGAATAGAGTGTAAAGAAAACTTGAATGCTACTCTATAAGGCACAATGATGCAAGTAAGATAAAAATAACAATATCACCTCCTTTTTGCTAGCACTCAAGATCAAGAGAGGAAAGTGACACCACATCGAGAGGGTGAAGCTTCGTCAACTTGAAAAAATGGTGGTTTTTCCACAATAATACACTACAGAAGCCAAGTAGAGAACTTGTAACAATAAAAAAAAGAGAGAGAAAATAGAAAGAATGAGCTTGAGAGAATGAGAGTGAAAGACTGAGCAAGAAGTTATGAGAATTAGCATGAATGGATGAGAGAATGAGTTTGAATTGCTAAAATGTAGGTAGAAGGTCATTTTTCATCTATCAAGGGTCAAAAAAGGACATTACCTTCGCAACCAACCAAAGATGTAATGGTTCTACATATTCCAAGGGTAGGAATCCTATCAGGACAACAACATGGAGTGCAGACGTTCACGTAGCATGTGTTTCCATGACAAAAATTCCTCCACCGACACACAAAGATAAGGCCACGCAGAAGAAATGAGTTGACGATGGTGGGCTTTGCATCGTTGGGATTATAACTCCTAAGGTAAGGTTAAATAAATGGGGAATTTTCCTAGGGTGCAAATTCACTCCATTACAGTGTTCTTCTTGTAATGTTGCTTATGGTGCATTGTGTATTGCATCCTTAGTGAAGTAACAACATATGTGTGATGTGATCATATAAGTGCATGAGAAAAATGTTGCATTGTCATAATAGAACAATGACTTAGGTCCCCAAATCATGTTATCCTTGGGATTATTGTGAGAACCTAGATAAGTATTTGGTATTATTTTCCTCTTGCATGAAATGCATGTTTAATTGTTAAAAGAAATTATGCTTATTAGTCAAACGTTATACTAATTTATCTTAGAACCTCAATTGTAATGTTCCCTATGAAAGACATAAATATCACATTGTTTTACCATGTGTTAGTGATGTATGATGTAAGTAATGTGTGTGTCATTGCATGTAATTGCTAATTTTTGGTGGAAGTGGTACTTGGATAAAGCCCTACCATTATATGGATACGATTTGTGAATGTCATAGTAAACCTTGCATATGCCTTCTTGAATTATAATGTGATCATGTTGAGATGAAGTGTATGAGTTAGTGTGGTTCTCATTAGGAATGGTTGAGTGAAATTGTTGGATTATGTTTGTATTGTGTTTGAGCGTACTCTTTCTAACACACTTGTATGTGCTACCCCCAAGGTGTTGAGTATCCGTCACTCCCTCAAATGTGTCTAATATTAGTCACCCAGTTCATGTAATCATGTTTTCAAAGTTTGTTGCTTTATTTTTGTTATTAATGAATTCTTTAAGCATTGATTGTGGATTGGCATTGATTTTTTTTAATTTTCTTATAAACGAACTAGTCACCAAATTTTCCATCTATCCATTTTGTTGCCTTGGTCACACTTGATTTATTGTTTAAATTGCATTCATTTTATAATTTACTGTTGGAATTGATAATTCTCCCTCTTGGGTTGTATTCTATCCTTGTGGTGGCTATTCCAAATGTTTGAAATTGTTGATCTTGTTGTATGTTTTTCTATATCATGTTCATAACAAACCCCTAATAGAATGTACAAGGGAGCATATGGCGAAGAGTGTGCTAAGTATTGTTGTTCATGTTTATTAGAATAATAATGGTTCAATTCTTGTTGTTAATGAAATGTAAGTAGATGTTGTGTGGTATATTTAAAAATTATTGTGAAATACTTGTATTCAAATTGTTCCTAGCTTGAGTGACTTTGATGTATGTGAATATCTTTGTGTTTGGAATTGAGTGAAGTGTATTAAAATATTTGTATGAGAGTGTATACAAAATTTTATGTTCTCTAAGTAAGAAGGAATGTGTGGATAATTGTGTTTTCCTTGTTCCTGAATATATTTTATAGTAGATGGTTACATGTAATTTAATCCACCAACTGAATGTACTCTTCCTTTTCTTAGCTTTGCTTGTTATGGTATTGTGATCGTGTTTCCTAGTACCTTGGCATTAGATGGATGTTTGTTGAGGTGTCTTGGGCATTGCAATCCATGTTATTTGATAGCGTGAAGATGCACAATGAGTCGTTTGGGTATGAAAGTGTGTTAGTAAGTGTTCAATACATATTATTATTATTATCATTATACTATTTGTGTTTACCTTGTTAAGTTGCCAGTTAAGATTGACTTGTGGGCTTTGGGAGTTTCTCCTTGGTTTTTTAATGGTGTTCCTAGTTTAAGGCTAGAAGTAAATATAGTTCTAGTTGGCGGAATTGTTTATCTTGTGAAAACTTAGTGGTTGAACTCCATAGTGGTCATGGTCTTCTTCCAATCACAATTTCATGATCTTGTTGGGTTGTTAAACACTTAGGAGGTTCATAGTGAGCATCATGATAGTGAGGATTTGAATTTATGCTATGCTTCATGTTCAATTTCTTTAATTTCATAGCCTCATTGTTGGCGGGCTTATACCTTTCAAAGGTAGTTTCCTAGATTCTTGCCTCTATGAAACCTTGTGTTATTCCTAGTTCACTTGGAGGAGCTAGTGTGGTTAGTAGAAACTGGAAGATATGCCATTGTTGAAATAAAGAAATGCTCTTGTTGATCATGGAAGAGAGGTAGTGTTGCTCTATCCTTGTGCTAGATAAGGATTGGCAGGCTCATGTGCCTTGACCTTGATTGTGTTAGTAGCTAGATGGAGTTCCTAACTATTGTGACAATCCTTGAGTAGGACCTTACTAGCTTGTGGTGTATTGGACCATGTATTTGGTTCATACCATTGGTTGCAAAGGCAATTGATGAAGATAGTGTGGTGATCTCTAAGGTGCTTGGGCACTTATTGATTTGGGTGAAATAAATTTTTGGTTGAAGCATTTGTTGTCCTTCTAGAATTGCATATTTAATGTTGGTGTCCAGACTTGATAAGAATTCTAGAGGATTGATCTATGTGTCTATTGTTTTTGGAGGATCCAAAGGTGGTGCTAGGGAGCCCACTCATATTTTTGATAGATGTAACGTAAGTTGCACAATAAAGAAATAGTACTATATAAGGCCTAGTAAGGCTGATTTTTTGTGGATAGTGTTGCATGGGAGGATGCAATGGAAATAGATCGTTCTCTTCCTCATTTGAGTGCATAGTTTAGACACACAGGTGTTTAGATGAGATACTTTGTTACATTTCTCTGCATA
The DNA here is from genome assembly GCA_007258455.2 of Sequoia sempervirens. NCBI lineage: Eukaryota > Viridiplantae > Streptophyta > Pinopsida > Cupressales > Cupressaceae > Sequoia > Sequoia sempervirens. The sequence continues at coordinate 46,537,960 of VDFB02000007.1, forward strand.
CTATGATACTTGATTTACAAGTTTTTTAACATATTGTGGCACTCTAATTAATTTAGTGTATGTCTAATAAGACATCGGGACAATGTATCTTCCTAGTGGGGAAGGATGCCACATCTCATTTTCTTGTATAAACTTAATTGATAAATAAATTGAACTGATTGAGAATATTGATTGGACATGTTATGATTGTGAATAAATGTGATTTAAATTAGATTTTATTTTAATGTTTGAAATTTAAATTGAAATCGATGGTTAATTTGGATGCATAGAAATGAAATTTAAATAGTTATCATGTTATGATTATGAGCTTAATTTCTATATGCTTCAATCATGGTTTATGGGATAATACTACTATGAAAATTTAAGTGCAAATGAGTGGAAGTACATGTCAAAGACAAGAACATGGTCGAGGTAGAGGTGTTTAGCCCTTTGACATTGATGAATATGATGGAAATATTGCACACACCTCTTAGATCCATTTACTTGCATTTCACATATAGTTTGACCAAGTATGTTTTGTAAGTATATGCTTCATGTTTGTTTGAAAATGAAGACAATTAGTTATCATGGATTTAAATGTGGTTAGTAAGGATAAAAATAAAATGATAAATTAAAAAGACTAACTATCTTTTATGTGATCAAAATGCTTCTCCATGTTGTGCAATATGTTTGTTTTCTTTTCAAAAACTAAATTAAATAATTGAAGAAAATAAAGATTCTTTATTTTTTTATTTAATTTGATTGGTGAATCAATTCTATATATAATGATATAAATATAATAAAATAATATTATCTTATATATATACTTATTAATATAAAAAGTTAGTTTTTTTTTATTAGATAAGTAGGTGTAATGTCGCAGAATTGCACCTAGGGGCAATTCCACATTTTTGCATTTTTTCCTAGCAATATTTATGACACCTGAGAGCATTAATGACAAAAATCCCATGAGTCAGAATTTCATTATTTTGACTCCATGCGAACTTGTGGCAGAGCAATAGAAGCCTAATGACATGTTTCCCAAAAATCTAGGCTTTGGACGCCCGCATAGTGCGCAGACGTCTACATGGCACGCTAACATCTTGGCAGTTTTCCAAGTTTGAAACTGGGAATCTAGAATCTTGACTCTCTCGACACATGTCCTAGTAGTCATATTTCAGATGTAACGACTCTTTGTCTCCCTTGCATGCATCAAAAACCCCTTCCTTGCTCTCATTTTGGGTTTGAAGTCATTCATCCAACCTCTCTTACCATTTGCTCCATCTTTGAGTTCTCTTTATCTTTGATAGTAGCACTCTCACAAGCAAAGCCATGCCGAACTAAGGTCCTTCCAGCAACAACTTGTTATGCCTTGCATAACCACCCCATTTTAATCTGGATTAAAATAGGCCCCCCTTTGTCTTTTCCCTTTGGCCTTTGGTTTCTTGCCTTGGGCATTTTCCTTTCAAAGTTTTGTCAGAGGTGGAACCGGGACCAATATTAGACTTGGAAGTTCCTTTTAAGTTCGGGTCCTAGTTCCATCCCCAGTTCTGGTTCCGGTTCCGATAGACCTTGGTCTTCGTTTCTCTTGTTCTTTATCGGAGTCAGGTCCAGGACCAAGTTCAAAATGTTGAACTTTCTCAAGTTCCTCATTTTGGTCCTATCCTGAGTCTGATCCTGCCTTTTCTTTGCTCTTCGTTGGTCTTTGTCAAAATGCCCTTTGCCTTTGGTGTTTTCTTTTTGTCCTTGGGCATTTTATTTCTTGTGTTTTGGCGGACCCAAAACCAAAATGGAGTCTGAATTTGGAACTTCTTCCAATCTTCGTTTTGTTCCTTCCCCCGCCCTGGTCCTCCCGCTTTGGTCTTTTCTCCCTTGCGCCTTTGTTCATGTTGAACTGCTTGTCCTACTCTTCTCATTTTTGTTTCTTTTTGGCTGTGGGGTTGTCCTCCCCCTTTTCCTCATTCTTTTGCTTTTTTCTTTCTTCCTCCTCTTTTGGATGGCATCAGAGGCGGGTTCAGAATGGAATCTGAACCCGAAACTTGGAGAAGTTTCTGGTTTAGATTTTGGTTCCAACCCCGGTTCTGCCTTGTTCATTGCTCTGCTCTGGCTCCGCCGGTGCTTTGTTCCCATCCTTTGCATTTTGGGTTTTCTCGCGGACGCAGATCCGAGATGGGGTATGAACTGGGAAGTTGTGATTACTTCTGTGGTTTGTTCCCATCTCGACTCTGGTCCTACGTCCGGTTTTCTTTCGCCCTGCTAGTTTTCAAAGCGAGGGATGTTCATTTCGGGGTCATTTTTTTGTCCCGATCCTAGTTCCGCCGGGATGCGTCCATTTTTACCCTCTTGTCTCATTTTAGTTTTGGTCCCGGTTCTACCAGTTTTAATGAGTGTGTTCCCATTCGGTTTTGACCCCAGCTCCACCGGTTTCGAAGGTTGCTACTCTTTTGAGTTATGTTTTGGTCCCACTTCCACCTCTGCCTCCATCGAAGTTATGTTTCTTTTGACAAAATTGGAGGCATAATATTAATGTGTGCTTCTAACCGAGACCTTGTTTTGCAGGATCTAGACGTGCGCATAAGGATGTTTCCCGAGTGAAGTCATGCCGAAAGGAGGATATTGGGGAGACTCAGAATGAATGCAACAAGTTCGGTAGGATTTCTTTCTGACTCAAGTTAGGTCTTCGGCAGAAGGTTTCCCCGAGTGCTTTGTCTCTCGTTGACAAGGATGTCTTTAGAGAAAGTGTGGGCCTTCGGCATAATGTCCTGCCGATGAAATGAAGTCTCAGCGACAGAGATGGCTTCGAGGTAGTTGTTTTCGTGCGACAAGATGTCTCGGTGAATGGGTGGAGTCTTACCGACAAGAAATCCTGGCAAGGGCAGGTTCTTATATTGCCATAGGGTTATCTCCTCGCCAAGAGGTCTCAGCAAGGAAGGAAAGTCTCACCGACTAGTGCAAAAGGGGATTCCATTGGTGATCATCGGTGAAACAACTGGTAGGTCACACGTGACCAAAGAGTGAGTGTGCGAAAGTCTTTGCCAAGATGTGAGATGTCTATGGGACATCTCATCAACAAAGATGAGTCACAACGACACCATAATTCAGCGAAAGGAAATGAATGCGGCGAGATGTCTCACCGACAAAGATAAGTCATGTTGACTGAGGGAGACCGTGCCAAAGAAGGTTTTTGGGGAAGGTTAGCATTCCTGCCATGAGGTTTTGCCGAATCATGTGGGTCATGCCGATAATAAGGAAGGGCTCAGTAAGAAAAGAGTAATTCGGGGTAAGGTCTCCCCAAAACTATGAGGTCTCCTTGATGCAGAACGAGCTCACCAGTGAAAGAACTTATCACTCTGACTCTTAGCACCTGCCATGATGGCTTGTCGAGGGAAAATTTCTTGCTGACCTTTAGGGGGCCCACTAGAGGAAATAGAGTTCACTGAGAGGACGCGATTTCACCATGTCGTCTGGCCGAGAGGAAGCAGTCTTGCCGAGGGACTAAGCGAGATCAATGTGATCTCTGTGGCTCGCCGGAACCTCACACCGAGTGGCCTGTGCTACACTGACGAACTTGTAGAAGAGCAGATCTGGAGTGGAAAGGGTGCCGAGCGAGGGAGAAGACAAGCCATGAGTCAAATGGACAGCTATGAGGTCTGCTGACAGAAGAAGCTCAGCATTAATGGCGATATTTTGGGGCACCTGAGGCAACTCCGTTGGAGGTCAAAAATGGACATGGAGGGCAGAAATAAGTGTGGTAGCTACAAAATATCTACAAAGCACCTTAGGAGACAATCTTCACTGACATAAGACAGCCAGGATTAGGATTTATTATAGAATCCACATTGTGAAAGATCTAGGCGTCAACTTCCTGACACAACAGGATATTTTGTAAACCCTAAAAAAATGGGCGCCGACATTCTCTTTAAGAGAAGATGTATATATGGAATTCTTGCCTCTTTGCAAAGGGTTCTAGAATCTTTAGTGTTAGCACTTCTAGATTAGAACTTCTAGGTTTAGAGAACTGTTTAGAGCTAGAACTATTAGGAGTTAGTCAGCTAGCAGAATGAGATTGAGTTGCATCTTGATTCTCAGTAATGAGAGATTCTCTTGTCTTCTTGGTTAGAAATTAGGTTTCAATACAGGTTGGAATGTATTTTCAAAGTTATTCTAGTGTAGATGGAAGCAACCTAAAGACACAAGTTTTCTATACACTGGTGATTGTGCCAGATTTGTAAATGTTGCTTATCTGTCTAACCCACAGTAGAAGCAACCAGATTCGAATCTACTTCATATTGTGTTCTAGAACGGTATTTATCTCAAAGTTAATCATTTGATTTTGAAAGTTTTCAAGGAATGAAATTTCATTTTTATGTTTTACTTAAATGGTAGTTTATAATCAGTTGTTAAAATCAGCACTGTGAATGAATGATACTGTGTGTTAATCACAAGTTATTTCTGTTCTTTAGTTTTAGTTAGCAAATTCCTTGAAGTTATCAAAGTATGGTTAAGGTTGGATGAACTATTGTTCTTTTTTGTTTCAAAACCCTGGTCTATCTTTTTATATTTCTTTAAAACCCCTGATTAGTATAGGATTTACTTCATGTTTGATTTTAGAGCAATCCAGAACCCTAACACCAGCAGACCCCTTGAATATTACTGTTGCATTAGCCACTGAGCAACATCAGCACAGTTGAGACCCAACTACCAAGACCTTGGAAGCTAAGGCATCCATGTGCTCCCTTTCTCTTTCAGGAGAAGCCGAGTAGCAATACTTTGTTTAGCATTGTCGTGGTGCCAAAATTTCCATCAACACAACTCTCAAGCAAGCACTCAACGATGTGTCTGTGTGCTCTAGAGAGGGTCTAGGCATGTGGGTAACACACTCTCTCTCTCTCACTTTCCTTTCATACTTGTTTATTTACTATCTCGTGGTGTGGGTTCTACTCCTGAAGTGGGTTTTGCTTTCACCACATGCTTTGTTTACTTCATTTGCACTCGTTTCCAACTTGGCTACCCATGGAGGTGGGAACACCAAAATAGGGATCTGACTAAGGCAAACCCCTATACAGCCCCAACCTTTTCCCCTCATTCTTCTATGTGTATGTTGCAAAGTGCAGCTTGGAGTGAAGACTCGAATATCCAATGAGAGGTAAGTCTTCTCCAAGTCCCCTTGTGTTTTTTATAGCTTTTGGCTTCTTGTTTGGTTATTTCGTTCAGTACACCCTAGATCTGAGCATAGAAGTGAAAAGTGGTTCCATCTGCTTGAGCTCCTAAGCCCTTTATTGCTTAGGACACCAACGTTTTGCATTGTCATCTTGAAACTATGCTACTATCTTTTGGTTGAGAGCTCACTCATCTAAGGCAGAAATCTCGGGGTTTCACTCTCTCAGGATCTGAAGTGGATTTCTCTAAAACATAACTTGGGTATACTTCTCTACATTTTTGTTAACTTGCTTATGCTAAGATGTATGAGGGAAGTTCATTCCCTAATGATCTCTTGAGAACAAAGAGGCATGTGTGCAGTGAATCCCTCTTATATCACATTTTGGTGAACCCGACGTGAGACATTCAATCTATTTTCACAATGTTGCATGCTTATGATAATCCCTTTTCTGAAGAATATTCTGATATGTTGGAATATGCTCTAGATGACTTCTTAGAAGCATTTTCCCCTATCTGCAAATCTTTCGAACAAACTTCCTCTTTGCAAGTTAAGGAGTTGGTAAATGTGGTTGTGGTCTCTGTTGTTGGAATAAATGAAAAATCTCTAATCCAATTGTTAATCACCAAATCACCAAGATATGATACCAATTGGTGAGATACAAGGCTTTGACTACTACAATATAGAAATCTGAAAAATTGTATGCAAATCTGTAAATAACTTTTCTTAATCCTTGAAATACCATGAAGAGATTCAACTTCTTTATGATGCTAAAATCAGCCACTCTAACATGCTTGATAAAACCACCTTAGATGAACTTATAACAAAAATGACATCACCATAAGATAACAGCAACAAAGAGGCACAAATCATCAACATAAGAATGCAAGATTTCACAACACAAGGTAGCAATGGAACAGAAGAATAAACTCATTGTTGGAAATATATGCCTCAATCATCACAAGTTGTAACCTCTATTGGAGTCAAGTTGGTGTGACATCTATTGTGTCTGGCTGACTAGCAGCTTGAATCTTGTTAAACAGAATAGGTCATTGTGACCTTGCAAGAGTCTTGTTGAATGCTTATACAGGAGTCATCGGGATAACCTTTGGTGTCTCAGTGAGAAGTCCTGTCGATGTGGAGATCTCTGGCCGATAGGCCATTTCTATCGTATATTGAGAAGACTCTGGGCGATAAGCAATGTTGGGGAAACCCTTGGCTGAAAGGCTTATCTCGGTATGAAGTCTTATCGAGATTGTGTGTCTTGCCAATAGCATTCACTTGGTGTCTTTAGGGTAACTTAGAGGTTTCAATATGACTCTTGGCGACTAGTGGTGCTCAGTATGACTTGTGAGTGTTTGGAGTAATGTCTCAATGATAGTGTTGTGTCTTGTTGACCATTTGGACACTTCAGAATAACATGAAGTATTCGCTGTGAGGTCTTAACGATGGAAAGAAGTCTTGCCGACTGTTCAGTATGACTTGAGGCTTCAGAGTAACATAAATAACTCGTAGGATGTCTTGGTGAAAGACGATTGTCTTGCCGATGTGAATACTCATGTCTATGTGACATATGGAGCTTCGGTATGACGTCTCACTGAAAGCAATGAGTCTTGGAGATAGTGATACATGTGGTGAACGTTGGTATGAGGTCCTTGCGACATAAGGAAGTCTTAGTGATAGTCTCCTGAACTCGGTGTAACACAAGAAGGCTCGTTGGGATGTCTTGGCGAGAACGATAGTCTTGTTGAAAGAAAAACTAAAGTCGATACAAGTTGTAAGCTCGGTGGAACCTCTTACCGATGGAAACAACTCTTGGCGACATCGATAGTGAAGACTTTGTGGCATCAAGGAGACACTGTTAGTGTCTCATCGAGATGCCAAAAAAGTTCAAATTCTTTTGACCGAGTGATGACCATCTACGTGGCTAGTATTCGACCAATCAGAGGAGCCAAATTGGAATCGTTGGGAGATAGATCATTGTGGCAGTTCTGAGAAGAAGCTCGACAGCTAGGAATGACATGAATATAGTTTGTAGTTGCAGATGCTCGAGGGTTTGATGGTTGGTTCTATCAATAGTTGGATGAATAGTTTGAATTGTATCAGAGTGAATTATATTCTGTAGAGATTGTAACTTGAAGGTTCCTGTACAAGTTTGATCATTGTGAAAGTTGTAATCTGGCATCAGAAAGATAAGTCAGAAATTTGTATGTAATTATTTGTTACTGTAATACAAAGTGACTTCTCTTGGTGTGGTGGGTTTTTCTCCCGTAAGGGTTTTCCCACATAAATTTTGTGTTCATATGTGTGTATATTTCTCTGTTTCTATTATCTGTTTCAAGTGCATCTTAATTAGACTGTAATTGTAAAATTTAAAAGTATATTTACATTCTTCCCTGAGGTTTTGACGTTTGGAGAGTTGTTTCTGCATTTAGCTTTCCTTACAAGTGGTATCAGAGCCTAGTCAGTTATGTTATCCTTGTGGGTATGTTGGGTTTTTTGTGTCAATTCTGTTCGGTGGGAGTCCTGTAGAAGTTTGTCAATTTCTAATTATAGATTGATATGGCTAGCACATCAGGAACGATTGAAATAGAGAAATTCAATGGCAACAATTTTGAGTTGTGGAAACTTAAGATGGAGGATCTCTTAGTTGATTGTGATCTGTGGATTATTATGTCTGGAACTAAACCTACAAGCATGAAGCAAGAAGAGTGGGACCTTGCAGATAGAAAGTCTAAGGGGTTGATAAGGCTCTGTTTGGCAGACTCTATTCTTCTGAATGTGCATGAGGAGAAGACTGCATCTTCCTTGTGGAAGAGATTGGCATCTATTTATCAGGGGAAGTCCTTGGTGAATAAACTGTTCATGAGGAAGAAGTTGTATAGTTTGAGAATGCAGAAAGGAGGGTTTGTAGGTGATCATTTGAACACATTTAATATGTTGATTGCTCAATTAAAATTTGTTGGTGTAAAAATTGAAGAAGAGGATCGTTGTATGTTTCTATTGTGTTCTTTTCCAGACTCATGGGATCATTTAGTGATGGCTATTGGGAGTACAACATCTAGTTTCAAGATGGAAGATGTTGTTGGTTCTTTGCTGTCAGAAGAGATGAGAAGGAAATCTTCTAAGATGGCAAAGGAAGCTCTTGCTGTCAGAGGAAGGTCAAAAGAGAAAGGAAAGAAGAAGGACAATAAATCAAAATTGAAATCAGAGGGAAGATCAAAGTCTCCTAGAAAGAAGTCCAAGGTGAAATGCTGGAATTGTGGGCAACCTGGTCATGTCTGAAAGGATTGTAAATAGGAGAAAAAGAAGAAGAAATATTCTTTCGACAATGATTCTTCTCAAGGTGATTCAGACACCTTCATTGCTACCTTGGCTACACAGGCATCAGATGATGTTTGGCTGATTGGTTTTGGAGCATCTTTCCACATGACATCTCATAGAGACTGGTTCACAAAGTATGAAGAATACGATAGTGGAAAGGTGTATTTGGCAAGTGATTCAACTTTGGAAATTATTGGCTATGGAAAAGTCAGAATCCAATTCCCTGATGGTAGAGTAAAGGGGATCAAGGATGTTATGCACATACCAGGTCTGGCTCGAAATCTACTATCTGTCAATAAGTTGACTGATATTGGAGTACAAGTCACGTTCTCTAGAAATGGTTGCAAGATGACTAGAGGTTCTATGGTGCTGGCTAGAGGTGCTCGAATTGGTACCCTGTACAAGCTGGATGCACAAGTTGTTCAATGTAACAGTGTCTCTGTAAAGTCACAGAAATCTACTCATGGAGGTAAAGAGGGAAACATCCCTAATTATGTAAACTCTATGGAATTAAAACTTCCAGTAGAGAAGACTATGCTCTGGCATCATAGGCTAGGCTACATAGGAGAAAAAGGTTTAAAAACCTTGAAGAATAAAAACCTGGTTGAGGGGCTTGAAGATTGTAATCTTGAATTTGAATTCTATGAGCATTGTATATATGGAAAGCAACACCATGTTTCATTTTACTCAAGTCCTCATAAATCTTCTGGTTTGCTAGATTATATTCATTAGGATGTGTTTGGTCTAGTGGATGTTCCTTCTTTGTCTAAGTCATGAAACTATGTGTCGTTCATTGATGATTATTCAAGAAGAGCATTTGTTTATTTTTTGAAAAGTAAATTAGAAGTGTTCAGTTGGTTTAAGGAATTTAAAAACCTTGATGAAAATCAGACTGGTAGAAAAATAAAATGTTTAAGGACTGATAATGGCAGTGAATTTTGTTCTAATGAATTTGAGAGATACTGTAAAGACCATGGGATTAAAAGACATAATACGACACCTTATACTCCACAACAGAATGGAGTTGCAGAAAGGTTCAATAGGACAATGATGGAGAGAGCACGAAGTATGCTCAATAGTGCTGGCTTGGAGGAGAAGTTCTGGGCTGAGGCTGTATCTACTGCATGTTATTTAATAAATTATTCTCCAAACTTTGCTCTTGTTGAGAAAAACACATTTGGAAGCATGGTCTGGTAAGAAGCCATCTCTTAGACATATTCGAGTCTTTGGTTGTGAGGCATATGCATATGTGTTGGATGTGAAAAGATCTAAGTTGGAGAACAAGGCTGTCAAATGTATTTTTATTGGCTATAGTGCTGGCATAAAATGATACAAGCTTTGGAATCTTGATACAGAGAAGGTTGTATATAGCAGAAGTGTAATATTTCGTGAGCTGAAACCTTCTACCTTGGATCTGCAGTTAGAGACAAAGTCAGAAAACAATAAGGATGTAGTTATAATTCCTCCTACACCAGAGAAAGAGGAATTGAAAATTCAAAATGTACCTAAAACTGAGGAGAGCTCAAGCAGTTCTGAAAGTTTGAAAGAAGAAGAACAACCTCAGCCTCAGCCAGTGAGGAGATCAACTCATGAAAGAAAACAACCTAATAGGTATGGGTTCTCCTTGATAGATTCTACTTCTGGCTATGCTTTGATTTCTAGCATTGATGAGCCTAGGACTCTAAAAGAGGCAATTAAAATGTCTGATTCAGACTCTTGGTTGGAAGCCATGAATGAAGAAATGACATCAGTAGAAAAGAATGAAACTTGGAGTTTGGCGCCCTTGCCTAAAGGCAAAAAAGTTGTTGGCTGCAAATGGGTATTTAAGAAGAAGATTGGTCTGGATGGCAGTGTGGAAAAATACAAGGCAATATTGGTTGTAAAGGGTTATTCCCAGGTAGAGGGAATGGATTATGGGGAATTTTTTTCTCTTGTAGCAAAGCTGACATCTATCAGATTTCTTTTGTCACTTGCAGCAGCGTATGACTTAGAGGTCAAACAGATGGATGTGAAGACAACATTTCTTCATGGTGATCTTGAAGAAAAAATCTATATGTCCCAGCCTAAGCATTTCATTGAAAAAGGTAAAGAGAAACTAGTTTGCAAGTTAAAAAAGTCTTTGTATGGGTTAAAATAGTATCCTAGAATGTGGTACCAGAGGTTTGATACTTTTGTATTGTCTTTGAGATTTGTGAGATCAAAATTTAATCATTGTGTCTATTATAAAGCTGAAAGTGATCGAGTGCTTATTATTGCTCTCTATGTTGATGATATGTTGTTCATAGGCAATAGTAAGCTAATGATTTATGATCTTAAGTCTTAGTTGTCTACTAAGTTCAAAATGAAAGATCTTGGTGTAGCAAGGTATATTCTGGGGATGGAGATAACTAGGGATAGGAATAGTAGAAAACTTTGGCTCAATTAGAGTAAGTATATCAAGACTATTCTAGAGAGATTTTGCATGAATGATTGCAAGCAGCTAGTTGTTCCAGTCTTGCAGGGAACAAAGCTATCTATTGAAGACTGTCCAAAATCTCCTACTGAGATGGAGGACATGACTAGTGTACCCTATGCTAGTGCGGTTGGCAGTCTTATGTATGCAATGGTCTATACAAGGCCAGACATTGCCCAAGTAGTGGGAGTTCTTAGTCGGTTTATGGCTAATCCTAGAAGGACACATTGGGATGCTGTGAAAAGAGTTTTCAAATATTTGAAGGGCACTTCAGAGTTTGCTTTCAGTTACCATGGGAACTTGGTTGAATCAGAGAAGATTCTCACCATTCATGGTTATGTAGATTTTGATTGGGTAGGGGACATTGACAACAGGAGGTCCACCAGTGGATACATTTTCATGATGAATGGTGGTGCAGTGAGTTGGATGAGCAAGCGGCAGGCTGTAGTCGCTTTGTCCACTATGGAGGCTGAATATATGGCAGCTACACATGCTTGTAAAGAAGCAGTTTGGTTGAAACGTTTGTGTTCTAACATTGGTTTTGATGCAAGGGAAATAACTATTTTTTGTGACAGTCGGAGTGCAATTTTTCTAGCAAATAACCCTACTTTCCATGCTAGAATGAAACATATAGATGTACAGTACCACTTTGTATGAGATATGGTATAGGATGGAAAGGTTAGTTTGGAAAAAGTTGATATTGTAGAGAATGTTGCAAATGCATTGACGAAGCCAGTGAGCACAGACAAGTTCAGGTGGTGTGCCAGTTCAATGGGCCTTAGTGCCCATGATTTTTAGTAAGTTATGTTGTGCTCTGGAGGTGTCTGTGTGATCTTCGTCAAGTGGGAGATTGCTAGAAATATATGCCTCAATCATCATAGGCTGTAACCTCTATTGGAGTCAAGTCAATGTGACATCTATTGTGTCTGGCCGACTAGCAGTTTGAATCTTGTTAAACAGAATAGGTCGCTGTGACCTTGCTGGAGTCTTGCTGAATGCTTATACAAGAGTCATCAGGATAACCTTTGGTGTCTCTGTGAGAAGTCCTATCGATGTGGAGATCTCTGGCCGATAGGCCATTTCTATCGTATATCGGGAAGACTTTGGGCGATAAGCAGTGTCGGGGAAACCCTTGGCCAAAAGGCTTATCTCGATATGAAGTCTTATCGAGATTGTATGTCTCACCGATAGCATTCACTTGGTGTCTTCAGGGTAACTTAGAGGTTTCGGTATGACTCCTGGCGACTAGTGGTGCTCGGTATGACTTGTGAGTGTTCAGAGTAATGTCTCAGCGATAGTGTTGTGTCTTGCCAACCACTTGGACACTTCGGAATAACATGAAGTATTCACTATGAGGTCTTAACAATGGAAAGAAGTCTTGCCAAATGTTTGGTATGACTTGAGGCTTCAGAGTAACATAAAGAACTCGATAGGATGTCTCGGCAAAAGACAATTGTATTGCTAATGTGAATACTCATGTCTATGTGACATATGGAGCTTTGGTATGACGTCTCACTGAAAGCAATGAGTCTTGGCGATAGCAATACATGTGGTGAACGTCGGTATGAGGTCCTGGCGATATAAGGAAGTCTGAGCGATAGTCTCTTGAACTCAATGTAACACAAGAAGGCTCATTGGGATGTCTTGGCGAGAACGATAGTCTTGCCGAAAGGAAAACTGAAGTCGATACAAGTTGTAAGCTCAGTGGAACCTCTTGCTGATGGAAACGACTCTTGGCGACATCGATAGTGAAGACTTTGTGGCATCGGGGAGACATTGTTAGTGTCTCACCGAGATGCCAACAAAGTTTGAATTCTTTTGACTGAGTGATGACCATCTACATGGCTGGTATTCGACCAATCAGAGGAGTCGAATTGGAACCATTGGGAGACAGTTCATTGTGGTAGTTCTAAGAGGAAGCTTGACAGCCAGGAATGACATGAATATAGTTTGCAGTTGCAGATGCTCGAGGGTTTGATGGTCGGTTCAATCAATAGTTGGATGAACAATTCGAATTATATCAAAATGAATTCTATTCTATAGAAATTATAACTTGAAGGTTCCTGTACAAGTTTGATCATTGTGAAAGCTGTTGTAATCTAGCATCAGAAAGATAAGTCAAAACTTTGTATGTAATTATTTGTTACTGTAATACAAAGTGACTTCTCTTGGTGTGGTGGGTTTTTCTCTCGTAAGGGTTTTCCCACGTAAATCTAGTATTCATATGTGTGTGTATATTTCTTTGTTTTTGTTATCTGTTTCAAGTGCATCTTAATTGGAATTAATTGTAAAATTTAAAAGTATATTTTCATTCTTCCCTGAGGTTTCGACGTTAGGAGAGTTGTTTCCGCATCTGGCTTACCTTACACTCATAACACAGTGTTTACATGGAGAAACCCTTGCGGGAAAAAACTCCACCAAGAAGAGAGGCCCAAGTTGTATTATCTTCAAAAAAAGATTACAATACATCCACTTCCAATCTCCTCTTGAGTCTTCAATCCTCTAGCACCCTGTTACTCTTGTTACACCGACAAACTCCACTCTCAAGTCTCATATTTATACAAAATGAGTACCCACAAAAGGAATTCGTGGGAGATGGACAAAATCCAATATTTCTATCTTGGGATACACCAAAATTATCTTCTTACATATTCCATTACACTTTTCATAGGCATCTTCCCAATATAGGCACCTACAACCAAGAATAGGAACTTACAAGACAATAATAGCTATCATATGTTGTCATAGAATCTCTTACACCTTATGACAGTTATAAGTTGTCATAAATGCTCTTTTATAACTGTCATAGATGCTCTTACAAACTTATGACATGCGTCATAACAGCCCAAAAATACATTTCCCTAAGATAGGCACCAAGATTCTCCACCTCACCTCATTTACTATTAACCAAGATTCCTTGAGCAGTAAAAGTAACTCTGTAGTAAACTGTCGGTGAAACTTATTCATCCCTTATGGGTAATTACAAATTAAAAATAATAAATGGAATAAATACAATATTGGGATTTACAAGGTTAATGGCACCTTATCCCAACATCTGTGGCTCCTTCGAGCCCTAAGAAACCCGTCATTTATGTGACTCTGGCTGAATCATCCTCTAGGGAGAATTCTTCTATCTATGAGATTTTGTGTCGTAAAGATTCATTGAACTTATATTCGAGGTTCATGAAAGCTACAAAATCCACTTCCTATAATGTCGTTGGGCACACCTAATACAAGGAGAAATAAACAAAACTTGGATCAACAACTTTCTATTCCTACATCAAACCCACTCAAGTTCTTACTTCTTTACCACATTCTCAACCAATCCTTCCTTTAGCCCTTAAACCTGCGATCAAAGCTCAAGTGATATTATGATCTTGTTGAACAACTTCATGTTACTCCGAATAAGATCTCACTTTGGAACTTGCTTTAGACCACTCCAGTTTACCAAGAGATGCTTCAAGAAGCTTTACAAAATATTCTCTTGCCTACCTCCGCTAGGCCTACGAATGTTAATGCATTATTGGCTCATATTCGAGTGGATTCGCTGAATATCATGTTCCATCTGCAAGAAATCTCTCCTTCGGATGTGCAAAAACAAGTGGATCCCTTGATTATTATAATTAATGTTAATAATATAGGTATTAGGCATACTCTCGTTGATACGAGTTCAGCTCTCAACATTTGCGGTATGGACCTATTACCTAAGATTGAATTTGTTTCATCTTCTTCAGTGGCTTCTTCTTTGTATATTCATGGGTTTGATAATGCTAGCCGCCAAGCTCTAGGTATGATAATACTACCTTTGCAACTAGGTCTCATTACCTTACCTACGTTGGTTTATGTGGTGCGCATCCCTTTACCGTACGATCTTCTCTTGGGGAGACCCTGGATCCATGCCATGGGTGCTATAACTTCTATTTTACACCATTCTTTAAAGTTCGTCACAAATAATCGAGTGGTTATGGTTAAAGCGGATCCAAAAATTGTTCACCTTTGTGAGCTAGTGGTTGTTGGTCGTGCTTCAGTTGTATCCACTCTCAAGAATTGTATCCCATCTTGAACCATTGATGCTATGGCTTGCTCTTCATCAATATCTTTAATGGAAGTTGTTCTTGGAGTGAGTGTCAATAAAGACGAACCACCTAAAGTAGAGGACCCTAAGTCTCCCCCGTCTTCATATTCTTCCTCTTGATCGAATGCTTTCCTTGGTGATGATTGGGGATCCTTGGAATTCTCTAAATTCTTTATCACATAGTACAAGGTGAGCCCCTCTTGCATAGAATTTCTAGGTACTTCTAATACAAAGATGGAAGAAACTCCCGCTCAGGAAGAGAAGTGTGACCCTATTTAGGAGACCATTCCTTCCTCTGTCGAGAAGACTAATCCCACTCCTGCAAAGGAGGTTAACATTTGCGAACATGGTAAAGAAGGTGGGAGCACCCCCGTAGAGACATTCAACATCCATTGGTGGAATGAAACACTTTACATAGAGCCTCCACCCCCTGAAGTTTTGCAAACTCATTATAGGTTTGGATATGAACTTGCCTCTCGATACGACTATGGGTAGAAAGGCCTAGGGCTTATCGAACAAGGAATTCAAGTCCCTATCCAGTTTAAGTCACGACAGTGCTATCTGGGTTCGGGATGCTCTATTGAACAGTCTAAGCAAAAAGCATGGTGGAGTGTTAACATGATTTCAACCAAGCCATTGAGCTTGGTTCATCCTGAGTTGATAGAAGAAAGGGATCAAGCCAAAAATCACTTTAGATGTCTTCTCTTTAGACAAAGCACTAGAGGAATTCCTAGGTGCCTATTCCCCATTACCTTCTTTCCATCACAAGAGATGATTCTCGTATCACCTGCATAAACAAGCATACTTTGGAGAATCTATCTTAAGTATTGATGAAGAAGACCCTTTGTCTAACGTCAGTAATGATGTTTAGATATCCCATCCCGAAGATTGCAGTTCTCTCCTTAAAGGAGATACTATTGAAGTCTCTATGGATCCTAAATCCTCATAAAAAGTAATCAAGATTGGGAAGTGCCTCTCTTAAGAGGAAGTGGATGAACATTCCGATCTCTTGCATTCTTATCTTGATATCTTCGCTTGTACATATGAGGATATGCCCGGTATTGATGAATCTATAGTGGTTCACAATATTGTCCTATGTCCCGATGCCAAGCTAGTTAAGCAAAAAATTTGAAAGATCAATCCTAGGGTGGCGTTGATGGTCAAGACTAAGAGAAGCTATTGAAAGCAAGCTTTATCCGTCCGATTGACTAATCCCGTTAGATTTCAAATATAGTCACTATTAGTAAGCTCGATGGCCTTATTCGTATATGTATTGAATTTTGCGATCTTAATAAGGCTTCTCTTAAGGATGATTTTCTGTTGCCTAATATATATATGATTGTGGACTCGACTGTAGGCCATGCTTTGTTATCTTTTCTGGATGGCTTCTCGGGTTACAATAAGATTTGTATTAACCCGAAGGATCAATACAAGATAACCTTCACTACCCCTTGGGGTACTTTCTATAATGTGGTCATGCCCTTTGGGTTAAAGAACGTGAGAGCAAATTACCAATAGGCAATGACCCTGATATTTCATGACTTTATTCATAAGATCTTAGAAGACTATGTTGATGAAATCTTGGCGAAATCAATAATCTGTCAAGATCATGTGACTAACCTTCGTCTTATCTTTGAAAGGCTTCGACTCTATAAGATGAGAATCGATCCCCATAAGTGTGTCTTCGGCATGGATGCTGGCAAGTTTTGGGGTTCATAGTTTCTCATCATGGAATCGAGGTTGACACGAATAAAATTGATGCCATTGTTAACATGCCTCCACCAAGGAATATCATTGAGTTACAAAGTTTACAAGGAAAGATTTATGCAATTCATAGATTTATATCTCAATTGGCTGATCATACCCTTCCTTTCACCCATTTTATTGAAAAGGATGTTCGCTTCATATGGGATGAGGAGTGCCAAAAAGCTTTTGAGTCAATTAAAGCTTATTTGGAAAATCCTTCTGTATTGATGTTGGCTATACAAGATAGACCCTTTTTGATTTACCTTGCTATGTCACCATATGCCTTGGCAGCTTTGCTAGCTCAATATGATGATGCAGGGAAAGAGAGAGCAATTTACTACATCAACCACATTCTAGTTGATTACGAAGCTCATTATTCCTCCATGGAGAAACAGTGCCTTGCTCTTGTCTTCACTACACAAAAGTTGAGACACTACCATCTCCATTTCGAAACACATGTCATAGTAAAAACATATCTCTTAAAGCATCTAAATTCTCTAGCACTGACCTTGTTGGGAGATTAGTGAAATGGGTTATGTTGCTCTCTGAGTTTGATATAAATTTCATTACTCAGAATTCAATAAAGGGTCAAGTTGTTTTCGATCAATTGGTAGACGCTCCCTCATCTCGTTCCTTCCCAGGGTTGGATTTATTCCTTGACAAGAATATTTTCACAATTAATTATGACCTTGAATGGA
The DNA here is from genome assembly GCA_007258455.2 of Sequoia sempervirens. NCBI lineage: Eukaryota > Viridiplantae > Streptophyta > Pinopsida > Cupressales > Cupressaceae > Sequoia > Sequoia sempervirens. The sequence continues at coordinate 46,555,392 of VDFB02000007.1, forward strand.
AGATGTATTTTGATGGATCGAGGTGTCAGACATGTTCTGGAGCAGGTGTGGTCTGAATATCCCCTAAAGGTAAACCGGTCCCTCTATCCTTTTGATTAGGTTTTCCTTGCACCAGTAACTCGCTAAGTATGAAGCTCTCATTGTTGGCTTGCACATCGTGATTGCACTTAGAATCAAACATCTCTATGTACTAGGCAATTCTGAGCTCGTTGTGAATTAGATTATAGGAACCTATCAAGATAAACAAAGTAAGTTGTCCCAGTACTGAGACCTTGCTTTGTCTTTGCTTAATCGGTTATCCTCTTTCACAATAGACAGTGTCCCTAGGAGGGAAAATAGACACACGGATGCCATAGCAAGCGATGCTTGCTTGGTATCTTCGGAAGAGGATACAAAAGAATACCACTTTGTGGTTCATGTCCTATGAACCCCTGTAGTTTCTAATCAACTTGAATCTGAATCCTTTATGTGTTCTCACGTAGACTCAGGAGAATGGTTCTCTAATATCTATAATTACCTAAAACTGGAAATTTCTCGATGATGTGACAAAAAATGATCGCACTCGTATACAAAATCTTTTAGCACATTACATCATTTTATTCGATGTTCTTTATCGAAAATCCTATAACGAATTGCTTCTCAGGTGTCTCACTAAAGCATAAATACCCTTTTCCCTTAAGGAATCCCATTCAAGCTCTGGGGGTGGACATTTTGGTGGTAGATCCTTGACAAGAAGATTGATATACATGGGGTACTATTGGAAAATAATGGAATAAGATTCCTTTGATTTTTTTAAAAAGTGCCTTCAATGTCAACAACACAGTCATCTTATTATGCACCTGCCTAGGAGTTACAAAATCAGACCTCTCCTTGGTTTTTCACAAAGTGGAGGTTGGATATTTTTGAAAAAATATCACCTCCTTCTTCCAAGGGACATACCTTTATTATTACCGCTACAAATTACTTCACAAAATGGGTCGAAGCTATTCCACTTCGATCCACAAACGCTGAGGCTATCTGTAGCTTTCTTATGAACAACATTATTTCTCAATTTTTGGATTGCCTGCTACACTTGTTTTTGATAATGGCACACCATTCAAGAACAAGGAAGTAAAGCAGTTCTTAGAGAAATTCCATATCCAACATAGATTTTCTACGCCATACTATCTGCAATCCAATGGTCAAGTAGAGGAATCTAACAAGACTCTTGAGCTCATTCTTTATAAAATAGTTAATAAGCACAGTAAGGATTGGCATATTCAATTAACATATGCTTTGTGGGCCTATTGCATGAGTGTTCGTACGGTGACGGGAATGACGCCTTATAATCTCGTGTATGGTGTCGAAGCTATTATGCCTTTAGAGTTGGAAATTTTGTCTTTACAGGTTTCCCTTAAAGGGTTAATTGATGATGAAACCTATCGGGTTAACCATTTGCATCAGCTAGAGATGCTTGATGAGTGCCAATTATAGGCCCTTGATCATCTTAATGGTTATCAATGGTCGTTATCGAGATAATATAATCAAAGTGTGCTTCCTACGACCTTTAAACTAGGAGACCTGGTTCTCTGTGAAAAGAAAAGAAATGTAAATGCATCGCCTGATCAAAGAGGGAAATTTATTCCTAACTGGTTAGGCCCTTAAATTGTGATCTTTGTGTATGGTTCGGGTGCCTATGGATTATCATCTATAGATGGGACACCTCTAAAAGAGCCCGTTAATGCGATGCATCTTCATTGACACTATGTGTAGCGTTCCATGTGTCATCTATGTGGTGTTGTCTCTATGAAAGGGTCTAGTAGTACTACATATACTGACATTGTTCATTAACACATTATGAAAACTTTATGAAAACTTTTTGTGTTATGATATGACTGCGTGTGTGTGTGTGATATACATATATGTGTTTCATTATGCTCTATATCCATGCATCACATTACATCTTTTAAGATAATTTAGATCATCATTGTATTTAATTAACATACAACCATGTGTGTTTATAAATCATATTAGCATTTAATGTAAACATACATCCATACTAGCATATAACATCCATAACATCAACATACATGAAATAAAAAAGCATACACATCCAAATAGACAATGCCATGATGTCATAACCGATATGTCCATATATATATGCATGTATGTATTGAATGTCATGTACATATATCATACCACTACTATAAAAAATGAGTGGCTACTAAATATATGTCTATACAAAATATCTATAAATATATATGTATGTGTATGTATCCCTCACTACAAAAATGATGTACAAGATCATAATCCCCTACAACTGTGGTGCATGACTCTCAGAGCCCTCCGACTCTAGCTATTACTCTTGTACTCTCGGGAGAGGCTCCATAGTGGTCATGGAACTAGATCGGTGCCTGCGTGATGCCAACAAAGCTACCTGCATCCCTCTAATCTCCCCTTGTAGGGAGCATATGGTCATCTCCGCTTGTCTCAAATCCTCTCGTAGTCACTAAACATTTGTCGAGATCACAACTGTTGACTACCTATCGAGGTCATCGAGGCAAATCTGGAGGGCGTCATGTGCTTGCTTGACAACATCAACCCTCATCACTGGGGGTAGCTACTGGGGGATCTGACCTCCTCCATCGCCTTGGTCTTTGATGTGCTACCTCCTCCTACCGCAACCTCTCCTCCTCCTCCCTGGCCTACTACCGCCCTCTCTGTCTGTCTTGTGGAGGTTGGGGTGGAAAATCCCCCTATGGACCAGGATCCCCTCAAGGGGCACCCTCGCCGAACATAGGAGGAGGATGGTACCTCTCCCACCACTGCATAAAATTTGTAGCAACCCCAACATTATTTGTCACTGCTATGGGCTACAGATCGTGGTCTAGCTCATCATCATTGGAAGGAACAAAATCGGTGATGGTGGGGTGGGGGCAATCCCTGGGTTTTGCTGTGCTCCTATAGGCCCTAGTATATGTGGGCACATCTGGTGGAATCATTTGTGGGTGGACATGTTGTTGCATGACTCGACTCTAGTAGTATGGTACTATAATATAGTTGTGACGACTTGCCAAAAAATAGTCCCGTTGTAGGTCCCTCAAGTGCCTGTTATCATCTGCCCATCTGAAAAATTGATAGGGTCTCAATTTGATCTCGTCTGCAATAAGGTATCGAACTGTAGCCGCCAAGATTGTAAATTATCGAATCTACACTGGCCTGTCATATCAGACTAGTGGACGATGGGGACACAATATGGTCATCGTTGGGGAAAACTAACTGGCCTAGTGCACAAATGTGGGAAAAGTCCCACACTTGCAAAATTTTGCACACATTAAGGCTACAATACTCATAGTGAATGTACCGACCTAGCTCCTGGTAGATGGTAGTATGGTACTATAATATAGTTGTGACGACTTGCCAAAAAATAGTCCCGTTGTAGGTCCCTCAAGTGCCTGTTATCATCTGCCCATCTGAAAAATTGATAGGGTCTCAATTTGATCTCGTCTGCAATAAGGTATCGAACTGTAGCCGCCAAGATTGTAAATTATCGAATCTACACTGGCCTGTCATATCAGACTAGTGGACGATGGGGACACAATATGGTCATCGTTGGGGAAAACTAACTGGCCTAGTGCACAAATGTGGGAAAAGTCCCACACTTGCAAAATTTTGCACACATTAAGGCTACAATACTCATAGTGAATGTACCGACCTAGCTCCTGGTAGAGGTGTGCTAGCATGTTGCTCTTCTAGGCAAAAACTATCCTGCACTCCACCATCTCTCTAATTGTGTGGACGAGGCCCCCACGCAGGTGCGAACCTCACCCATCTATCGTGATCCAAAAAGCAATGGTCACGACTATCACCTGACACAGTAGCGATGTAGTGGTCCTCGCCTGGTTGTACCAGTGTGTGTAGATGTGGCTTGTGTCATCGTCCTCGTTCATCTGCCCTAAGCAGTAGAGGACTCCCTATGTTCACTCCCGTGCCAATCGGGTATCATCTAGGGCCACCCGTCGTCCATAGATGGGTAGTCTAAGGATCTGATAGACATCCTCAAGTGTGATAGTCATCTCCCTAGTGGGTAATTGGAAAGATGATGTGGTGGTGTCCCACCGCTCCATCAATGTTGTGAGCATCTGCTCATGATAATGCATCTCTAGCATGGTGAACACATGCCAGAGATTGAATTGCTCCAAGTGTGTGACCTTGTCATTTGTAAGACGTTCCCTTTGCTTGTGAATGATTTGGAAAGCTTGCCCTCTTGGATGCTCACAAATCTCTAAATACTCCTGCAAAAGTGATGAAATTTTAAGTTAGAACATTGAATTTCACTATAAAAAAATAAAAATTAAGACCTATGCACACCGTGCAAGCATTTGTGCATCGCACATGCATTTCTATCTGCCATGGATGCCTCAAGGACGCCAACACGTCCCTGAGATGATAGCGTAGAATTGGGACCTCGATGCAGAATCTTGACAGAAGCACACATTTTGGACGTGAGCACCCAAAATGGATGCCTGCACCTCATAACCCCTCTTGCTTGGCATTTTGCTGACTTTTCTCTCACAAAAGTCAGCAATTTTCTCACAATGAATAGTGAAAATGACCCTTCTAGGGGCCCACCTAGGTATGTATAGCCCTCTCGGGTGCCCATTTTTTCTAGAGCTTGTGGCTCCTCAGTTTCTCCTAAATTTACCCCACCAAGCTAGGGGAAAACTCAGGAGGGGACATATAGTCACCTCTTGATCATATTCTTCTTCCGAATCAATGACTTTTTCTTGATCATTCTTCTCACCATTGTAGTTTCTTCTGATTTTCGAGGCTAACCCAAAATTTGAGTTTTGCAGGTTAAAGTATTGAGCAATTTTTCATGACCATTTTGTCATTGTTTGTTGAGCTTAGTTGCTAGGGGTACCTTCGGTATCGGTTAGCTCGACTTCGGTGGCCTCTAAGGCCCCTTTTTCTTGGCATGCTAACCCATAAAATTAAAAATTCAGGTGAAATTTTTCTTCTCTACTTTAGTGAGGCTGATTTTTTCCAAAATTGAGTCCACTAAAGTTGAGGAAAAATGTAATGTTGCCCAAATTTTTGCATTTTTACCTAGCATTTATGACACCTTATAGCATTATGACAAAAATACCATGAGTCAAAATTTTGCAATTATGACTCCATGCGAAATTGTGGCAGAGCAACAAAAGCCTGATGACAAGTTTCCCAAAATCTAGGCTTTGGACGTCTACGTGACACGCTAGTGTCTTGGCAGTTTTCTGTGTTTGAAATAGGGAATCTGAAATCTTGACACTCTCAACATGTGTCCTAGCAATTATATTTCAGATGTAACGACTCTTTACTGCCCTTGTATGCATCAAAAACCCCTTCCTTGCTCTCATTTGAGGTTGGATGTCATTCATCCAACCTCTCTTACCATTTGATCCATCTTTGAGTTCTCTTCATCTTTGATAGTAGCACTCTCACAAGCGAATCCATGCTAGATTGAGGTCCTTCCAACAACAACAACTCTCAAGCAAGCACTCAACAGTGCGTTTGTGTGCTTTGGAGAGGGTCTAGGCCTGTGGGTAACGCTCTCTCTCTCTCTCTCTCACTTTCCTTTCCTACTTGTTTATTTACTATCTCGTGGTGCGGGTTGTACTTCTAAAGTGGGTTTTGCTTTCACCACACACTTTGTTTACTTTGTTTGCACTCCTTTCCAACTTAGTTGTTTGTGGAGGTGGGAACACAAAAACAAGGGTTTGATTGAGGCAGACACCTATATAGGCCCAACCTTTTCCCCTTGTTCTTCTGTATGTAGGTTGCAAAGTGGAGCTTGGAGTGAAGACTCAAACATCTAGTGAGAGGTAAGTTTTCTCCAAGTCCCCTTGCATTTGTTATAGCTTTTGGCTTTTTGTTTGGTTATTTCATTCAGTACACCCTAGATCTGAGCTTAGAAGTGAAACCTGGTTCCATCTACTCGAGCTCCTGAGCCCTTTGTTGCTTAGGACACCAATGTGTCTTTTAGATGATAGATCATTGTCTTGGCATCCTAAAATCACGTTGCTGTCTTTTGGCCTAGAGCTCACTTATATGAGTTAGAAATCTCAGGGTTTCACTCTCTCAGGATTTGAAGTGGCTTTCTTTGAAACATAACTTGGGTATACTTCTCTACATTTTTTGTTAACTTGCTTATGCTGAGGTGTATAAGGGTAGTTCATTCCTTGGTGATCTCTTGAGAACAAAGAGACCTGTGTGCAATGAATCCCTCTTATATCACAGTAGGGAAGGGCCCTAATCCCAAACAATAGTTCAAAGCATGGCAGAAATAACCAGAAGAAACAAACTAGCAAGACAACAACTAGTCACATAGTAAGAACCAAAGAGACCAAAACCAAAACCAATCAAAAAGGATTAGTGGGCACACAAGCCAGAATTAAAATTAGAATTAGGGCTCACAGGCCTTATATCAAAATAAAAAAATTTAATAACTGTCTACTAAAAACAGGCGAAAGGCCTGCAAGAGTCTAGATAAGATTTAGCAACATAATATAAGTCCTAAAGAAACTAGTAAAAATATAACCACACCTAACAGACCTAACATTAATAAAGCAACAATTCATCATTTTTAGAAGTAACTATAAATATTATATGCATGATCTCCCCATGCTCCTGTAAACTGAGAAACATTATTTATGAGTAAGTGTTTGTCAGTTAGCTCCAAAGCCTTCAAATCAAGGATAGTGGGTGAGGATTTTAGGTAGATCAATTACATTTACTATTAATCTTTCAAATTCTTAGTCAGATCTATATATATTATTGAAATAACTAAGAAAATATACAACAATATTTAAGATACACATAAGTCAATTGTAATATAAATAAAATATCTAACATAAAGGAGCTCAATTGTTGATGTGGACAAATGGTAAGAATTTATAAGTATCCACCTCTTAGCACTATTAGTAGACCTCACAAACCATTAGATCGAGCTAATTATATAATATTGACAATATATGTGCACTAAAACCTAAACTCTTCATCAGGTTAACTAAGAAGTACTAGAATTACCAAAAAAAGATGATGAAGGCAATTTTTCAATGTTGTAAGACATTATTATTTATATGTAACAAGGCGAGAGGAATTTTGTTGTATGTAGTGAACAATTTAGTATATTTTTCTCTATTATGTTTATTATCTTGTTTGGAAAGTACTATTTTTACTAATGTTTGTTAACATTGCACATTTTGTTATCATGGACACTTCTTTATTTACTTATTTTCAATATCTTTATCTTTTGCAAATCTTTTAGGCTTTTTGTATAGTATTTTCCTAAGGGTTAAGGTCCATATAAAACCCTTACTTAACCTATTAAAAAATATCCCTGTAGTGATTTTTTCCTCTTAACCATGTTATCCAACTCTTAATAATAGTTTGTTGTATAGATATGCATTATTTAAATTTTGAATTCAATATTACACTTTTAAAAAAAAATAATATAAGATAGTGGAAATATACACATATATAACTATTTTATGTTGTTAGATAAAGTTGTCAAAATTAGTGAACTTACTAACTTAAGCTCAACTTGAAGAAGTGTCGATATTTATTTCCTAGACTTAATATGAGTAATAATAGCTCTCAAGTGGGGTAAAAGGGTCATGGTGGTTTTCCTTAATAGAAATATAATGATATTGGAAATACAATTCTCATAATTTGTGGTATTGTGCAAACACCACTAAAGGTAAGCATAGTTCTAATCTCATTAATTTATCATCATTAACTTACCACACACAAGTTTTTATTGGTGCGAGGAATGTAGGGAAATTAGATGTTATGTTGTCAAAGTGTGCACCAATTACATGGTCTTCACCATTGGAATTGTTAGGGTTCTATATATTAAAACTCTTTAGGAAAACTCAAAACATGTGGTATTGATTAATGTTAACAATTTTCTTTCATTTATTTGAAAGAGAAAGTCCCCTTGTACAACTTGATGGGTTCCCTTCATGAGGTTGAGGGGCCATAACACATGAGTAATATTTGACTATCAACATTTTGATGTAGCTTAACCCAACCATTGGAAGGGGAAGGGCCACATGTGGAACAACAATTTATTCATATTCTATAATGGTTTTATACCTTTTGATAACATTACTTGATTATGAATATAATTTACATTAAATAATTGTATAAGATAAATGTAAAAAATGGAAGCTAGATCTTTGTACACCTCCTTTGCAAGTATATCATATATAAACAAGAGACGCATATGCATCATGTTCCTGCCGATTGTGAGTTGTGTTTAGTTGTTTGAAAGATTTAGTTGATAGAAGCAGTTAGAGGGGTGCATTGTCAATTTGTATTGTTTTTTAAAAAAAATTACACATGATGTTTTCAACTGCTTTATTCATATTATTTTTGCGATTTTGTGGAAATTAATATTGATATTAATAAAAATGAAATAAATAGAGAGTGTGTGACTAATGACCACAATGAATGATGTTGGAACTAGATGACAAACTATAACTGCTAAGATCTACCATAGTTTGTTGATATTGACTTTCAAGTTGTTGAGACCTTATTTTGTTCTGTTGAACATGCAATAAAGCTAGCTATAATATCATGGCCAAAACAAGAAGCATGGCAAAGAAATATGGGTAAAGAATCTTAGATAGCAATACAAAGTCATACTTTTGATGACCCATCAATAGAAATATGGTTTGAAAAGAAAATTGAAGAGGGATTTGTCATTCTCTTTACATATGGACCTCAATAAAGAGCCTTGTATACTTTGTTGATAGTTTCTTGCACACAATTAACATATTTAACACTGTAAAGGCAATGATATCTATGGTATAAATTCTCAATAAAAAGCCTTGTATACTTTGTTGATAGTTTCTTGCACACAATTAACATATTTAACACTGTAAAGGCAGTGATATCTATGGTATAAATTCTCAAAAAAAAAGTGAAGAGAATTCTATTTTTCTATTTGTACAATATTTAATACTTGAAAGTTACTAGATAGTGATATGTTGTGGTTACTTAAAACAAATAAAATTGCAAAAGAAGCACATTAACATTTCACAGATAATTTTATTGTTTATAAAAGGTATTTTGAAATTTAAAAAAATCACCAGTAGGCTTTCAGGTAGAATTCTTGGTAATGCTCTGCCATTTATAATCAATAGAAATTGGAGAATAAGGAACTATGGCTCTTCTAATATAATCTATTACAAGCGGAAAAAAAAAACATATAAGTATTACCCAGAGATGATCGTATAAAAAACATTCAGAAAGTTCTTATTCAAAATATGTATTGAACTAAATTAAATGTTCCTGTTCACAAATACTTAATTACCAAGGAAGCCTTACAGCATAGTCATCATGGCCGGTTGCTCTCGTCAAATTTGGCAACAACTCAAATCTTATGCTTTTGCAATTGATAGTTTTATTATGAACAAACTTAGAAGACCTTTGAAATAACTTATTAACATATGCTTATAGTTTTTTTCACAAAATTTCAAATGTGATAAAGAAAAAAAGAAAAGATACAAAAGTCCAGCATGCTGCACAGGCAAGACCAAAAACCGTGTGCAGAAAAACAAATTAGCCAAAGTATCATATATTATTACGAAGCAGTAGCTTGTAAAGCTTTAAACTATGTTACTGGTCTGAGATTTTGCCAAGTGCAAGTCTCAACACAATGGTATATATAAACATAATCTTTGGTAAGTCTTATTGCTTGATGCATCTCGTTCTATGTGCTAAAGATCTAAATTTATTACATTATCATACAGTGCAACCTTGCTTTTTGAGTTGCCCTTGGTATTGCATTTCCTTCTATATGACAAATCCTTGAAGCACAGACCTATACTGTCTGTCCCTGGTCTTTGAAGGGTTGGCTGATGGGAAATTGCTCTAATTTACTGACTGTTAATAAGAAATTCGAAGTTCAAGTTACTGCTTAAATTTTTAAATGAAGAAATTGATAATTAACTTGCTGAATTAAAGAACACGAGCACACGATTCTGACTGTAAAGTTTGTTGAAGGCTCAATGCGGTCAAAATTGAGTGGTTAGAGATCCCCTTGTTGCAGATAGGAAACTTCTTTGACTAAATGAGGAATGCCAGTGTTTTTGAAGAGAGATCTTAGATATAGGTACCATTAATTAGGAATTAAGGAAGAAGGCATTCCAAAGATAATTTTTAAGGCTTGGCGTGGGTATTATTGGTTTGCAATTGTAATATTTGAGCAAAAAAATTCCCTGTTGTGTGAATATGCCCGATGAACATCATGTTCAGTAAGAACCTATATTAGTTGTGTAGGTGTTTTGGATGACAGTATGGTATATTTTAGAGGCGAGAAAGAGCACTAATAACATTTGAGAGTAGTTTGTATTTTCTGAGCACACATATGATAGATCTATAAAGTGTCAATTATTTGTTGTATGTTTATAAAATATGATAGATCATCTCTTATGACTAACCTAAATTGTTCTACTAATGAAGAAGTTTGAAATTCTAAATTCATATTCAGTATATTGGAAGTCATTGGAATGGACTATGAAGAAACAAGAAAGGTAATCATGGCCTAGCTGAAATGGGTAATGTTTTCATAGCAGACCCAATCCTAGTATTTTATCAAGGCTTTGGAAGTGCGATAGGAAGATGTTTTGGACATGACTATTTTGTGGATAACCCAAATAAAGAACATCAAATATCCTATTTACATTGTTACACCAATCTACGCTCCCTTTCAGTTTATATCCAATCTCTTCGCTATTGCTTCCCATCCCACCCAAAAGTATTTGTGAGAGGATTGAGTTACCGTTCATCTACTACTGGTAAGGTCTTAAAACTTGCTTCACCTATTAGTTTATATTATATATCTTTATAGAATCTTTGAGCAAAAGAAACCAGTATGCGAGAAAGTGGCAAATTGTTGCTCATGGTTATGGCAGATTTCTTCAATATATAGAAAGAAGTGAAGCATACATTGAACAAAGAAAGGAGGGTGGGGGCACTAGATTTCATACTGCACAGATGTCTTCTATTTATTCAATATTACAATCTTTTACAAGCTGTCATGGATTGCTTCTTTCTAACTCATTTCCTCTACTCTACTCTCTCTTTTCATATTTTCTCTAGCCTTATATAATACCTCAACCATTACATGACTGTTGTTCATGTATTCTCTATTGTTATATCCATTTGCCTGTTAGAAAAAGTCGCACATGCAGTATCCTGCCAACAAAATAGAAGAGATTGTATATACAAACTAGATCAAGAATCCTGCTAACACAAACACAGTGTTCTTAATATGAATCGAGTGAAATTCAAGAATCAAGGACAGCTAAATTTTCTTTCTAATCTTATTAAGAAATATTTCTAAGATAATCATCCTTAGAGAATGTCAAAATGAAGACCATAGTGACCAGCTGATCACAGATTGATTTGTTCGTTGCATCAAGAATATGCCAGTGCATTACACAAAAAAGCTATCGAGAAATCAACTGAGCTGAAGCTTGGTACATGATATTAATATGGATATCTTGATCAGAAAAATAAAAAGGGGTGGTGCCAAACAACATTCTCTAGTTAATAGGAGATGGGCAATATGATCTATACGGTAGCCTTCAACAGATCACAGAATGAGCTGAGAGCCAAATCCAGATCACACCTTCTATTGAGAGCGAAATCAAATCAACACTTGCCCAAAAACAGTAACACAAAACTACAGATGAAAGCTTAGAGATCATCGCAATTGATACTTCCAAGTCCATCTAAGGTAACCCCCAGTTGTGAGCTCCCCTGCTGGCTGTTGGCAATCAAAACCTGCAAGCTGGTGCTATTGAAGGTGCTCAGTATAGGCCCCTCTAAATAATTATAGGGCAAACTGAGGACCTGCAAGCTTGCCAGGGAGGCCAAAAATGAAAGAATCGAACCACTGAGACCGGTATTATACAAAGACAAATTGGCCAGCATTTTGAATCACTATCCAAGGGAGCAACTGCAAATCACTATCTCGTAGCCTTCAGCATTGACTTTGTGTCCTCTTGTTGCATGGGTTTTCCACACTACCCACCTGAATAATCTTTGCGCCTCAATCCTTAGGACCTAAATGCACCCTTCACGCCTGAGGAAAACATTCGCACCTGAGGAAAAAGCGTGTGAGGTTATCTTGAGGAAGAGCTAGAAGAGTTCATGCCTGGGTAGAATTCGTGTGAGAGAGTTTGCAGGATTTGTAAGAGGAACAAGTTTGTGGGAGTCTTCACCTGCGAATATATGCAGGTTGTATTTCAACTGCTCGAAATGATTTCCGGCTTGTATGGTGTGGATGTGAGGGCAGTACGTCGGCCTCTGTGAGGTCGCAAGACTCAAGTGGAGGATGAAGGAGGAGGCTGCATAAAATCACTCGTAGCTTGGTCAAGCAAGGTGTGGCTTCCAGATTCAACTACCTAAAAAGACCGCCTTCTCCCACTTTGCAAATCGCACTACAAAAAAAGAGCCTTCCAGATACTCTCACCGCCCCACATGCACTATGGACAAATAAGAATCACTTTAATAAAGTCCACTATGTTTTTATTTGTTTTTAGCTTACATAGTATTTGGTGATTGCAATTATTCAATTATTCACTATTGAAAAATAGTTATACACTATTGAGGAATAGTGTTGATATATGATTGGAAAAAAAAATCAGACATTATTTCAAATGCTTACATCATTGTAATATTACTGTACAAAACTATTAACCAATAGAATTGGAGGAAAATGATTTTGTAATATTAACAAAAATATGCAATAAATATAAACATTAGAAAATATAGCCAACAAAATTAAATTCTTGCATCCAATTGGTTGATTCCTGCAAAATTATTGAAACTAGATGAAAGCGTAAGTATACCTACCTACGGCAGGAACTAAAAATAATATTTTTTTTTTGTTTAATTCATTATTTATGTTTGATTATTTATTTTACATTGTTGGAAATTATATTATTTACTTTGATAAACCCTCACACACTATCCTTTCTCTAAGATGCCACAACCAAGGGGTATCTTTTCTATCAAATTAACCCATAACTTTGCACTTAAGCTTGTTTGTTAGGATATGTGATCCATAATTAGTATGCTTATTCAATTACTTAACTCATCATCACAAATCCTACTTATAAAATTATACTTTTTATATTGAATAGGTTGTTGTTCTTGTGAAAATGAACATTTCCTATATTTAAGTCTATGTTGTCAAGTGCACATTCAAAACAAGGAAGAAAACATAGTGAAGCAAAAGAAAGAACATGTATAAAATGGCGTACATAATAATCAATGACCTAACAATAACTATCGCATTGAGTTGTTAAAATGATTACTACCTTCACAAGGCCTTCATGTACACCACTTGCACCTATAATGTGTCCAAACACCTATGTACAAGCTCTAAATTTCTCTCATCACTTCCCAACTACACTTCAACTCCTCTTAGACTCACTAGGTTGTGCCAACTCTACTAAATGTAGCCAAAGGACCCTTTTATAATGTCCCCTAGATTTACTATACAACAAGAGTACACAAGAAATACAATAAGAATTTAATAGTGCTTTAAAGTAAAGCCAAATAGTACACAAGGAATGCAACCAAAATCCAAATGGTTAAGCATGTCTTAATCATGTAGACTTTGTATATTGTATAATATGGGATGATTGCAATTGTTGACAAAATCACCCTACATGCATCTATTGCACACTAATAGATTTAACTCTAGCTAAATTATAAATATTATTTTGACCTTAGTTAAAATGGTGATTGATGATTATTTTTCATGTTGACATTAACTCCTTGATTGTCTAAATCACTCATTAGACTTATATTTATGCTTTTCTCTCACAATTCATCTTGCAATTTTTTTGGTGGTTTTCTTGTATAGCTAGGTCATAAGAGTGTCTCTAAATTAGTGAACCTTCAAGTGCTTTAATTTGTGAAATTGTGTTAGCTAACTTTGCTAACTAAAAATTTGATGTGGTAGGTCAACTAATTTAGCATCATTTGACATGTCACATGAGGATTCAAACATGATTTGAGCAAAGAGAACCATTTTACATGCCTTTGTTGCACAATGACAAATTTGGCCTAGTAAAAAGGTCAATAATATAATCACTCAAATAATTCGATCTACTATATACTCTATCAATTCAACTTCTTACAACCTTTATTTTTTAGGAGTATATTTGAACTAAACCTTTAGGAACATTAATCAATGATTGTGTTAGCTAACTTAACTAATTGAAATTGATGAATAATTATTTTAATATCACATAATCTAACATGTCTACTGAATATTTGAATGTAATCATCCATATTAAAAAATCCTAATAAGTTACCACTGTAATGCTTATCACATATGGATCTCCCTCCATTGCTCATAGGAATAACTCTTAGTTCTTCCTCCGCTATAAGAGATATTATTATGTTGATAGCTATTTTTCATAATTCTTAATGCTCATCATAAAATCTTTTCTTAATGGCAATTCTCATAGCTTGACCCCCTACATCACTCATAACTCTCCTCCACTACTTATAACTCTCATTAATCTCGTGTTAATAATTATTCTCATAATTTATACTAATAACTATTTCTCATAATTTATACTAATAACTATTTCTCATAACATAATGTCATTGTACTAATAATTTTCTCGTAACTTGGTGTTATTATATTAATAGCCATTTCTCATAACCCTTGTTACGCTGAGAGGCATCTACAGTGGCATCCAACAAGTAATAAATTAAAAAAAATCAAATAAAAGAGATTGTGGCATCCAACAATTTGTATTAAATTTGATGAAACAAAAAAAACAAATAAAAGAGATTTGATGAAACAAAAAAATCAAATCAAAGAGACTTGATGAAACAAAGATAAGAAATAAATAAATAAATAATAAAAATAATTCAAATATTTGCATAAACTAAAAGAACAAATAAATAAATAAATAATATTTTTGATCGCAAAGAGAAATCAAAGATTTGATCACAAAGATAAATCAATCAAATTAGAGAATGATAACTCTCGACGTATTTTACATATATTAATATTTAATAAATGTATGCTAGTTAATAAATATTTCTCATAACTCTATGCTATACTATTGTGAAAGGAATGAATACATATGGGTCTCCCTCTACTATTATATTAACATCTATTTCTCATAATCTTTTAATTTCTTATTGAATCAAAGTAAAAGAATAATTACATGGGTATTAAGGGTCAGGTCCCATGAAGGGGCCTTGGGATCTATTTTGAAGGAGCAAGGGGTCTCATGAAGGAAAAAAATGTTACAAGATTAATTAGAATCTTTTCCTCAACAATAATGTCCCTACTTTTTAACTGAAAAACTTAAGTGGGTGCAAAAGGGGTGGGACGAGAATTTGCTTCTTTTTTTTTGCCACTTGTGAATCATGAATTGATTTTTTTTTAATTTAATATTTATTTACTCTCCTAAATTGAATATGTAAAATAATAAAATTCATAAGACCACCAACTTCCATAAATATAAGAGCTTAAAATTTTAAGCTTTTAAGCTTAAACTAGACCATTGAAATAATCTTAAAAAATCTCACCAAAACCCACTAAATTTTTTTAGAAGCCCCCCCTCCATAATACTCCACCTTAAGAAAAACAAAAAAATGAAAACATAACAACAATCCAAAACTCCAAGAAAAATTAGAATATAAAAACACAAAAGCAAAAGAGAAATGGATAAAGAAGAAAAGACTAGGGGAGAGGGGCCAATAGTTGTGTAGTCAATTGTGATTATAATACCTAGTCTTACCACATATTTATACTCTATATTGTAAATAAATAGTCCAAATGTAAATTAAAAAAAATCAAATATTGATCAAAAGTGGACCCATACTTGAACACATGAAAACCTCTAAAATGTTATATAAAAAAACATAAATACATTCATGAAAAAGTGAAATAAGTATTTTTTGTTTGAAATAAAATATCACAACTATCCATTATAAATGTGTCATTTAAAAAATAAAGGGCTCATTTAATAAAATAAGACACTCATTTAAACAAGTATTGTTATCATAGTGAAAAAATATTGTTCTTATGTGTACAACTATTCGCACTAACAATGTAGAAGCATTGGAGTATTTTATATTAATAGTTTGTCCTATCACAAATATAAAAGGTGAGCACAATAAATACCATGTATTTTTCCATTAAATGTGAAAGATTTTCAAAACGTTTTAGTGTTCAACTATTGGTCTATTTTTGTTTGATATAAGTTGTATTTTAAATAATTATATGTTGTTTTTATAACAACAAATAGTTTTTTATGTTCAACTATTGGTCCATATGTATTGAATATAAAAACTAGAGATATCAAAGATTTATAGTTACCAATAAGTTTTTGGTTCATTTAGGTTGCCTATTAATTTAATTTTAATAAAAATATGATATTTAATTGCGCACTTACAATGAATTGGAAAAAAGGACCGAATAAGATGAACTTTGATTGATAATAACTGTTCCTCATAACGAAGGATTAATAACTCTTAAAGCTCGTTGCATATCGGCGCCCCTCCAATTGTATAGCCCCTTGTTCATCACTCTGATCTCCTTTCGACACTATTTTACTCTCATTGTAAAAGACCCTTTCAATATAAATTTGCTTTCACAGATGATGCTTATAGGAGACGACAATGCACGAATTTTATCAGTTTAAAATATACGAATCTTCCAATTTATATTTTGGATTGTGGGGAGGTTTTTGGGAGGCCCGCTCGAGCGAGTTCTGCAAAGTAGGCAGTATCAACACTCGGCCAGCCTATCACCCCTCCAAAAATCGCTGCGCTCTAGTCTATAGGCGCGGTGAGCAGTTTCCACTGCTCACTTTGTTTTCCTTACTCATTAGTTTAAGGCAGTTTGCTAAGAGGTTTCTGTCCTTTATTTAAAGATTCCCCATTGATGAAATTAATACTGTTTCTGCATGTGGGACTAAACAACCGCATTCAAACTAGATGTTTTTTAAAGTCTTAGCATGTTTCCACTAATCTCTTGTTAGTTAGCCGATAAGCTTGCAAGTCCAAAAACTCGCTTGAAATGTTGTCTCACGCTGGGGAATTTTTTGCAATCGGCGGGGAAAAAATTGCAGTCGCCGGAATTAAAGACACCCGCCAGTAGCAGCAAAAGCTCTCTGTAAAGCAGCTGCAGCCTAAATCTCAATCTCATCACCGGCTCGGCCCTTCTGTGCAGTTGGGTGGTGGTTTCGCCACTACGGGTTTCCATGCGTATCAGGGTTTGAGCCATAATAGAATGTCAGGCGCCCCAATCCCAGGTAAGATTCCTGGCGCTATCATTTTACATTCAGTCAACTGATCTTTCACGAAGCAAGGTTTGCCTTCAAACTCTACATCACCCTCATTTCCTCCGATTCTCAAGTCGTACCCATTGAGGTCGCCTCCCATGCTGCCAAGGATTATGACCTCACCGAGCAGAGGTATGCAAAATGTTCTGGGTGTATTTTTTATTTATGGTTAGCCATTTCTACTGCATTCCTGCTTTGTAATGCGTGCCGCCTAAATGCTAGTTTTAGGGCAGGGGCATAATCGATGTCAAACTTTAACGCGATCAGGAGCTGAAACTTCATGCCATAGCCAGGAAGGGTTGGTAATGATGGCTTCAAATACCTGGATTGCATGTCCTTTCCAGAAGCCTTACTGTGGAATCTTTCAAATATTAATCATTAAGATACCTTTTGAACATTTTTTCATCCATCCAGTGGCCATGTTTCCCATGATTAGAGGTGAAGCTTCCCTTCTATAATTTTCACAGATGCTTTAATTTTGTGTTCCCTGAAGTTTAAAATTTCAAATCAATTTATTTTAGTCTGCCTAGACATAGCTGTAAATTTTTTAACCAATGCACCCGAGAGTGCTGCATCAATTCTTTCTCTCACTCACACAAGCATGCACGCACGTCACACATCATCTTGTTTGAAAAACTGTGCAACATTTATACAGATCATCAATCCGCTGCTTCAAGATCTTTAACCTCTTACTCATTCAGTGGCTTATTTGTGCAAAGATAAAAGGATTCAGTCCTATTCATGTGAAAAATAATTATTCATTCCTATGTGAAAATTATAGGGTGAGGTTTCGATCTGGTCACTCATGAGAAGCTCACCCAAATTCTCTGCACCCTTTTTTGTTTCTTTGGGGGGTTTAGAGTATGGCAAGCTATAATAACTAAAGGGCAACTTAGTTTTTCTTAAGGTCAGTGAATTAACCTTGGCAGTCAAATCTCCACCATCAGGGTATGTATGCTTTTAGCTTCTAGGTAATAAAATGCATCAGAAACAAACCCAAAACAGCAAAACAACAACAAAGAGGGCTGCAGTTATACTGATTTGTGAAGCATATCTCGGCACCAGCGGAGAACCCATGTGGCCCTAGGGTAGATGTCCAGAAACTCTCAAACCCTTGCTAAAACAAAACCTTCCAATCTAGTAAGCACAACCCTCCTCAAGATCTTGTCACAGAAAAACAAAATGGGTAAATGCAGATTTTTAATTTTAAATCGCTGCTGGATTCAAATCTTTTTCCAAGGATTTTCAAAATCAGAAAATTCGAGCAAAAGAACTCAATTTTCTACCAAATAAATTGATTTCCTGCTCATCTGACTTGTTATCTAATTAGGGATCCAGATTTGTTTGGAGATCTATCACCTCTGCATTCCCATTCCCTCTGTTGATTCAAACCAACCTAATTTATCACACTTGGTGGATAAAGGGTATTTATGCTTTTGATTGAACTTAAGAGGTTGAGGTCCTTGATAAAGGCCAAGGTCATTTATACTGATCAATTAGGTTAATGGGAGATGAGTCCCACAAATTACAGGATTAACTCTGAGGATTAGGTCAATTTCGAGGAGCTTGGGATCAACCCCAAGGGCAGCCAAGTCGACTAGCAGGGAATTTTATGACTTTTCAGAACCAGAGATAGTGACCAGAATGTAAGCATTCATTTTTGCATTGGGATGAATGAATTCAGTCAGCTTCAGAATTTATTCTTCATGGGATTTGCCAAAGCTACGTGTCTGGTCCTTCCTCATTTAAAACCTCAATATTCATTTAATGGATATTTTCCAATTCCCAGTTGTTCTGATAATTAACGCTAATCTAGGTTAGTTCATGCTTAATTTGGGCATATATATTTAATTAGCCTAGATTTACCTAAAATCGGTATTTTATCCTTTCCACCATGTAAATAATTTATTAAATGCAGTAGCAATGGATTTTTATCGAACACTTATATTTTTTCGAAAAAAATCATACACAGAAGACAGATATTAACATGGGCAAAACCTTTTGGAGAAGAAAACTGTTTCCTCAACTACAAAATGTACTACAATGGCCTTTTATGTTTCCTAGCTATTTTTCTCAGTTGAAATGATTTTGGAGAAATATATTTTATTGATTTGTGTTCTGTTATTTGATTTGGGAATGGCAGGCTAATGACAGTTACAAAATCTTCTTGTCCTCCTGCCATTGTGATTCCAATGGGGTGCCCCAACAGTGCCTTAAGTTTCTTCAGATATCTTGTTGGAGCCGGAGGACTAGTTAAACTAGCTGAAACCAAATCTAAGGAATTAGTTGATTATTAACCTTCATTTTGATTTGGATCACATTAATTGTAACAGTGCATGTTATGATTTGCATGGGCGGTACTCCCGTTTAAAGCAAGAGAATCCACAAAATATTCTTTTGAAAGACAATAGTTGATATCAGTGAAAGGTCCATAAAATATTCTCTATCTTGATCAATTTAATAATAATAATTTCACATGCTACTATTAAGTATTAAATCAATTTTACATTCGTTGCCCTTTTAAAGTGGCTTACGTGCAATAATTTGATCAAAATATTTTATCATATATTTATGGGCTAATAAAAAAGGCAGCATGGGTACATGCAGTAAGTGATTTGCACAAGGGCCAAGGATATAATAACAGGCTAGAGTGAATAAGTCAAGCCATCACCCTTACTTTTGCAATGCTGAATTCTTTGACCTCTACCTAGTGTTTTTCATGCATGACCAGATTTATAGTTAGTGATTTTAAAACTTCCAATGAATTTATGACTTTTTTCAGTACAGCAAAGCACTTTCGATTGCAATTTGCAATCCATCTAACCCATCCACTGCACCTGTTAAGGGTGCAACTGCTAGTGATATTCTGCTGTATACAATGATTTGATGGAGAAAGGATTGAAAGATAGAAGTAATGATTTTGTAGTAGGTACACCAATTTTTATGCTGCTCTTTGAAGGGCTGCGTTGCCACTGGCTGAGTGCATGCTTACATGATAAAAGAAGTGATTTGATTCAGGCAGATATGTTTTTTCAGAACAATCCAGTTAATTTCAATGGCAACTGTGGGTATATTGACGAAGAATGCCAAGTGTTTAATGAAATGAGGGAACAAAATTAAGGTTTGTGGACTAGTTGTTTCGATGATTTTATTTTGTGTTTTTATATTCAAATCGTTGTGGGCCTATTTCTAATAGACTCTTAGAAGCAGTAAGTTCTAGAGATTTTGCTGCTCTTCTAAGCTATTTGAAAAAGCATAATTGGTAATAAGTTTTTTTTTTTTGCATATATATTCGAAATTTCCATCTAATCTAGGTTATGCAAGGATTCATTCCATTGAATGTGGGTTAGGTTGAAATGTACACCATTGAATTTGGATTAACCCAAAACATACTTGACTAAATTTGGATTAGGTCAGCATGTATCTTACTGAATGTTGGTTAAGTATGTTGGACACTAGGAACACTGAGAGGGGGGTGGCGGAGGCAGGGTGATTCAGTGTTCCACAATATTTGAATTTCAAATCAGATCTAAAACTATTAACAATAATATTTAAGCGTTAATGGTATCCACAACATATAAATAGAAGGAAACATGCAAGCACATTAAAGAACACCATAACACCAAGATTTTTATGTGGAAACCTTGTTAAGGGAAAAACCACGGTGGATGTTAGTCCACAATATATACTTTGTTAAAAGTATGAACAAAAGGGAATGCACTTGCATTTAGGCACATTGCCTAGAGCTCACTGCTCAAAATAAGAAAGACTCACTGCCTTACAAAATGTTTGGGAATACAACAAAAAGGTTGAACTGAGAAAATAGCATCTCCAAATGCCTGGATTCAGTTCCAATGAAGCTCAGTTAAAATGATCTTCAGTCCTTCTGACTGACTCTGTTTTTTGCTTTGCTCCGCTACTCTGTTTTCTGCCCTTCTGCAACCCTTCTAATACTCGCACACACATCTACTTTGCTTTACACACATTCGCACATTTTCACACTTCTTTACACACTCAAAATGAATTACCGATCTCATATATATATATCCACGAACAAGGATTTCATTACTATATGTCGGTTTCACATAAGATGTAATATTCTTCCACATGTCGGCTCAAATCACCAATTAAAATTAATACGTACCCACACAAATCGGCTTGACTATAGTAGGGACCCAAATCAAAATTCCCAACACAAGAAATATTAAAACTGCTCCTTATACATCCGCGACACACTATATACACCAAGTTGACCATAATGAGAAAATAAACTATAAGTCATTCTACTGAATCTCCAAACTCATACACCGATCAATGCAACATTACAAAACTTACCAATAAGGTAACATACATGCTTAGCAAGCTTTCCTGGGGATCCACAACACAAAATAATGATTTAGTGAAGTATACTGACTGACTGACTAACCGGATATCCTGTTCTTCATGCTTTCTACTGGTAGTATGTTGTCTTCTACTTTTCTTGCTGGTATGAGCTACTTCTAAACTGCGGACCACACTAATGACTCCAGTTGCCATCAATGACAACACTAGAAGCCATAAACAATCTCCCAAAGCCATATGCCAACAATCTTCCCCTTTGGCATTGATGGCAACACTTAGTGAAAAATGACTAAGTGTCAGAACCAAAACTCAAAGCTTCAAAACACAACAAAACACTACTCCCCCTTTGGATGTCAAAGCATTTTTCACTGCATTCTCTCCCCCTTTGACATCAATGACAAAACTTTGCTGCTTTCTCTCCTATTGCACTCTCTCTCACTGCATTCTCTCCCCCAATTGATCAAAAAATTGCAACTACTGCTAAATTCATAAAATTATTTTATACTTATCTTTCATCTCCGAAAGAAATTTCTTCCAAGAGTCCACTGCAATCCCAATAGCTATTATCAGACTATTGTTTTTTGATGTCTTGTTGATGATCTGGACAAGGGATTCAGGAATGGTAATGGCTTCTTCCAGCTTTTCTCCTTTCTTCAGAACTTCAATCATTTGCTCCAGTCTACATTCGGTATGATCCTTCACTTTCCAGAAAGTATCCATAAGAGTGTTTTTGGCAAAGTGAACCTTTATATGCTCAACTTGCAGCTCATGAATCTTCTTCTTAACTGCTCCATCCTGGTCCTGAACCATACTATAGTTCTGACAATTTTGATTAACTCATTCTCAATTTGCTCCAACTTGTCCTTATATTTACCAACCGCATGAGGCCACCTAAGATAGTAATTGTAGATCTTATTTGTTGAGTCAATGCATTGTCTTAACACATTCATTTTCTTTTTCAGTTTGGCGAGAGATAGCCTAAACTGCTCCTTCAGATGTAGGATTATCTCATCTTCTTTCTTGTCCAGAGACACAGAGTCCATAGCCTCCCTGATACATTCAATTAATTCTTCTGGAAGTACATTCTTCAAACTCTCCAATTCAATGTTGTTAGCAATAAAGTATCTTCCTAGAGTGTCCTCAATGAAGTCATGTTCATATGATGGTCTATTTATCCATATGTCAGTTATCTTTTGCATTCCATCTTCTTCCTAAACAATCTGCAGTATCTTTGCTTTGAATAAAGTGCCTTTTTCATCACTTTCTTTTGCTATTAGCACATCCGGTTCAATTGGTGACAACTTCGTGTGATCCAGAACCAACTACACATAGGGGGACAAAAGATTTTCATGAAAACTCCCCTTAGGCCAATGGCCTAAAATCAATTGCTGGATGAATTACCGGAGGGAGCTTCCGGTACAGCCTTATTACCTTCATCAGATTCACTCTTCTTTACCCATATTTTCTTCATCTAATCTCTTATCTCTTCCACATATGCTTTTCCTTTTCCTTTGTCGTCTTTTTGTGAATTTCTTCATTGATATACTAGACCTCTTCTATCCATGTTTTTGTACTTGCAAAATCTTTCAATGTGACCAAATTTGTTACAGTTGTAACACACTAGATTTTTCTGTCTGTACCATCCATTCCACTGATTTCCTCCTAGTCTGCATTGATTAGCAACGTGTCCAAATTTTCCACAAGTGTAGCATTTAACATTCCTTATATTGACAAACATACTCCTACATTCAATTGACTTATGACCAAACTTTTTGAAATTAAAACACTGACCAAAAAATGATGGACTGCCAGAATTTATCTTACTTCTACACTGAGAAGCCATTTGTCCAAATTTATTACAAGCAAAGCAGTAAGCATTAAATTTATGAGCATTGGGTTGCCTTATTGGATATCTTCTACCTTTGTTCTTTTGAGTTTTCTTTTCAGAGTCCTTTTGTTCAGATCTGGAGCTCTCATCTTTCACATAGCCAAGACTTCGCTTGTCATTTGCATCCTTTTGTCCTTTAGTCATCTCATCAAACTTAGCATAACTCGTCCTAAACTTCTCCTTGTATTCATTTGCTGTAGCAAGTTCATCTCTGAGAATAACTATTTGTCTCTCAAGCTCCTGTTTTCCTGTGTATTGTTTCTGGATTGTTGCAGTTCAATTTCCAATTGAATGAATCCACTATTAACTTTGTTGCATTCCTCAGACTTTTTTTTCAAGGACTGGGCCAGATTCTCTTCATTATTTTTTCTTTCTTCAATCTCTTTAGTTAGCTTCATCGCCACAGATTCCATTTCAAGCTTTAGGGCAACATTGTCCTTGTTGAGATTATGGATGCACAGCCCCTGAAGCTCCAAAATCTTCAATAAAGGACCTTTGCCATGAAAGATAATTAACCACAAAGGAAAGTGTTGCAACTATGGAATGCTGAATAAAGATTCTATATTGATATGATATGATGTGATGATATGTTACACATGAACAAAATGCCTGATTATATAGGCAAGAAGGAAAACCTAAGATGCAAGAGATGTTGCCATGTGTCATGATCTAACAACATGTGACAACATGAGAACCCCATCTAGAAAATTATTAAATGCTGAGATAAGTTCTAGGACAACTCATCTTCTAGAAAGAATTTTATCCTTACAAACATGGAAGGGAATATTACCCTATTTATTAAATGATTTATTAAAATCTAACCTAAGACTAAATGATGCGTGACCTAAGTTAACTTATGCTAGTGTAATAATTAATTAATTAATTAATTACACTAACACCCCCATAAGTTCAACTTAGGGAGGAAAATGCAATGATTATGCAAGAAGATGATGGGTCTCGGCTACGAGGCCATGTTAGGTACCCATGTACATGAAGATGCAGAAAATCTCCCACAACCGAAGAAAAGGGGAAAACCTAGTGGGAACAAAACCCCTTCCCAAAAAGGAGATATAAAAGCAAAAAAGATGGAAGAGTGATGTTTGGAGGACTCAACATTATCCCCCCAAGGACTACAACCATCACATATATACAAAGAGATCAAAAAAAGCATGTGGACTAGATAGCCCCCCCCATAAAGGAGAGTAGTCCCCTCTAGAATGTCTTCAAGACTAGTGATGAACTGATAAGCCAAGTCAGATAGACCTGAAGAGAACCCATCCATGTACCACAAGTTTGAAGAAGTGAATGTATCCATCCTTGCTGAAGCAAATCTCAACTGAGAGGTGTCGAAGGAAGAAAATGGTGCCATGCAAAGAGCCAAGTCAAGCCAGCCTCCACAACCCTGGCGAGGAGGGGGTGATGATGTACTTCCTACCCTTCAGTCTGGAGAGTCAGGAGCAGGTTGATCTCGATCCCAGAATTTGGTAAACTTATATACCTTGGAATGATGATCTGCTTGTCCATAGGCAACAAGGACATCAAACCTATCCCTGATGATGGCAAGTTCTGAAGTGAACTCAATGCTCAATCCCTCTTGACCAAGTTGATAGACAAACAACATATCATGAGCAATCTGAGGAATGTAGACAACATCTTCCAACCTCTTTCCATCAAGAGCAACATCACAGATACCAACAACATATACAATATCTGCATTTGCTGTAAACATTCTGTCAAAGTTGGCAGGCCTCAGAGTATCGCACAAAATATGTTGTTGAGAAGAAGTGACATGCCGGGAAGCATCAGAGTCAAGTACCCATCCTTCTCTGTTATCAACCAAAGTAGTTATCAAAGCATTCCCCTTACCAAGATTTTCAACAGTGGCAATTCCGACAATACCTGATGATGCCTCTTCATGAGAGGGGGAGTGAGGAGATTTGATTGTAGTAGGAGGGAGAGAGATGTTGTGATCTCTGAGTATCTGTCGTAGCTCATGTATCTCTCTCTTGAAACATGTATCCTCAATGTGACCAAGCCCATTACAGAAGTTGCACTTGGGCCTCTCCCTCTTTGGCTTGTCTTCCTTATGCTGTGATGATGATTCAGAAGAAGCTCCTGCCTTTGATTTTCCTTTGTGCTTGCTCTTTCCTTTTGATGGTCCTGCCACCAATGCATGGGATTTTGTGGATGTATCAGCCTGATTGAGCTTGGACTGTTCTTGAGTCAGTCGTTCACAAAATGTCTCAAATGATGGCATAACAAAGCTATCACCAAGACCATCCATGGTGGAATAGAAAGAGGTACCAAAGTAGGAGAAGGAACCTCTTATCTTAGATAGAATCATGAATATACACTCTTTGTCAGATTTATCTTTGCCACACCCAGAAAGCTGAGTCCTTAAAGACTTGAACCTTACTAGGTAGTCTTCAATGGAAGGAAATTGATCAACAGTGAGTGAAGCAAGTTCAACCTCCAATTGCAAAGCTCGTACATCACTAACTGAACCAAAGAGATCTTTGAGCTTGTCCCAAACCTCCTTGGGAGTCTTGCACCCCTCAATATGGAAGAATAAAGAGTTGGAGACATGTAGAGCAATGAGCCCCATAGCCTTTTCACACTTAATCTGATGCTGGAATTTTTCATATTCTTTGGTGAGATGAGGCTGATTCTCATTCAAAGTGGACCAGAGTCCCTTGGACCAGAGAAGTCTCTGCATACTAACCTTCCATGTGTGATAGTTATGAGGAGTAAGAATCTTGAATCCCGTGTCAACCATTAGAGGAGAACAACAATCCAAGAAAAAATATTTCTAACAAAAAATGTTGAAAGCGGATAACTGATGAACAATCAACTGAAGTGAAGCCTTTGAAACAAACTGAAAAGCTAGAAATCACCTCTAAACCCAAAATTAGGGTTTCCATTTCAATTGAGAATAATTTTTAATAGAAGCAGAATCTGGAAAAACAAAGCACACCTTTGGAAAGTAGACTTAGAGAGCTTTCCAACAATATATCGTTTGCAGATTTTTGATATCGTATGCGGAAGTTATGCCTTCTGGAAGATTTCTGCCTGAAAGAACATGTACTGGCTAACCAAGTGCAAAATTGAAGCGCTTGGGGGCTAAAAAAAATTACGCCCTTGGTTGCTGATAGGACCGCAGGCTGCGCTGGCAGTTTTAAGAAAAAGCTCAACCGGATCGGCGGCGTCGGAGCAGCGGTCGGGTGGATCTAGCGGGTGGTGCGACCAGTGGGTGGTGTCATCGCTCAGAGGTAGCGGAGCCCTCGGTTACCAATGGGATCGGGGCTGGAGCGGACGGGGCTGCAGACTTTGGCGGGAGCACGAACGGCGGTCGGTGTCCAATGAACGGGGCGTGGGAACCAATGTCGGTGATGGTTGCTGGGAAGAAGACTCCAGTGAGAGCTCGAACAAACGACGGTCGGTGGGACGATTGACGGGACCCCTTGATGTGACGGGGCCAACAGAGTTTGCAAAGTCGGTGAATGCCGACGACTTCAATTTTTTTTTGAATATTGCAATTTATTTGCAATTCAAAAAATTAAAAATCAAATGCCGATATAATATATTGAATGTTGACTGCTAAAATATAAGCCACAGACTATATGCGCAGGAAAAATATTTCTGCCGATTGCATAATTTAATTGCAAGTCGCTCGCAGTTTTTGATTTTTGCAAAAGACTATAAAAATTCACCCAAAAATAGCCTTTTTTTTTATTTTTCTAAAAAAAAAATTGCCTTTGAAGAGGACTGAGAGGGGAGATTTTTTTCCTGCAAATGTGTACGGATAGGACAAAAAATGCAAACCCTAGATTGTACCTCAGAGGCTCCCGGATGATATAACTCCGATTTTGGGAAATGAACAAGTGTTCTATGGGTTTTGAGGCCTTCTGGACACAATGGAGAGGTCGGAGAGAGCCTGATGTGCACCAGAAATTAGCTTGGCTCTCGGGTAGAACCAACTAGCATGCAGCATAAAACTCCAAGCCTGCAAGAATCTTGCACTCCAACTTCCTGGATCAAGGGTTGATGTTTCACTGGACAAGCTCTGATACCATGTTGAGATTATGGATGCACAGTCCCTGAAGCTCTAGAATCTTCAATAAAGGACTTTTGCCATGAAAGATAATCAACCACAAAGGAAAGTGTTGCAACTATGGAATGCTGAATAAAGATTCTATATTGATATTATATGATGTGATGATATGTTACAAATGAACAAAATGCCTGATTATATAGGCAAGAAGGAAAACCTAAGATGCAAGAGATGTTGCCATGTGTCATGATCTAACAACATGTGACAACATGAGAACCCTATCTAGAAAATTATAAAATGTTGAGATAAGTTCTAGAAGGACAACTCATCTTCTAGAAGGAATCTTATCCCTACAAATATGGAAGGGAATATTACCCTATTTATTAAATGATTTATTAAAATCCAACCTAGGACTAAATGATGCATGACCTAAGTTAACTTATGCTAGTGTAATAATTAATTAATTACACTAACAGTCCTTAGCAAGCTTTTCACACTCTTCTGTTATTTTTTTTAGGGTTTGATTCAGATGAACATCTTTTGGGCCTTTGCTTTCTTTTGCTTCAACTAACCACATAATTCCTTCCTCTTTTCCCTTGACTCATTTATTTTATCCTTCAGTGATTGAATGAATTTTTCTGCAGCCACAAGATTTGTTTTTAGTTCCATGACCTCAGCTTTAGACTGATCAAGATCATCAAGCGCCACCATAAGTTGTTGTTGAAGACCACTTGCGTCCATTGTAATCCAAGATCCACCTCAAGTTGTTAAAATTTAGAAGAGGAACCTGCTCTGATACCAATTGTTGGACATTAGGAACACTAAGAGGGGGGGTGAATCAATGTTCCACAATATTTGAATTTCAAACTAGATCTAAAACTATCAACAACAATATTTAAGCTTTAATGGTATCCACAACATATAAATAGAAGGAAACATGCAAACACATTAAAAAACACCATAACACCAAGATTTTTACGTGGAAACCCTGTTAGGGGAAAAACCACAGTGGATGTTAGTCCATAATATATACTCTATTAAAAGTATGAATAAAAGGGAATGCACTTGCATTCAGGCACACTGCCTAGAGCTCACTGTTCAAAATAAGAAAGGCTCACTGCCTTACAAAATGTTTGGGAATACAACAAAAAGGTTGAACTAAGAGAATAGCATCTCCAAATGCCTGGATTCAGTTCCGATGAAGCTCAGTTAAAATGATCTTTAGTCCTTCTGACTGACTTTGTTTTTCTGCTCTGCTCTGCTCTACTCTGTTTTCTACCCTTTTGAAACCCTTTTAATTCTTGCACACACATCTACTCTGCTTTACACACATTCGCACATTTTCACACTTCTTTACACACTCAAAATGAATTACTGATCTCATATATATATATATCCGCGAACAAGGATTTCATTACTATATGTCGACTTCACATAAGATGTAATATTCTTCCACATGTCGGCTCAAATCACCAATTAAAATTAATGCGTACCAACACAAGTCGGCTAGACTATAGTAGGGAACCAAATCAAAATTCCCAACACAAGAAATATTAAAACAACTGCTCTTTATACATCCGCGACACACTATATATACTAGGTCGACCATAATGA
This sequence comes from Sequoia sempervirens, assembly GCA_007258455.2. Taxonomy (NCBI): domain Eukaryota; kingdom Viridiplantae; phylum Streptophyta; class Pinopsida; order Cupressales; family Cupressaceae; genus Sequoia; species Sequoia sempervirens. The sequence continues at coordinate 46,584,646 of VDFB02000007.1, forward strand.
GAAAATAAACAATAAGTCATTCTACTAAATCTCCAAACTCGTACATCGATCAATGCAACATTACAAAACTTACCAATAAGGTAACATACATGCTTAGCAAGCTTTCCTGGGGATCCACAACACAAAATAATGATCCGGTGAAGTATACTGACTGACTGACTGACCGAATATCCTAATCTTCATGCTTTCTGCCGGTAGTATACTGCCTTCTACTTTTCCTACCGATATGAGCTACTTCTAAACTGCGGACCACACTAATGACTCCAGTTGCCATCAATGACAACACTAGAAGCCATAAACAATCTCCCAAAGCCATATGCCAACAAAGTACTCTGTTAAATACAGGTTATGTAGAATAAACTCTATTGAATATGGATAAGGTCGATAAATCTATTGAATTTGATCAAAAACTTCTACCAAATATGGATTAGTTCAAAATAGACCCTTTTGAATCTGGTTACGTCTAAATTTACCTCTTAAAATCTTGGTTATACTAGAATGTGCTCCATATTCATTACACCCCAACCTTGTTTGATGGGGTTGTGGTCATCCTTTACCCCAACACTATGTGCAGGCAATGTTGTGTGCATTCCTTATCTTTGGTGAGGGGGTTTTGAATCATGCTTCTGCACAATTTGGGTGGTCTTCATCAACAACATTATGTGCATACCTTATTGTTGGAAGGGGGTTTCAAACCACATTCTTAACATTATGGGTGGGATTTGAACTATATTAAGGGAGTGATGCCAGTATGTGGGCACCTTATGTTCATGGGTTTATTATGCCTATTCAAAGACACATTTGCCAACCAAAATTTATACAATATGTTGAAGCTAAGATATTCATTTAATTGTTAAACTGATTTGGAAAGCCATTATACATTGTAGGGCATTTTAAACCTAAGGAAAATAGGGTATGTCCATGGCTTGGGCACTATGCCATCAACTTATGGTGCTCCTACATGTATAATGATATGATTTCATGCATTTGACTAGCAATATTGATTATATTTTCACAAACTAGCTTTGAAAGGTGCATCAAATGAGTAAAAAAATGGTGGCCCTTCACTTCTAGAACAATCACAACTAGTGGAACCCAATCAAGTTTTGCCTCTTATCCCCCTAGTGTTATGTAAATACAAGTTTTTGTCATTATGATTATGCCACAAACATTTGGACTATCACTTAATTTTTTGTTTATTTGCTTTCTAATGTCAATTTTTAACTTCCCATTATTTAGATTTGTACATCTTTGGTTTTGATAGCTTTGGTTGTGGGAATTGAATCTATCATTAGACATGTTATTTGCTCTTTCATGTATATCCCTCTACTTTCATTTCACAAGTTGATACAATCATTAATGTAGTAGGTCTGTACTAGCCCAGTCTAGGTTTTCCAAGGAAGAACTGCAAATGCAATTGTCATTTTGTATAGCAATACAAGTTCTGAATGCATGAGCATATTGTGATAATTTCATAATCAGTTGTCTCCTAAATTGTATATTTCATTTCTCTTATGAATATAAATTGATCAAGGATCATTTTTGTTCTTCGTTGCAATTTTCTGCAAATGAATATTACTTATATAGCTTATATTCGAGTAGTAGATTAAACTATTGTATTAGAGATCTTAAGGGTTATGAATGTATACAAGGATTGTTATGTTGAGTTGGTTCTAAATTATGAAGGATATCATTGTAAGGTAGTGATATACAAGCTTCCACTGAATTTGTTCAAAGTTTGTTATCTAAAATATAATTGCATTTCTCTTTGACTTTGTGGCCTAGGTTTAAGGCACTAGTTTAGGTACAAATACTAGTTATATGTCCATGGTAACTATATTTTAAAATCAATCTCCCTTTATGTTATATCTTATTTCTTAATGTCATCGTATGTTCTCAGAGCTAGTAAGTAATAGTTTCCAAGAATCTAGCCAATTGAGTTAGTTCTACTTGTAATTCTTGGCCATTTTAAGAGAACATATCTGTGTTAACAATATCTTGATATGAATTATATACATTTTCATTTGATATTGTAAAGGATCACCCTCCTAGGTCTTACAAAGCCTAAAGTGTAGAGGAGAAAATTGTCAAATCCTTCTCCTATTCGTTGGCCAACCTCTTGAAACATTTGAGCATTAGAATTGGCTATTCTTTATATAGTTTCAATAATCAGTTAGAACTCAAAAGTAAACCAACACCACTTTCACCCTTCCTATTTATTATCATGGCGAAGGATTCAAGTAGATTAATCAAAGAAGAAATTGAACTGAACAAATGAAATGACATCGGGATAAGGAATGTCACAATAGAAACCACTCATGCTTTTTTTGCAGATGCTACTCTACTCTTTGGTAAAGCATCCTTAGATGAAGCTCGGGTAATCCAAAATGTAATTTCTTCATATTATTTAGCTTTAGGATAAGCAGTTAATGTAAACAAATCCAAAATCTTCTTTTAGAATGTGTCTCCAAGGGTCAAGAACAAATTTTTTAATTTAATGGGATATTCTTTAGATACCCTACCATGCAAATATTTAGATATCCTACTATTCTTAAAAAATTCCAAAAGGAATTCTGGAAAACCATCCAAACATCTATTACCAATAGAATCAATTCATGGAAAGGTTAATGGTTAACAACGGTGGGTAAGATTACTCTAGTGAAAGTTGTTCTTAATGTTATTCCTAATTACTTGATGATAGTTCTAAAAATTCCAAAACATGCCATTGTTGAGATTTATAAGCATCTTAGGCATTTTATTTAGACAAATAACCTACACAGTAAAAATAAACTTCCTCTTATTTCTTTCAAAAAAAGGTACTTCCAAGTTTAGTGGTGGAGCTTGTATCCAAAATATGGAAGCTAAAAATATTGCCCTTGGGGCAAAATTAATTTGGAGAATATACAAAAATCCCTCTACAAAATGGTGGAGAATTATGTTGCTAAAATACTTGGACTCACAAGATTGTGAAAGGATATTTACTATAGCAAATCCTCCAAGGGGATCTAAGATGTGGAATTTTCTCATCTCTTGTTGAGACTTGATCCCCCCCACCTTTCTTGGGATATTTGTAATGGATAAAAGGTTTCATTCTAGGATAAGTTCTAGAATGGTCACAAACCTCTTTGCCAAAATAATGCTCCATAAAAAACCAAGCCTACTCTAATTCAATCATGGGATCTCAAACTAAAGGATTATTTCATAGCGGATACATCTTCTTCTCCCCCAAAGGTCAAATGGAAGTCTATTATGTATTTCCTATTCTCTTTGGAACATAAAACTTACTTTGTAGTTCAATTAAGAAAAAGGCAGATCTTCTATTCAAAATAAGAAGATGAACTAAAGTGGTTGGGGTCAAAAATTGGCCAGTACTTAGTTAGGGAAGGCTACAAAGTATTAATAGAGGAATAATCTCAAATGCTTTGTCCTATCAAGCTATGTTGGGGCTTAGCTTGCCTCCTAAAAGTGGGAGCATTCTCTTGGTTATCATAAAAAAATAAGATTCTGATAGGTATGCATTTCTATATGTTAGGAATTATTACTTTATTACCATGTGTGTTGTGTGGGGTTGCATATGAAGACAATGAGCATCTTTTTTTGAATTGTAACCTCTCATATTATTACTAGAAATGGATTTAGAATACGCTTTGTTGGTCAGGTAACTTTACCAAAGTCTCTCCTACAACTCTTTTAATCTTAGTCCACCCCCTTGAAAAACTCTACTCTTGTTGCTCTTTAGGAAATGAGTCCATCAATACTCATTCGACAGTTATGGATGAAAAGGAACAACCGCATCTTCAAAAAGAAAAGTAACAATCTCTTAGAAGTGATAAAAAAGATTGAATGTTTCAATTTTGAAAATATAATGACATACCTTCTTAGGTCCATCCCCTTGAACAAAGTTTTTTCCTCCCGGTATAGTTTGGTGTTGAAAAAGTGGCAATTTTTAAAACCCCTTCCTCAAAATGGAGCATATGTGCGGAAAAATATACCTATTAGAAGCTTAATCAAATGGATCCCTCCTCCAACCAATGTTTACAAGCTTAATTTTGATGGTGCTTCTAGGGGGAACCTAGGGAAATTTCGAGTTGGGGCTATCATTAGGGATCATATTGGTAAGGTCATTTCAACTGATTTTATAAAACTCTCAAATGAAACAAACAACATTGCAGAGGCTAATGGTATTGATCAAATTGAATTTGGCTATAAAAAAGAATATTTTATCCTTATAGATTGAGGGTGATCCAATGGTAATAATAAATATATTAGCTCATAATTTTTCATTAAATTGGAAACTAGATTATATTATTGCTCATATTAATAAGGCTCTTATGAAATTTACCAATTTTAAAATTATGCATTGTTACATAGAGGCAAATTCATTGGCTGATAAGTTGGAAAATTTAGAAATAGAAAATCACAATGATTTTCTCGAATTGGATCATGAAAAGATTGACTATCTCCTCTAGCACTAATTAACAATATCATAAAGAATCAAAATTGGTAATTGTTGATTAATAAACAATTATTGAGTTGCACTTTTCATTCCAAATGCCACTTATTAATGGGTTAGCAACATTATGTGTGTGGGTATTAAATTTTATCAAAGTGTGGATTAAAATGGATTTAGTTTCTTTGTGGCTACAATTTCGCTATTCTCAATAATATACTACCTATGTGTAGACCATTTATTATCATTAACCTTTTTATTGTGTTTGCTTTGTGTGATGAATAAATGGTGGCTAAATAGTGCAGTTTGCTGCCTATCTGGTTGGCGATCAAGTTGTAATATTCATGGGAATATTAGATGTAATCTAAATTATTTATTCTCCTTATTTATTATCCATAATACCCTCACTTCTCTACTTATATCAGCTTCATTTCTTCAAACCGAGTTCATATCTCTTCTAAATTGTGGGTGCTTATTTGGTATTGATACACATAAAATGTTAAACAATAGAGTTTGTCTACGCCTAGAGTTGGTCTAGGAGGTGCCCACTACTGTCAGCCCTTTCAATAGAGAGAAATTATGCTCAATTGTTTAAATTCAACTGCAACAAGGTGGAAACAAGTGATCCATCAAGTGATCAATGCTAAATATTTAATGGATCCTTTGTGTTACTATTCATTTTCTATGATTGCAGCTGCTTTTCTTTCCAACTCAATGGATCTTTTAAAATTTTCATTTGTGGTTTATTTGATTTGCCAAAATTTTGTTTGGGGTACAATTTTCAGTGATGCTCAATTGGTTGAACCTCTTGAATATTATGACATTTTTTAGGGTATTTACCCTATTGGTGGCATCTTTTTTGGTTCTCCGCTTCTTTCTTACTCGGAGGTAAGATGTGTTTGAAATGTGTTCACCACTGGCCTTCTCAAAAATTATTGACTAGTCTTCCACTCTACAATGAATTCTCATAGCCATATTTTTTAGCAAGAGGCTATGAACAACATAAAGTTGATATTCTCTACTCTCTATACTATGATGGCTCTCAAAGATTTCAAGGTTACTATGTTAAACCATCCCCCACCTGCACCTATCAAAGATTTCAAGGTTACTATGTTATGATGGTTCTCACCACAATAACGACTCCAATCTCCAGTCTATGGATGAACTTGCTTCCAGTGGCCACAACAATAACTAACTCATGTTTTGAAGTTCTCTTTTGGTTTCCTTTGTAATGGCATAATATTTGTAATGGTTTTTTGTTTGGGGGTGTCTATCTTTTGCTTCTTTGGCATTGTCTTTTTCGTGTTTAGCAACCATATTTGTTATGACAACTTTTATGTACCAAATTTTATAATATTAATAATATTTATAGGTGCTTAGCACCTTTTATCAAAATAAATAAATAAATATTTAGCTACTTGAAATGAAATCTTTTGAAACTGCTTGACTATTTCTCTTAACTTCCAAATCTTTTTAAACAATTTCAAGTAATCCAAATTCTTAAGTTTAATCTATGTGGTAATCTTTATTTTTACAGAATGTAATACTTTCATGTAATGTCCCCTTTTTAGCTTGATCCTATTTGTTGAGGAGTTAGCCTATTATTTTGACCCTCATAGGCTAACAGTTATGGATAGAGGGTCCTTTGTGGCAGTTACCCGGTGATTAGAGACATTACTCCTCAGCTAGATTCAGGTTTTGGCCTTTGCACAAGTTATTTGACTCAGATTGACACACTTACTATTTATAGTAAGTTACTATTTTAGGAGAGTCAGGGTTTCTAATAATAGCAGGGAACCTGAACAAAGCATAATTGCAATGTCGACCTCTGATTGGACCTTTGCAGTTGTTTCAGGACTCAGTGGAGTGTGCTTACTATTTATAGTAAGTCAACTATCAGATTTTACTATCTTTGGCAGGGTGTCAGATCATTCAATATTTGGCAGATATGACCTTGGTTTCAATTGACATGGCCAGTTAACGGATATTTAAGGAGATATTAATATTAAATGTGTCATTAATGATTTTAATTAAAAAAGGTTTATAATATAAAGTTATAATATGACTTTATATTAAAAGGAAGTTATAAATTAACTTTATATTCGAATGGGGCCAATGACACATTAAAAGTGTATTTAATGATATTAAATGATTATGTGCACATAAACTAAGGTAATGAGAAGACATTAAATGCAAGATGAAGATTATAATATTTAAATGATTTTTAAAAGCCAAAATGGGTCGATTTTCTCAAGGAGGCTATAAAAGCTTTCAAAGGGAAAAAATAATTCATTATGATGATTATTCAACTTTTTCTAAAAACTTGAAAGCTTTGGAGTTTGTGAGAAACAAGGGTTTCTGCAGATTACCAGCCATTGGAGAATGAAAACTCTTCGATGTGCAACATTCTGAGGTTGTGAGAGATCAGCTGAAGTTTGCTAATTAGAGTGGCTTCATTTAGGAGTCATATTTGTGCGAATTTGATGAAGTTTTACAAGCATTTCAGAGGGGTTTCAAGTGATATTCATTGCAGACTTGAAAGATATTAATCGCTGCCATTATCAACGGTTCTGGGCACTCAATGTGTAGGTCATACCACTGCTACAACCAGTCGTATAGTCCTTGCAGCCAAGGTGTGTTTACCAAGGAGTCAAAGCGCCTACATTTTGGAGCTTAAATCTCTTCTAAGGGTGGCGTCTAGGGTATAGAAGGATTAATTGATTAGATTTGAGGTGGGAAAGGCATCACATCAAGTAGGTTGTACCTTTCATGCTTGCTGCCATCCATTTCCAAATTTTTGTAAGGGTTTCATTAATGCAAATTCGGGTATGCCTTTGTATGAAATAAGCTTTGTGAATGTTATATTATCAATAAAAGTCTATTGTAGCTTCTTTGAATTAGTTTGCTTGAGTTCTTGTTGTTTTTATTTCAATTTCCTTTCGCCTGACAACTTTATTTCAAAAAAATCATAAAAAAGCATGTATGACCAAAAATACAAAGAAAACTACAAAACCATCAAAACAAGAACAAATTGACATTATCCAGCATAGTTTGGCGTTGAGAGACACCAGGTCTCTTACATTTCACATAACATAAACATTCAAAAGAACATACAAGAGAAAATCACAACATACACAAACTTAATCTATAGGTGTAGATTGTACGAACACAATTACTTAAACATAAACATGAGGACAAATCAAAATAGTTATCTTTGTCATGTTATTATAATTTCTCAATTGAGTGGCTAGCTATCTAGGGGACACAATTCTTCAATCTACAAAATCATTAATAATTGCACAATGTGGTCATAAATAGAAAATAATATGGGTAAATTAATAGAGTGATTCTATATTATTTTATGCATCAAAATTTCTTGTCTACTATCTACTAGAAATAGAAATTATATATATATATATATATATATATATATATATATATAGTGATCTAGTACCTAAACTATAGCCTCATGAGTAGTATCCATCGATGTTGTCATGAGTCTATTACATAAGTTATTCAATACAAGATTAAATTTGCATTTAATAATTCAATTTATCTAGAAGAGATCATCTTTGAATAGAAGTTTTCCATATTTACTGTCTTCTAGAGACTCAACAGTTCTTTGCATCTCTCTCCAAGACATAATACAACTTCCTTCCGAGCTCTTCCCATACTAAATTTGGATTGTGACAATTCTAGAGTTTTTGTGGCTATTATGAAACTTTTGGAGATGTGGCACAATTTTCATCTTGTGTGGAATCCATCTCACTAGAACATTGCCTATTACCCTATTTTTCATAGAAACACAACTTTCTACCATAATCATCAACATTAAAAATCCTTATTTGACATAGAGAAGATAATAGGCATACATACATTATTATCAATCAAGATATTAGATAATTTAATATATAATCATATCAATTCCAACATGAAAAGTATTATGGATGGTTGAGAAATGGAAATTGTATCCTAATTATAATGTTAATATTTTTACTTTATAACCAACCACTATAGAGATGCCAAGAGCAAATCGAGTTCCTCATCGATCAATGCCTCAAAGAGGTTTTCATTGATATACATGCCATTTTTCTCTCTTTCTATGTGCTTCAATGAGGTTTTCATTAGGGGACTTTAATTTTTATTTTATACTTTTTGTATTTTTTAAAATAATTTAACTCATTTTTTCTTTTCTTCTAATGTTCCCACCTTAATTTAATAAATCATATTTATTTAATTAAATTAATCATTTCTCCAACATTCTCCAATAAATTAAATAAATATACTGATATTTATTAATTCGTCTAAAATCCCCCTCATCATTTGTTAAATAAATAAATCAAGTTTAGTCAACTAATTGATCATTTATACTTTCCTCCATAAAAAAATAATTAAAATTATCAAAGATCAACCTTACACATGGCTCCAAGTACATAAGACTTGTAAAATAACCTTTTCAATCTCTACCCATTATCGAGATTTGATCAAATCTCCACCCTTGATTTCTCCTCCATCCTTGCTTGCCCTAATCACATGCACCAATCCCATTAGGCATGCCATAATGTGATCACTAAAATATAAGGTAAAAAGATAGGAAATAAACATCAAATGTGAATCCTACCCTATATGGAGCATGCATCTCCAATAGAGTTAAATGAATGCAAATCATAATAAAAAAAAACTAATAACACTGCAAAAACTTTTGATGACCTAAGTGTTATGCTCCAAGTGATGGTTGATGGTTGAAGTGGAATGTAGTTGGACAATTTTATAGCATAACCACATTGCATTCAATTTTATTCCCTTAAAATGACTTGTGAATGGGTCAATTCATAAATTTTAGATAGGTTGGATGAATGAATGAGATGGGACCTTGTGAGATGGAGGGTTAGGGTTGATCCTCAAGTAGGGGGAATGAGAATATGACAAGTGGTAGCATGTGATTTGTGCACATGATTAGGGAAAGGATGGGGAAAAAATGAAGGATGGAGATTAAAAGGGTTCTTTTCGAAGACTTTTCAAGGTTGACCTTGATTATTGTTATCAAATATAGTGGAGGAATTTATAAATGGTTAGTTAACTAAACCTAATTTATTTATTCAATGAATGATGAGGAGGATCTTAACGAATTATATAAATATTATTGTACTTATTTAATTTATGAGGTAATATTAGGAAAATGATTGACTTGATTAAATAAATTTAAATTATTCAATTAATATGGTAACTTAGAAGAAAATGTTGAATGAGAAATTAATTTGATAAATAAGGGCAATTTATTCAACATGAATGTTGGATGAAATGTTAGCTTGGTTAATTAAATAGTAGAAAATATTTAATAAACATGATAAGAATGATCAAATGGATTAATTAAGCAAATGTTATTCACTTAATTAATGTTAGGAACAAATCCATGAGATAGTCCTAATGTGATGATGATGGAAATATGACAATGCATTTTAGGTGTCTATACCTTTGACTATTGTGCTTTGTGAGTTTACAACAAATCATATCCACAAGTGTTTTGGTGTTGAGTCATGTAAAATTTACATGTTTATCTTTATGTGTCCCTATTTGACATGATTACCAATGCGATGTTGAATATGTATATTGTATTGTGAGATCTACAAGTTGTACAATTTTGTAGGTTGCTTATACTTGCAAATTGCACGGATAACTCAAATGTGGGTCATCTATACCCTTAACTATTTTATTGTGTATTTGGATTCCATTTGGTTGGCTTGGCTTGGTCACCTAGGTATTGGTTTGGTTGTCATTATAAGGTAGATAGATCTTCTTACATGATAGAATTATGTTGTGGGACCTAGAATTGTTGAATATATGGTACAAATATGTGAGATTTAGTGGAATTTTGATGCAAGTACATTAGGTGGTGATCATGGTGTCATGGAGGTTCCTTGTACACTTGAAGCTTGTAACATACACAACTTTCTAAATATTAAATACTTTATGAATTACCATAGAAGTAAATAATCATATACTAAAAATAGGATAGTAATTTTTTTAATTTTTATATAACATTATTTGAATTGGTCCATAAATAAATGTTTACTATAACTTTTGAATTTTTAATATAATAATTATAATTTAAAAAACAAGATAATATTTTCTTTTACAATACATAGATAAGTTTTCATTTAAAGTATACAAGTTTACAATACACAGTAAGTGTTATAAATTCAAGTCTTCCACATCACCCAAGTGTTTTACCTCCAACTACAGACCAATGGTCCCCCTCTCACCTTTCAACTCCAAAAGTGGCCCTACCCTTCTCAAAGAGTATAGGCAAAGGAACCAACAAATAAATTCCATCTAAGTCCTATTTGTGTCCTACATGTATAACCAATCAACCATACAACTTTAGACAACTTCTAACTAAGTATGACCAATCTGACTAGATTATGCAATCTAGAACACTATGAACTGACTAATGCAAGCAAAGACTTTTGCATTACTTTTGCCAAATTTTTGAAATAAAACAAACACTTCCATAGGAAATGTAGTTGTGAGTTCAGACACCTCTAACTCAACTTGGAAATGACTTTTTTATCTAAGGTTTCACACATGGTTGACTTGTTTGACTATTTGTCTAGCTAATCACAAGCAATTAAGATAAAAATGTATCTCTCTATGGTCAATAAACAACTTAAGGTCATGAAAACATTTTCCTTATACTGAACATCTATATTGCATACTCACAATATCTCAGACCTTAACTACTGCCACTTGTTCATAAGTTTTTTTTTTTGCATTCATTTCCAAGAGTGAAAAACTCTTCTATTTTCATGCATAATACTTTTTTTTTTTTTTAATAAGTTATAGTATTTTCAAATAATGACTCTGACTCGAGACACCTTGTCTTCCTAATGAGTTCTTGTCAACTTGAAACACAAGTAAAATAAAAGTTTTATTCACCAATGAGAAAATAACTTCTTAAATAATTTTGATTTTTCTATTTTTTCCTCTCTATTCTTCATTCAAGAATTCAATTTATAAGGTTTAAAAAAGTACAACATATTACCTATTAATTATGGCAATAATAATTAAATATTTTTAGAATTTTATGACAAATGAAAGCTCTAAGAAAAAAAGATTACTCGGTGCCCATTATAACTAGTCAAAATCTTTTCCAATTATATTTATAAAGGTATTCTAAGATAATCTATATATGCACACATATATCTATATATATCTATATATATATATATATAAATATATATAATACTTCTCTCTCTCTCTCTATATATATATATATATGTATAGATATATATATATATATACCAATTTGGTATTTATATTACAAGTATAAACAAATACTTCTATCTAGTTCAAACTAGCAGGATAATGTATCAAATAGTAAAATATATATATATATATATATATATATATATATACAGTTAAAAATTAATTCCCTTAAATGATCATAATGCAAATTTTATGATATTAAGATGTCACATATTCAAACTAAAAAAGATATCTCTATTTTCAGCACACTTGGAGACATAGTATTAATGGGCGACTTTAATGCAAGGACAACTAATAATTAGTCTCTTCAGTTGAGTAGTGAAGAAAAAGGGGAGAACAATCCTTTATGGTTGGAGGAAGGTGGAGGTCAATATTGAGAAAGAACACCCCAAGATGGTAATGGCAATGTGACCCCGTTTGGGGTAGAATTACTAAGGCTTTGTAGTTTGTTTGGCATGGTTATTTGCAATGGTATGAGAGACTGGCCAACATCAGGGGGTATCACATAGAAAACTTATAATGGTCAAAGTGTGGTGGATTACTCTCAGAGTTTTGTTTCTAGATTGCTGGAGTTTGATATTGAGGACTACCATATTGAGATGAAATCTGACCACTTACCTCTTTTGATTAAGCTACACATTTCTCCAATCAGTCAACACAATAAACAGGTTCAACACGTGCAAAAAAAATCCCCCCAAGGGTAAAATCCTCATAAATCAAGAGAATAGAGAAATATTTAGTGATGTTCTTAAGCAACATTTCCATGATTTAAAAAATAACAGAGAGGTTAAAGCAACAAAAGAGTTGGATGTCCACATTCACAACAATTCTTTGATCCCAATAGTTCACAATGCTTTAAATGCATGCAAAAGGTCTCACCCCAAGAGGGGGGTTGCAAACACTTTTCCGAAAAATTTGTGGTATGATGAAGAATGTAAGGCAACCAAGAGATTGCTAAAAGAGAGAGGAATGGACAAAGAATACAAGAAAAAATATGAAAAAATTGGCATAGTCTAAAAAAGTAGATTATGTAAATGAAAGAAGGAAGGAACTAATCTCTCTTGGAAAACATAATCCTAAAGGTTTTTGGAGAGAACTACAACAAAACAAAAAGAAGATTGAAAAGAGTATTACAAATGTCCAATAGCTAGAATATGCTAGGCTCCTTTAAGAGCGGGTTCACGAGAAAGACTATCCACCAGTTGTTAACACATTAATGGAACTATTCAATATGGATGATATTAAACAAGGAATAAAGAATTTAGCGAGTGGTAAAGCAAAGGACATAGATGGGCTATAGGCCAATTTTTCAAAATGGGGGATCGAGACTCTTGCCCCTCACATAAAAAGATTTTTCAATAATGTCAATCGAGAAGGATTTCCAATCGAGTGGACTACTAGTGTGGTCATCCCTTTGTTTAAAAGTGGTGATATCAATAATCCATCTAACTACTATTGGAAAATGGTCAGTGCTCCCCTCGAGATTTGTGACATGGACTAATTGCCTCCTGTGGATCCGTTAACTCTGGCGGTTGTATCAAGCATTAATAGGTCAATCTTTTGGTGCAACGACAATCGTGGGGCCAACAATTGGTATCAATGCTAAAGGTGTCAGGTTCAAATCCCCTTGACTTGTGCTAAGGGGGAGATTGTTGGAAAATGGTCAACGCTCCCCTTGGGACTTGTGACATGGACTAACCACCTCCCATAGATCCGTTAACTCTGGCAGTTGTATCAGGCATTAACAGGTTGATCTTTTGGTGCAACGACAATCGTGGGGCCAACAACTACCGCACGATTATGGTCAATCCTATCTTTGGCAAGCTCTTTGGGACCATGACTGAACAAAGGATCAACAAATGGGCAGAAAATGAGGGTAAAAGGGCAAAGGGGCAAGTATCCGTTAGGTCAAGACACTCTACCATTGATTACTGAATCACCCTTAGATACTTGATTGAATAATTTTGGGACACCCAAGGTGAGGAAGCTTATTGCTATTTTGTAGACTTTAAGAAAGCTTTCAACACAATACCTAGAGACAAACTATGGAATAGAATGGAGGAATTAGGCATCCCAAATGTGTATAGAGCAATTATTCACAAGTTGTATGAGAAGGTTAGAGCTAAAATTAGAACAAGTGAAGGTATGTTAGAGTGTTTTGGTAGCGACATTGGAGTTAAGTAGGGCTGCCTTTTATCTCACATGCTTTTTGGGCTATACATTGATAAGTTGGAAGCATCGTTAAGCAAGGTAGATGGGGATGGTATTCAATTGGCAGGTTATGTGGTGAAACTACTTTTATATGTTGATGTTCTTATCCTAATTTCAAAAATAGCTCATGGGTTAAGAGAGCATATGAAAGCTCTAGAACACTTTTTTCAGGAGGTTGGGATGTAAGTGAACATCACCAAGACCAAAATCATGATTTTCTAATTGAATAGAAAAGATAAGCAGAATACCTTTCTTTTTGAAGGCAACCTGCTTGATATAGTGAAAGAATACAAGTATCTTGGGATTGAGTTTCACTACAAGCTCAATTGGGAGACTTGTTGAACGGAAAGGATACAAGGAGGTTGGAAAGCCTCTTACCTACTTCAAAATAGGTGTAGAAAAGCCAAACTTTGGGATTGGAAAACCAAGAAAACCCTTTTTGGTTTGCTAGTCACACCAGTTGTACTTTATGGGTGTGAAGTGTGGGGAAGCAGTATGTCAAAGTGCAGTTGGAGACAACTGGAAAGAATCCTAAAACATCTAATAACAAGCAATCTCAAAGTTAAAATCACAATCCCATATGAAATTCTTTAGCTGAAGTAGGGACATTTCCATTGGAAGCATCAACGATAACCCAATTGATAAGTTATTTTAAAAAGGTTAAAAACATGGATAACCACCATTGGCCCAAAACGCTTATGGAGGAGACGCTAGATCGTAGGAAGAAAACTTGGATGAAACAAAACAACAAGTGGATGAACAAGTGTGACATCAATTTGCAAGAGTGTCCTAGCACTAATAGTGAAATAAAAAGCTATGTGATTGAAAAATTTAGAACCGCCATGTGGAGAAAACAGATTGGGCGAAAAAAAAGCATACTACACTAAAGAGTTTAACCTAGCAAAGGATCATGGTGAAAAAACTTATTTAGGTGCAGCTATTAAAGGGAAAGTGAGGTTAGTTGCATAATTGAGGATGGGATCACATCATCTTAGGTGTGAGACTGATAGGTGGAAGATACCCAAGGAAACTTGGGAAGAATTAACTTGCATATTCTACAATAAGGGGGAGGTGGAAACAGAATGACACTTCATCATGGAATGCACAACTTATGAAGATATTCGTACTCAGCATAAAAATAGTTTGAAAGTTGGCAATATGCACCAGTTATTTGAGGAAGATAAGATTACCTAGATGTCTAGCCTTTTAGTCAAAATTAATTGTAGGACATTTGACTTGGAAAAGAGCATGAAGGCAAATTAAGTCTGTTTGTTTCGGTTCCAAAGACTGTTTAGTCTCATGAACGTCATTAAAATCTTTCATTTCATTTCATTTCATTTTGATGCAAATTGTTGTTGAGCTCAATTAAAAGGAAAGAAATTTGATTTCACATAGAGTTTGATTTTCATTGATTTATTTTTCTTTCCTATTATTTGATTTCACTCTAATTCCAAACTTCTTCAGGTATGTGAAAAAAAGAAGCAATCCGATACCAATAAGAAGACCTTAGTAAAGAATACCCTAGAAAAAATGAGCCAACCAAGAGCCTAGCAAACTACTTTGAATGGAAAGCTCTCAAAAAACATTGCTTTGAGGGTCCTCGTCTAATGTAGGCCTTCGATACAAAATGTATTCACTGGAATGTGGGTTGAAGTTTCATTGAGTCTTAGGTTAAGGCGGAGCCTATGGTGTTGAAACCTAAACCTAGTTTAGGTCGGAGATGCAGACATGGGCACTGTTATCTCCAGTATACCTTATTAAGGCAAGGGGGCTCAGGATTAACATATGCACTGTCGGTGGGGGTTTGTTGTTCGCATCATGTCCAGACCTTATTGACGAGGGGGATTTGAATCACTCGCTCAAGCATTGTGGGAGAGCATGTATCGTAGTGAGGGAGATCCGAACCATAGGCCCATCCATTATGGATGGGCTGTATTACGGTGCGGGAGATTTTAAACCACAGGCTTAAACGTTATCGGCGGGCTGTATTGTAGGGAGAAGATTTAAACCGCACAAAAGGAGGGATGCCAGTTGTTAAGCTCTCAATGTTGATGGGTATTCATCAGCCGATAAATTTCATAGCAATATTGGTATGTGCTAAAGCTAAGATTTTCCCTTGATTGTTGAAGCGATTTGGAAAGCCATTTGCAGTCTGTTTTAAGCGTAAAGAAAATTCAATATAGCATTTGTTCATGGCAGCCATCCACTTATGCTGCGCCTGTGTAAAGTATTATCCGTTTAAAATAACTTGAAAGACATCTATTTACTATTCAACAAGTGAATGACACTCCACTGCTTGATCATCATCTCAACTAATACATCCCAGTCAAGTATTGGCTCATATACCCTTATTGGTATGAAAATACGCATAAATGTATTTCACTCCCATATCTATACCCATAGATGTGGGTTCCAATGACCGGGAGGTTCTACTAGTGCGCCCCATTGTCATTGCACCACAGTTCCTACAAGTGTCCCATTGTCAGTATACCACAATCGCTTGGACAAGCCCCCATTTTTTCTGGCTATCCGAGTTTTGATATCATTCTTTGACTTCTTCTTATTTCACATGTTGATGTAATGTGCTATTGCATTGACTTTCAAAATAATGAGCTATGGTACATTATACTATTTATTCTTAGAGTAAACTTCACGTTTTCTTACGTTTGAGGTCCCTTGCAAGGAATAAAGGCCCTTTTCTTGCATCAGGCATTTAGACATCCTCAAAGTTAAGTGTATGTCTTTCTCTGCTCTGTTATCCATAACCTTCACTGGAATTTCAATTCAGATTTGCTGAGAACTATACTTACGACATATTTAGCTTTATTGTTTTATTGTCTTCTTTGTTATTAGTATTGGGTGTCTTTTGTCTTATGTGTTTGTTTTGTCCACATTCATGACCATCATCTTATTGTGAAACAATCGGCTTGTAATGGCAAGGGAGTTTGAGGAAGAGTAAGATTACGTGTTTATGCGTTTTTCAGTTGTTCTTATGATTAAGGTCTATGGTTAATGCTTTTGCATGGTTATTCTTGGTGTGATTTTAAGGATCTGTTGATGTGCAAACATGTACTTTACTGCAATTAATTTGCAGAATGAAGTAGATTACCTGGTTTCTATTCACTGAGTATCCTTAGAACAAGGGCCGTGCGTCACTCTGTGTTTATTTTTGACATTCATCATTTGAGTTCCACTATTTTCATTTAGGAAATTATATGCAGAAGAGTCTAACCTGTTTGGTTGGAACGGTTGGTCTATCTGGTTGACATTCCTTTGAACTATTTTTCCTGCCTATGATATATGTTAATTTTGATATTATATTGTGGATGCATTGATGACGAAACTGTACAGTGACTGCAAATCTATTTGTAGCAAGAGCCTGATTAACTGGTTTGTATTCCCTGAGCATCCTTCCTCACAAAGGCCACTGGTCCATTTATTTATATCACTGCCATGTGCTGGCAGATATTTGATTATTTTTCTAGTGACTGTTAAGTCCTTTTCCAGAAATATTAAGATTGTTCGGGTTAGCTTTTCTGATCATTTTTGTATGACAAGAAATGTGTCTTTTCCTTTTGAACCTTTAAAGACTTTTTATTTGAAATTTGATTGCTGAAAGTTGTGTTCAATGACTGAGAATCTAACTAGTGAACTGTTTTCCTGAGAGCCCTATTGTTTGTTTTATATTTATAGCATTCTCTTGCACTAGTCTGATCACTTATTTATTTTTCATTCTTATAGTTGGGCTTTGCCCAATCCAAAAAGCACTTTGAAGTGTTGTTAAATGCATTATTGTAGAATCATTTAGGGACTGTAAACATCTTTTGTAAGACTGGTAACATTCTTTGATTAGGATTTACTGAGCATAACTGACAAAGAAATGCACGCTGTACCTTTTGCACCTTCAAAGGTATATTTGGTTGTTGTATGATGTGTTCCATGGGTAATGATCTGGTACAACCCAAAAACTTTTGGTGTCTTCGTTTCTAGTCTCCTTTTCCACTTCACACATTTCATATTTGTACTTGATTCTGGTCTCTTTGAATTTGGAATGTAGACCTTAACGAGGCAAGGTTATGTTCTTGAAAATTTTCAGTAATGTCAACCCTTTTTATGCCATTCAATTTATTAGTTTACTGTATATCACTTCCTTACCAGCTTAAGTTTTGCATATTTTCACTCATTTTATTGAGGTTGCACGCTAGGTAAAGAGATATTTCTTCCATTTTGTATTTTCAATTTTGCACCAACAAAACTAACTAAATTGTATGTCTTTTTATCGGTAAGTGTCCATTGAACTATGATTTCTTATCAGATTTGCTGGTATTTTTTGTTTTCTATGTTTTCTGAATAGTAATCTTTCAAATAAGGATTTTGATTTTACTGAATGCGTTGATGAGAATATATGTACACATGACTGCAATCATTTTGCAGAATGAAGTACATTACTTGGTTTGTATTCCCTGAGCATTTTTTGTACAAAACCATGCGTCTGTTCACTATTCTAATTCTATTTTAAGAATTAAAGGAATTATATCTAGAAACAGGAAGCTTGTGTTTCCTTGAATGCTGGTTTCTGGTTGACATTCCTTTGAATTCGTTTGTTTACCTGTGGGTATTCGTAATATGATTTTTTTTGTAATCATGCACTTATGATGAAACCTAAGAGTGATTGAAAACCTATTTTGCAGCAAGAGGTCAATCACTGGGTTTGTATCCCTATCATTTTGCAAAAAAAAATTGTTTTATTGTTATTTATCTCTGTCATCAAATTGCAATTTAAGCATTGGCAGATAATTGAAGCTTGATTACCTGGAGAATCATAAATCTTAATTTTCAAGAAAAACTTCCTTTGCTGATATTTTAATTTGCATTATTTTTGTGACAAGAAGTGCAGTCTCTGTCTTTTGCACCTTTAGAGTCATTTTTAATTGAGAATTTGATATTTGTAGATGTGTATGTCTTTGGTATCTTCAAAGGCATTTTAAATGTAGAATTTGATTGTTCCATTATATGTCGCATTATGGGATTCCCATCCTCTTTAAGAGTGGAGATTACTTGTATTCTGGCTTCTTACTGTCTCCGAGATTATGACCAATTTACTCTGCAATCCTCAAGTTTTCTTCTGAGGCAATTGCCATTGACATGGATTTGGGAGAGTGTGAGGATGCTCAACAGTATGAGTACCACTGTCAAACCTGGAATTTTCTTCTAGGCATTTGCAACTGACATGGATTTGGATGAGCGTGAAGACACTCAGAGGGATGAGTCCCTCATTATTGATCATATACAGCAGAGCAGGAGTCAGAGGACATTAAGTATTAAATATAGCTGCACAAGGACACTACGAAAAGAGATTCCTCCAGGATATCATCTGAAGATGGTGTCGACTCACTACCAGAGGGTGATGAGAGTTTGCTCATTGAGTTGGACATTGTAGTGCAGAGAGAAGACCATATAGGTGGGTCATCTAGAGCACCAGAATCAGAGGCAGAGATTGGATCAACAGTAGCTGGTGCTCTGCCAAAACCTCTTTTTTGAGAGGAAAGAAAAGGTCAAGCCTTGGTGCATGGGCAGAGTTGCACAAGGAAATGGTGAATGAGATCTGAGTTGCCTTTTTTGCATAGCGGGAAACTTTTGTTAGGATAATGATAATATCCCAAATCCTGAGAAACACTGCTGTGAAGATGCAGAAGCATTAGCTTGTGCAGGATTATGAAGTAGAGACATTTGGACGAGGTGAAAGTAACCTGTTTCCAAGTCATGGTTGAGAATTAGGACTAGGGGAAATGGCGATCGAGCACTCAAGAACCAAGTACATACAAAGGAGGCATAGCCAAAGGGTTTTAGAGAACAAGCAGAGAGATCCAAGAAGGGATTTGAGGAGGCTTTGAGAAATGATTCAAAGTTAAAAACAGAGTTGGCAAAATTTTGAACCGAGGAAGATTTTAGAAACGATTTGAGTTTAAACCAGAGTTGGATGAATTTTGAACCAAGGAAAGCTTTTAGAAATGATTAGAGTTTAAACAATAGTTGGCTGAATTTTGGATCAAAGAAACTAAATGGCAGAAACAGATGAAGGCCAAAGATTTAGAAGGCACAAAGCAAGAGTCAGCGGTTGAACATGGGGAGCATCACAACAATACAAAGATAGCAGTGAAGAGGATAATACTTATGGAGTTCGACAAATACAAGGGATGCACTTTGCCTTAACAATCTCAGACTCCTTGACCGCCATGACTATCTCCACCTGACCTGCACTTCCACCCACATGCTAGAGTCGGACAACTCTATGACTTGTACTCTTTCTCTAGACATGCCAGCTCCTATCCAAAGTAATCATCAAGGATGATGATTTAATTTTGAAAGGGAGATAAATGTTGGAATGAACTTTTTACTTTGAATAAAAGCTAAAATAAAAGCATGAATAAAAGAATATGTTATGCTATGATATGAAGGTGTTGATTAATTTTTGACAACAATTGGGTTGTTCCCATCTGCCCACCGCCCCCACATCCTCCAGGATTGTATGTAGTTGGATTGTGTTCACTGTTACACTCATGGATTTGCATCGGGTTCAATTGTAGAACAAGATTTGGCATTATGTGTGGGATTAACCATGAAGACTTTCATATCCCATGAAAACATTGCTCGCTTTCTTATGTCATGACTATATCACAACATGCAATGTGCATGCTAAATGCTCAATGAGTGATATCCTGGTATCTGTAGAGTTGTCCTGCAAGACAATTCAAAATTGCCTATTTTCATTTGTTTCTGTATCCCTATGCACAATACCCATTGTTTCAATATGTTTCCATTTCTGTTGCAAGATTCTGAAATGTCATTGGAATGCCTGTGCTTGGGGAAGCACTAGAAGTATAATAATTAACAGTTTTCTATACACTAATAAATTCCCTTTTGGGAACACCATCTGAAACTTTTACTTATCTGATTGTGTGTCTGTGTTTGCAAATAATTTGTGTTTCATCTTTCAAGAGATTTTGATGAGTGAAATATTAGCTTGGTCGGTATTGCTAACTATTCTTAATTTGAGGCCTTATTCCTTATAGTATTGCTGATGGGGACTAGCAGATTATCTGATTTGAAATTTGTTTTTACAGTCTTGTTTCATGGTTCAACATTTGACTTAGGAGTTCAAGATTACAGGAGATATCACAAGCATCAATGTTTTTAATCAAAAGCTGTTGCTGGAAATATTCTGTTTGGTACTTGCAGTTCCGGCAAGCCTTTTAGAACAGGTGATTGGCTGTTGTAAGTAACTTGTGTCATTGTACGACTGTAGAAACGTCAAACATGTGTAACAATGGACATCATGAAGGAATTCATAGTGATTTTTTTTGTATTAATAATAGTATAAAAAACTGGATATACAAAACAATCAGATCATCCAAGCATCAGCGTTATAGCAAGCTATACAGCAGATTACAGAATGTCAACATTTGAAATACCTAACCGATCCAACAACAACCGGTATAGCATGTGCTCAGATTGTTACAGGGTTGCACGATATACACAAAAACAAAAGGCTACACGATTTATCTTAAGCTTTAGCTGACACGTCAGTAACAGAGTACCAAAAGTTCCTGCTCTGTCGCTCCATTGACAGTCCCCTAAGCATTGGGTGGCGTTATAGAACAACAACATTGTAAATGCGACTTGGACTGCTCCTTTCCCAACCATCCTCTGCATCAGCTTTGTTGAAGACCCTTTGAAACACTCGCAACACTCTGAGGAAGGTCTCTGAATCTTCCGGATTGTAGCACCACATGTATCTTTCTTTATTCTTAGACTGGTTCCCCATCTGTACGCCATCATTGAGCTGCTTCATAAGTTTGGTCATAGACAGCTCCATATTCACCGTTACCTGCAGGACAATAGAGAGGAATGTGAGTCTCTTATTAGACTTAGTAGGCCCCCTCCTACCCCCTTGGAATTTTTCCTCGTTCCTAGCCCTCCATAGATGCCAAAGAATTTCAGTAGTAAGACAATGCCAGAACATTTGATATTCATTGGGAATTTTTCTACAATTAAACATTTTCTCATACCAATTAATCTGACCATATCCATTCCATATCAGAAGCTCATTGCAAAAAATGTTCCAAACCTCTCTAGCATAGAAGCATTCAAAGAAAATATGCAAAATTGTTTCAGGTGTCCTGCATATGCTGCATTAGTCCACTTCATTATGATTAGTTTTATAGGAAATTTTCTGCAGCAGAAGTTGCCATCTAAAGCAGGACTTCTTTGGTTCATTCACATTCTGCCACACAGAAGAGATCACTTTTTTCCAACTAGAATCAGTTAGC
Source organism: Sequoia sempervirens (assembly GCA_007258455.2). Classification (NCBI taxonomy): domain Eukaryota; kingdom Viridiplantae; phylum Streptophyta; class Pinopsida; order Cupressales; family Cupressaceae; genus Sequoia; species Sequoia sempervirens. Next base: position 46,606,903 of record VDFB02000007.1, read on the forward strand.
TCTACATTCCAACAGTTATTAACATGGATCTGAATAGAATCATCATTGGTAAGTTCTTTATAGACATTCTTAGCTTTAATTCTTGCCAGCGGAACACCATCCACCTAGGTTAGTTCATCAACAATATTATATTTATCAATAGAATTGAACGGAAAAGAAGCATTTTTGCAAGCATCAACAATAATATTGTAAGTTCTAACATGAGTGCTATCCAGATTGAATTCCTCAACCAGCTCGCTCCAGGTTTTGATATGACCATTCTCAAGGATGTTATGGAAGGTATGAATACCAGCTAGACTCCATTTTTTGGCCGAGCACCCTTGCAGCAGTGCAAGAGGTTTGTTGTTATGTTCCAGAGTCCACCACAAAGAATAGAAAGTTTGACAACTCAGATTATTATTGATGATAACATTGCACTTGTGGAATTTCACTTTATGCTTTACCAGTTCCCAAGCCTTCCAAAGGCTTTGGAACACCAAAGAACCGGCAGTTTTCATGGGGTAGGTACTTATGAGAATATCACAGAGGGGCAGCTGCTTCCAAGATTTCGCTTGTTTAGGAGAGGCGAGAAGAATGTTATTTCTAACCAGGACCTTCCACGGTTCTTCACCAACAAAGGCTTTCACAATCCACTTCGCTGCCAGAGCAATGCCTTGGGACCTTAGATCCTTAAGCCCCAGCCCTCCATGCCCTTTATCCATGCAACACCAGGACCACTTCACAGCATGTCTCTTCTTCTTTCCTTTACCATCCGACCACAAGAAGGCCCTGATCCTTTTTTGGGTCTCATTCACCCGGTAACTACAGAAAAACCAAACTGAAGCAAAGTACACACTGTAAGAGGAAAGAATCTTTTGGCAGATTTGCAACCTTTCAACAAAAGAAAGTAACTGCCTATTCCAGCTTTCAAGTTTTTTCTCAATCTTGGAGCTGATCCAGAGCCACATCTCTTTAAGATTGGGACTAATAGCAAAAGGTATGCCAAGGTATCTTACCAGCTTATTAGGCCCCCCCCCCCACTGGAAATCATATTTTTGAAGCCAACTTGGGGGACCTTCTGTCCACCCAAGGATGCAGGATTTGGTGATGGCCACTTTGGCCCTGGAAGCAAGGCAAAACAGATCCAACTTCCCCATTAAAGAATCTAAGTTCCTTTCCTCCATCTGAATGAAAATAGCAGTATCATCCGCAAATTGGATGATGATTAACTCGCTTTGGTCAGGGAGGATGATACCGTTGACTTTGGGTGAGACCATAGAGTCCCTTAGAAGGTAATGCAGAGCGTCTAAAACAATCACGAAGAGAGCAGGGGCGAGGGGGCACCCTTGTCTAATGGATCTGCCTAATCTAATCTCCTCAGAGAGAACCCCATTAACATCCACATGGGTAGTGGCATCCCTCAAGAGTGTGTGCACTGCATTGCAATATTCCTTAGGGAACCCAAAAGCCTCCAAAGCAATTCTCAAGAAGGACCACTCAACTTTGTCGTAAGCCTTTTCAAAATCCAACAAGAGCATGGCAAAGTCCTACTTTGACTGTTTTGACCATTCCATAGCTTCCCAGCTTGTAATTAGATTTTCTAGGATGAATCTACCTTTTATAAAGCCCGTCTGAGTGCTGTTGATGAACTTGGGAAGAATGTCAACCAGTCTTAAAGCAAGTATTTTAGCCAGAATCTTGTAGGAGACATTCAGGAGAGTTATGGGTCTCCAATTCTTGATTAGGGTTTTATCTCCCCCTTTCGGAAGCAACTTAATAATGCCTTTGTTTATGTTCTTGCCCAAAGACCCCTGGTCTAAGGCCTCCTGATAGAGCTGCAACAGATCCTCGCTTATCCACTCACTGAATTCCTTATAGAATTCCACAGGGAGGCCATCACAGCCGGGGGACTTATCATTATGCATGGAATTGATAGCCCTCACAATTTCCTCTTTAGTGATGCCTGCCGCAAGCTTGGCATCACTATCCTTGTCAACTTTCTTGGGGATGATCCCTTTAATACTTTCCCTGGCCCTTTGGTTAGCTTCACCATTCCCTTCAGAGGTAAACAACTTCTTATAGAAAGCATGGAACTACGTCAGAATCTCCTCCTGGGTGGAGAGCATCTCACCATCCTGCCAAATTTGACCAATCTGCTCCTTGCAACTCTTCTCCTTGATATAGTTGAAAAAGAACTTAGAGCCTTTGTCGCCATGGCAAAGCCAATTAAATTAAGCTTAGCCCTGACCTTGAGACCTTTTGTTTTCTTTTCTTGAAGTTTCCTAAGGTTGTCCTTAGATCGGGCAAGCGCCATACTAAGCTCACTGTTGTCAGGTTCAGATTGCAACGTGGCCTCGGCTGAGACAAGTTCCTCGTGTAACTTGTTTTCCTCCCATCTGGAGTCCTTAGCTCTCTTCCTCCCAATCACCTGAAGAAATTTCTTCCAGGCTTCCACATTTTGCTCCCATCTTGAAATGGCATTTTCCCCTTTCAACATCCATTTGTTGATCTCCCTAATGGAAGCAAGCCCATCCCTACAATCACTATCCTGCAAAAGCTGGGTGTTGAGAAGGAACTTCCCTTTTTTTGCCTCTCCTGCCCCACCACATTTAATTGTATAGATGCATGTTTTGATCGGGTGGTGGTCAGATAGAGTGAAAGGGCGCACAATAACTCGCTGCCCTGTCTTATCAGGGATGAAATTGACCGCATCCTTATTAGCATAGAATCTGTCCAAGCGGCAATAAATTCTTTTTTTGCCTTGTTGAGCGTTGCACCATGTGAACCAGATCCCATTACTATTCCTTTTGCCCTTCTCCAAGGGGTCCATCAAGTTTAGCTTAGCCTTTAACCTTAGCCAAAAGTGCCTTTCAGTGCCTTTCCAAGTCACATCTAGGCCCCCCCACTTGTCTTTGAGTTGCTCAACCATGTTAAAATCACCCCCCACCACCCAGGGGACTTGAGGCAGGTGGGCCGCCATCTATTGCCATAAATGAGATCTCTTCCTATGGTCATTTGAGGCATACACCGAACAAACCCCAAGGCTTTCTCCATCTTTTTCAAGGATGATCCAAACCACCCTATTGCAAGGGGAGGTGCCATGACTAGTGACAAATTGCTTCCATCTATTTGTGAGGAGGATAGAGGCCCCCCCTCTACCCTTTTCATGCTTGGTAGAAAAATGGCAGGCCTCTTTCCAAATGAATTTCAGATTCATTTCCAACATAAATCCATTAGCCTTAGTTTCTTGCAAGAGGACCACATCCTTCTTTGGTTCCAAGCTGAGAAACCTTCTAACAATGTACTTTCTATCCGGGGATTCCAACCCACGGATGTTCCAAGAAATTAAATTAAAGTTCATGGTCAACCATTGTAGGTGCTCCATCTTGGCTGCTCGTGAAATGCTCATAGCATTTGGGCAACTTGTCTTCTATTTCTGGCCTCTTGGCCATGGGTGATTGAATAACCAAGCTGGTCTTTTTCCTCTTGTTCTTGACCAAAGGAGTACTCTTAGAGTTAGGTAGGGGGCAACCATACTTTCGGGGCCTCCCGGGTCCATTCCTAGTCTTAACAGTTTTTTGAACCTGCCCCCTGGTGATATTCTCATCAGTATCTTCCCCCGCATCATCTATTGATTCGAGGCTATTATAGGTGACTTGGTGTGAGGTCAACGGTGTGGAGATGGAGGGACAGGAAGAGCTAGTCACAGCCTCCCCTTCACCCATCGGAATAGGCTGGTTGGGGTCAATCTGGGTTAACATCATATTATCAGTAAGGATGCTATAATTTGAAACATATTCAGTTGGAACAACAGGGGTTGATTGACACCCAACATGGACATCACTCATTCGGTTGAAGCCCCTAGGTGACTCCTCGAGTTTTGCTACAACTGAGCTATCCTCTTGAGCGGGACAGGCATTCTTGGCATTGTTGCCTATCTCAGCAGAAGGGGGATCCTTAAAAAGCCCCTCAGCCCTAGGGGTTCCAACCGAATCAACACCTAGATTGGATGGCATTCATCCCCATTTTTTCGAGAATCAACATCCCATCAATCTTTCTCATATGCATTACACTTGTTTGCTTGTTATTTTTGTTTTTATATATTTCTCCTGCAAGATGATTGTTCTCAATTCTTTTCCTAATTTCCCGCATGGCAATCTGTTGGGCATTCAATTTTCCCATTTGCTCTTTGCTCAACTTAAAGGGGGGGTTAGGGACGGCCAAAGGATTCTTGACAACATCTAGATTAACAGGGGTGGACTCAACAACCAAACCTACAACACTCGCTTCTCCCTCGGCATCCTCCAAGGCATCAAATGCATTCTTGGTGACAATGGCCTCGGGCAGCACTGTCATAAGGTTAGGCGAGTTGGAATTCAGATGCACATCTGCAAGATGCAAGCCAGGTGGGCTAGAATCACAAGCGGGGGTCTCAAAGGCCAAGGAGGTCTTAGGCAGGGGATCAACAATGGGGCTAGAAGCGGGAACAGACTCAGAGCTGGTTCTAGCATTAGAATGCACCGAATTAAGGCCGGAAAAGCCAGTCTTGCCAGGGCCTGAGTTCTTTTTTATAACAGGGCAGTTTCTCTGAATGTGCCCTTCTTTGTGGCACAAATAGCAGGCATTGATACCTCCTAACACCTCCAAAGGGCAGCAAATGACCTTCTCATCATCCTCAATAACAATCCCAGGCGGCAATTCAACGCCAGGGTTCAGGGAAACAAGGGCGCGGGTGTCAAGATTCAGGAGAGAGGCTTTGGCCTCATCTACCCGAACCACATTGCCGAATGGTGCTAGAATGGTGGGGACAAGTTTCCAGAAATCTGGGGGCAAATCCTTCACAACCACCCATCTGGGACAAGACAAAGCGATAACCTCCTCGACAATGGCAGAAGGGGTCCATGCCAAAGCACGAAAGACACAGCCACCGACATTCCAATAAGATTTGGAGAGGGTTTTGGACTGCATTTCATTATTTTTAAGAAAAATGACAAACAAACCACGTTGGAGTAGCCTGCAATAGGAAATTTGAATGCCAAACTTGGCCAGCCAGACATTGGAAAACTAGGAGTCTATGTATTTCCTGGCCGGGATCTTATTAACATCAATAGCAGCAAAAAAAATTGCGGCGTCTCTAAGTCTATTTCGTTCATTTTTAATCACAGATTTCATTGCAGGGTTAGGAGCGAGTTTGGCAAATCCAAGGGTGTCAGGGGGCTTACCTCCACAACTGCCTCCGTCATTGGAACCCACCTCTCCAACCACGCCAGAAACCGCAAAGAGAGCCCCCTTTGGGATGACATCTTTGCCAGCAACCGCCTCCTTGAAGGATTTGCACTTCTGTATGCCATCGCCGTTAACGGGGAAATCACCATTTGCTTGATGGGCGGGGGGGTCTGAATCCCCATCCATGAACGCCCCTAAGGGCTGCGGCCCACCTTGAGCGCAAAGCAAAGGTCGGAAAAACTAACCCCACGAACAAACAAAGAGAGCCAGGAGACCATTAAACGCAAGGAAAGAACAAACCTGCGTGGGGGAGGCCGTAAACTCCCCCACCTGGCACGACACTGGAGCCCAGGCAGATCGCGAAGTTCCTAAATTTTTTTTCTTGCTAGATTTTTCCTAGAATCAACTTTTCTTCATAGTGATTTTTTAATTCACTTATAGAGGAAATTGACCCAGTTCAAGAAAATTGTACCCATGCGAGGGCTGTCTAATGTGTGGCTATCGCTACAAGGGGAACACTAATGTAGCTCATGTTTGTAATAAATCTATGCAGTCATGGCATATATATTCTATTGATGAATTATAGGTATTGTCTTTAGTACATAACAGGCCATGGCCACTAGTCTTAGTTAATACGTTTCTCGAGGAATATATGTGAGCATATGTTTGGACATTGTTCTATGGTTGCTTGATGGTTAGGAGATTAGTGGATCATAATAGCACAACCCAAAATCAAGTTTGCAGAACTCTATCATCAGGTTTCCTTCTTCCAATGTTTTTCCTCTGGGCAAACAACGTACTCAGGATATTGCAAATCTTATATTTAATTTGACATATGCTTGCTGCAAATAATTCAAGTGTGATGATCAAACATGTTTTATTGGTAAATAGTGTAGTGCCTGCATTTTAGTAGACGATGATAATGATAACTTTTGATGTTATTTAGTCGAAATTGGCTTGGTCATCATTCAATTATATTGTTTAAATTTTATACTGTGCTTTGCTTAGGTGCATGTTACATCCTGAAGTTTCAATTTTTTTTGGTTGCATTTGCCTTTTTTTCTCTCGTCTTAAATATTAATTGTTTGTAAAGGGTCATATTTTAAATTCCTAAAATAAAAATGTAATGAGAGAATTAAATATTATTCATTTAATGAGGAAAAATGGAATTATGTAGTTTGGTGAGTTTTTTCACATTGCAAGGGTATGGATAAATTAAAGTGATTGTGAGTTTTTCCACATTGTAAGGGTATGGATAAATTAAAGCGATTGTGATTTTTTTAGATTGATTTAATTGGGATATTGGCATATCTACTTTTAAGTTGATTATAACATCTTGAGTAAGGGCGAAGGCTCATGAGAAGAAGTGGAATTATGTAGTTTGGTGAGCTATTTTCCATTATAAGGAAATAGATAAATTAAAGGGAATTTGACTTTTTTGAGTTGATTTAATTGGAGTATTGATATATCTACTTTTAGTTGGTTATAAGTTTTTGAGTAACACCATCTACAATGTTTAGACTATAACCTTGTAAAGTAAATGATATCATATTTTTTTATTTACTTTTGTTGTTAAATGGTTTAAAACTTATTCACTCCATGATATTTTGGGGTTAGTTCGATGATTAGTTTCATTATAAATATTGTAAATATTTACTTAGTGTAATTTGAATAAAAAAAATATGCTAATAATGTTGAAAAGTCAAACTAAAATTTGTAAAATTTTTGTAGTAGTTAGGGGAGAGGGGCCCATAATGGAGCAGGGTCCAATAGTGGGGATAGAAGGAGTCCTCAGTGAGCCCCATAGTGGAGCACTTTAATATCCAATTGCAAAACACTTTTTATCCATAAAGTATGCAAAGTGACAAATCATGTGATGCCACATCAGCGCACTAATAAAACATGACTTAGTGCACCACTATCGGTCTCACTTTTTTTTGGGCCTTTTTGGATACCTCAACAAAAAGCATGCTGATGTGGCATCATATTTGATGATGTAGCCCTAAAATGAAATGTAGAAGCACATGAGTTGCCAAATAAATTGTTGTACAAAATTGGGAGTGATTTGAAATTTCCATGTAGGATTTTGAGAAACGCGAAGTTAGGGTGCTCCACTATAGGCCCTTCTCCCCTAATTTTTAATGTTTAACAAGTTTATTAGTGGTTTGGATTTTTTTTATGTTTAAGTAATAAAACTTGGTGTTATGTAGATTTTTTTATTAATAGTCACCTTTTATATTCCAATATTTGAGTTAAGATTTAATATTTTTTTATTTTACTCTTCTTTGGATGTTGGTGGTAGTCACTTATATTAAAAAGGAATAATGAAAACTTTATTGTTTTCTAAATTGAGTTTATATTTTAAATAACTAATCATGACTTTAGAGTGGAAAGAAGTGTAACCAAATTCAATTAAAAGAATGTAATATGAAGTTTTAAATTTCACGCTAAAACCTTAGGTTGTAAATTGCCTTTGTATTTGCTCAAGCTTGTTCATGTCCTACTAAACTGTTATAGACATAAGCTTCATATCTTTATAGGGTAATTGAAATAATTAGAAACATTTAAAATGTATTTTTTCTTATCCAAGTATAAAGCTCAAACATTATAACATAAATTTGTAAATCATAATAAAATCTTTTACCTACCAATAATTCTCTTTTCAACATCAATGTTGTTGTTATCATATAAAATTGGAGGGATTATGAGCTCTTTTCGGATTTAGGTATCATTATTTGATTTTGTGGACATTGACAATGAGTTTAAATTACAACAAATTTATTAGAAAATGTTGACTTGCTATTAGAGGTATGTAATAGTTAATGATCCAATAATACAAATCTATTTGAGGTTTGTAAGTTTGATGAATAAAAGAAAAAATATTTGACAAGATGATGAACGTTGTAATAAAGAACAATGTCTCCTTATGACAAACATCTTCCATTGACACCTCCCACTAAAATGGTTGAATTTTTTAGGGCCAAAGTTTCTTTATTGGTGCTCAAAATTTGAGTTTGTAATATCTCAGGGAAGGTTTATGATTGTCCTCTAGTCATTCCTTGGTACATGGAATTCCATTTTAAAATATGAGTTGTCATGGAGTTGTAGTCTTTGCAAGAGTTTATAAAATTAGTTTGTAGGAACAAGATGATTGGTGCAAATATGACATGTTCTAGCTTAATAGATTTAATAGAAGAAAGTTAAAATACAAGGTAGATTACACAATTATCTTTACCCTCGCAAAAAACCCTCTTTACTAGTATTTGCAAGAAAACAAGTTTCAAGTGAACAACCTATTTGTTGTAAACTACAAGATCAAAGATGCAAAAATGTTGCATCCATGGACAAAAAGTTTTGAATAACATTGCATTTATAACAACAATTTTGGTACTTGATCTTGTATACTATAAAAAACACATCTTTATAAGGAGGTGAGGACTAGATACGAGCATTGTAGTTGTTGAAGAAGAGTATTGTTGAAGATGTTCTAATCCTTGATTGTGTCATTTACACTATATCTTATCCATTACCATAACAACCAAATAGAAGACTACCAATATGTTTACACTAAAAAAATGTACTAAAAAGTTAATATCAATCACTTGTATTCCATAGCCCAAACATGACTTAATTAGTATGGTTTGCTATTAGAACTTTTGCTAAAAGTGGGTATGACAACACTTCTTGATTTAAAGTAGTAGACATCTAAAGCTACCTTGTCATTTTACTTTTTTTTCTTGGCTACAATTAGAATTAAAAAAAAGGGGTTGGTAGCTAAAATTCAAAGTAACACTAAAATTCAAAGAAACTAGCATTAATTATTTCTTGGGCCAATTATTTTTTATTGGTGGTGTTTCCCTCAATATATTTTAATTAAAATTTTAGAAATTTAATAGGGTTTATGCAATCATCCAATGAGAAAATCACAAAGTTATTTTTTGTGTCAAAAAAGAGAAAACACCTAAACATTAGAAATTACCTTAAAAATTTTCCTAAACAAGTCTTACAACACAACATAGATAGCAAGCAAAGGAAACACAAGTTTCTTGGCATAGTCAAGGACTAAATTTCTTTCTAAATGGTCTTAAAGATACAAACATGTTCCCAAGTTTTGATAAATTTGAAATTGATATATTGTGTTTTAATGTGTTTCTCTCATGAAAATCCTTTTCTTGGAGGGGATACTTGTCGTGACACTTCTCATATTCTAAATTTGTTTTAGTAGTTTCTCTAGGTTGTACAATATGAATCATTTGATCTCTTTCATGGAATAGATACACATATGACCCACGTATGTTCATCATGCATGCATCCATACCATGCATGGTAAGTTAGAAAAGTCAAAATATCATTCTTTTAAATAAATGTGAGTTGTTGCATTAAGTAGCAATGTTTCCCATGTAATAGAGTTGGTTGACACATGCTCCAACCCAACAAGAGGCTCCAACCCCCTCACAAACTAAGCTCCAACCCAACAAGAGGCTTTTACCTCTAACTCAAAAAAGTCTTGGTCTTCTTGAAATTAAATCTTCTTCAAAATATGATCTCAAATCTTCCTTATGTTTGCTTTCAAATTTGCTCTTTATCTGTTCTCAAATTTTCCATTTATTTGTTCTTAAATTTTTTCCTTAAAATCTCTCATGAATCTACTCATAAATCTCTCATCATCTTACTCAAAATTGCCATATAAGTCTACAATAAAATCGATGTGATGACTGCTCCAAAATAATGTATTGATTACACCAAGGTCTACTTCAAATTGTAACCCAAACCTACTCCAAATCAAGCATAATATTTTCTATAAATCTGTAATGAATTCTTCACAAATATCTGCACATGTTCTTCATATACATCTGCACTTTATTCTTTATACAAGACTACATTTATTCATCATGTATTTTCACATATTCTTCATATATCTCTGCATTTATTCTTCATACAAGGGCTATATATATTCTTCAATATAGATTTGAAAGACTTCATAATTTTCTACTCATAGCTCTACTTTTAATTGAACTGATATATCATTATAATTCTACTTGTTATTTTCCTTCCATATCATCTCCTTTTATATACCCAAAAGCTATGACTTATTGAAGGAGGTTGGCCTCTAAATAAAAAAAATACATTTTAATTTAACCTTCAAATCACCTCGACCAACACATAAATAAAGCATAATTAATCTTTGACTTGAGTGTCATTCATGAGGTCAACCCATTATAAATGAAACTTGTCTTTGCTAATAAGGAAGGAGGTCAACCTCCTTAATAATAAACTTATTTATATGCTTTTTTTAACTTATATCAAACTATGTTCAACCAACAAGAAGATGATATAAATATTAATTTAAATGTCTAATTTCCTTTAACATCAACAAATTGATTTCATCTTTGACATCAAATACAAAATTGTGACATTCCTTCTTGGACCAATAATGACTTTAATTAATGTGATGTTGATCTTCCCTTTGACATCAATGACAATAATATTTCCAACAATCTCCCCCTTTCTCATTGTTGGCAACACAACCATAGTTTTCTTCTTTTGTATTGCTCCCCCTTGCTCTATCTCTCTCCCTTTGACATCAATGGAAAAGGGACACTTAGTATACCTCTTTCCTTTATGATATGCTTCTCTTCTTTATGATGTGACTCTTCCTCTTTTCTGTGATGCTCCCCCTATCTATAAGGATCCCCCTTTATTGGGCTTCCCTTTGCTCTAATTCTCCACCTTTGTCTTTTTGTCGCTTGGATGATATGCTTCCTCTATAGTTGTCCAAATAATTTGGATGATCTTCTCATGAATTTGTTTTTCTATCCATCATTCACTATGCATCTTACAAGATGGAAAAAGCTTTCAACTCTTCACAAAGAATCTCCCCTTTCTATAATGTTTCCACTTGACATTAATGACATTTTTCTTCCATTCTATAACTCTCTTTTTGATATCAATGGTAAGAAATCTTCATCGATCTCTAATTTTTCTCATCCACAGAATTGTAGCTTTCAATCCATCTATAATTCTCCATCTTATTTTTACTATTACCTCTACCACTTTTCACATTGTCATCAAATGCTCTGTGACATTCTGTCATTCATACATGAACTTTCTTATTTGCTTCACTCATATTATAACCTTCCTGTTCAATGTTTAATGAAAATTTCATTATCCCTGATTTGAAGACTATCACCATTCTCAATCTATCATACTTCTTATGCCTTTGATGCCTATATTGTCACCATTCCCATTGTACCTTGTCTTTCAAAATATTGCCATGCATCATTTGTCAACCGTTTTGTCATACATGCTTTAAACTATACTTTGTTGGAGTGTTTATGATTTTTACATCTCATGTCTTTAACCTCCATCATCCCAAGAACATAACTCAATGATCTTGTTGTATGCTTGGCCATTCTTCAACCTCTTCCTTTTTTCCAATCTTCTCTTTCTCTATTAATTTTTCCCTTTTGATCAATGACAACAGAATGTTTATATGGAATATGTATTAGCTGATCTATCTTGAATTGTCTTCTCCATGGAGCTAAAGGATAATGCATTGGTTAGTTCCACCTAAACTCATACTTCTCATATTTGTGTTTAAAGTGCATTTTTTATTCTTCTTTCTTCTCATTATCTTGCTATTGTTTCCTTCTCCATACTTTTGTATTTTTTTTTCTTTTGATTGTTCATGGCTTCCATTTTCTTGTTTTGCTTAGGGATTTCAAAACCACTTTTATAGACACATGCCATATGCCCATAATTGTTGCATTTGTAGCACACAACATTGTAATCCACCAAATGATCAAAGGAATTATAGTTTCTTCTTAAAGACTCATAGGAACTTCTATTCTTGTTCTAATCATCATATCTTGCTTATGTTCCACAATCTCTTGCCTTATGACAACAACTATTGCATTTATAACATATGATTTCGTCCTTTCTATTGGGCAACCCATAAGAACTTCTATTCTTGATCCAACCACTATTTCTTGCATGTGTCCAATAATCCACCGCTTTATGACCAAAGTTATTATAATAAGAGCAATAACCATAAAATGATGTTGGGACTTGTTCATTTGAGGCTGTCTCAGAGGGAATGATTTTTTGAATGTATTTTTATCGATGTTATCTTATGAGGAACATTGATCTATTGTGGGGTATTACTCTCCTTTTTGTTATCATTCTTGATAGGATTCTTGAGAGCATTTGCATAGATTTTTCACTTTTTCCTCATTTCCTTTTTTTGATGGCTCATAGGAATCTTGATCTTCCTTTTATTTTTAACCAAGACATGTCTTATTGAATGGTGACCTTTGAAAATTTATAATATCATCCAAAATTTTGGTACTTTTATCAACTTTGTGGCTCTTGTCTTGCTTGGTAGTTGTTTTCTCTAATTTTGTTCTCAAGTAACCAAGTTCAGACTTATGCTTCGCACAATCTTCTTCTTTTATCTTCAATTGACTTCCTACTTCTTCCTAGATCCTCATTGCTTCTTTGATTTCAATTTTTAGATCTTCAATCGTTTGATTTTCTTCAAATCCAATACAGGTATTAATGAGTGGTGATATTTGAGAATTGATACTATCGTACAATGTTTCGATGCTCTTATCAAATTTTACACTTTTGTTCAAATGAGTTGTTGCTTTCTCTAGTTACTTTCTCAAGGAGATAATTTTAGATTCTAACTTTTCATAATTATTTTCCCTTTCCTTTAACTGGCTTTTCATTCCTTCCTCAATCCTTTTTGCCTCTTCACACTCAATTTTAAGATCTAATATTATTTTCTTGGCTTCTTCCTCATTCATTTTTGCTTCTTCATATTGTAATTTTATGTCCATGATTGTCTTCTTGGTTTCTTCAAGGGCTTGTGATACCTTTGCTATGGATTTCCTTTCTTATTGAATTTTTGATTTTAGACATGCATTTCTTCTTTTAAGTGAATGAATCTCATCATATGCAAAATAAATTTCTTCTTCAAGATCCACTTCATCAACCTAATTCTTCTTGTCTTTACCATCTTTTACTTCCATCATCATGAAAATTATTTCTTCTCTTGAATCTTTCTCTTCTTTTCTTTTGTATTCATTTTTGACCTGCACACATTTAAAAACACAATAATCAGTTTTGTCACAACTAAAACTTTTATACTTACCTTTGTTGACCTTTGTCATTGATGTAAAAGGGGGAGAAGTGGAACTCAAAATGCTATATTTTCTAAGGGGGAGAAATAGAACTCGATATTAGAATTGTCCTCGTGTGTGGCCAATATTTTGCTATTTTCCATCAATGACAAAGGGGGAGATTGTTGAACAAAGGTTGCCATTGATGTTAAAGGGGTTTATGGTTGTCAAAGGATTCATCGTCTTTCTAGGAGATACATGTGAATTAAATATAAGTGTACTGCCATATAATTTTGAGTTGATCCAAAAGTATATATTGCTATCTATATTGATAAATTAAGTTAAATATTGTCTGTAGTGTCATACTACATCTGTTCATGTTGACAAAAGTGATTCAAAAGTCTGATCCAAAATGTTTCAGTTCAGTTTCTCAAGGCAAAGAGATTTCTCATGCAATACAATTATGTTTAGTATTTCTTCTAGAAGGTGAGTTTGGCTCTACGGTTTGAATGGAGAGTATGCCTACACATGTTCTATCATATTCTATAGTTTTTGGAAGATATGCTCAGAATGCAAGAAGTTTGAAATGACAAAAGGATCTTTGTGCTTTTCTATCAACTAGTTGGAGTGTGAGAATTGTATAGTAATGACTAGAAGCATGCAACATTCAAATTTAGTGTGTGGTGTTAAGATAGGACCTGGTTAAGGTTCCTCTAGAAGTGCATGACATCATGTTCTTTTAGTGACAACAAAATTAATTTAGGACCGACCTGTTACATGTTTCATGTAAATCGAATTTAGGTCCACCTTATGTCATATTGGTTAATTGCAAATCCCTAGTCAACATGAAAGAGAGTTCATGTAATGTCATGTATATATTCATCAATTGTGCAAATCCACAACACAAAGTATAAAGTATAATTGAAGAGAAGGTGGTGAGAAGACATACAAGTGTGCAAGCAAGTGTTATTCGATGTAAATCATCCCAATCAATGTGCATCCTTATCAAAAGATCTTAAAAAGTGAAATAGAGTGTTTGAATCAAGTTCACACTATTTGTAAGTTGTGTAATCAATGTTGAAGGTATGCAAGCCTTATCTTTGTATTTTTGTAGGATTGGTGTTCTACTCATAGAATTGGTGCTCCAATCCTTGTATTAGGGATTGATGTCTCTGAAAGGAAATATGCATCCACCCAAGATAATTTCCACATAACCCAAATAGAGAAATCTATGCAAACAAGTATTCATAATCCATATACAAAAGAATAGACAACATATCATCAAAGATGACACAAGATATACCCTAGGAAAACCCTCAAGAGGGAAAACCCAACCTTCAAAAGAATCCATCACTCGTGTATTATTCAACAATGAACATTACAATCCATCTTCAGAGTCCTCTATGAACACCTTTGAAGCATCAAGCCCTCAACAAGCACTTCATGTGAACAAGCATGTAAAAACACATCCCATGCCATGCTTTAACCCTCACAAATGCTAACAAGAGCTAACCTGCTAACTAGCTAACAATCCAACCTTAGAAAACTACCCATGTGTTTTCTTTTATAGAAACAAGCTCCCACAAAACCACCAAGTGGTATTACATAAAACCATGTGACTAATACCATGAGCTTACAAAACCATTAACCCCTCATTTAATATTGGTACTAAGTTTTCCCAATATTAAATATTATTCCTATGTGTAACCCCACATTAAATATTTAATCCAATGCTACGTGCAACGCATAAAGTGTCCCCAAGAATGCTAGACCCATGTGATGCATGCACCCCTAGATTCCCCTAGGTGCACCACATAATAAATAAATAGATATTATATTATATTATGCAAGGTGGAAAACACACCTTTTCCTAACATTCTCCCACTTGTTGTATACATTGCATAAGGGGTAAACAAGTAAACTCAAACACAAACAAGGGAACAATCCCTCTAGCCACATATGCCATCAAGGAATCAAAGTGCTCCATGTGCTCCATCAATATACCTTCAACAAGAATCAAGGTGAGCATCACCTCAAGCATGAATACTCTCATCCTCCATCATGCCAAAACACAAAGATAAGAATCCATCCAAAGAGATACCACACAATCTGTCACAAAGAAGCACCGGTCTTGCCTCCAACCGATATCCCAATACACAAACACTCAATCCAAAGGTAACAAGTATGTATCGATAGCTATCAAGATATAATCACCATATCTAAAAATAGAACCCATAGTAAATACTAACACATCCAACTATCCATACCTCAAAGTTATACAAATCATAACAAGTGAACCTCACGCCATCAACATATACAACCTATAACATGCAATCACAAGATCCAAGTGCCAAACCTGTCATATAATGAACATACACATCTAGGAACTCCCACTACATAAGGTAATGTCAATTTTGAAAATGATCAAGGCATCCAAAGATCCACCAATAACATCACATAAAAGTGTAACCAACATCATGTAGTACTAAGGAACATCCAAAAAGATATGCAAATCTTGCAAACCAATATGATGCAATACATATCTCACCACAAGTCTCCATAGCTCTCCCAAGTTCTTCACACCCAACAAAGGAAAGAGATAAAGGAACATCCATGTCATCACCAAAGAATAATTATTAACACATAACCACAAACATAGTGATCACCATGGCTCCACAAAAGATTTCAAATCCAATGTAATGTGATTACAAACATCCAAGAAGTAGAACAAGACCAAAGAGAGAATGTGCAGAGCAAAAACTGTAACATGTCCTTGTAAACACCCCTCTAAATGCTAAGCTATGACAAGTATGATATTCTCCATAAAACCCAAAAGAGAATAGAACTATCCACATCTAATCATAACCAAGATTTATGCATCTCAAACCAAAGGAAGATCAAACTAAATATCTATTCCCATGTCAAGAAATCAACCCAATACATCTCCTAAATTCAACATCGATGAATAATCTCACAATGAATAAGGAGTTAAACATGCCAACATACCTCAAATGAACCCTCCAAAACTAATAAACCATAGATCAAGATCCATATGTATAAGAAGATAAAGCATAAAACATAATACATCTGAAAGTAATAATGGGCAATACCTCTTAAATGATAAACCCTAGAGTAGACCAAGAGTGGGGAATGAGCATGCTCCTCCAAGATATCCAAGTCATCATGACTCATCTAAGAACAATCTCCTCATAGGTCCATGTTGAACTTAGGTCCAACCAAGGTGTAGGCTCCTCAGACTTCCCTCTGAAACCTCATCAATGAGTAACCATCTCAAAAAATATCTCTAATAAAAAGAGATCTCCTAGCCTCACCTATGTCTCCAAGTATTCATGAGTACTTGCAACTGATCAATCCATGCCAAAATACAAATGCAACATAGCACCATAATGAATCTCCCAAGCAAATGATCAATGTACCCAATACCAAGAGAACCAACAAAGTTCAAAGTTAAAGTCCCAAATGCACATCTACAAAATCAAGAACCCGTCATGACACCATGATCTCACATATCCTCAAAAGAAGATCATATGCTCTAATGAACATATCATGTACCTTTATCATGCCAACACTCTAACACGTGATCAAGAGTACATCATGAAATAATATATATCCATCATATCAAAACAAGGATCACATGTCAAAAGAAAAATCATGACACCTCAACCAAAGACTAGTAAAGTCTTCCATGGCTAACCAATATGTCAACATCTCCAAAACACATGAAGATAACCATCTCTTATTAGTGAAACCCAAGATGTCAAAGAACCTTCACTGCATAGAAACATGATCCAAGAGTCCATCCATGACACCAACAAACACTATAGAAGATCATCCACCACCAAATGGTGAATCCACACCATCGCTACAAGCTCCCACTAAACTATGATACCAAGCTCTCCATGGAAACATGATAACCATCCTCTAAATAAATATCCTCCATCGATCCAATGCAATCAAAGAACTCAACACTGAGATCCCAAAGGGAAGAGTACAAACCATGATCTCCAAACCAAGAAGATACAACACCACCAAACCATCATTGTCACAAGCTCTCATTGAATTGTGTAACCAAGTTATCCATGACATCGTGACAACAACCTCATCAATGAAGATAAACCATGACCATGATCCTCAAGCCAAGAAGATACACTGCAACAAACTAAACAAGAATCAATCCAACACCACCAACAAAGCACTTGCATAAACAATAATGTCATGCCAAAGTCCCTAAAGAACAAGGAACATCCATGACACCATGATCACCACCAAATATACCAGCAACACAATCCAACCATGTCACACATGTCTGCATTCCATAGTAAACTACATAGGTCCCACATCATGACAACCAAACTAGCAAAACAAGTAACTAAACCAAGCCACCAAAGTGAAAATGCTTTAACACTGAAACATCTATGGGCATAAACAACCCATATTCAAGTCATAAATGCAACTTGTAAGTACAGACCACCTACAACACTGCACACCTTGTAGATGCAACATAAAAATCCAACAATATACTGATAACCATGTCAAATGAGAGTAATCAAAGATGTACATGTGAGTATTCAATGACTCCAACATCAAATCACCAAGATCCAAATAGCCATAAGCTCACAAAATCACCATAGTCAAAAGAACCCATAAAAAGATTGGATGAAAATAATAGAAAATAAACCATGCCAAAACATATCCAAACCTAATCCACTTGTAGTGCTTTGAACAAGCTTTTCGTCGACTATAAGAAGTCAAAAATCCAACTTCATATGCACAGGTAATGACCTCTCCAAGCTCGATGAAAACATTCAAATGTCAGCAAGAAAATCACTATCAAAAAAATAAATTCTGGAAAAACCACTGATACCACAGTGAAGTGCACAAAACCACCTTTCCAATGAGTATAAGAAGTCGCAAAACTACTTCGAGAAAAAGTTATGCCCCTTGGAAAAAAATTGCACAATTTGGCTTATAAGAGGTGTTGGGTGTTGGGATATGGTGTTGTACACTATTGCATAAAATGATTTATTATAATATAATTAAATAATTATTTAGTTGTAATGCACCTAGGTGGTGTGGTTAATCACACTAGGTAATTATTTGGGGACCACTTTATGTTGTATTGTAACATTATATTATTATTTAATGTGGGGGAGACATGGGATAATAATTTAATATTGGAGAATATTTAATAAAGTGAAAACTTAGTACCCAATATTAAATAAGGGATTAGTGGTTTTATGTTCACATGGTTTTATCTTACCACTTGGTTGTATTTGTGTGAGCTTGAATCTATAAAAGCAAGAACATATTTAGTAGTTAAGATTGGTTGGGTGAGTGGGCTGTCATTATTGAGTCTTTCTGAGGAGTGCTTATGTGAAGCATGACATGTGATGTGTGGAATCATGCTTGGATACATGAGGATGCATTGAGAAGCTTGATGCTTTCAAGGTATTCATTGAAACTCTTGTATTGCTTTATTGTTGAATAATAAGATAGAGTATGGATGCTTTTGGAGGCTGGGTTTTTCCCTCTTGAGGGTTTTCTCAAGGTATATCTTGTGGCTTGTCTATTTGATCTATGCATTATGGTTACTTGTATGCATGTTTGTCTCTCATGGGGTTATGTAGGAATTTGATTAAGATTTTGGGTTGAATGCATTATTTCCTAACAAGTGGTATCAGAGCTTTCATGGTTGATGGATTTTTGTTATAACCCTAGTTTGAGAGGTTTTTGCAAAGTTGAAGCCATGGCTATGCATGATAGGTTTGAGACATTACAAGATATGGAATACATGTTGTAGGTGTTTATTTGTAGATTTGGGCTTTTGGGTTATCAAGATTTGTTGGGTTTGTTGCAGATCTGAAGCTTTCAAAATTTGGGTCAAAGAGGGTTTCTTGGTTTGAGTTTTCATATGAGGGTTTTGTAGGGGAAATTTCATGGATGAACTCTTGAGACAAAACAAACCTCACCATTGGATCCAAGAGGCTCGAGACATGAAAAATGACATAAAATTTGCCCTATTTTGGAGAAGTTAGAAAAAGGCAATTTTTTCCCCCACAACCCATCATACAATCATCGACGTTTGCAGAGGTGAAATATTAAAAGAATATATAAAAATTATATATTGGTCTCCTTTTTAAAAATAAATCTTGCAAATTTTAAAATCCAATAGAAAAAGGTTTATTGATTTTTTTTTGAAAATAAAATAAAATTATAAATAGGGGGGTTCGTAGACCCCCCCATACCCTATTGATTGGGTACCACTGTAACGTTGGCAGTGGTATGCCAACTATTGGCCCTTGGTCGATCGGTGTCCATTCATTGGTAGGCTTTTCCCTATTCCAGTGACTGGTTATGATGGCCGACGGTAATATAAAAAGCCTGCCCAAATGAATTTTTTTTCAGCAATTTCATTAAAATGATATATAAACCATGTTTTAAATCTGTTGGCTCAAAATTGAAATTCAAAAAATTTAAACAAAATACATAACTATTTCGGGTCCAAAATTCAGTTTTTTTAAAAGTAAAAAATTAAATTATTTTTAATGAGGATTTCAAACCCGCCGCCTGGGCACCACCGACTGACCACTGTTGTTAGTGGCTCAGCTCGGGTGCCACCAACAAGCCCTTTTATAGCCAAATTGGACATTGTTTTCAAACTTGCATAACTTTCACCCAAGAGCTCAGATTTCCAATTTCTTATACTCCTTGGAAAGCTGGTTCTGAGAAATACGTGGTGGTATATGTTTGGTTTCTTGATTTTTCCATTTTGATAAGTTTTTGAGCCTGGAAGTCAGATATTCTCGATTGCACAATTTTGAGCATACCTTTTGCATACAAAATTAGATTTTTGATTTCGAATAAGCGTTGGAGAGAATGTACAAAATACTACACAATAGATTAGTTAGTCGATTATTAATTTGTGGTGTAGGATGAGGTTGGTACTTGTTTGATTACTTGTAGGTGCCTGAGATTCGGGGTGTGATTATGCTAACATCAAGACAAGTCAAGAGGTGAAACCTTGAGGGAGTACATGTTTTTATATGATATTTATGATGGTACAATTGATTATCAATTTGGTGCTTCCTGGTATAGGTTTACAAGTATTTTTTTAGAGTTGTACTTTGATGGTGATAGGTACACATGTTGTCTTCAGTTTTGAGGACATGGGTTGACACAAGTGGAGACTTGGAGTCTCGTATGGGTGATAGTTGAGTGCAAGTACAACGATGGATATGGTTATGGTGTCATAGGTATGCAGGTAGATTTATTCATTGGCATGACATGATCATGTATGTGGTTGTTTGGTGGTGTTTTGGTTTGGTGTTAGGAGGTTGTTTCTTATCTCCTTGATGCTTATTTGGTTCCTTGAATATAGTTACTCACTTATGGATATGATTGGAAAAATAGATTTGTGGTTGATTTGGTGTTTGAGTCTGGATGTCTACAGGATTATCTTCTTTGATATCTTGGTTTGCAGGTTACTAATTTGACGATGAGTTTGCATGCTTCATTGTTTAGATCATGATTTATGTAGGTTTGTGGATTAGCTACCCATTTTTTTGTAGTGGGATGAATTGGTGTGGAATTTCTATATCCACGAGATTGGTTCAGTGTTAATGCAAATTTTGTTAGTTGTCTTGTCTGCGGTCATTTGTGCATTGGTATGTTGCTTTGGGATGATAGGATGGATGGTTAGAGTACCTGATTAGTTAGTTGTTGGGACTTGTAGCATGTGGTTTGATCACGATGTCATGATAGTTTGGTTGCATTTCATTAGTTATACACTTTCGATGGGAGCTTTTAATAGTGATGACTTGGTAGTGCTAGATTGGTTTTTGATGTTTTGATGGTGGTTGTATGTATCTTCTTGGCTTGGAGATTTTGGTTCTACTTGGTATGTTACTGACATTTCAGTTGTGTGTGTAGACCTGGATGATATTCATGAAGGAGATGGTTTTCATGATGCCATGTGTAGCTCAATATCACAATTCAATGGGAGTTGTTGGCAATGACGTGGATGCATCATTGGTGATGGTTATATTCATGTGATTGGATATATTATTTCTTGGTTTAGAGTGTGTTTGTTATTATGTCATAGTTTAATGTTGATACTAGTTTAGAGTTTGGCATGGTACATGTTCTCTTGATACCAAAATGTATTCATTGGTGCATGTGATCTCCTAGAAGGAGATGGTTAGATCATGTTGTCATGATAGGTTCATGATTCTACGGTTGGAGCTTTGACATTGATCTTGTTAGTTCTCTTTGTATTGAGTACATTGATCATTTGCTTGATTAATTCATGATAGTGCTATGTTGCATTTGAAGTTTGGCATGTATTGATTGGTTATAGGTGCTCATGGATACTTGGAGATGTGGGTGAGGTTGGAGTTCTCATGTGATTGGAGACATTTGCTTGAGACAGTTACTCTTTGGAGGTTTCAATAGGAAGAATGAGGATATTTCACTCGGGTATGGATGTGAGTTCATGATGGATCAATAGAGGAGATTGTTCTTAGAGTGAGTCATGATGACTTGGTTATCTTGGAGGAGCATTCTCATTCCCCACTCTTGGTCCACACAACAGTTTATCATTTGAGAGGTATTTGCTCATTATTTCTTTTAGATGTGTTATGTTTCACGCTTTGATTTCTCATGGGAATGAGTTGATTCATGGTGATTAATTTTGGATACTCATTTGAGGATGGTTTAGCATGAGTTTATATTGCTTTATATTTTATGGATATGGATCTTGAACTATGATTAGTTAGTTCTGGAGGATTCATTTTGAGAGATGTTTAGCATGGTTATCTCCTTATGTATTTGGGTTTATGTTATCATCCATTTATGAGGAGTTTAGGAGATGGTTCATGGGCTAATTTTTAAATTTTGGAATGGTTACTTTGAGTTTGATCTTCTTGGTTAGAGAGGTTTACATCCATGTTGGTATTGTTACATGATTCATATGTTGTTTGATCTAAGAGATTGAACATTGTTTTGGGTGTTATTGAGGCTTCTCATTTGGGGTTGTTAGGAGATCATACTTGACACAAAATTTTACTTTTGAGGTGTTGGTAGTAGGACATGTTATGGTTTATAGGTTTTCTTTCTTCATGGTTCCTTCCTGGATGTTCATGTTCATATGATTTGGAAGGATGGTGGCAACATGTTGTGAGAGAGTATGCAACTATTTGGGTTGCATGTGTGGATCATTGCTATTATTCTTGGCACTTCATGTTTTGATCATTTATCACACCTTGATATAGTGTTGATTGGTAGACACGATATGCTTTAACATTACCCATGCACTGGGAGTTCCTAGATATGTATGTTCTTCATTGACAAGTTTGATACATGGAGCTTGTGATTGCAGTTTATGGGTTGCATATGTTGTTGGCATGAGTTTACTGATGTTATTGATACCTTGGAGGTATTGATGGTTGGATGTATTAGCATGTGTTGTGGATGCTATTTTTTATCATATGGGTTTTACTTGACAACAACTTGTTTGGATCCTTTGTTATCGCTTGGATTTGATGCTTGTGTTCTTGGATTGGTGCATCTTCACCTTGGCATATTCCTTTTCTTCCATAGGTGGTACATTGGAGGGTGAGAGGGGTTCTTGCTTGAGATGGTGGTCAATTTTTTCTTATTACAGGTATCTTGATGGAGCATGAGAGCATGTTACAAATTCATGTGGTTTCATGTATGGCTATGATGATGTATTTCATGTATTGATCCCTTATGCAATGTATATAACAAGTGGGAGAATGTTGGGATATGGTGTTGTACACCATTGCATAAAATGATTTATTATATGTTGTAATTAAATAATTATTTAGTTGTGATGCACCTAGGTGGTGTGGTTAATCACACTAGGTAATTATTTGGAGACCACTTTATGTTGTATTTTAACTTTGTATTATTATTTAAGGTGTGAGAGACATGGGATAATAATTTAATATTGGGGAGTATTTAATAAAGTGATAACTTAGTACCCAATATTAAATAAGGGATTAGTGGTTTTATGTTCACATGGTTTTGTGGCACATGGTTTTATCTTACCACTTGGTTGTATTTGTGTGAGCGTGAATCTATAAAAGCAAGCACATGTTTAGTGGTTAAGGTTGGCTGGGTTAGTGGGCTGCCATTATTGAGTCTTTCTGAGGAGTGCATATGTGAAGCATGGCACGAGATGTGTGGATTCATGCTTGGAAACATGAGGATTCATTGAGAGGATTGATGCTTTAGAGGTATTCATTGTAACTCTTGTATTGATTTATTGTTGAATAATAAGATGGAGTATGGATGCTTTTGGAGGCTAGGTTTTTCCGTCTTGAGGGTTTTCCCAAGGTATATCTTGTGTTATCTTGTGGCTTGTCTATTTGATCTATGCATTATGGTTACTTGTATGAATGTTTATATCTCATGGGGTTATGTAGGAAATGGATTAAGATTGTGGGTTGAATGCATTATTTTCTAACAATTAGGTGGCCCTTTGGTGATCCATTGGTGGTTGTAGCTCCACTTGGGCAGCACTGCCCTGACCTAATCTGGCATTCCAAAAGTGTTTAATTTTTAATTTTTAGACGACATTTAATTTTTAGGTGGTTTAAATAAAAAAATTGTGACGACTTTTATTATGGCCATTGGAAGGTTATCATCGACTAGGACACTATCGACTCAACGACTGTCGTCGTAGTCAACAATTCCAACTATTGGCGTAATTAATTATTTAATTACACTTACATAAGTTTACTTAGGAATTTAAATATATTCCTACGTATCATTCACATGTTTTCTTAGGATATAAGATTCCTTCTAAAAGGATGAGTTATCTTTTCTAGAAGTCTTATCTTATCTATGCATCATATCCTAGGTAGTTAGTTGTCACATGTCATAGGATTATGACACATGTCAAAATCATTTTACATACTACATCTCAACCTTTCCTATATAAGGAAGGTGCTTGTACTCATTTGTATTTGCATAATCTCTTGTAGAAGGTCTTCATTATTTTTGCAGGTGGTCTTGGGTATTGAGCTAATCTTAAAATCTTACATCGATGGCAGTACCTATCGTTGGAAATCCTTTCCAAAAAATATTCATAGGCTCATATCTACAAAAAATAGCCACAAATCTATAGCCCCAAAACCCCAAATCTGCAAAAATAACCTACACAAAACCCTCATATTTTGTAATGTCTTCATTTTTTCCATGCAAGCTCTAGATTTAACTATACAGTAGATCTACTCCAACAAGAGCTATACAAACCACAACCATGGCTCTGATACCAAATGAAAGGAAATATGCATCCACCCAAGATAATTTCCACATAACCCAAATAGAGAAATTAATGCAAACAAGTGTTTAGAATCCATATGCAAAAGAATAGACAATATACCATCAAATATGACACAAGATATACCCCGGGAAAACCCTCAAGATGGAAAAATTCAGCCTCAAAAATCATCCATCACTCATGTATTATTTAGCAATAAACATTACAATACACCTTCAAAGTCTTTCATGAAAACATTTTAAGCATCAAGCCCTCAACAAGAACTCCATGTGAACAAGCATTTAACCACACATCCCATGCCATGATTCAACCGCCAACAAGAGCTAACCTGCCAACTATCCAACAATCCAACTTTAGACAACTACCCATGTGTTTTCTTTTATAGAAACAAGCTCCCACAAAACCACCAAGTGGTATTACATAAAACTATGAGACTAATACCATGAGCTTACAAAACCATTAACCCCTCATTTAATATTGGTACTAATTTTTCCCAATATTAAATATTATTCCCGTGTGTAACCCCACATTAAATATTTATTCCAATGTTACATACAACACATGAAGTCTCCCTAAGAATGCTAGACCCATGTAATGCACGTACCCCTAGATTCCCCTAGGTGCACCACATAATAAATAAATAAATAATACATAATATTATGCAAGGTGGACAACACACCTAAAATTGGTGCATAACAATCTCCAACAGGTTTCTTCCTACAAGTACCCTTGGGGATTGGTGTCTACGGTAGGTTGGTGCCTACTTTGGATTGTAAAATTCACTTGTTATATTTGTTGAATAATGAGGTGTTTTCTTAGCTTAATACTCTGTAAAACTTTAATATTGCTGATCTAAGTAAGCTCTTACTTTGTTACATATATTCTTTGTGGGTGATTATCTTGATTAATTCATTTGACTGTTGTAGAATGAAGAGAGAAGTTGATAGAAGAACTAGATAGGATATTAGAAAGATTACACAAGATGTACCGTGGAGAAACCCTTTCGGGAAAAAACTCCACCAAAAATTATTCTATTATTCAATCTCTGAATTACAGTAGCTCCAATTCTTGCTTGAGAATGCTTCTTCTATCTTTACCAATCTTCTTCACACCTGCAAATAACAATTATCACAACTCTATTCAACTTTCTTGAGCTATATAGGCTTTAATCAACTTTGTAAACCCAACATGAGTTACAATTACAATGCACAAGCCCTATCCCTAAAAGGTATGCCATATCTCATGCAAATAGGGTTATCTCATGAAGAACAATGCTAAAACATGTGCTTCATCCATTTGGGCGTCCCAAACTGAAGCTACAACTCAACCTTCATTCTGTTGATAATTCCAAAGCTCTTCCTCAAAGTTGGCACCCATCAAAGGTCCTACTTAACTGAGTCTTCAAAAATATCTCAACATGCATTAGAGGTAAATCCAAGAAAGCATCTTGGGCACCCAAGTTGGCTCCAAGTGATTTCTTGTTAACTGAAACATTTACTCAACAATCAACACCATTCATGCAAGAATGGTCATCCCCTGTTAATTGGAGGTAGTCCATGTTATCTGTCATAAAACTCAAGTTATTAGCCATGCATTCCAAGTTAACTGAAGCTAACTACATGCAACTCAAAATAACCAACATGCATGCAACTGAAGATAACTGAGCCATAACTGAACTGAACTGAACTGAACTGAACTGAACTGAACTGATTCTGAACTAAACTAAACTAAACTAAACTGAACTAAACTGAACTGAACTTCAAGCATGCAAACATCAAATCCTAACTCCTAGGAACTTTACATGCATTCAGAAGTGTTAACTATTACTCTGTATAGTTAATTGAACACAAGGTGAGTTTCACCTTACCATGTGTGCACCCACATGCTCCTATTATTTAGGAATAACTACAAATGTCAATTTCATGATTTATTTCATCCAAATAATTAATCTCATCCTAATCTTATTGTTGTTGAACACATTCCAAGAATCTAGGAGATACATGAAATAATTAATGTTTAGGATTTGCAATTAAATGGCATCCTATTTCCAACAATATTCCTACTTTATGAGGTTAGATTTGGACAGTAGATCCAAGTAACTATTCTTACCATGGTTTTCCCCCATTTTGGGTTTCCATATATATTTGGTGTTTTATTGTGTGAATGTGTGCTCTTCATTGGTTCTTGATTATTAGTAGTGAAGATTCAAGTTTCATGTTCTGATATATGTGTTGGAGTTTTAAATAGCTTTGATCTACTGATTCACACCCCCTCTCAATAGATTGTGTGCCCTTCAACCTTTGTATATGCCAGATTCTTCTTTGGATTTTTTTTATCAACATGGGCTTCTTTTGCATTCAATTCATTTCTCAAACTATCACTTGATTCATGCTTTGAATTCTTTATCCCTTTTTATGCCTTAAATGTTCCTTCTTTTTTTAGAAGAATTTTCTTCTTTTACCTCCTTATCTACTTTTTCTTCCCTTTTTCCTTTTTCTTTCACTCACAAGGTTATCTCCTTTTCCAAAGATATCATCTTTTTTTTACCATGTGTATTCCAAGTGCTACCTCATCATTTTCATTTGGTTTTATTAATGCTAGTTATTTAACATTTTGCTTAGTATTTCCTTTTATTTTTCCCATGTGTGCTCTTAAGATTTTCCTTCTAGTTATTAGGCTATTTGTGAAGGAACCCACTCTGATACCAATTGATGAGCACACAATGATATAAAGAGGGGGGTGAATCAATATCTAACAATATTTTACTTTTCAAACTCAATTTAATTACATCAAATACACATATGCAAGATCTAGCAATTAAGTACACAGTGAGAACACACAATTTACGTGGAAACCCTTTTGGGAGAAAACTTGCAATAAATAAATCATTTCCTTAAAGACAAGCAAGTAATTTTTTTTTCTCTTTTAACATCATATTTTACACTTTTCATAATTTAAAACATAAAACATTTCACAAATGAAATAACATCGCTTTTCAACTTGAAGAAGAGATACATCTTTTCACTTTTAGTTTCACATATATGATTAAAAATAAGTAAAGAATTAACAATTAACTATTAAGTTCAAGGTCAAGAATTCTATATCTTAATTACTTTGTTGTTTCACAAGCCTCGACATGTCATTTGCAAGAGGGAAAGCATCACCCAAGTGATTTATCTCCAACCATAGATTGATAGTCCCCCACACACCTTCCAACTGGAAGTGGTCCTACCCTTCAACAAAGAGTATAGTCAAGGAACCCCTAGTATTGTCATATGAGTTTCTAGTGTTGTGTCCTACATAACCAATATGATCATACAACTATAGAATCCTCTAAGTATGTATGACACTATTGATTGGTTATGTAACTCTAGAGCATAGTGAACTGACAAGTGCAAGCAAAAACTTTTGCACTTACGTTGGCCAAAGTTTTGAATTAAATTCAACCACTTCTTTAAGAAGTGGACTTGTGTGTTCACCCACCTCTATCTCGACTTGGAAACCTTAATTGACCTAAGGTTAACCCAAACTTACTTTTTGACCAATGGTTGAATTTTTTATAGAATTCTTTCTTAGAATATGTTGATTCACCAAGTTAATACTTAATTGGGTTGGATAGTTTTCCTTGACTTCAAACATCCATGTTACGTTTTTATAACTTCTTGGGTCTTGGCTACTACCACTTTTTCGAGTCCTTACTACAACCCATGAGAGTGACTACTCTCCTATTTTAAGCATTTAATAAAACTTGATGACAAAACAACGTCAACTCGACCTTCCTGGTCATATTCTAGTATATTGATAACATATTCAATAACTTCATAGAAATGAATATATTTGCATAGAATATTATATTTTCAAATATAGGTTTTTGATTCTATATGTTATAATAATATACTCTTGTTCACATGGAATAACATATTTTATTTTCTCATTCATGATAATATTGATGTTTTAAACTTATAAAAGAATAACTATCTTATAATACTGACCATGCATCAACAAATTGGATTAATACACTGTCCATTTTTGGACAACTTCCAATAAGAGAATAACTGTCTAATATGGTATTCCTTCATTATATATCAAGTTTATTGCATACAATTTTTAGGAACAAATTTCATTATAAGGATGCATATACACATGTTTTTGAATAATTGACTCTCATTGAGAGCTTTCTTTATACGTATAAGAATATTATTGTTTTTAACCCATCTAGGATTCTAAGCTCTTTATTGAGTAAAATAATTATAAAACTCAAATTCAAAGATCATTAATCCATTCTATTCAATTTTGTTTCCTCTACAACAAGAACTGTGGTTAAATGAATTTATAATGCTCATGTTTTATTTCTCTTCAAAAAAACTAGAAAACTCTCTCTTCTTTAAATTAGAGAAATATTGGAATATATATATATATATTCACAAGAAACCAAAAAAAAACATGTTTGTGGAATTAAGGTAATTCTGCACTTGTAAAATCTTTCAAATAGAACTAGCAAAAATTCTAGTCAACTTATTTCTCAACAACTTATCTCCTAAAACTCTTATTATAAAGACTCCTTTCAAAGGAACAATGGAAGACTAAAATCCTGCCTCTATCGCCCTTTTATTCCACTCTCACTGAGACTCAACACCTATGTATAGTCTGTTCTTTAGAAAGAATAAAATCCAACTCTATTTCTAATCGATATCAATTAATAGATAACTGCCTCCTCAAAAGATGGTGCCCCTTTACCAATATGGTGATGCATTATCTCTATGGTTTGTAGATAAGAAAATAAACCAAAAATGCTATTTAGTTTTGGTGCCACCAAAGAAACTTACTCCCAACATGAATCATTATCCACATAATAAGTATTTAAAGATAGACAATGACACGATTCACTACTCATGTGCCACAATAAGCTAAAGATAACAAGATTAAAATCAAATTAATATTTTTCAATTATCAAAAAAAATATTTACAATTAATTTAAATTGATGAAAACACAATCATTTAACAATTGTGTTTTACTTATCCTATTGACCTAATTGACAACTTTAGACTCAAATTGACCTATGCCAGTGAGAGTAAACTCAAATAAAAATACAAGTTAATTTGTAGACCATACTCCTTGCCTGGGTGATACTCTCCCTCTCCCTCTAGAGGGCAACAAATTTATCTTGCATTTCACTTAAAGAAACATTCACGTAGTTTAGTCATTAATAATTATGCCATATCCATAATATTAAATAAAAAACAATAAATCATTAAAGTGCAAATACATCTCATTGCATTCAATTTCACCATAACATTAAATATCAAAATGACTTCATCATACATCCAAAATTGTATTTTAACATAAAGTTAAAAGTAATTTGATAAATAAAAAATAGGGTGTAACAGAAACAATAGTTTTAAAACATCCTTATCCTCATCATGAAGTAGAAAACATAAATATAATACAATATGTCCATTTGTAAATTGTTTTGTTAAAATATTGATGTTAAAATATTGAATCAAGTGAAGGAAATATACAAACAAGCTATGTACAAAAGCTTGAATTAGAATTCATTTAAAAGTGAGAACTTACAATATAATTCAATAGGACTTCACAATATCATATGATGAACTGAGATAAAAGAAAAGAAATCTTATGTTATAGATTAAAAACAATAGCAAGGAAGGCATGGTATGATATTCCAGTTTCTCAAAATCTAATCATTTTGTATTTTTATTTGGTAGTTTTCATTTCAATGTTTTGAAGCAAATATAATACAAAATTCAAGTTAGAGATAAATGTAAGGTTGAACAATTTTTTTTTTAATTTTTAGCCTAGTTCACATTGTGTTTACTTGAGAATTTTATCATATGTTGGATAATGTGGACTTGATTCCTTTATAGTAATTGTTCCTAATTTCATAAGCACAAGTACATTAAGGGATGTGTCAATAGGATTATTTCAAAACTAGATGATTCTTGATTCATCATGAAGAATAGTAAGTTTAATTATGTAATATAATTGCATGTAACTTGGGATAGTCATAGTGAATTGGTTTTTTGATTATAGTGAATGTGTTGAAGCATAATAGTAAATTATGGGGGCTAAATGTGTAATTTAATCAATAGATGTAAAATTTGATGATGTATTTAATTATAAAAGTTATAGTTTAATTCAAGATTCATTTCAATGAATAAATAAGTCCTATACAAATGAATTAATCAAAGGCACTAACAAATGAATAGTTTTTCCATAGTCTTTCATGATAAGATTTAATATATATAGTGTATGTGTAGGATTTTAGAGGTAAATTCAATGAGAAGGTGGTGGATTGTTAGGATTGTTTCACCATCTTTGCTTCACATGATAGAGTAATACAATACATTGTGCTAGCTCATTGTGCTAACTCATCTTGGTCAAGAGATCCCTCAGTAGTCATTTTGTGTTCCTTAGTTGTGTCTATTGGTGTTCATTTGTATTTTTTTTGGAAGGTGGCATAGATTTTTTTTATTTTTATTTTTTGTAACCTAAGTTTGACATTCAAGGATTTTAGAAAAAGGGTTAGAATTATTTATTTTAAATTATTTTATATTTTAGGGCTTGCTTTTGTGGTTTTTTAATAGGGAAAATTTTTGGCCACTATGCCTATTAGGTTGCCAATTTTATTTGATTTGGATATGTTTTAGAGGGTCTATTTTTATGGATTTTCTCTCCCTTTTGGAAAAGATGTGAAATCACATTTCTCCACACTTGGTTGGATACCATTACTATTGTCCTTCAATCCTTTTAGAGCAACTTAATGTTGGTCTAATCCCTCAAGTTGAGGAACCTTTTATATTGCCTCATATTGGGGAACCCAAGAAATCTACTAGAAATCCTTTTCCTTGGATGCCAAAATCTATATTAAAGCCACTTTTCTATGGTGCCATACTTGTTGATTTATTCCACTCATAGAGGGCCCAAATTTGTTGAATTATATCCCATTTTGTGTGCCATGATTTACTAAATGATTCACCTCCTTTTGGGAACCATGGAGGAGAGTTCTAAATGTTCTTGATTTTAGTAGTAGCTAACATAGGGTGATCCCACAATAGTGGGTTACATTTTTTGGGCAAACTTGACATTGAATTGAACTTTTTAAACTAAATCTTCACTTTCAGACACCTATAGTTGCTAAACCATGAGAAATTTGAAGATTATGCAAACTAGTGATTGTGAAATTTTGTCTATAGATTCTAAATATATACATTTTAAATTTTTTTTGAATCAAATTGCATTTCTTTTTCCATCTCCTTCGATAACTAGTGTTTAACAACAAACACCATTTTTAAAGAGTGATGTTTACTATATAACATATAATTTTTTTTCTATGAAGGATAAAATTATATATATATTTTCAAATTTAGTTTTGTAACTATGATATCTAGCTCCATTTGGTTTCATAGTGTTTTATTGATTTTTTTTCTTAATTAAGTTTTGAAGTCAAACCACTTATAATTTAGACATAGGTTTACTATATAACACATAAATTTTTGTATCTATTGAAATTCAATTTTAGTTTTTTTGTTGGATCAAGGACATCAATACCAAGAGCATAGATATTTTCAGATTTTTTTTTGGTAATCTACTCATTTTCCACATGTGTAGAACAAAGAGCTTGATTTTTGGTGAAAAAACTACATTCATAAGAAAGAAAAAATAAATATAATAATAAAATTATACTTTTTGGGAAGCTTATAATAAGGACTACATACTTACAAAACATAAATTTTAAATAAATTCATTTGATCCCCCAAAAGGTAAATCAAAAGTGGTTTTTTATTAGCATTTTGATAGGTGTAGAGGAGACTCCATTATAGGTATGGTTTGAAACTAGTAGGGTTCTATCCAAGGGGGTTTGATCAAACTCTCTACAATTAAAATCCTTTAAATGAAACCTTTTTAATGCTTAAATCATGATATTTTATGAAAATATGTGATTTCAAAAAAAATCAAGATGTCCCAGAAAGTGTAACCCATTATTGTGGTAGCATTCCATACCCAATGGATCTCATCTCATAGTTTAAATCTTCTATTTTCTTATTTTCTAGACAAATACTCATCCATGTCCTAGAAGAAATTTTCCGGGTAACATATTTTCTCAATGATCTTTTCCTACAAAGATGGCCAAGTAAAGTGGTCAAGCCTTGGGCTCAAAATGTAGTGAGTATAAGAACATCCAAATGAATCAAGGGAGACACCACCCCCAAATGCATCAATGGATGGAAGATATCAATGCCAGGGTCTTATCTCTTGAAGAATCTAATGTCCAAGCTAGAATTTACTTGCTCGAATAAGTTGTTGAAGGATTTCTTTTGGGACATGGACAAGTATTTTTCTAGCATCCCTAATCTCTTCAAGGAAGGAAAGATTAAGTTTGTCATGAATTTCCTTACTAACATTGCCAAAATTTGGTGGCATTTGTAAGCTAAGGACATCAAGGATGTACGTCCTGTCACATGCATCAATACTTGGTTCAAGTTCAAGGACACATTGTGAGAACAATTTTGACTTGGGAAATCCATGTTGCTCATTAGAACAAGTCTTATGGAGTTTAAGCATACTAGTAATATTTGAGATTATATAAAGTCTTTATTTTTTCTAATTATTGAAATAAAGGATATGTTGGAGATGGACATATTGATTTTGTTTGAATGAAGGGTTTTTAGTCATGGGCTCAAGCCAATTTGTTAAGATAAAACATGCAAACTTTAGCTATGACCATTGTTGCAACTAATAGACTCCTTGAATTCAAAGGGGAAACAATTAAGTCTCATAGAGGGAATGTTGGGGTCCCTCCCAAGAAAAAACTTCTAGTCCACAAAGGAAAAAAATTCCAAGGGGACTCCAGATCCCTCTTCAAAGAAATCAAGCAATAAGCAATCATTGGCGGTATGGAGGAAGGCCAATACATGATTTATGTGTGGGAATCTTGACTATTGAATGCAATATTATCAAAAAAATTAGAGGCTCAATGCAACCAAGGCCGAACTTTCAAAGGAAACCATCTATGAGATGAGAGTTCTATAAATTTTGTATGTTGTACACAACTCCAACAAGAGTTGTTCTGTGATGAGGAGCCTAGAGCAGGAGCATGAATTATGCTTTTGTAAAGGAAGGGATTCGCTACTCTCAAGACGATGGGGTCCTAAGGAGAAAATAACCCTCAATTTCCTCAAGGATCAAAGCTCAGGTGATGAGATTAAGAATGAAGAGTATTTGCACAACTTGATCAAATGAACACTAAACTACTAATACTAAGAATAATGAAGTTATCTAATTACAAAGATGAATGATAGAATTAGAATTTATAGTATACAAAAATAAAAGGTGCATAAAATACATATTTCACCCTCAAGAGGATTAACCCTTGGCCACAACTGCCAACATGTTGCAGGGACATCTACACCTTGTGTTGTCATATCTGGTAAAATAAAAAATAAAGACCTTTAATCTAAAATATCCAGCTTGTTAATCCTATACATATGCACATACATAAGACAAGAAAAATGTTGGGGGTTGTTTCAGGGCTTGCCTCAATCAAACCCCTATTTTGGTGTTTCCACCTCCACAGATAGCCAAATAGATAGAGATAGATAAAAATGCATGAAATAAGAGATGTGTGATAGGAACAAACCCCAAAAGGGAGGAGAACCCCTACCACGAATGTAAGAGACGAGCGATAGAAACAAACCCCACAAGGAGTAGAACCCCTATCACAAATAAGATAAAAAAGATTAAATAGATAATATAAAATAGATAAGATAACAAGAGAGCATTACCAATAGCTTGTGGTTCCCCTATTGGCTTGATAGATGTGATAAGATTGTGTGCAAGAGAGTCTTGACTATTTCTTAAGGAAGAAATCTGGCAAAGCTTGGCTATGGAAGGAAGAGAGCATGAGAGAAAGAAAGATATAATGAAGAAGATACCATAGAATGAGAGAGAGAACAAGATACAATGAGATTGCATGAGAATCAATGAGAATGAGAGGGAAAAATGAGGTTTTGTGAGGTTGCGTGGGCGGGAGGATTCGTTGCTCATGTGTTTTTGCCACAATGACATGTGTCATAGGCAAAGGATGAAAAATATTTATGTTTGAATCTCAGAAATTTTGGGGATGCCAAAGGGACATAGAGATGTCCATGCATTGCACAAGTGTCCTACTCAAAACTTTGCACAAGGTATCCAAGTTGTTAGTGCTTCATCATTGTCACCTATGAAGTCAAAATTGTGAAATTCTAACATATAGGTTTTTGTCATAAATGTGGCAGGCCTAATGCCTAAGTGTGAAATTACACAGGGTGCAATTTTATGACACTACATTTTACCCCCACTTTAGTGAGTTTATTTATGAGAAAAATCTACTACACTAACGTAGCTAAGAAGACATGAATGCTAAATTTGAAATTTTATTTTTTTTACAAAAAAATGATATTGTAGAGGCTGATTGGGTGGATAATGGTGATGCCCCTAGTGTTTGAGCTCGATAATAAACTACAATTCTTGACATGAAGGTTCATTCTGCAAAATCAAAATTGGGTAAGTTTTGAAATCAAAAGAAGCTATCACGATGAGAAGAATGCTTAAGAAAATTTTGGTGAATAAGAAGAAGAATTCGAAGAAGTGAGTATATGCTCCCTCCTATTTTTTCCCCTAGCTAGGTGGGTAAAAATAGGAAGGGAGGAAGTCTGGGGAAAATTTTCCATGAAAAATGGGCAAAAATTGACCTATATACTCCCATTGTGGGCCTATAGAAGGTCATTTTCACTATTCACTGTGAGGATTTTGTTGACATTTTATAAATTTTTCAGCAAAATTCATTGCAAAGGAGACTTCATGCTTTCGAGGATTGAGCAGTTGTGCACCAGCGTGGAGAGGGGTGACCCACTAGATGAGGTATAAGAAATTTTTCCCCTTAGCCCATATTTTTGGTCATTTTTTAGTGTAGAAGATTCACAAGCAGTGCAGGCATGGTGATATCCTGCAGATGTGCTAGCATCCAACTCGATGATGTCTATTGACTTGTTGGAGTCTACCCTATGCACTAATGTCAGTTAAGTAGGCCTCATATGCTAGTGGGCCATGCAGACGTCTACATGACGTGTAGGCATCTCAAAGACATAGATATAAAATTTTAGATGATTGAGAGTAGAGATAGATTTTCCTTAACATAGTGTTTTATGGTTTTGCAGGAGTTTCTTGAGATCTACAAGCATAGTAGTGATGCGATTTTGTCATTATTGAGGAGTAAAAATCATGAGATTTTACTTGATGACTATGCATTGTTGTAGTGTGTCAGGTTATGGCGGGTGTACACCATGTCAGGGATCCTCTTCCATGCACCTATGTTGATGGAGCTTATGGAGAGGTGGGATGCAGACACCTCATGTTTTCATCTCCCAACAGGGGAGATAATTGTTACAATGGAGGAATCTACCACATCCTTCACCTTCCCATCCAAGGAGGGTGGGTGGCATACGAGTAGGTCCAAACAACTCAAGATGCACAAGCAGTACAATAGTATTACATTGGTCATGTTATTCTTGAGGACACCATCGACCACATCTACATGTGGTGGTTGGAGCAAGGTCATGTGGTGATGCTACTAGTATGCCACATGATGATCACAATGGTCGAATTTTGTGTTGTAATTGATGGGCAAGGCTCTCACTTGCATGTGGGCCTCATCTATTGCATTCAATCCATGGAGGAGTGGAGGACTGTCTTCACCTAGGGTTGGAGCATGCATGCTCATTTATACCATGACCTTGAGCGATATGTTTATTATGTGTACCACAGTGTCACCACTTGTACACTTCTATAGGTGTGGGAATTCAAGTAGATCAGGTGCACATAACTAGTTGGATATCCTTGAGGCCTAGCACAAGGTGAGCCTTGAGCACATGCATACCCATTTTTGCATGATTGGAAACTTGATGACTTACTATTTTGGAGGCAAAGAAATGATGTTTTGAGGAGTGATGATATTTAGTGGAGACCATATAGGTGAATGGGGTTTGGTCTTCCGATAGGAGGCATTTGTGGAGGATGCAATGGGACCAACTCCTTGTTGGTCAGTTAGACCATATTGTTGTACCATACTACTAGCACTAGGTCATGTGGTAGTTTGGCTAGGTGTAGGCCATCCCACCAACCACTTTGATGTACATATAGTCACACAAGAGTGCACTAATCAAAGGTAGAGACCATTTACATCCAATTATCATCAATATCACACTCAACGGTGAACGGTGATGATGGCTCAGATGAGGATCAGTCATAAGCCCTAGCGATTGATGATGTTGGTGTGTCAATTGGATTTTCCAACTGGTGGCTGACAATAGGTCCCACCCTAATTTTTTTGGTTGATTCCCCCACGCATGATGCTAGTGCATAGGAGTTTGGAGGTGAGGCAGTGGTGAGAAGTAGAGAGGAGGGCCATACATTGAAGGCATGAGTGGAGGAGAGGCTGAGGCAACAACAACGAGTAGCATTACTAGTGTGCGCTCATACAGTCTTGATCACACCACCCAACACCTTGTCAGTTGTACCACCTTCGACAACTACTATAGGGTTGAGCATCACTTCTAGTAGTAGTGCTCCACCCTTGGATCCACACTAGCAAGCTAGGGACCTAGGTATGGATTTGGTTTGACATATGTTGTTTCATTTTAGTTACCTTATTACATGTTGTCATATATATATATATATATTGATGATATGATGCTAATATCACCCACTTTCTCTATGGTTACAGTGTTCACACAAGAGTGGCTCAATTTCTTTGGGTAGTACATCTTAGAGATGGTCCCAACCATCTAGGTCTAGGAGTCAGTCCTCAATGCCTATAGGCCACCCACAACAAAATGTCATGCACAACTATTTGAGCTTATAGTGCATTTGAGGATGATCTACAAGGAGACATAGGTAGAGGTAGTTCAACAAACCATTGAGCTTACCATGATGATCGAGCAATGGGATCAAAGGGGAGAGGAGCTCCTCTCTACACTTATCGAGAGGGACTAGGTTGTGACATGAGCTGAGAGTGTCGAGTAGACACGTGATGCTTTACAAAACCAAGTCAATGACCTCCGAAGGAAATTGGAGGTTGCAAGGATAACACCCACTGATTCTAAAACACAACATCTGAGAGATGAGCTCCAAGAGTGCCAGGAGTAGGAGGCTACATTGATAGAGTGGATCACATCCCTGCGAGAGCAAGTAACAGAGCTATGAGGGGAGGTATGGGGATTGTAGTCACAGAGCATGTCTGTGTCATGATCACATCGGTCTCACTTACATGTGTCCATCCAACAATCTCCTCCACCACCACCAGCACAAGAGGGTTCCAAAAGCCATGCCCCCGACGGCTAGAGAGCTAGTTATTTTGTATTATATCATCATTGTATAACAATTTTTATGTAGCAATTTATATATAAATATACAAACACCACATTTTTATAGTGGTGTGATGCATATACATGACATTTTTGATATATATAAGAGATTTTGGATCAATATATGTGTTCTTATGTGTATGTTTCCTTTTTATGTATGATTATGTTATGGATGTATACTTATGGATGTGTACGTAGATTAGATGTTATCATGATCTAATTAAACACATATTGGATATATGCATAATTAAATACAATGATGATCTTATTGATGGTTGATGATATATTCTAGATAGAATGTATGATATATAAATAAATAATCAAACACAATGCATATATACATAACATAAAAATAAAACACACATATATATATGTAATTCCTAATTAAATAAATTAACTACATACACATGTTTGCATCATAACATAGATTAAAAAGATATTGTTTTAATGAAGGAATGACATAGCATAACAAAATACAATCCCTAAAGAAGGAATGAGCACCATGTACATGCCATATAGACCTTATACATAGTATCGATGGAGATGCATTACATTGACCGGTTCTTTTAGAGGAGTACCATCCGCAGACAACAATCCATATGTACCAATCCTATATTAATATCATGATTGAATTTTGTCTTACAAGTTTGTTATGAGTGGCATATATGTTGCTGCGTATGATGAATGATATGATATGCATTATGTGGATAATCATGAGAAAACTTAAATGGCTCTATGTGATTGATATTAATGTATTCTTTCCATTTCATGCAATATGTGCTAAATTTAGGAAAGATTGTCTTCTTGTATATGCTTGATATGCTTGGGTATGAGTGATGAAGGTTTTTACTTTCCAGGACGGGTGCCAAATGTGGAACAACAGAGAAGGACTTCCTCTTTTTGAGAAGATTCCAATATTTTCAAGCGCTTTAGCCAAAGCCTAGATCATTAAAAAAGATGATTAGCCTAGCAAACTTTATTTGATATAATTCTTTGCGAAATCTTGTAAATAAGACATTGCTATACTATATATGTACAAATGCATGTAGATGTTATAGGCATGCATCAGATTCCCCCCTGCCCCTAAATATTTTGAGGTAGCTAGGCATTTCATGTAGGGTCAATAGATCTTTAGGTAGGAAGAACTTCGTGGAAACCTCATGGTTGGGTGGAAAAGCACCCAAATCATGATTTTGTCTTTTGACTAGCCATGTGTGGATTGATGGTAGTCAAAGACTTTATAGATCATTTTTATATACTATTGCTTGTTTAATACTCGAATTATACACCATCATTGGTATAGTATTGTGCTTTTCTTAGGTAAAGATGTAACACATATGCCATTATTTTTGACCTTGTGAATATCTCTATTGAGTTAATTATTGCTTACCTTTGATTCTTGTATATTAGAATTTGGTCTCTATATGAGTATAATGTTAATATTGAAAATTTATTTGATATAAGCACGATGTGATGAGAAGGGAATAATTCCTAGGTCACATGAGTTAGGCAAGTGGATCCACAAACTTTTTTGATAATTTGAGAGTATGAGAGTATCACTTGTGAAAGGATTATTGTGAATGAATTTTATATATTCTACATACATATATATGATTAGGTTGTGATCTAGTTTAAAGTTATTCATATTTGGGAGTTGTAGTCTTTTGCCTTACAATATTTTTTTTTTCTATGAGATACTGATATTTGAATGAGCTAGAAATAACACAAGTGTGTATAAGGAAAGACAGTAACATTGAAGATGAATCATGAGCAACTTGACCAACTTATTGAACTACAAGGGTATGGTAAGCATAGGTATACATGTACATGAATATGATTTTGAAGTTATGAAAATGTGCAAAATTATTTCTATTATTTCAAAGATACTATGTAAGCTTGAATTGTGGCTCATAAATACTTGGGATCTTCATTTATAATTGGATTTCCTTGAATACCTATTGTTCATGGTGGGAAACACATAGCCTACGTTACCATGTTTGTTTTCTCTCTTTAGAAAATTTCTTGGTGGAATTAAAAGAAGGTTTGAACCACTTAAATGTGCAATTAGACTTCCTTTAATCTTCTTAAAATTGAAATTAACATGCGTTAAAACCATATAGATTAATGTATTTTATTAATTACCATTTACCAATATGATTGATCTATGTCTCGACTTAGAAATAAATATTCATGTACTTTATTATTATTTATTAATATATTCATATATATAAATATGCATATATATGAATATTGATTTTACCTTGATTATGACTAATCATGCAAGGTTGTTATAGAATGGTTAATTAAGAAATAATATAAATTTAGGTTGGTGTTTTTTTGAATATAAAGGGTGTACACCTTTACTATAGAATTTATCAACCAATAGTTATTTATATAGATTTGGAGAATTCTATTTTGAATTAGATAATGTTGTTCAATAGTTTAATATACAAATGACTATTTATCACAATAGTTGGAATGGTTGCTAAATTAAACTTGGAGTGTCTAATACAAAAGGATTTATAATATGTTTAAGGTAGGTGAAACAATATCATCGAATGAATGAATGAATATCCTCTCATTTCCATGGTTATGCATGCATGGTTGCTTTCTTTTATCATAATAGATCATATACGTGCATGATTTTATGAGAATGTATACACATCGATATATTTACATACCTTCTTAAATTTATAATGTAAGTTTATTTATTGATTAAATTACTATATTTGTATTATTAGTATATGCTTGTAAGAAAATGGATAAAATGACTGAGTTGGCGATACATTCTTTCATGTGCTAAGGCTATGTCCCATCTGTTGACCCAATGACATTAAAGATGAACTATTATGTTGCTTTACGTGTTTGAATTATGCATTTCAGAGAGTTCCTAGTTTTTAATTTTCATGATATCAATAGATGTATAAGTGTCTCGCTTCACAATTCCATTACTCCAATTAGATTTGCATAGCTAGTTTTTGTCATGCTGGGTCAGCTATTCTTCCTTCAAGAATAATTCCAGGGAAGTGAATCACTTCATGGTAGGGTGGAAACACGTCCCAACAATGTTCTCACCCTTGATGAGATCGAAGGAGTCAAAGTTGGAAGAATCCTGTCAGGAAAGTCCTTGTCATGGTTCATTGTGTAATCTTGTACTTAACCATGTGGTCTATTGTAAGGGATTTATTTCTATATGATATGACATGTTATCAGCATATATACTCTAAAATTTATGAAATAATGTTATTCCTTATCTCTTTTCTTGTTTTTTTGGACACGTGTCATGTTTATATGTTTAATTATGTGTAATTTATTAATTTTAAATTATGGAGGTTGTTACAGCTTGATACGCTCCTGTGATTTGGTTTACAATAATATCAAAATCACCATGAATGCGGATATGTTTAATATTCAGTGCTATCACAGCGTGTAAGCCAACAATAAGGGATTTGTACTAAGTGATGTTATTGGTACAATGACATTCCAATAGAAAAGATAGAGGAATTGGCTTATCTTTGGGTGAGATTAAAATTACACTTGTCTTAGAGCCATTTTGACATCTTGGTCCATTGAAATACATTTCCCACATATGTTCATGGTTTGATGCAAATAGGTTTTCATCTGGAAATAAATCCAAGCTAGGAAAGGAATGAGATGGGGGAGCTTCTACCAATTGATTAGCAATGAATTGTCCTTTAATGGCTTTCTGAGTTACGAACTTGATATTGAACTCAGAGAGTAACATTACCCATTTCACTAACCTCTCAAAAAGACCAGTTATAGTAAATAAATGCTTAAGAAGATCACATTTTACAATCACACGAGTTTTTGCATGGAGAAGATAATGTCATAACTTCTACATTGAAAAAATGAGAGTGAGACATTGCTTCTCTATGGTAGAATATTGAGTTTTCTAATCAACCAGATTATGACTAATGTAGTAGACTATTCTTTCTTTACCATCATCATCATGTTGAGCCAACAAAGTTGCTAAGGAATGAGGTGATGTAGAGATATAAAGCAAAAAGGGTCTATCCTGCATAACCAACATTAAGATAGGAGGATTGGCCAAGTAACTCTTGATAGATTCAAAAAATTATTATCACACTCATCATCCCATCTAAAATGAACATCTTTCTTCAACAAATGTGTGAAGGGAAGAGTTTGATCATCCAATTGAGATACAAATCCCTGGATTGCTTAGATCTTCCCTTGTAAACAACGTAGTTGAGAGATGTTCTTAGGTGGAAGCATGTTAACAATCACATCAATATTATTTGTATCGACTTCAATTCCATGATGGGAGACAATAAATCCTAAAAGCTTGTCAACATCTACACCAAAGACACAATTAAGAGGATTTAGCCTCATTTTATAGAGTCAAAGTATTTCAAAGGTAAGGCGAAGATTCTCAATGTGATATTGACGAGTTGTAGACTTAGCCAAGATGGCATCGATGTAATCTTCTAGGATCTTGTGAATGACATGGATACATAATAGAAAGTACCCCAAGTGGTAGTGAAGGCTATCTTATATTGTTTTTTCAAGTTAATATGAATCTGATTATAACCCAAGAAGCCATCCATGAAGGACAACAGGGCATGGCTTGTAGTCAAAGTCATCGCCTGTTGGAAAGTTGCTCCTACATTCTTTAATCAAAATGACATGACTACATAATAGAAAGTACCCCAAGTGGTAGTGAAGGTTGTCTTATATTATTCTTTCAAGTTAATATAAATCTAATTATAACCCGAGAAGCCATCCATGAAGGACAATAGGGCATGGCTTGTAGTCAAATCTATAATCATATCGATATTAGGTAGTGGAGAATAATACTTAAGAGAATCCTTATTAAGATCACAAAAGTCAATACAAATACAAATATAACCATCAAGTTTAATAACAATGATGATATTTGATATCCAAGGTGAATAGTCAATAAGATGGATAAAACCAAATTTTAAAAGCTTTCCTATCTTAGTCTTGACTAACAAAGCAACCTTGGGATTCATTTTATAGATTTTCTATTTAACATGATTGACATCGAGACATAGAATGATACTATGAACTACCACAAATTCATCAATACGTGATAGGTCCTCATATGACCAAGCAAAGATATCAAGATGAGATGTAATAAGTCAACATGTTGTTTAGATTCTTTTGAAGAGAGGCACTTTCCAATCTTAATAACCTTTTTACAAGATTTAGGGTCCATAAAAACATCAGTAGTACATATCCTTTGAGGAGAGTGCTATGGTATTCAAGATGAAGCATAGAGACGTCATCATCCACATTAGATAAAGAAGCCTTCTCATCATAACTCATAACAGATTCTCCAAAATATGCATGTATATTTAAGCAATATAGGAATCATCATTTATGTTGATAAGAGGGTAAGTTTGAATAGACACCTAAGAATTATTCTAGAGATTCATCCAAGGTGAAGATGTCGAGAGGAACTTCTTTAGAATCTATTTTGCTTTCAATGTATTTAGGATGAACCATCTCAAGGGAATGCGATTCGACCAAAACCATGTTGACATTCAACCACGGTTTAACCTTAAACTTCATTGAGAATTATCCAAGTCCAATATTAGAGTCACATGGATCAATCTCTAAGGGAACCTTAATACCTTGTTCATTACACCCACAGCCTTTACCTCCATAACCAAATTTAGAGAAGATATTAAAGCCTAGTCCATAATGCGATTGTAATTCTTGGAAA
Organism: Sequoia sempervirens; assembly: GCA_007258455.2. Lineage (NCBI taxonomy): Eukaryota > Viridiplantae > Streptophyta > Pinopsida > Cupressales > Cupressaceae > Sequoia > Sequoia sempervirens. The sequence goes on from VDFB02000007.1 coordinate 46,650,707, forward strand.
GGAGGATTAGTGTAAAGAGAATAATGCATGTTATAGGTGTCACACATCTTCATGGGAATATAATAATCCTTCTTGGTAGAAGTACAATCACCATTCTCCTTAGTAGAAGCGTGGTCATTCTCCTCAAAATAAGGATAATCATCTTTCTTAGTAGAGGTGAATGAGGTTTTTGAAATATCTAGGTGGATCGAATCTACTTTGTACTCTTCGACATAAGATTCGGTAAAGTTAAAGTTCCCAAATTGTAACCAAGACATGCATTCAGTTGAGGAGAAGAAGTAGAAGGAGTAGACTTAGGACTCTTTGCTTTGGAAGGATCTTATTCAAGGACATTTGTCTCAAGAGCATCCTTTGTGATAGGTACTACAGGAGTAGATGTCAACACATTGGAAGATAATGAAGGGATAATATTTTTGAAAGTAGGTGCAATCAAGGTTTGAATAGTAGCTACCATTTCACATAGGTGTATAGCATCGGGGTCAACCTTGATTTCAGTCACCTCGTTGTTAGCAATAAATTTGATAGAGTGATGTAAAGTAGAACAACTGATCCCAAAGCATGAATCGATGACCTTCTCAAGAGAAGATTATATGGTAAAGGTCCTAGAGTGACATATAAAAGGGTGGGTATCGTAATAGGACCCAACCTCAAAGGCAAGGTTACCATGTCTAAGGCTTGTTGATTAGCATTATCAAACCCATGAATGTACAAAGAAGCAACAACACGGTAGGTTAAATATACTTTAATTTTAGGTGTAGCATCATAAATTTTCACCCTTGATAATTTCACACTATGTTTTGTCCCCCCTAAATTATTGAGCCTAATTGAGTTAGGCTAATTTCCTAAATAATGCATTTTATAGCCTATTTTTACCGTTTTTCAAAAAATTACAAGCATTGAACAAATGCATTTATTTAACGTTTTACCCTCGACGCTCTAAATCTTGGAAAATAGGACTAGGACTGGGACACCCTTTGGTATCTAAGTCCCCCGATTTTGTTGGGATACAAATTTGAATGTGTCAGTGTTGACATTTTAATATTTGAAATTCAAGTTGCAAATGTCAGCTATTGGGATTTATTTTTTGGGAAATTAGAGAAATGCCTATAAATACCTAATTATTGCATCATTTGAACATTAACAAGAATCTATCTAGGAAATCATTGGAGCAATCACTATCAAGAACACTATCAATCAAGTCAAGAGTGACATTTCAGAGCTTTATTGTAGCAATTCAAGATCCTAACATCATGTCAAATCTTATGTGAGTTCATAAGTGTTTATGTTATCATTGTTTGTGAAGGCTAACCCTTGTTGTAGGTCTCAAGCAATTCAAGCAAAAAAGATACAAGACCTTGGAGTGATGTGCATGACTTCAATCCTTCAAGGAAGCCATTGAAGGGTGGTGAGTTACAACACTTTATTGATTCATCATTCCTTCCTATCAATTATCCATTGTTATCATTGAAATTTCCATTATGGAAGTGGAAACACTAACAAGGTGTTTGACTAAGGAAAACCCCTAAATGACACAACATTTCTTCTCTTTGTGGATGTGTAAATTTCAAGTTTGGCGAGGATTGAAGTAAGTTTAAAGATCATTGAAATCCCTACACCTTGTCAACTCATGAAAACTCACCTACAAATGTATTTGACAGTGATCTAACAAGTTTGCAAGTGGAAATAGAGATCTCAGATCTATCATAAGAGGATTGTAAAAATAGAGCAGAAGAAGCATACAAGGACCTAGACGCCCTTGGGTGATTTTTTCCTCCTACAGTGAGTGACACCAATTTTTTTGGATAGGTACACATCACTCTGCCCCTCCCAAATATGCTTGTAAATATTTGTTTCTATATATCAATTTTTGAAATCCTGTATTTTGCATATTAGGTCATATAGTCTAATTAGATTAGCAAAGGAAAATCAATTCCAACTCATTCCAAGACTTAATAAGATACAAATCTAGGTTTGATTGGCTCATCTTCATGGTTGAAAGTCAATCTACACACCTTCTTGATCTCAATCTTAATGAAACATTAGAAAAAGACATCCACATCCATAAAACACACACAAACAATTTGAATCCTAGGTTTATCACATTAAGCCTAGGGTTCTCATTTTCCTTCATTTTATTTTGGTGAAACTAACTTGTTAACATTACATACCTTCTAAAATTCACCCTAGATCTAAGTTTTGCATTGCGTTTCTCATTTAGGGTTTCATTTCTGCATCATAAAAGATAAAAATTCAAAAACTTGCATACCATGTTTTGATTAAGGGGGAAAAATAGGTTTTGAATGGACCCGAAACCATTAAAGACAAGTTTTGAATGGAACTGAAACCATCAACAATCAAGTTTTAACGAGAACTTGGAACCCACACAAAGATACCAAGCTACAAAAGAATAAAACAAAGACAACCAATAGTGAACTAGAATCATATTATAAAATATTAGCTTGAAATCTCAAATCTGCACCAAAAGAAAGGTTTTAATGGGAACCTTAAGCCTAATACAACCAAGAATTACAAAGGAACTTGGATCTAAGAACAACCTAAGAAGACCAAGTAACCATTAGCTTGATTTAGCTAGACTCCAACACAACACTTAACAACGCCAACCAACAACGAACAACCAGAGACAACCAGGTAACCATCACCTTGAACCAGCCAGACAACAACACAACACATGTCAACACCATCCAACAAAACCAAGCTCCCCACCTCAATAGGAGAGTTAGGAATTAGATAAAAACACTGAAGAGTCTTAGCAAACATACAACACCAGTCAACCCATAGCACTAACCCAACCTCCACCTTAATAGGAAGGGGCTCCCCTCTATAGGAGAGGATGAAATGAGACCCAAAACCATAGAAAATAAAACTTCCCACATGATCCACAACCCACCTTTCCACCTCAATAGAAGAAGGCTCCACCTTCGAAGAAGCAGTCTCCACCTCTAAAGAAGACCATAGCTAAAAAAATTGAAGGGAAGTACTTACACCCATAGTAAAGACCGCCATATCATCCTTTGGAAAAGAAGTAAAATGGAGAAAAGAAGAAAAAATAGAGCATTCTCAGCCAGTAGCACACCCCCATCCTTGAAAATACACTTTAGGGCCCACAAGGGGGGGAGCAAAGGACTTAGCAAAACTGACAGGTAGTCGACCATATAAAAAACCCAGCACCAAGAGAAACACTCTCCATCGGGAGCAGAAAGAAAACCATCATTGCATCAAAGCAAGAACCAAAGAGAAGCAACCTCCCTGCCTAGAAAAACAACCAACACCAAAAAAGAGACAAAGGGCCTTAAAAGAAGGACAAAGCAAGGTAAGCCACCAATTAGAGAGAGTAGAGGGCCGAAAAGACAATGAAGAACAACCTCCAACCCTACATGCCAGTTAGGGTCTGAAACATGCCAAAAATTATCCACAAACAACTCCACTAGAGGCAGACCAACAACCTCAACCCCAAGCAATGAAAGCACCCACACAGAGGCAAATAAGCCCCAAAAAGGCTAGAGAGAGACTGAAAAACTTGCAAATAGAGAAAGAGGAGAGAAGGTACAACAAGAGAAATCCACTTCCAACCCTACATGCTAATTAGGGTTTGAGATAAGGCCACCATTCTCCTCAAACAACCCCTCAACAAGAAATCTAAGCACCACAACCAACACCAACACCAAAAAAGAGACAATGGGACCCGAAAGAAGAAGGACAAGGCAAGGAAAGCCTCCAAGTAGAGAGCTGACAAAACAATGAAGAACAACCTCCAACCCTACATGCTAGTCAGGGTTTTAAGCATGCCAAAAAAATCCACAAACAACTCCACTAGAGGCAGACCAACAACCTCAACCCCAAGAAACGAAATCCCCCACACAGAGGAAAAAAATCCCTAAAAAAGGCTAGAGAGAGCTAGGAAAACCTATAGAAAAAGAAAGAGGAAAGAAGGCACAACAAGAAAAATCCACTTCCAACCCTACATGCCAGTCAAGGTTTGAGATAAGGTCACTAATCTCCTCAAACAACCCCTTAGCAAGAACTCCTGGCACCACAACCAACACCACACACACAAACACAAAGAGCCACAACCCAAAGAACAACTCCCGCCCAACACGAGACCAAAATAGCAAGGGAGGCCTTGAGAAAATCTAACATAGAACATGCATGGGAGATGATCCACAAAGGAAGCCACACCCTGAGCAGTAGAACAGAGCGAACCAAAAATAAAGAGACCAAGCAACAACACAGGAAATAGGCCAATGACACCATCTGATCCCTCCAACACCATCTTCCTCCTCATCCACATCGTCCCCATCTCCATCCTCGCCTTCGTCTTCCTTAGATTTCAAGCATAGACCTTCGCTCCCACTCCCGTCCAGTGCCATTTCTAATCCTCACAAATTGCATATCATGTTGCATCATAGGTTTCATTAAGGTTTATTTCAATCATTTAGATCATATCTACATTCAAAATTGCATTCATAACTATCATTTTTTGTTCAAGAATTGTTACACATTTGTACTTGAATTACATTTTCTTAAATTGACCAAATTCTAGAGAAATAGTGATTTTCAGAACTATTTGCACACAAAAATAAGGCATTTAGATAGTCTACTAAACATTCAATTTTTTAGTTTTCAAAAACCCTATCAATGACATAGACGCCCTTGGGTGCCTCTATCTTTCTGCACTAGGATCAACAAAATTTTGCACAATAGTCTACCTTTGTGTCTGCTTGCAGATCTCTATTTTGAAATTCTTAATTACATTCATTTAGGCATCTTTTTTATAGCTCAAAAAGTAAAAAAATTACATTGTTTTGTTTCAAAATTGCATCAAAGTCATCATTTTCAGATTTAGGCATCTTACAATCAGTCAATTTTTGCATTCTAGATCAAAAAAATTGCATTCAAAATTGTCATTTATTGTTCACCTATTGTTATACACTTGCATTGGCATAAATTAAGCAAATTTTGGAAAAATATTCACTATCAAACCTGTCTACAACTAGAACCAAAATCCTTAAGCAAAATCACACATAGTCAAACTTTGAATATCTAGAAAACCTACTCAGGATACAGACACCCTTGGGTGCCTTTGTCCTCCTACTTTTGGCTCAACCAACTTTTACATAGATATTTCTTTCTATATTCTCTATCTACTTTTGTGCGCTGTCTGAACTCTATTTTTGAGTATTTTGTTGTGGTTATTGATAGCTTAGTGTTCATCTTGGGTACACTTAGTGTTTTGAAACTCACACGAGCTTCACGATATGATGACCTATTGGCAATACTTCAGTGAGGCGCAGTTGTAGACTTATGGTATCCCGTGCTATTGTTACATCCATTGTGGATCTCGAGTCTTCCAACTCTTTCATGTAAAGTGTTTTCAATACTCAACACATTTTAGACTTCATCCCTAATGTTACCATACCAATGACAACCTTACAATCACCCATTTTATAGATGTTGAGATTGTCATTGCCCATGTTCCTAAAGACAAACTGAAACAATTGGACAAAGACCTAAGACTTCAAGACTATGCAAGTATTGAATATCTAGCTAGTCTAGCGGTCCCTATAATAGATAACATGAGAAAATTGATTAGTGATTCTTAAGGATTAGAGGTTTTGTGGAGCCTAGCCCATATAGTTGATGTTAATGTACCTACAATGGCTAGTTGAGCTCAAGATTTGGGACACACTCATAGTCAAGGAGGAAATCAAGTCTCCATCCCTACAACTATAGCCTTTATTCTCACAAACACAAACTCAATTGTTGCTTCGAGGATACAACAAAGCATTGGCATAACTCCAACCTTAGGCCTTTCGACTAGAAATCCTCATGGTTTTGGGACATCACGTGTGACACCTCAATTTTTATCCCCTTTCATAAAATTGCAACATAGTAGTCCACCAAGCACATACACAATCCCATCATATTCACCACATTCCCAAAACATGTCAACCAATGAGTCAATCATTTACCAACTATTACGAAACGTAACTTCACTTCAATAACAAATCTCAATGTTGAACCAAAACCAAAATGGACAACCATTACAATATGTCAAAAGAAGCCCATTGTCACTTGAAATCTTGAAAACACCGATGCCACAAAACATAGAGATACCTTGATTTGACAAATATAATGGTAAAGGAGACCCTAGCAATCATATCTTGACATATATGACCTTGTGTAGTGACTTCATTTTTGAAGACAAACTCCTAGCTAAAATATTTCCTAGGTCATTGAAAGACATGTATTTAGAATGGTCTTGTTCATTATCGAATAACTCAATCCAATCATTCAATGAACTTGTTGAGGCATTCCTCCAACATTTCCAAGTAAACATTGGACCTAAAATCAGATTAAATTGATTTAGTAAGATGCAAACAAAGGAAAAATGAAAAGGTAACAAACTTTATAGGGAACTATCAATTTATTTATTCAGAAATCAATCTTACTATCTTTGATGTGGATGTTCAAAGAGTGTTCATTGAAAATTTGCAACCTAACATAAGGGATAAAATCTTGTTGATGAAATATCCATCCTTTATATATTTGTGTATGACCCTTCAGGATTATTAGACTTCGGATAATTATGGACAGGGTTAGAAGCATATCAATGGTAAAGGGTTAGGTTGTTGAATTTTGATGATTTGATAGGTGGGCCTCCCAAACGTAATGGTAGGGTCAAATCTTCTAGAAATCAGTTACCTCCTTGATGGTGACAACTAGCTTGAAATGCAATCCCTCAATAATCTACAATGAATTCTCTCCTCAAGAAAACACTCAAATCTCAATACAAGATGGGATTTACAAGGCCTAGGCTCTCATACCATGTTGGAAATATTACTAAACCCAAATGAAACTCCACAATCTTCAATGGATCAACCAAGAAAGATGTCATCCACAGGAAAGTGTTGCTACATGAGCTTGATGAAGATTGATGATTGATATTATGATCTAGAATGATCTACAGTGTACAAGCATACATAAGAAAGGTGTGATGGGGTATGATAACTACTCTTGATACAAAAATTAAATGCTCAATGCAAAAAATTAAATGCATGCAATAATTATTAAATGCCTAAATGACTAAAAGGAAATAATGAGACATGGTCCCATTATAACTAACTTCTAGAAATGAAACCTAGGACTAACTTAACTCCTAAGTAAACTTATAATGTGAATAGGTCCTCACTAATGAATAGCTAGGAAATAACCCCATTCACACCAACAATCTCACATGAGCAAGCTCATTTGTCCTTGGGGTGATTGTAAGTTACTTTTTTGAGATTATTTCTTAGGAAATTTTGACGGAGCCTGACCTAAGTGACTTATTGGGTTTGCTTTGAATTTTGTACATAATGAGGTTATGTTTAGAATAAAAAAATATTTGTCCCTACTTGTGTGTTGGTCTTGTACTAAGTTATTTGGATTTTCATTGTTGTTGAATTTAAGAACTAACTTGAAATTAAAGGTTAATTCATAGTCCATTTTACTGAGTAGCTTGAACTCCTCGAGTGGGTTCACAAAATAGAATTGGTATCACAAGGACTCTAACTTGTATCCTTGATAGTTGGTACCAGAATAGTATAATCTTTTGATTAAGTGTTCACTAATGGTTTCGCCCACTATACACCCTACTAAGCCTGATTCCATGCCCAATGAAAAGAAGGTTGCCTTGAATTTAATCCTAATGTGATGTAGTTCCAATTTGAAGTCTCAAATTGGATTTACAAAGCCCAAAGTTGAGCGAGCATGATAGGGAGAAGATCCAATACCTAAGCATGTTCCAATAGTTTCTATAACATTTGTTGATTTAATGCTCAATATGTTTAACAATATTAGACCAATAGTTGTGATTTTAAAGTTGTTAGTGTTGATGATAACTACCCATAATTGAATGAAATATATTCCTTAGATCTAAAGAGCAACAAATCATGTGATGCCACATCAGTTCACCAATAAAACATGACTTAGTGCACAATAATGGGTCTCACTTCTTTTTGGCCTTTTTGGATACCTTAACAAAAAGTGTGCTGATGTGGCATCATATTTGATGATGTGGCCCTAAAATCTTAGTTATAAGAAGGGGACTTGCCAATTAAGTTGCTATAAAAAATTGGGAGTGATTTGAATTTTCCACATAGGATTTTGAGAAGTGCGAAGTTAGGGTGCTCAACTACCGGGTCCTCTCCCCTACTTGTGGCAAGTCTCTTCTGGAGGTCATGAAATTCACACAACACACTATTATAGTGCATATAGTTCATTATGTGTCCCAATACCGAATGTGAATGAAATGTGACAAAGTTTTGGAGATCATAGCGAGAATCTTGTAGAGTGAGTTAAAATAAGCCCATTCATTGGATGATCATAGATTATTGAGCTCATTTATTGTTTATTGAGGCTTCTTCATCCTGAACTCAAGCTCAAGTTCTTGGGAGTTGTCCAATTGATCTTGAAGTGTCTTTGGCCAATATTTTTTGGGAGTGCCCCGGTAACTATTTTAGAGTCAAGCTCATATCCATGACGAATCTATAAATAGGGGTTCACTTAGATTTTGGAAATTCATATTCTGAGTTGAGTAGGCAATGTTGCATAACTAGGAATTAGTGGAGTTCAAGCGACTCACTATGGAGCATTGAGACTTGAAGGTCTCTTTTGTGTGTAAGAATACTTTAGTGTTGAGCATTGAGTTTGAATTATATGTTGGTGTTGTACCTTACAATAGCTTGGTGCCCAAGAGGGATTTTTGAAGAATCTCATGTGAAGAGTTCTTGGAACTATGGAGAGTGAGCTCATTTATCCCTGGGGAAACTATAAGTTACTTTTGTGAGGTTGTTACTCAGACACTTTTAGTGGAGCTTGACATAAGCACATACCTATGTTTTCTTTTAATTATGCACATAATTGGGTTAATCTTTTCGAGTTGTTGATGTTGCAAGTAAAAATTAATACAAATTTAGGTTTATATGGTGTTGGCTAAAATATTATTAAATCTATCAACTATTTACCCTAAATATTTGTTCGTCACATTATAAGGCATATTGGAGCAGCTAATTTTATTCATATCAACATAGGGTATTAATAAATATATATTGCATCAATATTTTAATAGGGGCATTACATTGGTAGAAAAGCATCACTTAAAGTATATGGTTTGGAGGGGATTAAGGAATACTTGCATTGATATTTTAGTGGGGACATTGCAAATTCAATTTCATTAACAATAATCTAGAGTTTTATAAGTTTTGGTTTCATGTGTTTTTGAGTTGCCATTGCAAGTAAACATTGATACAAATTTAGGGTTTATATGGTGTTGACTAAAACATTATTAAATCTATCAACTATTTTCCCTAAATGTTTGGTTGTCACAATATAAGGTATATCATAATAGCTGATTTTATTAATATTAATAGAGGGAATTAAGAAATATATTGCATTAATAATTTAATATGTACATTACATTGGTATCAAAGAATATCACTTAAAATGTATAGTTTGTAAGTGATTAGAAAATATTCACATTGATATTTAAGTAGGGACATTACAAATTGGATTTTATTAATAACAATCTAGTTTTTTATAAGGTTTGATTTTACATATTTTTGAGTTGTTAATGTTGTAAGTAAACATTGAAACAAATTTAGGGTTTATATGGTGTTGGCTAAAATACTATTAAATTTATCAACTATTTACCCTAAATATTTGGTTGTCACATTATAAGGTATATCAAAGTAGATGATTTTATTAATATCAATAGAGGGTAGTAAGAAATACATTGCATTAATATTTTAATAGGGACATTACATTGGTATCAAATCATATCACTTAAATATATAGTTTTTAGGTGATTAAGGAATATTTGCAATGATATTCTAGTAGGGACTTTACAAATTGGATTTTTCTTGCCATTATTTGGTTGTAAATTTTTCTCTAGAGGTTTGTTCAACATATCCTGTTTCCTTTTTCCCACCATATCTTTGACTCCCTTAATTTCCATGAAATATGAGAAAGGTATTTCTTTTTATATCTCTATTAGGAGTCTTTTATATTCTACACAACTAGCAATGCTATCTTCCTTCACTAAAGTTTAAGTCCCTGCTATAGAACAACTTTTATTGATTATTTGAAGGTGGCTTGAAGAGGTTTGTTAATAGATCCACCCATTCCCTTCACTTGTTATTGGATTGCCTATGTTCTTGTTACTATTGTCTCTTGAAGAGATCATTCCACAACATTAGAGATTTTAGGAATCTCATAATTCACAGGCTGGTAGGAAAACTATCTCTAATACCATTGCAATCCCTTGAGCTAAATTTAGGGTAAATGTTTTTAGTTGATTTACAATATTTAAATTAAAACCATTCAAACCCTACAATTCACACCAATGTTTACCAACAACACTCATGACTCAAGATTGTATTACATAATTTAGTATTTTATCCTAATATGACAAATCCTAATTGATTTCTACTTGAGTCTAGGAAACCTAATAATTCTACCTTACATTTGTGCAAATAACATTAAACCCTAATATTATAGGTTGAGTTCACCAATAAAGATAAATTGTAGCTTTACATGTAATTTATTTGAGACTTAACAATTTGGATTTAACCACAATTTTTACAATAATAATCATAACCTAGAATTTCTTCATGATATTACATATGAATAACATTGACCCAAATTTACAAATGTAGCCAATGGTTGAAAGAGTGATGCCAAATAATTTCTTGCATTAATGGTTTGTAAATTCAAACAAATACTACTACAAAATACTAAAAACATTTGAAAGATGCACAACTTACACCCATGCCGACTATAAGGGTCATATAAACTCAATATCATTCATATATGCCATCATTTGAGTCCAAAATGACCTTTGATGAGATTAATCCTTAAGAAAAAAGGGTTTGTATCCTTTGGTGCATCAGATCCTCATGGTTTTTATCCTTTGACCTCCTGCAAATCTATGGGTTTTCATTCATAGATCTGGTTTCTTGAACATGCATGGTCACATCAAGTTTTTTTGTTGGGGTTTTGTGTATATTCAATGATAATCCCTCAAATTTTCCTTTCATCCCATTATACACCCAAAATGACATTGAAATCCACAACCATGGCCTCCACCTCAAGCCTAGTACACAATATTATTGCCTATACTAATAGAGTGTTGTTTCCCCTTGAATTGTGCTTATAATCATGCTTACATGCATAAGAATGGACATTGGAGAAAAGGAGGAATGTCCTCTACGAATTGCAACTATCCTCGATAGTAATGGTGAGGGTCCCTTAGGGTTTGGAATGAAAGTGTCAAATGAATATGAGACATGAAAAGATAGGGAAGTTTGATACCTTGATTAAAATAGAGAAAATGACACATGTTAGGAATGACAACTTTGATAATTTGATTGGAGGGATGAATGAAGGTGGGGGATGGACATGAAGTGTACTTGGATGGATAGGTTTGACACTTTGATTGCAAAAAGGGGAAAGCGAAGGTTGGAGGAAAAGATGCTAGGAAGGGAAAATCTGTAATTTTGATGGCTTACACTAACTTAGAAAATTGGCCATGCCTCCATACTTAGAAAGTTTTGGTATCTTAAGTGGACATATGGGGAATGAAGAGGAATATATCTCACACCAATTTGAATTAGGAGGGAATGCCAAAGATAGAAAAGGGTCATTTTGGGGCTACATAATAAATTATGCAAAAAGGGGACATAATAGTCAGGTGTGTCCATATGGGATCCATCCCACCCATAATCCCTTCTCGCTAATCTTTGCCCTCGCCTTATTGCTTCCACATTCAAGACATGGTTCTTTACATCTCATACCACCATCAAACCTTCATTTCACCTTCTTAATGTTTAAGCCATGATTGCCACCAAGCATTGTTCTTGGTTGATGATGGTAGATGCTTGTTCTTGGCATGTTTATTTTTCCTTGATATTACTAAAAAAATGTTAGTCTTTTACAAGTTTTACCTTGGTTAATTTTGGGCACAATAATTTTGTTTAAAGTCATAAGGCTGGTTTGCTTGGGGTCTAACCAAGGATAAGATGATCTTCACTATCTAATAAATTCCTCAATGGTATTTGTGAGCATCTCTTGTCCTTACATAAAGTAGACATTAGAAATTGAGGTGAACACATGTAAAGCCATCTCTTGTTAATTAAGGTCTCCATGCATCAGTTCAAGTATGTGTAAAGGATTTGGTCTACACAAGCATAGGTCAAATTCTCACTCGCAAAGTTGAACTAGACAGAAAAACAATTAATTTGTAGAATAAAGATCTTCATCCGATCAACCTTAAAAAATCCAAAACATTAGTGAATTGGTTCATGACATCAAACAAATTACTTTTCTACCATTGATTATTTAATTAATTATCACATTCAATTTATTTCAATTCGATATTTAATTATCACTATTTTTTATCATCAATCTCAATTCATTATCCTAAAATAGATTTATTTTATCATTATGATTTAATGCATTATCTTAAAGAAGTTTATTTATAAAAAAACAATAATTTATTTCTATTACACCAAATAAAACACAAATTCTTCACTAGACTTCTTTTATACAATCATTTCATAAAACCTTTAATTTTTTCTATTCTCTAAATTTTTTAAATGTACAATTCTATTCTCACATATCAAATAAATTACATATAACTAATTCTATTAAATTTGTACCTCAAACCTAATAAGTTTAATGAGATGATATTTTGATTGTAACCTAGCTTGTCAAACAAATTTATCAAGACAATTATCCAAATTATTCTTCATATATATATATAATCCTTAGAAATGATATCGTTCTGTACGAAATCTTTCCCAATTGATACTAACTTCCTAAAATTTTCCGTTAATGGCCAAAATTTAAGCCGCTTGTGGCATCTTAATGTCCCAGGAAATACAAAAATGGAAACAAAACGCCATAAGTAAAAATTAGGATAACAGTCAGCGCCCAACGGCCAAATTTTTTGTTTGATTCTAGTTGATCTTTTGCATACGTGTCAATTATTTCATAGGCTTTAGCTGGCCGAGGGTTTGTACAGCTCAGAATCCCATAAAGATTCACGACATGGATATTCTCTTGCCGTCATGTTTCATTTCTTCAAGGTAAGGGATTTTAATTTTTATCTTTTCTTTTCTTTCCGATCTTCTTCGACAAAATTTAAAGAAAGATTCTCCTACGTATTTAGTTTTTGGGGTGTAAACATATTTGTTTATTGAAATGATTATATTACATTGATAATCTAATCTTTGACAGAGTTCAGGATCTGAATTCAATTGCGCTGTCTGGATTCTGTCAAATTACATGCATTTAGTGAAAATGAATTCAGATTGCAGTAAGGGGAATTTTGGGTTTTGTGTTGAAGGAAAGATGTGTGGTAAAGGACACAAATCTGGTTGCAATTTGACATTTGGGTACTGTCTGATGATATGAATTTAGGGCCAAGGAAGTAGGGTGTGGTAAGTCTTTGTGGATTTAGGGGTTTTGTGTTGGAAAAAATATGTCTGGTGGAGGACAGAAATCTGGCGACGATAAAATGTCTGTTTCTAATTCAATGCCACCGTTGATTGACTTTGGAGAAGATAACGAAATTTGGGGATTTGGATCTTCAACAACAGAGCAGGTTTCAGCTGTACCCAATATGTTGTTACAATCTAGAACAGAGAGGGAAATCTCTAAGGATATAATCGATTACAGTGCATCCAATTCAAAGAACCCTACACATCAAACACCGTGTGTACAAAAACCAGAAAACTTTTCATATGATATTTTTTCTAATCAAACACCACCTATTTATAACTCATTGGGTTCTTCTTTATTCAGTGATGTATTATCATCATCATCTCAGAGCACATTGGATCTTCTGTCAAGTCGAACACATTCTATGCATAAACCAACAAGTACTTCTTCATATGATGGTGTATCATCATTGCCTCAGACACCACTGGATCTTCTGTCCGATGTTTGTATCTCTACAGTATTGTTGGGTTCAAAGCCAGAGTCATCTGTTTCAATGCCTGAATTTGGTATTGATGATACTTCAAAGCCTGAGACATCTGCTGAGTTTGGTATCGATGACGCCGGTTTGCATCAAGATGATCTGTTTGGCACATGCTCTTCTGATAGCTTAAACTCTGAATATACTAATCCTTTTGGAAGTCCACCTAGTGCTCGGTCCCCTGTTAGTGATCCATTCAAAACTTCATCAGAATCTCAGTTGGCATTTACTGATCTTGATCAATCGTGGTCTAGAATAGATAAAATGACAATATCTCAAGAAGGTCATTCTGGTTTTGGTTCTTGGGAAGATAGTTCTCAGTCTTTTGTTTCTGATCCTTTCAAATCTTCATCAGAATTTCAGCTGGAGTCCACGGATTCATTTCTTAATCAATCATGGCCTGGAATAGAAAATTTGTCAATAGCCCAGGAAGATCATTCTGGTTTAGGTTCATGGGAAGAGAACTTTGGAAACGGGTTGTCTTCAGCAGGTCATCAAGGAAAAAGGAGCTCAGAGCATCTAGATTATAGTGCAAATCAACAAACTGGATCAACACTAGGGTACAAAGATTGGCCAGACACTGATAATTTGAAACCAAACAGCATGCAACGAACAACTGAATGCTTAATTGAAGCAGGAACAGAAGTTTATCCTCATGGACAAAAAGATAGTAATGTAGATTTGAAATTTAGCAAAATGTTGAAGCTTGTTGGTGACATTCATCCGAAAACAACAAAAACTTTAGGGTCTGGTGCAGTGAGGGCCCCTAGTCTTGAGGAGTTTGTGGCATCTGGAGGGGGGCAGGGAATCTTCAGAGATCCTACTCGACAAGCAATTCGTTCAGGAAGGCCAGCATTTTTAGAGCTAAGGCCACATCCTGTGAGAGAGACTCAAGATGGCCAGACCATTTGCGCAATAATCTGTACAGGGAATCGACTATGGGCTGGTCTAGAATCTGGAATCAGGTTTTGGGACATTGACAAAGCTTATAGCATTGGGAGAGAAAGCAACCCCCTCTTTGGAGATGAAGACACAGCTCCTTTTGTTTCTTTGCACCTGCACGACTCTCCTACAACTTGCCTTGTTGCTGATGCTGCAAGAAACATAGTTTGGAGTGGCCACAGGGATGGAAAGATTAGAGGTTGGCCAATTGACATGAGTAGTGATGCAGTTTCCTCAAAGCTCATTTGGAGGGCACATTTGGGTCCAGTTTTGTCAATCGTTGTCACATCTTATGGTAAGAAGCTGTTTTTCACTTTAGTTATCCACTAATGATATTGCATTTTTATTGAGGGTACAAATTGTTAAGGTCCCAAGATTGATGGAGAGAAAACAAATCATATGGGTCACTCTAATGAACTGACAGTGACTTTCACCGGTAGCAATGTCAGATTAGTGATTGATCAGTTTTCACTGAATTCTATATCAACTCGTGCCATTTGGTAGTGCCAGAGTCAAATTGCTTGTGCTTGTCTTTGACATCCTGTTTGTGAGTTACGAATTCTTCCACATTTTTGTGCAAGGGAACAAAACATTGTCTTTACTTCTTGTATATGTGATGGTTTTTGAACAGGCTATATTCCACCGTTACTATGTTCTTTGCAGTTGTGTTCTATCACTGCACTATTAACATCAGAGGTGCATCTAGGACATGCATTAGATATTATGAATGATATTACTCCAATAAGCCCTTTTTTATGCCATAGAAGAAACCTGAAAGCCTAATTGGAAGGAAGGTACATGTAACCACCCTGAGCTATCTCCTTATATCTCAAACTTCTTATGAGTATGCCACTAATAATCACCACCTGTACAATTGACAGTGACACTAATCCATCCTGACGTGTGCTACAGAACAATGATCTCATTCATTATAGAGAGAATCAACACCATGCTACAATTAAAGGTTGGTGCAGTGGCAGTAAACCTGATCTATACTTCACATATTTCATCAAGAGGAGATATCATATTAAAAATATGAGAATATGATTCTCAAAAGACATTGAATGTATTTATTAAATCCATCAAAGTAGAAGGAGAATTATAATTTGTATTGGGTCCTCCAACTAGCTGTAAATGAATTTTGGACTGCCATTTATTCTAGCTGTTTGGTATGGACAGCCTATACCAGACATAACAATGAACATGGATGCCATATATGAAGAAGTGGTAGTCTCTATATTATGAGAGATTATTACACATGGATATAAAGGAGAGAGTGCTTAAGAGGGAAACTCTTCTTGTCAAATCAATCTGACATATCTGCTATCCTTTCTTTAACTCACTTTACATTTAGCATAACAATAGCTGATTCTATGTGGTCAAAACTTAAACCTTTAACAACTAATCCATAATAATACATGCTTGTGTTTACATAATGAGATAATCTGACGTAAATTGACAAATTACAATGAGATAATACTAAATAGTATTTCTGTGCACATTAGATTTATAAACATGTCTACCTAATATCATCTTTACCCTAAACTTCCTTCTTGTCCAGAGACAGAGTGGGCAAGAGAGATGTGCAGAACCTGGAGTTTGAACATCAATGAAAAATACTAGATAATATTCTTTTGTAAGTCATTACACTCCTTGATCTGTGCTCTCCACCACAAATTGAAATCATGTATAAATGATCTCTGTAATTGCCTCCATAACAAGAACCAAAGAAAATACTACAGTAGTTCACTACCATGTTGCTGAAAATATTTGACTATTGGTACTCAACAATTGCAAAATGACACTATCAACTACCATTTTGGCATTTTCCAATAAAAATACTATTGAGCTACAAGCATCTATTGCTTCAGGGTAAATAGAATCATTTGGACCAATTTGAAGTCATAAATGTCCAGTGACAGATCATCATGAACTGTACACAAAATTCATCTAATCCAACATCTTCCAATATTAGAAGGTTTATGTGTTTTTCTTTACTGTTTGCTCACGAAATCCCTAAATATAAAAGATGCATGTAGAAATAACAAAAATGTGATATCAAACAATCAGGCAAACTGTATTCTCAATTAATCTCTTCTCTTTCTTTGATATTCTTCTTTTTCTCTCCTTTTAAGGTGGTCACTTCCTCAGACGTCTAAATGATGGTGCTCTTCGGTTTTACTAGGTGATGGGAGCAGCTCTATTTCCTTCAGTAATTGCAATGAGGTAGTTTGGTATGCTGGGGGTTTTTTCTAGGATGCTGTTGCATTGCAAGATTTAATCTTTCTTACTGAGAGCATTGATAAGGCTCTTTCATTATTTGCAAGCTACTTTTCAATGTCAGCCGTCCAATATGAGACTCATGGATTAGGTGTTGTCCATGGTTCCAAGAGCATGGCTTGTCTTGTTCGTGACTGCCTCTGGTCCATATCTTAGCTTCTTAGCTTGCCTTACTCCCAATTTGGAACTTATTCTTAACTTTATGTTGATCATTTCTTCTTGTCTACTAAGCTTGAGACTCTCTTTTTGACTTCTCTTGTACTTGGAGATGTATTTGCTTCACTGTGTTAGGGAATTTTAAAGCCCTTTGTTTTCTCTTGGATTAGGTGGCATGAAACCAGAATGTGCTTCAAACGGAAACTTATTAGTGGATGTGTGAACTGAACTGTTGTAAGTGTGCTGAATATAAGCCAAATTCTCATCCCAATTCTTTTGATGCTTCTTATTGGATGGGAAGAGGTTGACGTCTTCAACTTGTGGTCTATTTTTTTCCACAAGGTGTTCTAGAATCTGCCCAAGAATCCTGCATTTTCATCTGAAACAACAGAGTTAGAAAAGCCAAAGTGAACCAAACATTAGTAAATAATAGCCTGACTGCTTTATGACCCTAGAGAAACCCACTAGGGGTGAAAAGTTCATCAACTTGGGTCTGTGCCTCATGTCGATTGAACTCAGCAAGATTACAATCTGAAACTTTCATTGGATCTCCCAAGAACATGCAGGACAATGACCAACACATCTAGACTGCTCCTGCTTTATTCCTCTGCTCTACAATTTACTAGAGCTGAGAGATTCCTTCCTCAAATCTGATCTAAATGTTCCGATTTTGGTTTTTCTTGAAGTCTTTGACCAACGTATAGAAAAGGTTTTGTTTTGTTTGTGTTTTATGTTTTTTCTGATTTTTATGTGTTTTTTGGAGTTTTATGCGAATTGCATGACATGTACAATGTTGATAGAGGAAAATAACCAAGCATACAATGATTCTATTAATTAAAGGACTGAAATTACATAGATATGGGCTAACTGCAACATACCCATTCATCCATAGACCTGGAAATGGCTTTTTACAAGGCTGCAAATAAAATCTCAGGTCTGATATAACCCTGTGACAGTAATTTTGAACTCTCCCAGCTCTAAGAATGACTACCCAATTTGTTTCCAAGTGTGAGAGGAGTTGTGCCACTGCTGTAGGTAAATTCTCAGTTCTAAATCTTCAAAAACTTCACTTAGCACCTAGGGTTTGAAGCCCAAATGTCAAATAGAGGTGCGGCTAACTGTGCAACTGCTGTAAGATGGTAGAAATGCCCTCTAAAAGGACCGATCTACAATCTGATGTAAATTCCTGCCCACAAAATGGATTGATCTGCAATATTCTTCCTCAAAACTTGCTGCCAAACTGATAAGAAACCCTTAATATGTTGTTTTTACCTCCTAGAATGCTGGGGCTACATCCAACACTCCCTTCTCCCAAGAGTTTTCGTTCTTGGAAAGCCAAATCTGCATGTAGAAACCCTCCTTGAGCTCCAACCTGCAAGGCTGCTTTGAAAATTATAACTTGTGATATGTGAAATGGCAGCCTCAAGCTCATTTTTTAAAACTTTTCACTATTCCCCAAAGAGGTCACCCCTTTTAGGGTTCCTTTTGACATAGCATCATGAATACTTTTTAAGTCTTTTTAATGAAATTGCTTTATCTCCTTAAGCTAGGCGTGGGTTTTCAAAGAGGCCTTTTTTTTAATCATTTAAGTTGTTTTTAAAAGCCTCAAGTTATGTCTTTAGGCTTCATGGCACAAGGGGGTGACCTTTTCACTATTCAACCTTCTAATTTTTAGTTACTATTCACCCCTTCACTATTCCAATAGAGACAACTTA
The DNA here is from genome assembly GCA_007258455.2 of Sequoia sempervirens. NCBI lineage: Eukaryota > Viridiplantae > Streptophyta > Pinopsida > Cupressales > Cupressaceae > Sequoia > Sequoia sempervirens. The sequence goes on from VDFB02000007.1 coordinate 46,669,838, forward strand.
AATATTTCCCAAAGAACCTTGAATTTAACCTTTGAATCTCAAATTGAAGGCTTGGAAAGCTCTCGACAAGGTTCCACAACCCAAAATGGGTCCCCTATCCATACTGCTGACCTACGTGAACCCTAGTAATAGGTCAACCTCTGCTTAGATTTGAAATGCCTAAGGGACATTACAGTTCTCCCTTTCTGGGATTGCTTGCCCCCAAGCTATGGCAAAGCTAGATGTTGAAGTATTATCTTTCCTTCCCATGTAGCATACTCCAACGGCAAGTCCTTCCATCACACCAAATATTCTCTGATAACTCTGTTCCTCAACCTCCTCTCCCTCATATCAAGAATCTCTGCAGGAATCAGTATCAACCGACCCTCCTCATCCAAGGGAGGCAAATCTGGTGATGAAGTAGCATGCTGGCCCAAAGCCTTCTTCAAACAAGACACATGAAAAACATTATGTATCTTGCTCTCTGAGGGCAACTCAAGCTCGCAAGCAACCTCCCCAATCCTCCGAAGAACTCTATATGGTCCATAAAATCTCGGCTTGAGCTTTTCAACCCCACTCCTCTTGAGTGTACTTTACCTGTAAGGCTATAGACATAGGAAAACCATATCACCAACCTCAAAGGTTCTCTCAATCTTGTGCTGATCCGCATAAAGCTTTTGCTGATTCTGTGCTTGTTGAATGCTATCCTTAAGTGCCTTAAGGATATCCTGACTGTCCTGAAGCCACTCTTGAGCTCTAGGCGCTCTGCTATCACCTAGTGCCAAATCCACAAACGATAAAGCATCATAACTATATAGAGCTCGGAAGGGAGTCATGACAATAGACATATGATGCATAGTATTATAACAATACTCGCTTAAATATAACCAACGCACCCATGCTCTCTGCTGACCCGAAACATAATTACGCAAATATCCCTCCACCCACTTGTTGACGATTTCCGTCTGCCCATTAGTCTGAGGGTGGTAACTAGTGCTGGGGGTCAACTTTGTACCTGTAAGTCGGAATAGCTCTTGCCAAAATATACTCATGAATCTACTATCCCAATCACTGACAATGGTCCTGGGTAGTCCATGGAGACAAAATACCTCACGGAAGAATAACTTTTCCACCTGTGAAGCTGTGAAATCGGCTGCGATAGAAAAGAAGGGCGCATACTTCGTCAATCTATCAACAACCACATATATGCAGTCCTTCCCCTGAACTCTCAGAAGGCCAATAATGAAATCCATTGATATACCTTCCCATTTTTGCTCTAGAATAGGCAATGGTTGCAGAAGCCCAACTGGGAAAGTATGCTCTAACTTGTTTTGTTGACAAGTCCCACACTCACGAACATAGCATAGGACATCATTCTTGAGACCCTTCCATGAGAATCTCTCATGTATCTATCTATATGTCTTGAAGTACCCAAGATGTCCTGCTAGAGGTGTATCATGGATGGCATGTCAAATTTTTTCCTTAAGTTTTGATCCAGGAACTAAATAGATTCTATCCTTGTAGTGTATCACATCATCAATCACAGTGTATCTATCATCATAGACTCGTCCATCCAAAATCTCAATGCGTTTTTGGAATACTCAACTAAAAGTTGAGACTTCCGATCAGCTGAAATCTCACTCATGGAACAAAGAGCAACAACTGAAGGCCTCCTGGAAAGTGCATCAACAACAACATTTTTCTTCCCCTTTACAAACTCAATGTCAAAATCATATGCCTACATCTTGCTAACCCACTTCTGTTGGCGCTCATTAAGTTCTTTCTGTTCCAAGAAGTATTTCAGACTATTGTGGTCAGTTCTCACCACAAACTTCCCACCCACCAAATATTGTTGGATCTCAGTTGTGTTTATGGTTTGTCCTTGATGACAAAATCTCTGATCCTTATGATTTATAATAGCACTTCTTTGATGTCTCTTGGCTATTACAAAAAGTTATTTGTTATGCTTTATTTTCATGGTGATGAGAATTCTGGTACAAGTTATGAAAGCTATCTCTTTGACTGACAGAGTTTGGAAGATGGTTTCTTTGTCAGGATGGATCTTTTTTGCATATCACAGGTGTTGGTTGTTTCTCATTTGGGCTTACACATATCGGCATGAGTATGGCAGGGTCTCTCCGATCCACTTTGAAATGTCTGAGTTGCCTATCGGCAAGACATTTCTGATGTTATGTCGATTGAATTTAACATTCTGGCAGCTTTCGGCGTGACATTGTTCGTGGTCTTGGCGACAGAAGAAAAATCTTTATCAGCATGAGCCAGAGGTCTTCGGTATAATGTTTCATCGAATATGTTATGTCTTACCGACCCGCTTCAGAATGAGCATATCGGCAAAGGAAATCGTCCTCGGGGTAATGTCATAGTGAGTCTTTCTTGTCTTACCGACTCGTGCTCAAAAGGTTTTATCTATTTTTCGGGAGGAGTCTCACCGAACAACTCTTTGAGAAAACTTCGGCCAAACTGAGCGGTATCGGGCTGAGGTCTTGGCGATTTCACTTGGTCTCATCGACTAGTGCATGTGGAAGTCTACCGGCAAAAGTTGTGGCGTCGTTATATGGTCTTGGCGAATTTGATTTGTTACACCGACCGAGAACATAAAGGGACTTCGTCGGCATAAGATCTGGATTGTCTCAGCGACATCGGATGAAAGGATGACTTTCGGTATGACTCATGCACTCTACAAGAGGTCTCCCCGACTTTGATACGTCTCGCCGATAGAACACAAAAGAACTTTGTCGGCATAGGATCTATCTTGTCTCGGCGACTCAGTGAATAAAGTTTTTCGGTATGTCAAAGTTTTTCTCCAAGAGGTCTCCCCGAAGGTTGTATGTTACAGCAATAGTGAATGAATCTAAAAGGCATCTCGGTAAGAAGTTTCCTCATGTCTCAGTGAAAGAATAATATATTAAGGAAGACCATCGGCGTAGCATGTTGTATTCGATATGTATTCTCTCCGAATCTGATGAGTCACTGCGAAAGCGAATTGAATGTCTGGCAACGTTAAAGTTGCCTTCGGCATAACGTGTCATTGATGGAAATAAAAAAGTTTAGGGCAAACTTTTTGAGCTTATTCTTTTTGATTGGGTATCGAACCCTAGCCTGGCCGCCATCATGAGTGTTTACGTTTCTGTTATTACTGACTGTAACGGTTTTTACAGAGGTTTATTTGGTGCATTTTTGACTAGAAGCTCAGCAGTGGATAATGGAGCCATGGGAGTTACAGATCTGTCTGGTATTTTTATTTATGCGTTTCATACTGCGCATATTAATTTATTATCACCATTTTTCTTAATTGCTCTCTACATCTCAGTCAATATGATGCCCTGACTGAGTATTGTCATTCATGCATTAGAGGTTATAATTTTCTGTGGTGGACAGTTGTGCGTTTTATGCAGAAAAATGATATCACATGTTTCAGATTTGTTGAGAACGGCTCTTAGCTAGGTTGGTTGTTCTGCCGTTACTCCTGAAGATAGTTACCTTTCTGGCAGATGTTTAAATAGAAGCAGAAAACTTAGTTTTCCGCTGGACTGTTGATGTAATTCTGAGACTATCATTCCTTGGCTGTATAAAAATATATGGATAAAACTCTGCAATAAAATCTGTATAATAAGATGCAGAGATTGTGAGTTTCTTCTCTATGAGGTATTTTAGGGATTCAGTTATTGAATCTTTAAGGTATTCTGTAGATGAGAAAACAGAGAGATATGTGTTTAACTGAAAACAAAGAAACCCTCTGAATCATTATTATTGTTCAAAACATAATTTGAGGGGTTGGTACTCCTTGAGATAGATATCTCTAAATGAGGGGTTGGTGCTCCTTGAGTGGGTGCTCAAAAATCAGCCTATAAGGCATTGTGAACAGTTGATTATAAGATTAAGCTAGGAAGGCATTTTAAGGAGTGGTTTTTATACCCCAGGAGGGTTTTCCACTCGGCAAAATATTGTGCCTCTTTGTTCTTCTGTGTTCTTTCTGTTTTACTATGCTGTTGTTGTTTCTGTTCACTGTTGAGTTATTACTTTTCTCAATTCTGTTTATGAATGATTACATTCAACTCATGAATGCATTAATCAAAGTAATATTGAGAACAAATCAGTGATATGTTTTGAATATTTGAAAAATTGGTCAAATCTATTAAGACACTGATTCACCGCCGCCCCGCCCCCCCTTCCCTCCCCTCCCCTCTCATTGTCGTTTTAACTCCAACAATTGGTATCAGAGCATAGGATCCTCTGATTGGTTTAATTACCTTGGATTGATCTTGGTCTTGGAGTTTGTTTTTAATGGCACATTCTCAAGAAGGTGCCTCTGTAACTAGAGCTCCGTTATTTGATGGAACAGATTATGTGTTCTGGAGAATAAGAATGGAAGCTTTTCTTGTTTCTTTTGATGTTGATGTTTGGAGCATTGTTTTAGAAGATTACAATGTACCAGCCACTATTCCCACTGATGCTGCTGAGAAAAAGAAGTATGAAACAAATGCCAGAGCTAAACATTCCATCTTGTGTGGATTAACTAAAGATGTGTTCATTAAAGTCATGCATTGCAAATCTGCTCATGCAATCTGGGAAAAACTTGAAACTATATATCAAGGAAATGAGAAAGTCAAACTGTCAAAAATCATGACTCTCAAACATCAGTTTGAGGAGTTGAAAATGGAGGATGATGAGAAAGTGGCTGAATATTTCCTAAGAGTTGATGAAGTTGTCAATGGAATGAAAGGTCTAGGTCAAGAGGTTAATGAATTTGATGTGGTCACAAAAGTTATTAGGTCCTTACCATCTAAATTTGAATCTAAGGTTTCAGCCCTAGAAGAAAAGAAACACTTTGATAAGCTTACCTTAGACAGCCTGCAAGGAATACTCACTGCCTATGAAATGAGAACTAGCAAAATCAATTCAACAGGAAAAAAAACTAACTTTAACTCTGAAAAGAAAGAAAAAGTCGATGTCAGTGAATCAAAGTTGTCTGATTCTAAAGAATCTCATTTTGTTAGAAGATTTAAAAAGGGATCAGGAAAATATAAGGGAAAACTTCCCTTTAAATGTTTTAACTGTGGCAAAATAGGTCACTTTGCTGCAAAGTGTCCCTATGATGATCAAATCTATGACAACGAGACAACTGAAATACAGCCTAAGAAGAAGGCTTTCAAACCTAAACGAAACTTCAATTTTAAAAAGAAGAAAAGTTTGTTTAGTAAGGATGAATCTGATATTGAGTCTAAAGACTCATCAGCTGATGATGTTGAAACTTTGTTCATGGCTGAATTTACTCAGCAAAATGATTCTAACACCATTGACATTGAAGAAGGTGAAGTAGATCTTGAAAGTGAGCTGAAATGTGCTCTTCAAGAGGTCAGAAAACTCAAAAAACAAGTTCTTACTCAAGAACATAAAGCAGATCAAGAATTGATCTCTCTGAACACTCAGCTTGAAGAAGCTAAAAGAGCTGAAGTCTGTCTTAGAGAGACTGTAAGCTGCAAAGATCATGAAATTCAAAAACTGGAACAAGAAGTAGTCCTTCTTAGGAAGGAAATTGAAAAATATGAAAGCACTCTAAAACTGAATGAGATGCTCAGCAAACAAAAGGTGTATAAAGATAAATCTGGTGTTGGTTTTGAAAAGGGTGAATGCTCAACTGACAAAGCAAAACAAAACCCCTCTTCTGAAGTAAAAAATTCAGGTTCAAATCACTCAGAATCTGGTAAGGATCATGCTAAGTTTTTTAAAGGTAATAGACCTTCATACAATGTCAATTCTTTTTTCTATGGTTATTGCTTTTTCTACAACAAATTTGGTCATAAGGTGAGCACTTGTAGGCTTATGAATTCTAGAATACCCAGGTTTGGTCTTAGGCAACACTATGGTTTTGTTAGACAGATCAGATGTTTTAAATGCAATACTTTAGGACATTCTGTCAAACAGTGCAGAACTGATCTGCAATCTAAACAGCAGAAAATTAAAAAGGTTTGGAAACCTAAGACTGTCAACAACATTGAACAAACTATGTTGGTTCAAACTGCTTTTCATTCCAAGAAAAAGGACTTATGGGTCCTGGACAGTGGATGTTCTAACCATATGACTGGCGATAAGGACAAGTTTATAAAACTTGAAGATTATGTAGGTGGATATGTCAAGTTTGGTGATAACTCTGGTATTCAAATTAAAGGTAGAGGTTCACTTCTTCTGAATGAAGACACTCCTATCTATAATGTGTACTATGTGGAAGGTCTCAAACACAATCTTCTAAGTGTTAGTCAAATATGTGATAGTGGTTATCATGTTCTTTTTAATTCGCAAGGATGTGAGATTAAGAACAAGCTTGGAAAGGCTGTTGCAGCTGGAAGGAGGACAAAAGGAAATGTGTACAATCTCCTTGACTCGTCTTGCAATGACAATATTCAAGGTATGTGTCTAATGGGCCAAATTGAAGAGAGCTGGTTATGGCATAAAATATTAGGACACATAAACTTTGAAAATCTGGTTAGAATCAGTAAGAATCAGAATGTTAGAGGTTTACCAATTCTTAACAAGCCAGAAAATTCTGTGTGCAAAGAATGCTTAAGCGGCAAACAAACTAAAATCAGCTTCAAGACAAAAGAACATTCTTCTTCAAAACCTTTACAGCTTGTGCATACTGATTTATGTGGACCAACTAGAACAAGGTCTATTAATGGTGAAAAATACTTTATGCTTTTTGTAGATGATTATACTAGAATGGTTTGGGTCACATTTCTTAAGCACAAATCAGAAGCCTTTGAAAGGTTCAAAATCTTTCGTAAAATGGTTGAAAAGGAATCTGATTTGAAACTCAAATGCCTTCGATCAGACAAAGGAGGTGAGTTCACCTCTCAAGAGTTTATTGATTACTGTGAACAACACGGTATTAAAAGGCAATATGCTGCAACTAAAACACCTCAACAAAATGGGGTAATTGAACGTAAAAACAGAACTGTAAAAGAAATGGCTAGAACCATGCTAGATGAAGCTAAGTTGTCTGATATGTATTGGAAAGAAGCTATTCATACAGCTGTATACATTTTGAATAGAGTGCAGCTTAGGGTGAAATCTAAACACACTCCTTATGAACTGTGGTTTGGAAAAACTGCTTCTGTCAAATACTTTAAAATTTTTGGAAGTAAGTGTTTTATCAAAAAGGATGATGATAATCTTGGAAGTTTTCAATCCAAAAGTGATGAGGGTATCTTTTTGGGATACTCAACTCACAGCAAAGCTTATAAATGTCTCAACAAAAGGCTTAATAAGATTGTTGAAGTTGTTAATGTAAAATTTGATGAAAAACCACATTTGAATGCAAAATCTTTGCAAAATAATGAGGAAGAAGAACTTGAATTTGAAATAATTTCTGAAGGAGCTGGAACAGCAAAGTCTTTTGCTGAATCAGCAAGCCCTAAAAATGAAAATGCAAGTCTTGAAAAGGTTGCATCAAATGCTCCTTCGAAAACTCTAGCTATATACCACCCCAAAGATCAGATTATTGGGGATAAAAATGCAGGAGTTCAAACTAGAAGAAAGGCTGCAAAATCTGATGAAAAGGCACAAATTGCTTTTTGTCTAGTTACTCAGTTTGAGCCTAAATTTTTTAATGAAGCTCTCACAGACTCATGTTGGCTTAATGCTATGCAGGAAGAAATTGATCAGATTGAGAAAAATCACACTTGGGAGTTTGTCCCAAGACCAAATGACAAAAATGTCATTGGAGGCAAATGGATATACAGAAACAAGGTTAATGAAAATGGTAATGTTATTCGCAATAAAGCAAGATTTGTCTGCAAAGGCTATGCTCAACAAGAAGGTATAGATTTTGGTGAAACCTTTGCACCTGTTGCTAGACTAGAATTTACTATTTATCAAATGGATGTCAAAACTGCTTTTTTGAATGGCTATTTAGATGAAGAGGTCTATGTTGAACAGCCTGAAGGATTTATATGCAAAGATAATCCTAACCATGTTTACAGGTTGAAAAAGGCTCTCTATGGCTTAAAACAAGCACCTAGAGCTTGGTACTCTAGATTGGACATGTTTTGACCTTTTTCACACATCGCCCCATTCAAGATGGGGACCCCTAATTTTTGCTCCATTCTCGTCTTTTTGGCTTTGGTTTTTGGTCTCTCTCTGTCTGTCTCTTTTCTGATGGTCTACTTTCTGGGGACGTTCCCGTTTGCAAGCTTCAACATGAATTTGGCCAAGTCTGAAATTAGGGTTTTGAGCCTTTCCAACCAATTTGAGGTCGAATAGGGTGAGTAAATTGAAAATTGAGCTTAACGTTCTTGTCAGTATGCTTCCAGCAGGCTCTCAGCAAAAAATTATCAGATTCCGAGATACTTACTATTTTTAGTAAGTGTGAGATTACAGGCGATTCGTCAACATTTTCGAGATTCCGACAGTCACACCACACTCAGAGTATATCAGACTGCTTGCATGCCAAATTTGAGCGAAAACAGACGACTTACTATTTTTAGCAGTCCGGCTTCCGGAGCAAATTTCAGGGTGCAGATGCAGAGTTTTTCTTTGCATATCTGCATATTCCTTCTGGGTTTTTCAGGACCTTCGCGATGATGTAACATGCAAAGTGAGATGACAACTTTCAGAATTCAGCCTTCCGAGGCTATTTTTAGGATTTGCATGTCAGGGTTTCTTTTGCATGTCGGATGATTCCTGATGGGTTTTTCGAGAGCTTCGCGATGGCATGACATGCAAACGAGGATTCTCACTTAGTAAGGAACTTGCTATTTTTAGCAGGTGTGTCCCGACAGCCGCCACCCAGCAGTTCAGAATCACGAGCTGATCGCAGTGCCACAGAAACGAAGGCAAACAAAGCTCATTTGGTGTGCATACAAAGCGAATTAGGGTTTCCAGCTTCGGAGCCTAAAAATAGGCATAAAAAGTCAGAATTTTCGAAAACCGGTGTAAACCACCGCGATCAGTGTTCTTCAGGCTATCTGCTGGTGAAATTTCAAGTCGATCGGAGCACTTACTATTTATAGTAAGTCAATTTGGAAACTGGCTAAAAATAGTAAATCAACTGCATGCAGTGGTGTCGACAGACAAGTCACGTGGTGAGGAGCGCCTCATTAAAATTTCAAGTCAATCGAAGCGATGGAGCCATCAGAAACGAGAGGTTACTATTTATAGTAAACCACCTTCAGAAATGGGCTAAAAATAGCAGGTTCGCTAAAGATGGCAGTGTCGACAGGGCAACGAGGTCATAAGGATGCAGTGTGCAAAATTTCAAATCAATCTGAGCTTGGGAGGTGTAAAAATTAAGAGGCTTACTATTTATAGTAAGGCATGAAGAAACTGGCAAAGACGAGAAAAGTGGCTAAGTCTGGAACTTCATCCTTCACTTCCTTGAAAATGCGCCCATCTCAGCTGGAGGTCATGAAATTTCTTTAAAGTGTTGGGCTCGTCCTTCACACAAGCCAAAATGCGCCCAAGTTGCAAAAAGTCAAGGAAAGTCAAGAACTTCATCCACCTGCCTAGGCAAAATGCGCCTACCTTGAGAGTTTGCATGCTAAAAAAATTCTAAGTTAAAACTTCATCCTGCTCCCTAGCCTAAATGCGCCCACTCTAAGAGGTTGATGAGAAATTTTTTTTCTAAGGCATGGAGATATCCTCCACCACCCTCCATTTGCGCCCATCCTCCTCCTAGGTGGAAATGCGCCAAGTTGTAAGTAGTCAAAGGGAGTCAAACATATTTCATCCTCCACACATGCTGAAATGCGCCCACTTCATAAGCAAGTCAAGGAAAATTTCTAAGTATAAAATTTCATCCACCTCACCATGAGAAATGCGCTCAAGCTAAGGAAGGGGTCAACAAGGTCAAAGGGGCGTTTCAAACTTTATCCTCCTTCATGCATGAAATGCGCCCAAATAAGGGCAAGTAAAGACAAAAACAAAGAGGGAATATTCCAAAGGAGGTGGCGTTGCAGATTTTCATCCTCCTAGACATGTAAAATGCGCCCAAAAACAAATGAGGTCAAGAAGTCAACAAAAGTTCATCCTTCAGCTTATGTGAAATGCGCCCAAAACAGAAGTTTTAAATTTTTCTTGACCCCACCACATATGCGCCTAAGGAAAAGATAACGCCTATGTGGCATCCCCTTGAAATGCGCCCATGCTTAAAGTCAAAAGTCCACATGAGTATCTTGGACGCGCCATGAAGACAAGGTAAGGTGGAGTAGGGGAAAAGGAGTTAAGGCGTTGAAGGTGTAAGGTAATATAATATTCCCCATGATGTGCCAAATGCGCCAAGACACAAGATGAATACAAGGAAATATGTAAGGCGTGGCTGGTATCCTCTTGCATATGCAATATGCGCCCAAGGCACAAAGAGGAGAGATTTAAATATACTAGGCGTGGTGGAATGAAATACAAGTTGTTGACAAATTTTCCTAAGGCATTGGAGCTTCAAAATATTTTTCAAGTGTGAAGTAAAATGCGAAGCGGTGGCTAGAAAAATAAAATGTGCCAGGCACCTCCATGAACAAAAAAATTTTCTAAGTGAAGTTGGTGTCTTTCTCACAGGCCAAAATTTTAAGGTAAAAAAATTTCTAAGGCAAAATTTTCAAAGTGATCAAAATTTTCCAAGGCGTGAAGTATTCTCTTCCTCTAGAAAATACGCCTAGACTCTGAGGAGATAAGATTTTCTTGAAGCACGAGCAAATTTGTTGAAGATGAAGTCAGAAAATGCCAGCTGCACAGGGTCAATAAAAATTTTCCAAGTCAGAGCAAAATTCTCAGAGAAGATCGAAGAACGAATTTAAATTTCACAGGGAAATATTTTCTAAGGTTCAAAATCCAAGAAAATTAAATGAACCCGTTTGTTGGGTACCCATGAATTCGACGCGTTCTGGAGAAAATTTTCTTCTGGGTATCGAAGATTGTCGATGAGGAGTTGATTTTAAAGCCTTTCATGCTTCGCTGTGGCCTTCAGGATGGATATTTTTAAGTGGGCACCAGGTTGATGTATTTCCTAAGGGAAACTTGAAAATTTTCTAAGGCAAGTGTGAAGGAAATGTGTTTTCAAGGTGAAATCCTCCAGGCGATGAATTTGAAAGGAACTGCCTAGGTGAATTTGCTTCAGTCCTCCGTGAAGATAGTTTACTTAAGCCAGAAATGAATAAAATCGAGGTTATCAGAGCTCCAGCAGGTGAAATGAATTTCTCAAAGATGAAGTTTGTCTAAGGCATGAACTTGAACACAAAGTTGGCGATGAACGCTTGGAGATCAAAGCATGAAAATCAGGTAAGTGAGTTAAGTTTATATCATAAAGTATTCTAATACCCCTCTCCTTGCTTGTTTTGCAGGAGAAACGTTGAGGCCAAGCACGATGTCTGGAAGTGGTGAAGCACGATGATATCACAACCTTCGAAGGAGGATAAAGTTACAAGTTTCAATCTCGAAGGAGGAAAATTTGCAAGAAAATGGCTAAGTGTTGAGATTTAGTATAACTCAAAGTGACGAAGATGAAGACCCTCAAGTGGAAGAAATCAAAGAACAACGCCAAGAAAGAAGATCGAGAACAGTGTGAACGCGTCTACAAATGGAATCTTCTAGAAGGCTGATGGTGGACATTATGGCGCATTTATTACCCCACTCTCCTCTGTGGCGGTTTTTAGGGCAAATCTTGTTTAGGGCTGAGGTGGCACGATTCTGGCCACTCTATTGGTTGTAACCCTAGCCGTCTTTTGGGACTTGGCTAGCTATAAAAGGGGGAGTCCCCCTCATTTGTAAGGAATTAGAAAGTTAGAATCAGAATAGACATTGAGAGATCATTAGAGCTAGATAGTGTAGCATTGTAGAGCATTTTTGCATCATTTGGAGAAGAAAGAAAGTTTTCCCTTTGAAAACTTTTGAGGAGATTGTTGTGTAACACATTTTATGATAATAGATCTTTTCATTGATGATGGAATTCGTCTTGTCATGAAATGCTAGCAAGGTTTCTTCTTCCTTTCGTATCCAAGTAGCTTAAATTCATGCAAGTAGCTTACTTTGGTGTGTGGTGTTTTATTGAGATAGCTTCGCTTTATTCCATACCACTAGCGACTTGTTGATGATAAGTTCGCCTTGTGTGGTCAATTGGACATTACATTGAGTTTAACTTCGGTTGTGATTTATATGCTTATATGCGTCGTTGTGATGGTGTATGCATGTTAAGTCATAATTTGAACATCTTTTGCTATTTCCCTTGAAGATTGCACCGATTTTGCTGAGGCTGTCCGACGGAGGCTAGGTGAAATCCGGTTGAAGTCTATTGAAACGAAACCCCACATATCCTGCATTTAGAATAGAATATAAATTTCTTAGGCCTTATACCCTTTACTTTCCGCACATTTCCGGTTAGAATTAGGAAACTTGCGCTCACCTGCCTAATCATTTGAATTACACGAAAGCCCTTTGTCTGCTGTTTGTTGTTAGCCGTCGAACAATTGTGTAAGTCCCCTTGAAAATACCAGCAATATCACATCCAACCAAACTGAGCCTATTCGCACTTAAGGAACCTTGGAGTTGAAAGCATAATCTTACTCGCAATCTTAGCATGCTGAATACTTTGTTCAAGAGAGGATAGAGCGTCCGTTGGGAGACTTTATTTTGTGTTGGTGCGGTCTCAAAAACCACGTCAACAGGACAGTCACTTAATTTCTAATGGCTTTGTTAGAGGAGGTGTAGACAGTAATCTTTATGTTAAAACTGAAGGTTCTGATATTTTAGTTATTGAAATTTACGTTGATGATACTATCTTTGGCTACAATAATGTTACATTGAGTAAAAAATTCTCTCAGCTAATGGAATCTGAATTTGAAATGTCATTATTAGGAGAATTAAATTTCTTCTTGGGTCTTCAAATCTCTCAACGTGAAAATGGAATATTTCTTTATCAAACCAAGTATGCTAGAGAGATGCTTAAGAAATTTCAGATGGATGAATGCCATCCAGTTAGCACTCCTATGGTTACTGGTTGCAAACTTACTAAGGTTGATGATTCTCCTGATACAAATCAAACGAAATATAGATCAATGATCGGCAGTCTCTTATATTTAACTGCCTCTAGACCTGACATTATGCAAGCAGTTTGCACTGTTGCACGTTTTCAGGCATCTCCTAAAGACTCTCATGTTACTGCTGTTAAACGGATCTTTAGATACATTCAGGGCACTCTTGATTATGGTCTTTGGTATCCTAGGAGCAATGATTTCTCTTTGATTGCTTATACTGATGCTGACTGGGCTGGTTGTTTGGATGATAGGAAAAGCACCAGTGGTGTTGCATTCTTTCTTGGTGATCGTTTAGTGGCATGGCATAGCAAGAAACAAGTATTTGTTTCTCTCTCTACTGCTGAAGCAGAATACATTGCTGCCACTTCATGCTGTACTCAAGTTCTGTGGATGAGTCAGACTCTTTCAGATATAGGTATTGCTGTTTCTAAACCTGTTTCCATTCTTTGTGATAACACTAGTGCGATAAATATTTTAAAAAATCCTGTTATGCACTCTAGAACTAAACATATTGCTATCAAGTTTCATTTTCTTCAAGAAAAGGTTTTGGCTAATGAAGTCTGTTTACAGTTTGTTGGATCTCAAGATTAGGTGGCTAACATTTTCACTAAGCCCTTAGCAAAAGAGCTATTTGAAAGGCTGAGACTTCGATTGGGAGTTATCTCTCAATCATTACTTCACTGAATCTCCAAGCTATTGCTTAGGGGGAGCAAATTAAATATTTTCATTCACTTACTGCTCTCCTACAATCTTGGTTGTTGCACTATTTTTTTTGCAGCTGTTTCTCATGATATTTTGGTTCGCTTCTCAGTTGTGTTTCATGGCAATGCACATTCTTCTCTTCTATTCTTTTTCATTGAGGCAAAAAGGGGGAGAGTCATTTGTGTTTTGCCATCAAGGACAAAGGGGGAGTTTGTTGGATCTCAGTTGTGTTTATGGTTTGTCCTTGATGACAAAATCTCTGATCCTTATGATTTATAATAGCACTTCTTTGATGTCTCTTGGCTATTACAGAAAGTTATTTGTTATGCTTTATTTTCACGGTGATGAGAATTCTGGTACAAGTTATGAAAGCTATCTCTTTGACTGACAGAGTTTGGAAGATGGTTTCTTTGTCAAGATGGATCTTTTTTGCATATCACAGGTGTTGGTTGTTTCTCATTCGGGCTTACACATATCGGCATGAGTATGGCAGGGTCTCCCCGACCCACTTTGAAATGTCTGAGTTGCCTATCGGCAAGACATTTCTGATGTTATGTCGATTGAATTTAACATTCTGGCAGCTTTCGGCGTGACATTGTTCGTGGTCTTGGCGACAGAAGAAAAATCTTTATCAGCATGAGCCAGAGGTCTTCAGTATAATGTTTCATCGAATATGTTATGTCTTACCGACCCGCTTCAGAATGAGCATATCGGCAAAGGAAATCGTCCTCGGGGTAATGTCATAGCGAGTCTGTCTTGTCTTACCGACTTGTGCTCAAAAGGTTTTATCTATTTTTCGGGAGGAGTCTCACCGAACAACTCTTTGAGAAAACTTCGGCCAAACTGAGCGGTATCGGGCTGAGGTCTTGGCGATTTCACTTGGTCTCACCGACTAGTGCATGTGGAAGTCTACCGGAAAAAGTTGTGGCGTCGTTATATGGTCTTGGCGAATTCGATTTGTTACACAGACCGAGAACATAAAGGGACTTCGTCGGCATAAGATCTGGATTGTCTCAGCGACACCGGATGAAAGGATGACTTTCGGTATGACTCATGCACTCTACAAGAGGTCTCCCCGACTTTGATATGTCTCGCCGATAGAACACAAAAGAACTTTGTCGGCATAGGATCTATCTTGTCTCGGCGACTCAGTGAATAAAGTTTTTCAGTATGTCAAAATTTTTCTCCAAGAGGTCTCCCCGAAGGTTGTATGTTACATCGATAGTGAATGAATCTAAAAGGCATCTCGGTAAGAAGTTTCCTCATGTCTCAGTGAAAGAATAATATATTAAGGAAGACCATCGGCGTAGCATGTTTTATTCGATATGTCTTCTCTCCGAATCTGATGAGTCACTGCGAAAGCGAATTGAATGTCTGGCAATGTTAAAGTTGCCTTCGGCATAACATGTCATCGATGGAAATAAAAAGTTTAGGGCAAACTTTTTGAGCTTATTCTTTTTGATTGGGTATCGAACCCTAGCTTGGCCGCCATCATGAGTGTTTACGTTTTTGTTGTTGTTGACTGTAACAGTTCTTACAGAGGTTTATTTGGTGCATCTCTGACTGGAAGCTCGACAGTGGATAATGGAGCCATGGGAGTTACAGATCTGTCTGGTATTTTTATTTATGCGTTTCATACTGCACATATTAATTTATTATAACCATTTTTCTTAACTGCTCTCTACATCTCAGTCAATATGATGCCCTGACTGAGTATTGTCATTCATGCATTAGAGGTTATGATTTTCTGTGGTGGATAGTTGTGCGTTTTATGCAGAAAAATGATATCACATGTTTCAGATTTGTTGAGAACGGCTCTTAGCTGGGTTGGTTGTTCTGCCGTTACTCTTGAAGATAGTTACCTTTCTGGCAGATGTTTAAATAGAAGCAGAAAACTTAGTTTTCTGCTGGACTGTTGATGTAATTCTGAGACTATCATTCCTTGGCTGTATAAAAATATATGGATAAAACTCTGCAATAAAATCTGTATAATAAGATGTAGAGATTGTGAGTTTCTTCTCTATGAGGTATTTTAGGGATTCAGTTGTTGAATCTTTAAGGTATTCTGTAGATGAGAAAACAGAGAGATAAGTGTTTAACTGAAAACAAAGAAACCCTCTGAATCATTATTATTGTTCAAAACATAATTTGAGGGGTTGGTACTCCTTGAGATAGATATCTCTAAATGAGAGGTTGGTGCTCCTTGAGTGGGTGCTCAAAAATCAGCCTATAAGGCATTGTGAACAGTTGATTATAAGATTAAGCCAGGAAGGCATTTTAAGGAGTGATTTTTATACCCCAGGAGGGTTTTCCACTCGGCAAAATATTGTGCCTCTTTGTTCTTCTGTGTTCTTTCTATTTTACTATGCTGTTGTTGTTTCTGTTCACTGTTGAGTTATTACTTTTCTCAATTCTGTTTATGAATGATTACATTCAACTCATGAATGCATTAATCAGAGTAATATTGAGAACAAATCAGTGATATGTTTTGAATATTTGAAAAATTGGTCAAATCTGTTAAGACACTGATTCACCCCTCCCCCCTCTCAGTGTCATTTTAACTCCAACAAATATTGCCAAAACTTCGCCAAGGCATGCATAATGGTGAGCATCTCCTTATCGTAGGTGGAGTACAATCTCTCATTATCCCTCAATTTCCTGCTCTCATATGCTATGGGATGGCGGTTCTGCATAAGTACCGCTCCTGAGCCCCCTCCTGATGCATCACACTCTAGAACAAAGGGCTAAGAGAAATCGGGAAGAGCTAAAACTGGGCATGTGCTCATAGCCTGCTTGAGTCTATTAAATGCACTCTGTGCCTCATTTGTCCAACTAAAAGCCCCCTTCCGTGTAAGATCTGCCAAAGGAGCTACTAGCTGAGAATACCCCTTAACAAACCGCTTGTAATATGCACACAATCCTAGGAAACCAAGCAACTCTGAAACATTCCTAGGTGGCGGCCAGTCTAGCATTGCCTGTATCTTATCTTGGTGAACTTTCACCCCATCCGCACAAATCACATGTCCCAAGTATAATATCTCTATAAGTCCAAATTCACATTTGGACAATTTGGCAAACAAAAACTAAGCCTCCATAATACCAAGAATCTCATCCAAATGCCTCATGTGCTCCTCCTAGGTTCTACTGTATATTAGAATGTCATCAAAGAATACAAGCACATACTTACGTAGTTGCTTATTGAACACATGATTCATGCATGACTGAAATGTAGCAGGTGCGTTAGTGAGACCGAATGGCATCACTAAAAACTCATAGTGTCCGTAGTGGCATTTGAATGCTGTCTTATGGATATCCTCCTCACGAACACAGATCTGATGGTATCTTGATTGAAGATCAACCTTCGAAAAATACACTGCCCCATGGAGCTCATCGAGTAACTCATCTATGCTCGGAATCGGATACCTGTTCTTAATTGCTTTCTTATTAAGTGCATGGTAGTCAATGCACATGCGCATAGTGCCATCCTTCTTCACCAAAACCATGGAAGAAGCGAAGGGGCTAGAACTAGGCCTAATGAAACCCATATCCAATAACTCTTGGATGGTCTTCTCTATCTCTTCCTTACACGCCTTAGGATGACGATAAGGGACAGTAATCACGGGCTTGGCGCCCTCCTCCAGCTCTATCACATGCTCAAACCCATGGTCAGGAGGTCTGTTGGAAGGAAGGTCTCCAAACACCACGCTGTGCCCGTCCAACACTGTCTGGTTATCTACATGAAATGTTGGTCTATCATATGAAGAAAGTGACTTGGACGAAATGAAACACTGTATCGCCCAAGAAAAATCCCCATGCCTGAAAATAGACTCCATCCTTCGTGTTGAAACTACCATAGGTTCACCCTCTGAGAGTGCCTTCAACACAACCTTCTTGCCACCAACTGTAAACTCCAGCTCCATCCTCTTAAAATCCTGTATGTACTTGCCGAGTGATTGTAACCATTGGATGCCTAACACCACATCAATGTCGCCTAGACCCACCACATAAAAATCATTGGTCAAGGTGTAGTCTCCCAACTGTATACTAAGCCGCGAAAATACCTTGGTGCACCTCATAGAAAATCCATCTATTACTGTCACATTGAAACTAGGAAAATCCTCCGCTTGCAATCCTTGCTTAGCAACCAGCCCCTCATCAATAAAATTGTGCGTGGCACCACTATCAACAAGGCAATTCACACGTTGTCCATTAATCACTCCCTTCAAATGGAAGGGATGGTATCTAGGGACTCTTGACAGGGTGGCAATGACGGGCTTGGGTGCATTCAATGCGTCACCCACTCCAAGCTCCACCTATGGGGCCTCCCGTAAATCCTCACCATCGCTGCCCTTTGAATCTATATCCTGGATATTCTTATCATCCACATTAGACACAACCTCAATGAGATGCACCTTGCCTTTCCCAAGGCATTGGTGTCTAGGCTCCCAAGGCTCCTTACATGTGAAGCATAGCTTCTTTCGTCTCAACTCATTACATGTCTCCTGATCCATCCTGGGAGGAGGTGGTGTACTCCTGTGCTGTGTCAATAATCTTTGGAAAGGCTTGGAGCCCTTCGAAAACTTCTTATTCGACTGATAAGAAGTAGGAGGTGGTGAAGTATCAAGGTCTAGGGCAATTTGAATAGCCTCATGTAGAGTCCTAGGCTTAAGATCCTAGGCCAAACCCCGTAACCTATCATGTAAACCCTCTATGAAAAGTATCACCACACGCCTATTTGGCATCTTGGGAACCATAACAACAATGCGTTGAAACTCATTAATGTAAGTTTCAACATGTCCAGTCTGTTGCAATAGAGCTAAATCCCTATAGTACAACTCAACATCCTTATGGTCAAATCTGGCAATGAACTGCTCAGTGAACTCCCTGTAAGAATGAGTGAGTCTATGGTTTTGGGTAACCAAACCATGGTGCCACCAATCATAAGCCACACCCTCCAAGTGTAGTATTGCAAACTGGATGGCCTCGTCCTCAGGCATTGGCTTAAGTGAAAGGTAGATGTCAAGCTTGTGCACCCAAGCTTGGGAAGTGATCTTCTCGCTACCATCAGCTTGCTAGTCGCTCAACGAGGTCACCATTATGATGTTGTCTAGGCCCCCTATCACCATGTTTCCTCATGCTATCTCTGTGTTGTGAACAATACTGAGGTAGAGGGAAGGCATCTCTAACATGCTTTGGTAGACTTGCCCACTCATCACTTGCTGCCATAATCGTATCCTGAAACTCCACTCCCTCCAGCGGGTCAACTGGTGGTGGCTCATCTCTAGGAGGAAAATGGGGCTGCATGGGCCTATCTGCTATGCGTGTATGAGTCCTTTCACGCCTAGGAGAACCAAGAGTACCGTCCCTCGACGAGGGAGCCCTGCTACTCCCACGGCTGCTTGTAACTGTAACAGACCTATCACGTTTGTCATGTCTGCCATGCCTATCCCTAGGCTGACCCAAATCCATCCTGTCTAGGGTATTCTGAAGTTTGTCTAAAGCCTGAACAATCAGTGGTTGTTTATTAATGAAAGTTCTGAATAACTCACGGTCAAGATCTTCTTGTGGATTTTGTCCCCCCCTCTGATGGGGACTACTACTGCCATCAAGGCTATCTCCCATAGCTGCACCTGGAATACCAGTGTCAACCCCAAACTGTTCATGTGCTCTTCTGCGGAAATAATATCTGTGAGGCCTGACCTCTCTAGGATGCATAGAACTAATAAGAGTGCCCACACGCTGGCAAGATCATGCTCTGATACCATTGAAAGATTCCTTCCTCAAATCTGATTTGAATGTTTAGATTTTGGTTTTCCTTGAAGTCTTTGACCAGCGTATAGAATAGGTTTTGTTTTGTTTGTGTTTTATGTTTTTTCTGATTTTTTTGTGTTTTTTGGAGTTTTATGTGAATTGCATGACATGTACAATGCTGATAAAGGAAAATAACCAAGCATACAATGATTCTATTAATTAAAAGACTGAAATTACATAGATATGGGCTAACTGCAACATACCCATTCATCCATAGACCTGGAATGGCTTTTTACAAGGCTGCAAATAAAATCTCAGGTTTGATATAACCTTGTGACAGCAATTTCAAACTCTCCCAGCTCTAAGAATGACTACCCAATTCGTTTCCAAGTGTGAGAGGAGTTGTGCCACTGCTGTAGGTAAATTCTCAGCTCTAAATCTTCAAAAACTTCACTTAGCACTTAGGGTTTGAAGCCCAAATGCCAAACAGAGGTGCGACTGACTGTGCAACTGTTGTAAGATGGTAGAAATGCCCTCTAAAAGGACCAATCTGCAATCTGATGTAAATTCCTGCCCACAAAATGGATTGATCTGCAATATCCTTCCTCAAAACTTGCTGCCAAACTGATAAGAAACCCTTAATATGTTGTTTTTACCTCCTAGAATGCTGGGGCTACGCCCAACACTCCCTTCTCCCAAGAGTTTTCATTCCTGGAAGGCCAAATATGCATGTAGAAACCCTCCTTGAGCTCCAACTTGCAAGCTTCTCTGAAAATTATAACTTGTGATATGTGAAATGGCAGCCTCAAGCTCATTTTTTTAAACTTTTCATTATTCCACAAAGAGGTCGCCCCTTTTAGAGTTCCTTTTGACATAGCATCATGAATACTTTTTAAGTCTTTTTAATGAAATTGCTTTATCTCCATAAGCTAGGCGTGGGTTTTCAAAGAGGCCTTTTTGATCATTTAAGTTGTTTTTAAAAGCCTCAAGTTATGTCTCTAGGCTTCATGGCACAAGGGGGTGACCTTTTCACTATTCAACCTTCTAATTTTTAGTTACTATTCACCCCTTCACTATTCCAATAGAGACAACTTAAATATTTCCCAAATAACCTTGAATTCAACCTCTGAATCTCAAATTGAAGGCTTGGAAAGCTCTCGAGAAGGTTCCACAACCCCGAAATGGGTCCCCTATCCATATTGCTGACCTACAGGAACCCTAGTAATAGGTCAACCTCTACTCAGATCTGAAACGCCTAAGGAAGGGACATTACAAGAGCACCCTCAATGCATCATCTACACTCAACTCGAATGCCTACCACAATTTTAATTGCCAATACATGAGCATAATGGCTATATTTATGCATCCATTAGACTGCCAAATCAACGCAAAAAATCTGAAATGCTTTTCCATATCAATAACAAAGATGTGAAGTTGCATGGTTTCCATTATGGGCTGTTGATCTTCCTGTATGATCATTTTGGACACATTGACACTGCACAAATGTATCAGATGAGTTCAGCAGTGTACTAATGCATCATTGATGATGAATCCGCAATGCGAGACAGTGAGTCTCTAAGGTTGAAACTCACACTAAACACCCTCAAAACACTCATATAAAAATTAAGCGCTGAAAACAAACATGAGGATGATACAATGCCATTGGAAAAACAAAACCAGAGTCAATTAATGAGGACTGAATTCATTTGAATACAACTGATTCAATTGTTACAGTTGATTCATTTTAGATCAATTGTAGACTTTTCTCTTCCTCTCATTGTAAATTTCTAACACATCATTCACTCTTCTTGAATAAAGTGACAAATTTAATTCAAATATCTTATAACTTATAAGTATAGGAGTATCATGATTGGGCAACTGTTTGCCAAACTTTATGCCACTGTCTTGGAAACACTGCTTTTTAAGTGGCTTGAGCATGGTAAGTTCAGAGATTTGGGATAAGAAACATCAAGAGGGATTTCCAAATTATCATTCACATTTTTACTCTTCTGGCTATTATTTAGGCTGATCAACAGTATCCTAAAGTCTTTTGTTGGTTTGTGAACTTCAGAAAGGCCATTGACTTTTTTCTTAGGCACTTGTTGTTTTAGAGACTACCTGCTATTCGTAACAAGAGGTCTTTGTTAGTGCTAACATGAGGCTTTATAAGATAGTAGTGGTCCAATTCCAAATTATTCACAGAATTTTGTACTTGGGTTCTACGTTGATGTGCTGAATGGACATTTTTAGGATAAAAATAATATTGAGAATATTTGTATCTCACATTGTATCCTGATTTTTATAATTCTTATTTGCCATTAATTTGGTCTTTCTAGCACATTCTCCCTACGGTTGGTGGAGATAAATAGATGTGTTTACTCTCATTTGTGAGCTTTGCTAGGTAGTGGTTATTAGGTTAGCTATGGTCTTCAATATTTCTAGAGAGGCTTTCTCCAAATTTTAGATTCTCATCTAGGGGGTTGAGCTTAATTTGTTAAAGCACTGAGTTCTCATTGTGAAGACCCAAGTTCAAATCCCAAAGGGACATCTACTATGAAATTCTAAGTTGTGACTCTTGGTCTTTCATAGTTGGCTTCTAGTGTGGAGGTGGTTTCTAAGTAAGTGGATTTCTAAGTTGTGACTCTTGGTCTTCCATAAGTGGTTTCTATTGTAGTTGCTCAAAAGGAGCTAGTATTAGTTTTACTATGCTCACAAGAGCTTGTATTGGTCTCATGTTGATGTTCATATGAGCAAAATATTTGTAGGCGATTAGCAATATAAAAAAAAGGTAACTTTTTTTAGATTCTCTATAGAGATGAGCTTGTGGAGAGAAAAACAACATACATTCTTTTGCCTTGCTTGGTTAAAAGATTTTACTTGTGTATCTTATTAACTTATTACCACTCATTTTGCTAGTATTTTCCCTTTAAATTGAGGTGCAACAAATCCCTTCCTTAGTTTATTTAGCCTAAGCTAATTCGGTTGGATTTGATTTTTCTTTTTCAGTTTGCTTGGGTTTTGATTGGCTTATATTGCACCTTATTGACGTTGTGTTTTTAGTCCTCTAGCATTATCCATTTGTATTGTGCTAGGTGGATTGTTGAACAAGTTTGTTGGTTCTCCAACCTATTTTCAACAATCTCTAAGGAGTTGTGAATTCCTAGGATTAAGATTATTGAGAGGATGGACAAACGAATGAGAGATATGTCTCTCTTGCACTTTAGGCTTTGCAAGATTTAGGTGGATACACCTTGAACAAGATTGGATTTTATATGAACAATCGGTTTATCACAGTAAACAACATATAATTTATTCATGCATGTAAGTAAGGATTTGAAAATGACTTTGTAATATCAACTTTTCTATTACCCTTAATGATTGGACATGAACATAACATCACCATACACAAATTCTCTACAAAAAATTATCAACAACAAGTTCACCAAGGATTTGATAGAGTTACAACAATGAAATTATGTAGAATGGGGAGACATCTAAACTACTAACACGCAACACCGAAGTGTGGTTTTTCATTTTTAATCATGTGAGTAGATAGGGATATTGGAAAAGGTTGGTGCCTTCTCCTTGGGATTATAAAGTCTAAAAGTTGATTCAATATGATATTCTAACGACCTTCAATCCCCAGGGTTTAACAACAATATATCATTGCCTTAAAATGATTTAAACTCACATATTTTACTTTTTGAAAATGATTCTACTTACTAATCCTCTACAAACAAAGCACACCAATCACTGTCTGAAAATTCTTACCATCCTCCTTGAAGATGAACCAATCAAATCATTAAATCTTTCAACAAATGTGCAAGATTTTTTTTTTCTATTTTCCTTGAAAATGTACTTCCAAAGAACATACAATATTGTGTAGGAGACAATCAAATTCAAAAGTTT
Source organism: Sequoia sempervirens (assembly GCA_007258455.2). Classification (NCBI taxonomy): domain Eukaryota; kingdom Viridiplantae; phylum Streptophyta; class Pinopsida; order Cupressales; family Cupressaceae; genus Sequoia; species Sequoia sempervirens. The sequence continues at coordinate 46,693,219 of VDFB02000007.1, forward strand.
GTATTCATAAAATTAGTTTAGAGAAAATTCATTACAACAAACATACTGGAATGATATTTCAGATCTCTATTATCTTTTAGAAAAAAGTTTACAAAATTTTACAGAGTTTCTCTTTACAAGCTTATTCACTTAAAAAAAAATCACCTAACCCTTACAAATGAAAATGCCCTTACATCTAAGTTACCGGATTTGCCTGAAGAAGCTAGGGTTCAGGTTTTGATTCGCTCCTGGTTCGGATCCTGGTCAAATTCGCTTGTGGGTTCGGCCAGGATTCGTCATTTTTGGGTCTGATTCGTCCAAGCAGAACTCAAGAGAACCCGGGCAGAACCTAGATAGAACCCGGGTGAACCAAGACATAACCCACGTGCCTAGGCATCCAAAAAGTGTTTTTTTGAGCATTTTTTTAATGTTTTATGGAGTTTGACTTTGATCCACGCCCAAGGGAACGCTTAAAGTGACCTCTAAATCACTCAACACTTAAATGACCTCATTCTTATTCATTTGTTTTGCAAACAAGCATTTTCATTCCAAGAGGCTGAGCTTTCATTTTTGCTTGTTGGATTGAAAGCGGACTGTGACACAACTTTCTTTTTTCAAAAATTGTTCTGCATCATTGAATTGAGAATTTATCACACATTTGTAGAGAGCCAGAGGAATACTACAAACTAAAACACATTACACTTCTGTTCTCATTGAATTGATGTACTCTACAACATCTCTCTTCTCTCATGTGGAGAGTTAGAACTTCTTGGCCATGCCTTTGCATCATCAAGGAAGTTTTGCTCTTTTTGACAATGCCAAAAGCATGGAAGATTCAAAAAGTATCCTTGATATTACAAAAAGATATGTGTTTATATACTTCAATTGTGCAGCCACCCTTTGGTTCTTTCAAAGAAAAATCTGCCTATGCCACTGTTACACTGCACAGGTAAACCAAATTTTGTATTGTGGAGCTATATTAAGCTACCACTCTCAAGACCAATGTAACAATGATACAACATAATGTTTGAGACTACAAGAAGACATCAAAATGGCTAGTGTACTAAACAAATTCTTATGATTTCTGAAGAATGCTGATAACACTACTCAATTGGCTTTTTTCTCAAAATCATACAAATTGGACCCTGGCATCAATAGACTCTGTATATCAAGCTACCACAATTCAAGTTTCAACGATGAATACTTATCATGCATGTTTTACATGACATTCAAGTTTATGGTGGTTTTGTTGTTTATATGATGTTATGTGATATTATCTAGCACCATCTTATCAATGCATGAAGCAATACTTGTCACGACATCCTCATCAGCCTTAACTATATTAGAGAAGTACAACTTTGAGTTTAGGCAATAGGCCAAGGCATGTATCAATTGGTGGAGTTGGTTTGTCCATTTACAATCAATGATACACCAAATGATCTTATATTTTCTTTTGTTTCCACCTTAATAATGCAAAATGGCCTCTTTGGCCCTATCCATGAGCTCATAGAGGTAACATGTTTTAGGAATTGTAGGTAGAAGATATCAATTAAATGCAAATTTACAGCGATTAACTTTCACAACGGAATACTGAAACAGAGGAATTAAAAACACTTCACAAAAAACAGCGAGAAGATAACAAAGTTTTAATGTGGTTCACCCGAATCTTGGGCTACGTCCACAAATCAGAGTCCAATATATTATTTATTATCCAACAAATGTAATTACAAAGACTTGCAACAATAGGTGCAACTTGCAGCAATCATTTAACCAACGATATCCACTGCTGTTTTATCACCCGCTTTGCTCTGTGCTCCCAATGCATAGACCTGCACTTTCCCCATTCACAAACCTGCGACCTTTTGCTCTGTCACCCTCACACATCCCTGCAACAAGCAAACCAAAACACCTGCACGCCTGTTTGACTTCCATGTGCCCTTGCTGCAACTGTCCAACTTCGTGACCGTTGGGATACCACATGCAAACCAAAATTGTTCAAATTCTTGGTGTTACAATTTAGTTTTCAACCATTCTTTTAACTGTATTTCGAATACAAACTGGCAGCAAATTCCTTTATTAAAATATGGTGAATTTGTGCTTCGAGGGCGCTGCCTTCCAACCCTCAGCTGGAGGCATTGCCCCCCAGATCCCCACCATGGGCTCCACCCTTGGGCCCTTGCCAGAGGGATAATACTCCCCGAACCTTGCAAGAGGGACTCCACCCCCTTGCATTCCCCCGTTAATTAATTTAGGGGAAAAAGTGCCTACAAAATTAGACATATTTTAACTTTCAAGTTTGATTGGGCTCCATATAACAACAACATATCAGTATGCCATCCTCATCCACCAAATGAAGAACCTTGACCAAAGGTTTTGTCGCTTTAAAAAATTGCAATCAAAATTTAAATTTTTACAAGATTGACCCAAAAAAACAACAAATAGAGAATTTCGTATGAAATTTTCAAATTTATGTTTGTATTTATTACTTACCTTGAGTAACTCTATATTTTTAATGAAAAGCTCATCAAAATTGTTCTTGTAGCCTTCTCCCCTTTGCTTTTTTGGCATATGGAGATCCCATTTAGGCATTGGACACAAACATCAGCTTGAGAGAAGGAATCGTGGCAACAATGCTTTGTAGAATGAGGAAGTGGATGGAAAATTTTGTCACTCCAGGTTGCACACGCCTCTTGCCATTCATGCAATTTTTAACTTAGAAAAGGACCCTAGTATGGTTGTAGATAAATTTGGTAACTTGTTTAACATCTTCAACCACAATTTTGACCCATCCAATCTTCCCAATTTCATCTAGTATCCAATTCAAGCAGTGGGTAGCAAAATGATTTCAAGAAATAGTAGGATGCCTGTCCATGATAAGTCTCCTTACGAATACATATGTTGTTGTTTTGTCTATGATAATTTAGACAACATTTTCAACCCCAACCTCTTGGATCACCCCGTCGAGTAGTTTGCACAAATGTCTCAACATTTTTGACTTCATGCGAGGTATTTGGGGACTATAGGTATACTAATGTGCCTTTAGAAGCCACTAAAAGGTTAAGGAGATTTTTATTCTGGCCATCTATCCATCCATTTGATAAGATGCTACAACCCTTCCTTTTCCATACTTTCCTTTGATCATCAACCAAAATTGTATTGCTATTAGGATTCAACCGTGTAGTTTTACAAGTCAAACTCATTGACCCATGTATCATGTAACACTCTACTTGCTCTACAACTTAAAAATGAAATCCAACTACCCATTTCAGCTGAAGATTAACTAACAAGTTTTCACACTAGGATTTCCTTGCAAATTTTGAACGGAAAGATAAACATTTTGATGTTGTTACATCATAACAATTCATCAACTAACTTTTTATTTTCATTTTCAGCTGAAAGGAAAAACTATTAACTGTAAACATATAACAGAAAATTATAGAGGGAAAATAACTACTTTTCTTTATTTTCAGAAAGTAATGAGCAATTACTACAGCTACAAAACAAATGTAACGGCTGTCATCCTATGGTTTAAGAAATGGAAAACTAACTGCCAAATTTCATTTGGCAAGTAACTAACTAACTAATCCATCTAGGGTTCCCACTTTACAAATTAACGAATTGAAGGAAAGAAGTAATTTTTCATATTCATTAACTAATTCAGGTTTTCCATTTCAGCTGAATGAATCAAATAATTGTCTAACTAATCAACTGCAGATTTTTTATTTTTTTTTACATATGAACAATTATCTAAAAGGAAATAAGAATTTATTGTAGCATTGAAAGTAAACTTAAATTGACAAATGCATGTACCTAGAATTACAAGCAAGAGAAAAAGAATACAATTTGACATCATCATCATGCTGAATTGCTTGAACAACTTTATCATTGAGAGAAAGGGGAATATCATCAAGGGCTTTTCCGCCCATCCAAGACCTACTGGTCTCCCGAGTTTCTTCTACTGAAGAACCCGACCCTTCATGAGGGTAATCAGCAAGGATCAAATTATCATCATGCCATTCTGAGCCTGGTGTCATGAACCTATACTGCTGGTCGATCCCTCCTTTGTAGGTACCTCCTAACCAGAAGGATCATTCTGACCAGAAGTATATCTGGTTCATGATAGCTGACCAATGCCTAACTGGCATCATACCTTGGCCAAGGATTTTAATATTACTGGCACTCATGTGCCGTCAACACTCTCACCCTTGCTCGACATGATAATACTTAGATTAGGGTCTAATTTTACATTAGCAAGTTTGTTTATCATTTCCTCTTAGTTCGAGGTTATATTTTAACCATAGGATTTAACATCACAACAATCTGATTAGGAATCTTTCTTTTTTAAGATTAAGCTATTTTCTTAAACCCTTTAAGAGAGATTGAACTCTTTATCTTTTCACCTCTTTGGTAGCAAACTGCTTTTACAATCAAGGATAGCAGAACAAATTAATGTCTACTGAGAAGGAGATACCCTTAGTCCTTTAGCAAAGGTAAGTCATGAGATGAACACGGCTGAGACGAAGTTGCTCATATTACCATAACTTGATTCAGAATCTTTTCTCTTAGTTTAAGGTTAAGCTGATGTCTTATGTAATCATAAAATGAGAGACTAGGTTCCAAACTTTTCTCTTTGTTTAAAATTTAATCTGTTACTTTTATCATAGGGAGAGAGAGTCTCGGCATCAACACCTATCACTTATTTAAAAGCTAACTGCCTTCTCTAAACAAAAGTTGTTTTCATTGAGCACTTATGTACTGAACGACATATTCAATTAAGCGGTCTTTCAGACCATATCATTCAACTTCATATATTTTGGTCTCAAGTTTAAATTACAATGACTCGTTTATTGGTCATTTCCGTTAATTCAGGGTTATATCTTAATCACATAGCTTATACAGAAGAGAAGAGATTGAACAGTTTGAGGAATTCAAGATTCTCATTGATATATATTCCCTAAAAGTTTCGGTTGAGCAAAGAATTGCACTTGTTCAACTTTTTAATCAGAGGAGTAAACTTGGCTTAACTAGGCTGATTATTTTCTTTAGGTAAAAAGTCTCTTTTTCCAAAATGGTTTGATTGAATCTAGAATCAAAAATATGTCAAAAGCAGAAAGACTTTGAATATAAGAAAAAAAAATAGATGAAGGTTTAGATTCACATAGAGATAAATCTTTACAGACTGACTCCTGAAGGTAAATTACGATAGGATATGCTTAACCTCTGGATAATTGAGTAAGATTTAAGAGTTCATTTTACTATACCAAGATCATTCACAAGATGGTATCATCGATGCTTAATTACATAGAATGAATACGCGTTACTTGCCTGAGGTTAAAGTTATGAACTTGAAGGATTCGAGCTCTTCTTCTCTGCAGAAAGCATCAAGCTATGATGCCACCAACTTCCAGACAGGAGAGGCAGAGCTGCGATTTCAAATCTAGATATCTCCACCTTCCGAGAGCTTGAAAAGCGAATTATTTTCCAGACTCCAACACGAACAGCTTCAACAGGGATTTATCAAGAATGAAAGCTAATGAAGACACCAAAAAGAATGGAAGAGAGATAGGAAAATGGAGTATGATCAAACTGAAGATGGCGATTACTAACAGAGCTTCCAAAATTTGAATGTGAGAAAAGGAATGGCGGCAGATGATTAAGATGGACGATTAGTAAATGAAGTGAACCAACTTTTAAGTTTGAACCAAAGCTAGAATGCCGATATCACAGAGTGTACTTGTTGTGACCTTTTTCACACATCGCCCCATTGCAAATGGGGACCCCCTAATTTTTGCTTCATCTGGGTCTTTTGGCTTGATTTTAGTTAGTTTTCCTGTTGTCTCTCTCTTGTTCTGCCTGTCTTTCCGGGGATGTGCCCGTCTGATGTGAGATTTTGGCTAAGTCTGTAGAATTAAGGTTTTGAATTTTCTGGTCAATTTGAAGTCAAATGGAGTAATCAAGTTGAAATCTAACCTTGGCATTACAGTCAGCAAGCTTCCAGCAGCTTCCCGACTAAATTTCATCGAATTCCGACAACTTACTATTTTTAGTAAGTGTTCAAATCAAGGCATTCTCTCAACACTTCTGAAGTTCTCTCAGTCACACTGCATCCAGAACATGTCAAGCTATTTGTCTGCAAATTTTGAGCCAGAACATACAACTTTCTATTTTTAGCAAGTTCACCTTCAGAAGCAGATTTTAGGGTTTATATGCGAAGTTTTTCAATGCATGTCTGGAGATTATTTCTGAGTTTTCTAAAACCTACACGATGATGTAACATGCAAAATGAGACGATGACTTTCAGTATTCAGCTTTCAGAGGCTATTTTTAGGGTTTGCATGTTGAAATTTTCTTCGCATGTCTAAACATTCCTTGTGGGTTTTTCGAGAGCTTCGCAATGGTGTGACATGCAAACTCATCCGACGGCTGCTTGGTCACTTTTTCAACCACTTACTATTTTTAGCATGTTCACTCCGGCGGCTGCCTAGCACTTCAAAATCATGAACCCAATGACATGCAACAGAAACGGGGTCAAACGGAGGTCATTTGAAGCACATGCAAGACGAATTAGGGTTTCCAGCTTCGGGTCCCAAAATGAGGGGTCAAATGCCAGAATTTTCGAAAACCGGTGTATCCCACTGCGATCAGTATCTTTCAAGCTATCTGCCGGTAAAATTTGAAGGCAATCGGAGCACTTACTATTTATAGTAAGGCGTTCCAGAAACAGGCTATAAATAGTAAGTCAGCATCAAGCATAGTGTGAACGGGCAAGTCTATTGATGAGGGTCACACCATTCAAATTTCAAGATAAACGGAGTTGTGGAAGTCTCAAAATCAAGCAGTTGCTATAAATAGTAAACCACCTCTAGAAACGGGCTATAAATAGCAGGTCAGGGCGAAACACCAGTGTAAGTAGGTCAAGCGAGTGATGAGGACCCCATGGCGCGAATTTCAAGTCAAACGGAGTTGCAGAGATTCAAAAATCAAGCACTTACTATTTTTAGCAAGCCTGTGTAGAAGAATTAGAGTTTCCTAAAATGAAGGGCGAAACACAATAGTCACATAGAAGCAGTATCTAGTCACGTTCAAGACCCTTCATGCAAATTGCACACAAAGTTTGAGCTCATTCTGAACAGTTACTATTTTTAGTAAGTTGCTAAAAATAGTAGGTGCATGCAATCATTAGGCGCCAGTAGCTCAGTCAAGTCACGAGGTTCGAGGCAAAGCAAAAATCCAGCCTTCCGGAGTTTGAAATCAGCTTGAAATGCAAAAAAATTGAGAAACTTTCTAAAAACAGTAGGTTAGGGCAAGCTGAGGGCATCATGAACAATTCGCCCTAAGTCAGACAAATAGCTGGAAAATTCATCTAAGTTTGGCAAAATGGAGGCTTTGCATGCCGAATCCGCCTTGGAAGCTTGAAGAGCCATGAAAAATTCACTAAGTCTGAGAAATTTGAAGTCCAACATGCCAAATGCGCCCAAGCTTGAAGAGATATGCCTTGAAATTTGTTTAAGTCTGCTAAATTGGAAGTAGAGGACTCCAGATGCACCTTAACTTGAAGAAGGAGGCTTGAAATTCTACTAAGGCATTGAAATCGGAAGCTTAGACCTCCAAATGCGCCCTTGCAAGCTTGAGGGGAGTTGAAAATTTCTAAGTACTAGAAAATGGAAGCTAGCCCTCTCATATGCGCCCCAACAACATAATGGAGCTTGAGAACTTTCTAAGTGTTGTAAATTGAAGGCTTGACCCCCTATATGCGCCCAAGGAGAAGAGGAGGTAATTGAAAGTTGACTAAGTTTGGCAAATTGGAAGTAAGGCCCCCTATATGCGCCTAAGAAAGAGAGAAGCCATGAAAATGTTCTAAGTGTTGAAAATTGGAAGCAGCTACCCTCATATGCGCCTTAGCTACTTGGGGTTGATTGAAAAATAGTTAAGTGTTGGAATTTGAAGTGGCTACCTCAAATACGCCTTGACTTGGAGGAGAAGTTAGAAAAGTTTCTAAGTGTCACAAATTGAAGGCTCAAGGTGCTAAATGCGCCCAACCTTTTGGAGAAGAAGTTTGAAATTTTTCTAAGTGTGGAAGCTGAAAGTAGACCTAGCTAAATGCGCCCAACTTGCATGAAGGGACTTGGAAATTTTTCTAAGTGTTATAAAGTTGAGGAAAACATGCCAAATGCGCCCAACTTGAAGGTGAGAGATAAAAAATTTCTAAGTGTGAAATTAGAAGCTTGAAGGATTAAATGCGCCCTTGAAGAGGAAATCCATGAAAATTCAACTAAGGCAAGTAAAGTGAAAGCTCTCAACCTTATTTGCGCCTAACATGAAGTTTGAAAATTTTCTAAGTGAGAAATGAGAGTTGGCCTAGAAAAATATGCCCAGAGATGAGGAATGAAGAATAATTTGATTGAAAAATATTTTTCCAAGGTTAAAATTCAAAAAAAAAAAAAGTAACCCTTCGTTTGTAGACACATGAATTTGATGCTTTCTGAAGGGGATTTTCTTTTGGGTATTGGATATTTTCAACAAGGATGTGATTTTAAAGTTTTCCACACCTTGCCGAAGACTTTAAGATGGAGATTTTACTCAGGCGCCTGCTTGATGAAATTTTCTAGAGGAAATCAAACAACACCCTTCAAGACGTGCCGTCAAGTTGGATAAAGTTTCTAAGGCACAACTTCAAGGTACATAGGAAGCAGAGTACAAGATGGGTTAGAAATTTGGCTAAGGCATGAAGAATTTGAGGATGAAGTCAGAGATCACGCAGACCTTGGGGTCAAAGCATGAAAATTAGGTGAGTGAAGTAAATTTGTATTATGAAGTGTTCTGATGCTCTTCTCCTTGCTTGTTTTGCAGGGTGAACACCGAGGCCAAGGCATGGTGACTTGAAGTAATGAAGCAAATAGTCCAAGATGATAAAATCATGAAGGAAGAAAAGTTGCAAGAAATGGCTAAGTGTTGAGACCTAGTATGTGCTCAACTCAAGTGGCAAAGAAGAAATGTTTTCAAAGCTCAAGACGGAGGGAAAGATGGAAACCTAGGCGTTAATGGTCGCCATCAAGTACTTCAAAGTTGAAGAGCAACATCAAGGAGGAAAATCATCGTCGAGCGGGAGAAAGAAGTTGTTGCCTTGGAGTCAGATCGAGAACGTGCCTGCCATACCCTTTCAAGAAGTTGAAGCAAGGATGATCAGACTCATCTAGTTTGCAGTCAGAAAGAACAGTGTGAACGTGTTTACAAACAGGAATCTTCTAAAGGATGGTGGACATTAATTGTTCATTTATTACTCCACTCCTCTTTTAGGGTTAGGGCTAAGGTGGCACAATTTGGGCCATCCATCTGATTGTAATCTAAGCCGTCCATTGGACTTGGCCAACTATATAAAGGGGGATCCCCCCTCATTTGTATTAGAATTAGACATTAGATCATTAGGGAATAGAGGGACAACTAGGTGATAGCTTAGAGATAGCTTAGTATAGATTGATAGGATAGTTTGAAGAAGAGGGAAAGTTTTCCCTTTGAAAACTTTGTAAGAAATTGTTGTGAACACTCTCTCAATAAAAGAGTTTTCATTGATGGTGAATTTCGTCTTTTGTTGTGAGTAGCTAGCAAGGTTTCTTCGTCCTTTTGATTCAAATAGTAGCTTAAAGTAGAATAAATTTCATTTCATGCAAGTTGATAGTAATAATGGAATGTGGTGTTTGATCTAAGCAAGCTTCACTTATCCATACCACTAGTGGGCTCACTGATGGTGTGTTTGCCTTGTGTGGTCAACTGGAAACATTGTGAACCTAACTTCAATCACAGTTTGAATGATGGTATGCGTCGTTGTGATGGTATCTTCATGTCAAGTGGTGGTTTGAATATCTTTAGTCACCTCCCCTGAAGATTGCACCGACTCCGTGGAAGTTGTCTGACGTGAGGCAAAGCAAAGTCCGGTTGGAGTTTGCTGAAGTTGAGCTCCATATCCCGCATCTAGGATAGAATTTAGACTTTCTAAACCCTACAACCATTTTAAATTCAGTACATTTCTGGTTAGTATTAGGAAATTTGCACTTACTCGACAAATCATTCAAATTGCACGAAAGCCCTTAATCTGTTGTCTACTGCTGAACAATTGCGTAAGTCCCCTTGAAATACTAGCAAAACACATCGAGCCAACTGAGGGTATTCTATTGCACTGAAGGAACCTTGGAGTTGAACGCACGAACTCTCTCGCAATCTTAGTGTGCTGGATACTTTGATCAAGAGAGAATAGGGTAGCCGTTGGCAACTTTATTCTGTGTTGGTGCGGTCTCGAAAATCACGTCAACAGTACTCACGTGAATGCCTCTAGCCTAGACTCTCCAAACTTAGCTTCAACGAAAAGAAAGAATGAATGAATGAATTCCAAGAAAACGATAGATACCAAAAATAGTTCGAAACATCCGATCAAGAATCCCCTTGTCTGGCCATGATCTTGGGCGTTTTGAATATGCAAGGGTGGCAAGCGGATGGGAGTTTCACTTCCAAAACCCTGACTCCCTAAATCAAATCCATTAAATTTCGAGATTAAGCCTTTCAATGGTTTTTAAATTTAAATCAATGGCTTTTAATTTTTATCTTTTATTATTAATTTAATATTAAATATCCACTTGCAAGAATATATATATATATCAAGAATTGGTTCGCTAACTTTCAAGAGGATACTATAAATATTTTAATTATATCTTTTATTTAATTTAATATTGATTAACCATTTGCAATCTCCTTAAAAGGTGATTATTAATTTATATATTTTAAATTGGCTTACTTGATCAATAATTATATTAAATTACTTATGGCCAAGGTTATGACTTCGAAACATTGTCTTACACCGACTCAAGGTCTGATGACAAAATCAATCCTTGCTAACCACGTCCTCTCCCTGATGCTATTTCCCTTTCCCTCGAAACGTTGGCTGTCCTGCAACCACTTGACAAAAAGAATTAGGGTTAGATTGTTCTCGTCTTATTTATTCAAATATAAATTCATGAACTCATTCATTTTCACTTGAATAAGAAAATCATTCACAAATATAAGAAAATCATTCACATTGTCGTTACAACATATAATTAAATATTCTCTTCCCAATTTCACATTCTCATGAAAAACAACTAATCTTATCTAACATAACGACCATAATTTCATTGTCGTAATCATGTTCAAGGTAGAGGGGATGTAACATATCATGAGGTTCACAAAAACCCATCACTCATGATAATGAATGGTCCACTTAGCACTCATTGCATCAAGGTCATGCTCACAGAGGTGAAGCACTGGGCATTCCCGAGAGGTCACCCATCCCAATACTACTTCAGCTCAAGAGCGCTTAACTGTGAAGTTTTCCCCAAGGGTAAGCCCGCTTAGCTTGCAACCCCATTTGCTCAATGACTTTGACTTGTAAAACTACACAGTTAAATCTTGATAGCAATACAAATTTGACACGCTGTGGAAAATACCTACTACTTATCATCAACAAAAATCTGTGTATATTTTATAGCTTCCTCTAGCAATGATCCTCTCAAATCCTTAGTTGTTGGAGTCTTAAATCCCTTACTGACAACTGTCAATACATTTATCAACTTTTCCAAATATGGGCTATTCACCACATTGAAAGGTAAATTATTGTAGTACTAGCCTCATGGTGTCTTCCCTTGTTCCAAATGGTACTTTCAAGTGAAGGTTGTGGCCCATAGTTACGAGACTCAGACTCAGCGTGGACTCGGTGAGGGTGACTCGACTCAGACTCAGCAAAATAAAAAACCATAAAAATTTAGAGATTTTTAAGGATTTAAAACTTGTTTCATGCACCCTTTATTTTAAATAAACCTTAAAGACACAATAACATCATTAAATAGAAGAAAATTTGATCACATACACAAGTATACATCAATCACATAAGTATAAAGTACACAAATTGTAGCTAAGCTGTTGAAGGAAATAGCACACTTAGATATATAAATATAGTCGAATGTATACAAAACTCATGGAATATGAAATCCATGACATGAAATGTTCCATACAAATATGAAATATCAAAACAATAACTACAAGTCTATGGCATAGAGGAGCCAACATCCTTCCTATGAAGGCATCTAAGGGTCCTAGATGATGTAGTAGCTATAACCATAGTCTCTGCTTGTGTCTCCCTGCCACTCTCACCAACACCAGCTGTGTTTGCTCGTGCTCTAGCCTCCTCCTCAACCATGGCTACAACCTTAGCCTCTCTATCTGCTTGGTCCACCCAATCAAGGTCCTTGTCACTAAAGATTGCATCTATAGCCTCAGTGATCCACTCAGACTATGGATCAACCTCATCTAGCCTGATCGGGGTGGAGTCATGGTCAAAAATCTGCCTGTGTTTGACATGAAGGTTGTAATGAACATATACTAAATCATTCATCCTCTCCATAGTCAGTCTATTGTGCTTCTTGGAGTGTATGTGCTCAAACATACTCCAATTGCGCTCACAACCAGATGAATTGCATGGCTGACTCAATATATGAATGGCGATATTTTGAAGGTTTGGTGTATCAGCACCAAACATATGCCACCATCTATCTGAGATGAGAAAAAGAAACAAAATCAATGTCATTTCCAACTTTAATTTTTAAGTTTCAAGTTTCAAGTTCAACATTTAATAATAAATTATAATATAAAAAGAGGAAAATTATGCCCTTAAATATATTTTTACTTGGCTGTAATTTCATCCTACTATCTTTGCACATTTGACATGCAAAGAGTTCTCCTTGTGTAGTAATAAAGGTGTCTATCTCATGCACTATCTATGTAGTAATAGTAGGCATCATTCGCTCTATCACCAAGTAGAGCCCACTAAGAAACTCATCATCTGCATGGAAATCATGATGGAATTGGAAGGCCGAATTTAGGAAAAATGCGGCTGCATGGAGGAGCCTATGAAGTTGGTGGTGCCTTCTCCTATCAATGATCTCCCAAATGGGATGATACTTATCCTCAACTCCGCCATAGATGGATCTAATGGCCTCTTTGGCCCTATCCATGCCCTCATATATGTAGCCCATTGCAGGTTTCTCCCCATCAACAACTCGTAGGAGAGCTAGCAAGGGATCGATGAATTGCAAACATTGTGAAACATTAACTTAAGTAAGTATGAATGAAACAAACAAATAGAAGTAAAATATGAACAAAAATTAAAACATAATGTAGAATTAAATTTTACCTTCACAATCTCCTCCACTGGTGCCCAAAATCGTGGCTCATCAAAAATGCAATTTGTCACATCAATCCCTGTAGTGGTCATAGCATAGGATGAGGAAGTCCACTCCTCACCAACAAACATACGCCTCAAAGCTACCTTGGACTGAATCAAGGATTGTAATGTGATAAAATTTGTGGCAAATCTAGTGATGCTAGGACGAGCCAACTCCCTCAACCCCGTGTATTGCCTCATTAGGCTAAGGACCCATCTGTGATTGTATACAAATTTGCAAATGTTTTCGGCTACATCCACACATGTTTTGATCCATGGGAGCTTGCCAAGATCGTCCAATATGAGGTCAAGGCAATGGGTGGCACATGGAGTCCAAAATATAGTTGGGTGCCTCTCCATCAATAGTCTACCAGCAGCAACATAATTTGCTGCATTATCAGTCACCACTTGAACCACATTTTGTTCGCCCACCTCAACTATGACCTCTTTTATAGCCTCGCCAAAGTATGTGGCACTTTTGACATGAGTAGAAGCATTAATGGACTTGATGAACACGGTTGTAATGTCCCCATTTTCGTGAGCATTAGTTCTTTGTAGGATTAGCCTATCAGTTGACCTTCGTAGGCTAATGAACATGGTTAGGAGGTCTTTTGTGGCAGATATCTAGTCAGTTGATGGTTTCCATTTTCTGGATTAAGTTGAATTGGATAAATAAGGAGTTTTCTTAAGATATAATGTTTAATTATTATTAAAGGTAACTTTAATAATAATTATTATTGTAATGTTATGTTATAATGTTATATTTGCACTTTATATTATATAATTATATTTTAATATTTGGAAAGTGCAAATAATATATTATTAAAAGGGAAGCTTCTAGAAGGGGCCGACCTCATGTGGAGAAAAAGTATATTAAGAGGGTCAACCATGCTTCATTTCACCCAAGAATTGATATTTGCTTTTGTTTGGTGAGGAAGCCAGCTAGGGTTTCTGCAATTTCTAGCCATTGGGAACGAAAACTCTCATTGGTTATGCAATTTTGAGGCTATGAAATATCAACTGAATTATTGCTAATTGTGGGCTTCACTTTAGAGGTCCAATTTGTGCTTAACAGAGGAGATTTATCAGATTTAATGGCTTTTGGCCAAATTTGAGGAGGTTATTTACATTGGAACCAATATCTTGCAGTTTGGTATTTATGTTTGAGGGTATTATTAGAAAATTGGTTTGCATTTACATTGAAGAATTGATTGAGAAAATACGATCTGGAGTTTGACTACTCTCCATCGAATGATATTGTTGGGGTGGAGATAAGACGAAATGAAGCAGGTGAATATTCAATAGAGACGAAGAGAAGGTTGGTGCTGCATCATAGTCATTCGATCTTTAAAGAATTTTTCTTCATTCAAATTTTTGTGGAGCTGTCAGATAAAGACAAACAAGGCAAATAAAGACAAAAGGCTTGGTCGTGGTTTCCTTTGAGGAAACAAATATTAATCTTAAGGCATCAGACTTCAAATTGATAAAATAAGGAGATGATTCCATTGCAAGCAGTTTGCGTGGAAATAAGAGTCCAACTCAGCCGGGAAGAGACAAATAGCATAATCGGTGGTCTTTTAGAAGGAACGCCATTTGGAAGAAAGGACAACATACTTTGGTGTATATGCTGGAGGGCGACTTTGGGAAAGTCGTATTTTAATCTGCTGCTAGATCATTTAGGAAGAATCAAATAAAGACAAGGCTTACTTCTTATTGACAAGTTAGGAGCTGCTTATCAAGATCGATTTATTTCCTGAGGGTGACATATTGATTCAGGGAGCCCAATAATTTTGGGACGCAGCCAATCAAAGGAGATATACTACATCGATTTCTATTGTGAAGGAATTGTGGCACAATATTATCATCTTGACTGGACATCGTGGTTAGTAGTCGATCAGGCAGCCCATCGTTGGAGTATATCCAGGTTCAATATATATATATATATATATATATATATTTCTGAGATTGCAATCGTTGCCTTTATGAGCTTTGTGTTAGCATTTCAATACATCACTGACATTCATTGTATCAATTCTATATAGTTATATGGTTGAGTTTAGCATTGGGCATCGGATGTCTTGTAAAGGCGTCATTTTCCTGTAGGAGTGCATTTAAATATAGTCTGCTGTCACTAAATTGTCTTAACATCTGAATATTCAATTCTCTTTCTTGCACAATATCTGGCATTGAGTATTTATATTGTAAATCAGAACTGAGTTTTAGGATTGCAATCCAATATTTGGCAAGGTTGGCATGTTAAATGTTTGTAAAAATGGCTAGTGCTGTAATTGGGCATTAAGGAGCTGCATTTCATTCTCATGTCAGTATATGGGTAAATATTGCATTGTATCTTCTATCTAAGTCTTGGAACATTGCTGTTAAAATCCTTTTCATTGTTTTATAACATCTATTGCATTGAAATCACAAAGAAAACAATAAACAATAGATAGATACTTTGCCAACAAAGCTTTCAACGAAATGTCCATGTAGTAAAATCAGAAAATTCAAGTTAGAATTAGCTAGGGACATTACAACGGTGTCACCTAAAAAAGAAGCAAAACATAAATCAGCCAATTAATCACTAAATCAAATTCAAATTTCAAATTATTCAGTGCATTGAGGGAAGTACAATTACTTGTGGAGGAAACTAGAAAATTGAGCAACGTCCTATTTCTCCTATCGGTCCAACCATCGGTCATGATGGTGCAACCCTTCTTGCTCCATTGCAAGCACTGCTCCGCTATTTGGGCTTTTACATCAGCCACCTTTTGACTCAAAAGTGGGCCCTTTAATTCATCTTTGCTAGGGGCTTTGAACCCCGCCCCACATTTAGTTATGGCATCAACCATATTTTGCCAAAAGGAAGACCTAAAACATGTCATAAATAAATTAATAAGATACTTAGATAAGTATTGTAAAATGAAAAGTTTAACTTCAAATTTGAATTCGATGATGACATACATCTAGATTCTAAATATAAAAATTCATGAGACAAAGATATTAAGAATCAACTATCAAACTGTAAATTTTAAAACAATTAAACAAAAAAGAATTACTTGGCTACATGGAAGGGAATGGTGCAATAGTACCAAAAGTTTGCAATTGATTTCTTGGCTGCATCATGTACCTCCTTGTTCCAACCCATGCTCTCAAGCGACGACTGGGAACCGGGGGTAGTGCATGGTACAAAATATGAATCCATCCTAGATTTACGAACTCTAGGACCAATGCTAACACTCCCACTACCACTAGCACTAGCGGCAACACTAGCACTACCAATAGCACCAACACTAGCAAAAGCACAAGCACAAGCACTAGCACTAGGATGGTATGGAGGCATGGAAGAAGCATCTCCAACACTACCAATGCTTGCCAACTCCCCCCTTTGTCTCTTTTTCATTTCTTTTTGCAGGTCAAATGATTTTAATTGCACTTGCACCTTACGAATATCCTCAAGAGGTGCAAGAGGGCAGCCCATTGCATCATGGACGGGTATGCATGCAATATGGCATTTCAATCTGTTTATGCCTCCATGAAAAAGTGTTTTGCAATATTTACATTTGGCCTCTCCTTTTTTCTGCTCGGGAAAGATTTCAGCATGTTTCCAAGTAGTGTCTTTTTTGGTTGGGGTTTGAGACATTGTGGAAAATATGGTTTGAATTGCAAAAGAAAGTGCTGCAATAACAACTAGGGTTTGTAAATTTATTCAACTTGCAAGTAGAGTTTGTAAAAAAAGAAATGCAAACTCAAAAAAACAATGAATTTTTTGCTAAAAAAACACAAAAAAACCAAATAAAATCAAGCTTACCTCTTAGATTAGGCTTGAAATGAAATGCCAACTCATTCCAATTGCTGGTAAAGAGCTCTCAATGCACCTCCTTGCTGGAATGAAGCTTCTTGAATGCTATCTGATGATGGATTTGTCTTCTACTTCTTGCTGGTTTCCCTACAATGCTCTCTTATTTTTCATCACAACTCTTATTTTTCCTCCTATTTTGCTAAGTAAATGAAATGAAGTTGCTTTTAGGACTGGGGAGAAGATATAACTCAAAAAAAAAAATCAAATTTGATAAGTTTTTTATTTTTTGTTTTTTGCAAGTGACATTGCCAATTGAGTCCTGTTGACGGGACTCACCTGGACTCGGCGAGTCTGGCTAGGACTCGTTTGGACTTGGCCAAGTCCGAGTTTGAGTCCCCTAGACTCAGCTGGGGTGAGTTGACTCGGGACTCACCGAGTCCAGGCGAGTCCTGTTACTGTGGGTTGTGCTACTTGAACATTGCACGGAATAAAGAAATTGGGTGAAGGATGAAGACAACTAGAAGTAGACACTCAAGAATCTCGCCAATAGAGAAAAGTAGATGATGAATGTATGGGGTTGTAATGTCCCCTTCCTAGGCAGTCAACAGGAGTTGTGGTTAGTCTATCACCTTGGTCCCCGTAGACTAACATGGTGGTTAGGGGACCCTTCTGAAGGAGTTTGTGGCTTGTTAGTCAAACGTTTGGATTTAATTAGTGCTTTCCAACTCAGTGAATTTCAAGGGTTTCGCTGTGAAGCCTTCCGAAGCATTATTTGGACTCTTTTTCCACACTATTTTTAGTAAGTTACGGGGTGATCACCGACTTTGTCAGTTGGTAGCATTTCTATGTTGGGAATGTTGGTGAATTTGTAGCTTGGTTTTATCTTGGTGGTTAGTGTAGTCTAGAGCTTTAAGTTTAAATAACGAAAATATTAAAGTTAAATTAAAGATTTAACTTTAGCATTATTTATTTTATTTAAGTGACTTTATGATTAAGGAGTTATAAGGGGTTTTTTAATAACATTTTTATATCATAAAGTGGGCCACCCAACTTAAGGGAGTCATAAGGGGATAAAAGTAAAATAAAATAAAAAAAGGTAAAAAGCCAATTTGGGTGTGGGAATTGAGGAGTATAAAAGCACTTTTGTGTGCTTTTTTCCATTCATGCTTGAGAAAATATAGAAAAGGGTTTGCTGGTTGGACTAAAATCTTGGCTTTTTCAGGACGAAACCCCTCACAAGGATCTTCAACTGCAGGATTGAAAGACATCCCAAGGTTGAATGCTGATAACTCAATTTAGGGGTTATGCTGGTGATTGATTTTAACAAATTGCAGCCATTATATGAGTAATTTGCTGAGGTTTTTCCAGAAGGATAGTCAGAAAGATAGAGGAAAGATTGTAGATTATTTGTGAAAGAGAAAAGATATTTT
Source organism: Sequoia sempervirens (assembly GCA_007258455.2). Classification (NCBI taxonomy): domain Eukaryota; kingdom Viridiplantae; phylum Streptophyta; class Pinopsida; order Cupressales; family Cupressaceae; genus Sequoia; species Sequoia sempervirens. The sequence continues at coordinate 46,711,673 of VDFB02000007.1, forward strand.
GGAGATCCCAAGCTAGCCGTACCATTCCAATAGGGGCCGCACTTGTCATAGAGGGTGGCTGTCTAGGCTAAACACCTAGGGTTTGGGTTTGCTATCACCACCATTGGAGGCATCTAGGGCTTGGACATTGCTGCACATCAGTTTTACAAGGGAGAAGCTAGGGTTTGGTGATTTGTGGGTGATTTTGTATGCTCCAGCTTGCTGGTTTTGTAAAATCAGACTTGCAATTTCATAACAACAAATGGGTATGCTTCCATTGTGTTTCAAATGCTAAATAATGATCTGGGTTGTTGTTAGTTTAAGCAATTTCTTTTTAAATACGTTAGTTTTAGTTATTTCCTTTTTAATCTCCTATTAAATAAAAACACAAAAAAATCAGAACAAGCAAACACAAAAAAGCAAAACACAAAAAGCCGATTGGGGGTGGGACACTACAGGGGCAACAAAAGACTTCATAGATGAATTAGGATTGGTATTCATCAGTATTGCTATTTCTTCTTTTGTCCTCCTTTTCCATTTTTTTCATATCAAAATTGGTAACTAGGGCATTCATTTCTGTCATAACCTCTCTGGTCACTTCAAGCCATGCCTTCATATCATGTCTAGGCATTTTAGCAAGGTGGTATTTTAATCTATTGATTCTTCCTATTGTAAGAAGCTAACAAGCCTTATAGTGGACTTGGCCTTTGACAACATCGACATCCCATATTTCCATGTAGGGTCTTTCCTACTAATTTATGTTGAACTTGAAGTTGCTGATTTTAACATAGAAAAACTAAATTAGTAGGGTTTTGAAAAATATAATTAAAATATAAGAGAAAATGTGACAAATGAAAAACATTTATAAGAGAAAATAGAATGAAAACATAATAGAAAAATGTGAAGAAATGGGGGGCGGGGGGAATAAGCAACATTTCCTTTAGGTTTTCAACTTTTGTAATTCAAAATCTAAAAAAAACAAGACACATACTTGTTTAAATTTTTGAAGGTACTTTAAAATTTTCTTTTGAACTCTTCTCTTAGTGCATTTTATCACCTCGCTGCTAAAGATGTCTTCTGCTAGGTGAAATAAGAGCATAAAATGTAAAAAATGGATTGTTCAAATAACAAATGACATGGTTTTTCAAAAAAATTCATGCTAGGCGAGTCCGTGCCAAAAAACCTCGAGTCTTCCCACAAAACTTGGCTGAGTCTTCATGCAAAACTTTTGAGTCCTTGATGAGAACTTGACATGCAAGTCATGTTGACACAACATGGCTTGCAAAAAAATTCACGTGTTGAGCTGAGTCTATTGAGTGCTCAGTGATTTTTCAAACTATGGTAAAAACTATGTAACCCTTTAAGGTTTGTCTATTGCTTTCATTTTATCTTTGGTGTTAAATTTTCCTTGCAAATAGATGATGTGCCCATCACAATGCTGTGCAACAATGCATTGAAATTTAAAATACTGAAAATAAACACTTTTCATGGTATCCTTGACAAATTTCAATTTATCTTTGGAAATGCTTTAAGACTTCAATTATAGTTAGCTCACTCAAATTCTTTGATGGTTGTTATTTTCACTCAATACTTTTTGAACAAGTCATTTAATTCCATTGCTTATCTCATACTGCAAAATGCTCCCATTTGATGATATGTGTCTGCTTAGCATTGCTTTGTTATGATTTTAGTTTGTATTTAGGTTGAACTTTTTTTGTTTATTTGTATTAAAAAAAGTGTATATAGACATTTGGGCCATATGGAAAGTACAATTATGCCTCATGACAATGTCATAGGAATAAAAACTATTATATATATCTTAAATATTAATCTATATAATATATGCCGTCAAGATATATCATTTTTTAAATAAATATTTCTAATATGTCTTTTGCTTTTTGATTTTTTAAAATAAATAAATATTATTAATCAAATTCTCAATTGGAGAGGATTATCTAAAATTGATTTATTCAATTAAAGTAGAAACTTAACAATTTGGATAATGTTATGGATAAGGACAAGAATGTGATGGTGGATTTTTTAAAACAAATATTTCATGCTTTTTGTTTTCTTTAAATAAATATATATTATTCTTTTGTTTTTTATAAGGATAAGACTATGACCGTAGATTTTTTTAAATAATTATTGTGTTGCTTTTTAACTTTTTTTAAATAAATAAATATTGTTAAATATCTATTGCTTTTTGTTTTTCTTTCACGGATTGTGCTAGCCTCCTATAAGCACCGTGTTACCATTTTAGGGTTACGCCTCTCGGCGTAATAATCTTCTCATATAGGTTACTATGAAATAGTTACAAGGAATCTTGTTGTAGAATTTACAAGGAATAAATTATGGAACTACAAAACATCTAAGGTGTGATAAGAAGTTAAAACATTAAATGAGTTAGTTACAAAGCATCTTAGATGTCAAAGTGAGTTACAAAATAAAAGGACGGATTCAGAAAGCATCCTATGTAGGGCTATTTGTATGTTATGCACCAGCAAAGCAACTATTGTGAGGGTCTTTGGGCTCAAATGGGCTATTGACTAGCTTACTTTTCCCATCATAAGCACATTTGACAACGTTGTTTGTTGTGCTTTCTTCTTGTGTGCTACCAACACATTATTTGTGTATTGTTATGTCATGTCCCCTTTCTCTCACAAATGATTCTACCACTATTAATTAAAATACTATTTTTAAACACTAATATATATAATATAAATATAAAGTAATAAAAATAAAATAAAATAAATGAAAAATAATAATAAAATAAAATAAAACAATTTCAAATTTGGCCACCTGAAATGGGTCCTATTCAGAGGAGGTATTCTACAGTTCTTTGCACTCATTTTGCGTAGTTCATTTTCTAGAGATTTACTTTACTGAGTTTTTTTGAGCAATTTTGTGTCAAGGATGAAAACCCTTGAGCATTCTAGATTGAGGCTAGGATGAAAACCCTACTTCTTGCAATTGCAAATTTCATTTCAGGTGTGCAAGTTGAGACAAATTGGAGATTCATGTGATAATTGCAAGTCAAGGCGAATTGGAAAATTGCGAACAAACCCTAGGTCACCATAATTAGGGTTCTTGGAGTTGATTGAACCTACTATCACCCTAAGTTCCATAGAGGAGAGTGATCCTATCATCATTCATTGACAAGTTTAAGTAGCTGTGCCTATTTTGGGAGCTGATTGCCCATGGTCATTATATAATTATTGGTTAGGACTGGTGTGCCACACTTCTAGGAGATTGCTTAGGTAGACAGTCATTCCACCCAGTTGCTCCCTAATAAATACATGCTATAGGTGCTTACAAGGTTGCTGATTACCAATTCCACCCTTAAAATATAGAGCAATCAGTATTTGTCAACCACAAACCATTCTCTGGTCGCCATACACCTTCCAATTGCTGTTGCACAAGTCTATACAGGCTTGAAGAGGTTTGGATCAGCACAAACATAGTTGCATAGGTTGCAATCATAGCCATATCCTCATACTAGGCAGTGTTTTAGGGCTATCTACATCTGCATATTGATCCTAACTGCTGGTGCATAGCTTCTAGGAAGATCACATACCTCAAAGGATTGTATGTGACTATCTTATAATGTAAATCAATGATTAATATCTGTTGCTATATTATTCAGATTTGCAGATTACTCTTGTGAATCGTTTCAATTATAAATATACATATTGACGGTTGGAGAATCATAAATTTAGATTTTATTGTATGAGATGTTGCTATTCATGATATCTTTGGTTTCCAGTTAAGGGCAGGTCCCCATGCGGCTGCTTAGCTAATTTTCATTAGCAGTCACTGCTCAATTTTTCTAGGAGTAATTTGTGGAGCTGGTGACCCCATGGATATTTAGTTTTGCTGCTTATTTTTTAGCAGTCATCTTCAATTTTATTTTTTGCCTATTTGTTCCCTGTTTATTTACATGAATGAATAGTAATAATAATAATATTTGTAAGGAAAATTTGGAGGGAAAATTGGAGTCAAATGAAAAGGAGGGAAGAAAATTTATAAAGCCACTTGGCATTTTTCACAATAAGTAGTTGCTGCTTATTTTCAGCCCCCCCTATATTTTCACAGCTTATTTTTAATTCCTAAACAGTAGCTGCTCCACTAAAATAGGAAAAGATTCTAAATTATCCATTTCCCACAATTTTAAATTTCCATGGGAACACTTCAGCTGCTTAAATTTAAGCAGAAAATGGAGTTTAGCAGCCGCATGGGGACATGGGGTGATAGAAAGTTTTCAGCGGGGTTTATAGATCATAAACAAAAGTGCCTGAGTTTTCAGATCTGGTATTGGTTGTTGTTTAATAAAATATTTGTTAGTGTTGTTCCGCACTGCTATTAAATTCTATTAAGGCTAACCAAAAAACTACAAAGATAATAAGGAGAACACAACATTGGTATTAGAGCAATCTTTTCTGCTAGCTTGTGGGTCAGTTGTAATGCATATTCATGCAAGGGATGATAGGGAAATCAAATACCAGTGAAGGGAGAAAAAGAAAGAAGGAGCCATGGGTGACCAAAGTGAAGAAATAAACATTCAAAAAATCATCAGAAATGAAAACAAGGAATTGGCAAAGGAATTTCAGTCTTCCATGAGAGAGTCCATGGAAGAAATAGCTTGGATTTTGAGAGGAATGAATCAACAATGGAGTGTTGGTAGAACCAATCAGAATTTTGCAGAAGGTAGCTACTTAGCTAATGAAAAAACCTCAATTAATCCTCCTATGAAGGCATTTGGAGCCAAATTTTTGCAAAGAGAAGAAGAGGACTAGTTTGAAGAAGAGTAGCAATTTCCACCAAGACAAGAGGATGAATTATGAGATGGCAAGGTATCATGCAGAGTATAATGCTCTAAGTCCAGCAATACACAGCATAGTTGGAAAACTCGCCCCAAGGAAAAACTCGCCAAGGGAAAAATTGGAGAGTTTTTAAAAACTCGGCAAAAACTCGGAAAAAACTCGGCAAAAAACTCGGGAAATGAAAAAATTGCTTAAATTTCATTAAAAACACATTTTTTTTGCAAAATTCAAAGACAAGATGAATCCAATGAATCCATAAATGAGTACAAAAGTGTTTTCTATTAATTTTGATTGACTTTCATGTAAATTGATTACA
>VDFB02000007.1:46716887-46776055 GCA_007258455.2 Sequoia sempervirens
GAGTTAAATCACAAGGATATAAATTATTCTAAGGCACATTTGATTCAAAGAGTAGATGAGAAGAATGATATGTTTTTAATATAAATGGATTGTTGACTCAAGGGTAACTTTGTGACCCGGCCCAACACCTAACCCACCTTACCTTGGTCTTACATTTTGCCAAATTGGGGTCGGAAAGGTATGAGTTGGGTCACAAGTATATAATTTTTTGTAAAGCATCCAAAGGGTAGAGGAGAAAAATGATATGTTTCTTAATATGAATGGATTATTTATTTAAGTGTGTCCTCATGACCCGACCCAACACCCAAACTGCCTTACCTTGGTCTTACATTCTGCCAAGTTGGGGTCGGAAAGGTATGAGTTGGATCACAATGATATAATTTTTTGTAAGGCATCCAAAGGGAAGAGGAGAAAGATGATATGTTTCTTAATACGAATGGATTGTTTATTCAAAGGTATTCTTGTGACCCGACCCAACACCCAACCCGCCTTACCTTGGTCTTACATTCTGCCAAGTTGGGGTCGGAAAGGTATGACTTGGGTCACAAGGATATAAATTTTTCTGAAAAAAACATTTGATTCAAATGGTAGAAGAAAAGATTGATATGTTTTTTAATACGAATGGATTGTTGACTAAGGATATCCTTGTGACTTGACATAACACACAACCCACCTTACCTTGGTTTTACATTCTACCAAGTTTGAGTTGGAAAATTATGAGTTGGCTCACAGTCATAGAAAATATTCTAAGACACTTTTGATCCAAAGGGTAGAGGACAAAAATGATATGTTTTATTAATACGAATGAATTGTTAATTCAAATGTATCCCCGTGACTCGGCCCAACACCCAACCCACCTTATCTTGGTCTTACATTCTGCCAAGTTGGGGTCGGAAAGGTATGAGTTGGGTCACAGGGATAGCAATTCTTCTAAGACACCATTGATCTGAATGGCAGAGGAGAAGGATGATATGTTTTTTAATATGAATGGATTGTTGACTCAAGGGTATCCACATGACCCAGCCCAACACACAATCCGCCTTACTTTGGTCTTACATTCTACCAAGTTGGGGTCAAAAAAGTATGAATTAGGTCACAAAAATAGAAATTATTTAAGGCACTTTTGATCCAAAGGGCAGAGGAGAAGGATGATATGTTTTTTAATATGAATGGTTTGTTGACTAACGAGTATCCCTGTGACTTGACCCAACAGACAACTCGCCTTATAGAGTTTCTGGTTTTCAACGATTTGGAGGCTCAAGAATAAAGAGTTTCTTCGTATTTTGATGTGGGAGCGGAGGCTTTGGTGTGTTTGATGCTTTGCTTCTTTTTGGTGTGTGTTTGGAGGCATTTAAAATTATTTTCAAAGGTTTGATATACATTTTCAAAATTTTGGAAATTCACTTTTTCACAATGGCTAAAAGAACTAATTTCCTCGTAGCTTTGTTGGTGTTTGAAGCTTCATTATAGGCATTGTTCCAAAGGATTCCTCATAGTTGGGACCCACATTTCAAGCACTCATTTGCATTTATTGGTCTGCTAATTTATAGGCCTAAAATCTGCTCATCTTGAAGTTCATGCAGTTGTTCTTTAGAGTGATCGCAGTGGTTGATTAGCATATATTGTAACTATGTTGTGGTGCAAGTTTGAAAGCATTTGTTGAACTTATCTGACTATTATCAAGTCTGAAATTCATTGTTATCAAGTCTGAAACATTCTTCATTAAGTTTGATTCATTGGTTATCATTTGCCATTATGATATGTTATGGTTCAATGTGAAAACAATGCAATTTCATGGTTATTTATCATGTTTGTAATGTTTCCTATGAATGCTATGCTATGTTGAAAACAAGTGACGGGTTATGAGTTAGAGCTACCAACAGAGAGCAAGGTACATAACGTGTTTCATGTGTCGCCTCAATAAGGCATTAGGACACAACATGATTCCTTCTACAACATTGCCACCCCTGGATGTAGAGGGGAAGTTGATTCTTATTCCTAAGGCTATTATTGACTCTAAAGAGTGTAGATTGAGGAGGGGGGTCATTAGGGAATCTTGGAGTGGAAGGACTTGCCGGTAGAGAATGGGACATGGGAGAACAAGATATTATAGCATCTGAAGTTGAGATTGCTTGAGGACAAACAATTTTGGGGAGGGCGGACTGTAATGTCCCCATCCTAGCCAGTGGACAAGATTTGTGGTTAGCCTATGACTATCGTCGTCGTAGGCTTACATGGTGTTAAGGGGACCCTTTTGAAGGTGATCTATGGCTCTTCAGTAGGTCTTCTGGTACTCATTTCAATACTCTTCAACTCAATGTCCCAGCTTATTTGTGGTATGCCTTCTGGAGGTCATTCTAAACGTTTTTACCCACACTATTTTAAGTATCACTTGGATGCATTGCTTATACTTACTATTTATAGTAAGTCATGGTATGGTCAGCTGCTATCACGCCTATATCTAGAAAGTTGATGGATCACTCCCATGAGTTGATATTGATAATTATCGAGGAGTTAATGATTTAATTTATATTATTAAATTTAATTCAATTTAACTTTAATAATATTATTTATTATGGATAATTTTATAAAGTGGTATTATAAGGGGTTAAAAAGGTGTTATAAGGCATTGCATAAAGTATTAATATTTCATTGATTAAACCCCCTTAACTTTATGAGATGAATTATTTAATGACCATCAAAAGAAAATATTAAAAAGCATTATTTGGCCAAGTGTAATGTGGGTATTTGGTGGGCTATAAAAAGCACACTTAATGCTTTCTCATTATCATTGTCATTTGCACAAATTTTGAGAAGAGTTGAGCAAGGGTTTGTTGGTTTGAAATCTGTAGCTTTTTGAGGACGAAATCCCTCAAAGATGACAGTGTTTGTAGGTGTGGAAGATCACCCAAGAGCACTTGATTGGATAATCTCATTTAGGGATTATATTGGAGCTTCATTGGATTCATAATTATTGTTTTTGTTGTTGTGTATTGGAGAGATTCAAGAAATTACCAGCTGTGAAGTTTTTTCAAGGTTGTGAGAGCATTTTGCAAGATTTGGAGGAAAATCGTGCACATTGTGAACTCTAGACCAGGTCGTTCACCTACAACCAGGCCATACAACCATTTGTTGGTCGTGGGTCTTTTCCCAAGGCAAACGCCTATGTGTGTGGTCTACAATCAACCTCCAATGAGTCGTCTAGGGTAAGGTGACATGTTGTGATGTCCCCTTCTAATTAGACACCCGTACGTCAGTAGATTAGCCTATCATGTCGCCCCTTGTAGGCTGATGATCCTGGATAGAGGATCACTTGGTCATCAAATGGCAGTGTTGATCTCTGGAGTATGGTGGCAGGGTGAATTGTTGTGTTTGGCATGATAATTGGGCTTAAATTAATGATATTCACCTTTTATTTCATCATCCTTGGCCTAGGGACCATGTGTCTTTAAAATGAACGGGTCATTTTATATATTTTTCAGTTACTATTCACTCATAAAGTGAAAAAGTTATAACTTAAGTGAATAGTGCTCACTTTATGAATAGTGTTTTTCAATGTAAAATTATAAAAGGCAAGAGAAGTTCCACCCTTTCATGCTTTTGAGTTGATTCTTGCTTTGGCTTGTGAGTTTGGAGTTTGGGAGAGAGGGAAAACTAGGGTTTCTTGATTTTTGTAGTGGGTGAACCTGGAGGGGGCTTGTTGTTCATTTAGGAGCTGCTTGAGGGTGTGAAATACCACCTTAAGGTTGCTGGTGAGAGTTTGGATGCTTCATTGGGAGTCATAGTTTGCTGCTTAAAGGTTATTTCGAGCCATTTTCTGGAAGGGTTTTTGCTGCCATAGACTCCCTATATCTGCAAAGTAGTTGTTTGCATTTTTATGAATTTTGGGACTGATTAGAAGCTGCTACAACCATCCATACCTCTCTTGAGGTTTCTCAACATCAAGGAAAAGAAACGCCTCTTATAAGGGGCTGCCATCTTACCCAAAGGGGGTGCCCTTGCCCTAGGAAGCTTTCCATTTCGGATCTTAGTGGGAGAAGCTTGGATTTCGAAAGTTGTAAGCATTTCATTGGGGTTTGTTACTGTAGTAAATCACTATTCACAGTGTTGTATGGTTGTAAGTTAAACTATGGCATAAGATGTATTTGTTTCGAATTTGATGTAAGCTATCTATTTTATGTGATCTATTATGTAATGAAGAAATCATATTTGGTTTCCAAAATTGAAAGTTTTACTCAATGTATCTCAATAGATTAGTTTATTAGAAGTTTCTACTTCATGTACATGCTCTTGAAGACTTATTTAGCTTATTTAGCAAGAAAACTCACAAAAGACGGAATACAAACCAAAACAAAAATTAGACCAAAAAACTCAGTGAAAACAAATTAGCAGAGTGGTGGTTCATTACAGTGGTATCAGAGCCTTGATCTTGCCATCCTGGAGGGTCAAAGTTTTACATGAGAGGTTATACTAGGTACTACACTTGTAAAAGGGCGAAGCAAGTAGACAATTGGAAAGAGGATAACCCGTTTGAGGATATACCAGTAGCAAAAATGGGTGACAAGGAAGAAAGGTCCACCAAGAAACGAAAGAAGAAATGAGGAAACCAATGAAGACAGAGAGGGTAGAGAGCTTTTTAAGCGGATGACTCGAGCTTTTCAAGTGTTCACAAAAATAATGCACCAATTTGTTCCGCAGATACAACAGAAAAGGGTTGCAGAGGATAACAGGAGTGTGGTTGGGACACCAAGGGCACATCGTGCCCCTTCACCTATTGCAGATAGGCCAACACAACCTACCTTTTTGAGAAACGAAGGGGAAGAGGTGAATGTTGAAAAAGTGGGTGAACCAATGTTTGTTGATGATATGATGGCAACAAATGATGAGTGGGAGTTGTTGACACCTCAGGTGAGAGAACGCATAAGCTTTGACAGGTTTTTGAGTCAAAGAAGAGAGCATTATAGAGAAAGACCGAACCAGAGACCAAGAGGACAAAATAGAGATCAACACAGTGACCTTATGCATGCCACCAACAAACTCACGTTACCTACATTTGATGGCAGTGAGATGGTTACAGCTCAGTCTTGGGTTCATAAGTTAGACACTTTCTTGAGCCTCCGACCTATGGCAGAAACAAATGCAATTAAGTATGCCACCTTACACTTGGAGGGAGAAGCTCATTATTGGTGGTATCATGGGGTGGTCACGTTGCAGCATAACCGCATCACCTCTTACCAGGAGTTCGTGGATCGGTTGGTTGAACGTTTCGACAAGAAAGATCCGGAAATGTATTTCAAAGACCTAGTTCAACTCAAGCAAGTTGGGAGTTTGGAGGGATATATAGGTGACTTTCAGCGGTTATTAGTTATGGTTCCCAACATATCAAAAAGAAGATTAGTTGTATTATTCATTGAAGGTCTGTCAGAACCATTGAGAGGTTGGATCAAAGCTTTTGATCCCCCCGACCCTACATGAGGCTATGAGAAAACCGAGAAGCATGGAGCTTGCCGCCCCACAAAGAAAGTTCTCATCTAAGGCATCCTCTTCATACAAGGATGGCAAATCATTCACTAAGAAGAATGAGAAATCAGATTCTAAATGGAAATCAACAGCTCCGCTAGACAAAGAGACCATCGATGACTTGTGCAAGAAGAGGTTGTGCTTCTATTGCAAAGGACCCTATAATGCAAACCACGATTGTCCTTTGAGGCCTAAAGGGAAGGCTAACCGAGTAATGTGGGCATTCTATGAGGACTTGGAATCTGAAAAATCAGACCAGCACTTTGAGCATGAGGAATCCGAGGTGGGAAAATATGAAAATGAAGTTGAAAATGACGGTGAAACGAAGGAGGAAGTAAAGCTTCAAGAACCATGTCTCACTAGCATACAGCAGAGGGCTCTTTCAGAATGCTAGCGGTCTTAATTGGAAAGAAGATCATTACCTTGTTGGATACAAGTGCCACACATAATTTCATTGATGTCAGGTTGGTTGAGAGGTGTGGGATTTAGACTGAAGAATTTGAGGGCATAAGAGTGAAGGTTGCAGATGGCTACACCCTCAAGTGCGATAGGATGATTGCAGATCTTCCTATGTGATTAAATAATTATGACTTTAAGGCAGATTTCTATCTACTAAATATGGGAGACACTAATATGGTTCTAGGGATGAGATGGCTTCATGACATTGGAGAGTTTACCCTTAACCTTCGTGATATGGAGATGAGATTTAAGGTGGATGGGAGGAATCATGTGTTGAAAGCCATCCAAGATAGCAATTTCCAACTGATATCTCTCAGTAGAATGGAGAGACTCATGCGACATGAAATGATCAAGTGGGCAGCTGAGTGTATGTGGATGCCATCACAAGAGGGGCAGTAAACCCTAGTTTATCATCCCGACATACAGGAGTTGAGGGTTAAACATGCTAAGGTGTTTAGTGAGATTCCACCTGGTAGACCACCAGACTGCGGTATTGAGCACATCATTGAGCTAGAGGAGGGTGCTAAGCCCATGATTGTCACACCCTACAGGCATCCTAAGCAACTTAAGGATGAAATAGAAAAAACCATTAAGGAGCCACTCGCTATGGGACATATCCGGCCTAGTAAGTCGCCATTCGCCTCATCCGTTGTGTTAGTGAAGAAAAAGGATGGTACCTTGCGGATGTGCATTGATTACAGATTACTAAATAAAAGGACAATCAAAAACAGGTATCCTATTCCCCAGATTGATGACCTAATAGATGAGCTACATGGTGCCCGTTGTTTTTCAAAAATAGACTTGAGATCGGGGTATCATTAGATTCGTGTGAGGGAGTAGGACATTGAGAAAACAACCTTTTGTTGTCATTGTAGACACTTTGAATTTGTGGTTATGCCTTTTTGGCTGAGCAATGCACATGCTATGTTTCAATCCCCCATGAAAAGGGTCTTCCAGTTACAACTAAGGAGGTTTGTGCTAGTTTTCTTCGACGACATTTTGGTGTACAGCAAGACATGGGGTGAGCATATTGGCCATCTAGATGTCATGTTAGATATCCTTGGCAGGGAATCTTTGTATGCCAAGGAATCCAAATGCGATTTGGACATGACAGAGTTGTTGTACTTGGGCCACATCATCAGTGGAGAGGGAGTACGAATGGACCCTGACAAGATCAGGGCTATCATCGAGTGGCCAATACCTAAGAACCTTACCCAGCTTAGAGGATTTTTGGGCTTGTGTGGGTTCTACCGTAGATTCGTCAGTGGGTATTCACGACATGCAACACCCTTTATGGATTTAATGAAGAAAGGGGCATTTGTTTGGACTCCAGAGGCACAGGATTATTTCAAGAAGTTCAAACAACTAATGACTACTTGTCCAGTCCTTGCCTTGCCAGATTTCACTAAACCATTTGAGCTATAGTGTGATGCATTAGGTGAGGGGATTGGCGCAATCCTCATGCAAGACAAGCATCTGATAGCTTTCTAGAGCCGGAAGTTAAGAGGACTAGAGAGGGGATACAACATTTATGACAAGGAAATGTTGGCCATCATGCATGCATTGGCCAAATTCAGGCAGTACCTTGTGGGCAGAAAATTGTGTGTGAAGACTGACCATAACAACTTGAAGCATTCCCTAGGCCAGCGAGATCGCAACGATCGTCAGCAGAAGTGGGTTAGTAAGTTGCAATCATACGACTTTGACATTGCATATGTCAAAGGGACTCAGAACATCGTTGTTGATGCCTTATCTCGCTGACCACACTTGAGCTCCATGGTTGAGATTTCAGAGAACTGGAGACATCTGATTTCAGCAAAGTATGCCAAAGACTCTTCGGCTTCTAACATCGTTGAGGGTTCAATACAGGATAGCCGATATTTAGTTGTAAATGATCTTATCATTTACAAAGGGAGGATATTTTTGACCTCAAGATCAGAGATGAAAAACACAGTATTGAGGACATTTCATGATGCACCCATGGCCGGACATCAGGGGTATTTCAAAACTTACAAGCAAGTTCAGGAACGTTTCACTTGGAAAGGACTCAAGTCAAATGTCCTTTGATATGTCAGAGAGTGTCCCGTTTGTCAACAAAATAAACAGGAGCACACCCATCCTACTGGGTTACTTCAACCACTTCCAATTCTAGATAGGAAGTGGGAATGCTTGTCGATGGATTTCATTATGGGCTTGTTGAAAGCCCAGGTAGAGATTGCATCTATGTATTTGTTGATTGCATCACAAAGTATGCTCATTTATTTCCAATAGCAGCTGCATATTCAGCTACACAAGTAGCAAAGTTGTTTTTGTTTTTCTGTGAGGTGTTCAAGTTGCGTGGGCAACCCCAGAGCATCGTCAGCAACAGGGATAGTCGGTTTTTGAGCCACTTCTGGCAGGAGCTATTTAGACTTTGTGGGACCGAGCTCACTCCGAGCACTAGCTACCACCCGTAGACTGATGGTCAAACGGAGATTGTGAACAAGTGGGTGGAAGGATACCTTCGAAACTATTTAGCAGGATAGAAAAAGGGTTGGGGGTGAAGTGGATTCATCTTTGTGAGTACTGTTATAATACCACTCACCACATGACAATTCAGAAGTCCCCATTCATGGCCTTATATGGGTATGAGGCACCCAACTTTCTTGATTTATTGTGGAGTGACAGTAGAGTGCCTAGTGCTGGGGATTTTTTACAGGAGAAAAAGGATATTATGAGGGCTCTTCGTGAGAACATTCAGAAGGCACAAAATCGCAAAATCAGTATGCGGACCAGAGGAGAGTTGAGCGTTCTTCGAGGTTGGGGATATAGTGTATCTGATTCTGCAACCCTATCGCCAGTCTACTCTCAGGAAGAGTGGTGCTGAGAAACTCAAGCCGCGGTACTACGGACCCTTCAGGATCATTAGATGGGTAGGCGAGGTGGCTTATGAGTTGGACCTATCGACAGATAGCAGGGTGCACAATCTATTTCATGTGTCACGCCTCAAGAAGGCATTAGGACATCGTGTTGTTCCATCTACAACTTTACCACCCCTAGATGATGAGGGAAAATTGATCCTCGTACCTGAGGCCATCTTAGATGTCAGAGAAAGATAGTTGCGGAGACAGGTCATCAGAGAATATCTAATTAAATGGAAGGACTTGTCGGTAGAGGATGCTACATGGGAGAGTGAGGACATTCTATAGCATCCAGAGTTGAGATTGCTTGGGGACAAGCAATTTCAGGGAGGGCGGATTGTAATGTCCCCTTCTAATTAGACACCCGTACGTCGGTAGATTAGCCTATCATGTCGACCGTTGTAGGCTAATGATCCTGGATAGAGGGTCACTTGGATAGGCACTTGGTCGTCAAATGGCAATGTTGATCTTTGGAGTATGGTGGCAGGGTGAATTGTTGCATTTGGCATGATAATTGGGCTTAAATTAATGATATTAACCTTTTATTTCATCATCCTTGGCCTAGGGACCATGTGTCTTTAAAATGAACGGGTCACTTCATATTTTCCAGTTACTATTCATTCTTAAAGTGAAAAAGTTATAACTTAAGTGAATAGTGCTCACTTTATGAATAGTGTTTTTCAATGTAAAATTATAAAAGGCAAGAGGAGAAGTTCGACCCCTTTCATGCTTTTGAGTTGATTCTTGCTTTGGCTTGTGAGTTTGGAGTTTAGGAGGGAAAACTAGGGTTTCCCGATTTCTGCAGTGGGTGAGCCTGGAGGGGGCTTCTTGTTCATTTAGGAGTTGCTTGAGGGTGTGAAATACTACCTTAAGGTTGCTGGTCAGAGTTTGGATGCTTCATTGGGAGTCATAGTTTGCTGCTTAAAGGTTATTTCGAGCCATTTTCTGAAAGGGTTTTTGCTGCCATAGACTCCACTATATCTGCAAAGGAGTTGTTTGCATTTTTATGAATTTTGGGACTGATTAGAAGCTGCTACAGCCAGCCGTCCCTCTCTTGAGGGTTTCTCCGCATCAAGGAAAAGAAACGGCTCTTATAAGAGGCTGACATCTTACCCAAAGGGGGTGCCCTTGCCCTAGGAAACTTTCTATTTTGGATCTTAGTGGGAGAAGCTTGGATTTCAAAAGTTGTAAGCATTTCATTAGGGTTTATTACTATAGCAAATCACTATTCACAGTGCTATATGGCTGTAAGTTAAACTATGGCATAAGACATATTTGTTTCGAATTTGATGTAAGCTATCTATTTTATGTGATCTATTATGTAATGAAGAAATCATATTTGGCTTCCAAAATTGAACGTTTTACTCAATGTATCTCAGTAGATTAGTTTGTTAGAAGTTTCTACTTCATGTACATGCTCTTGAAGACTTATTTAGCTTATTTAGCAAGCGAACTCAAAAACACAAAAGACGGAATACAAACCAAAACAAAAATCAGACCAACAAACTCATTAAAAACAAATCAACAGAGTGGTGGTTCATTACACATTTTTACAGCATTTTCAAGGCATGGAGACAAGGGTTTGAAGTGTCACATCCAGTTTTGTGTGCTTACAGTCTGTTGGTTATGCAAATCAGACATGCACTTTTTACATATTGGTAAATGGGTATTGCATCTATTGTAATCTTGTTGCAAATTAATAAACTGAGTTCTATTTAGTTTATTATTTCTTCCATTTGTTTCGCATTTTAGAAAATATATGCATTTTTCCTATTCCCTAGCAAAAGCACAAAAAACCTAAAAAATCTGAAAAGCATTTAAAACAAAAACAAAGAACTCAAAACAGAGGGGATATTATAGGCACATCTTGTTATACCATCCTTGGTGGCATGCTTTATCGTAGGGGCTTGTTGTGACTTTCACACATCGCCCCATTGCAAATGCGGACCCTTCGTTTATTTTTGCTTTTGGTTTTTGCTTTGGCGTCGCAACCGCTTATCACCAGTCTTTTTACAATGAGGAGTTTGAGTTTTGAGCCACCATCCAGAGCCAAGTTGTGATTTTGAGTCAGAATCAATGCCTAAACATCTCAGACAGACTCAGAGGGCCTGAAGGATCTAAGAACGATCACGTTTCATCCAAATTCGGATAACTCACTTTTATGCTTTTTAATCCCTCGGCCCCCACTTTTAGGGACTTCATTTCGCTTTTTTGCCCATATCGACTCTCTATTTTTAGGTCTATTTTGAAAGTTGTTATTTTGGAAAATTTCTATTTTAGAAAGTTTCTATTTTTAGAAGGGTCACGAGTTTCAAAAATCCACTCAGAAGTTCGAAAAGATCAACGAAACTCTTAGAAAATCGATTCGAATTTTTTTTGAAATTTTGGTAAAATTCTGGAAAATCACATAAAAAGTTCAAAAAATCTGGAAAATTTGCTCAAAAATGGTGAAAATCTGGTGAAAATCACGTAAAAAATTCTGGAAAATCACGAAAAATGGTTGAAAATTTGAAAAAACAGTCCAGAAATCTGAGAAATTCATAAAAATCTGAGTAACCATGGCAGGTTATGACTGAGCAATCATGGAGGTGACTGAAGAATTCGCCTAAGTATGGAGTTTGCTCAGTTTGAACATGGAGGAATTAGCATCAGAAATCTTCAGCCAGATAATGGCAGTGGCAAGAAAGAATTGGCAATGGCCAAACATTCAATGAAGTCCGCCCTTGTGTGGCTGTGTAAAGATTGGCAATGGCAAACAAATGTATAAAGTCCGCCCAGCAACATGGGGTAAATGGCAAGCCAACTAGGAAACTCCGCCCAGCAACATGAAGACAATGGTTAGCCAAATGATGAAGTCCGCCATCCAATGGCAAGGAAAATAAGGAAGTCCGCCCTCAGCCAAGAGGTCAAGTGGCATCAAACATGAAGAAGTCCGCCCACCAAAAGAAGTCAAGTGGCAATAAAATCAAGCAAGTCCGCCTATGTCCATGTAGTGATTGGCAAAGAAAAGGCTGAAGTCCGCCTTAGTCAAAGAGGAAGTGGCAATGAAATGAACCAAGTCCGCCCATGACACATGGCAAAGTGAAAATGTTTTAAGAGTTACTAAAGTGCGCCCAGCTCAAAAGGCACATGAAAAATCTCCAAAGTCTGCCAGCTGGAGAATTAGATAAAAAAAAAAAAAAACATTTGGAAAACTTCTTAGGAAGTGCGCTCAGCCCAAATAACAAATGGAAAATGTTTTAGCAAAGTCTGCCAGCTGGAAAGTGACTTGAGGAAACATCTTAGGAAGTGCTCCCAGCCTAAAAAACACTTGGAAAATATTTGACAAAGTCAAGTCACCTAAGGACATAAAGTTTTTGAAGTGGGCCCACCTTCAAAATGAAATGGCAAAGACTTAGTAAACTCCGCCAGCCATAAGGAAGATAATGGCAATAAAACAATTGGAAAATCTGCCTATAGATAAAAGGCATGGGTTAACAAATGACAAAGTCCGCCTTGGGTAAAAGTCAAAGTGGCATCAAAAGTGTAAAGTCCGCCCCAGGAAAAGAGTGAAATGGCTTAAACATAGATGAAGTCCGCCATGTATTGGAGAGTGTGAAAATTTTAAAATTTTGCCTAAGTCTAAACCTTTGACAAATCAAAAACATATGTTTGACACTTCAAATTTTCGCCATGCTTGGAAAATGTTAAAATATGCCCAAGTCCAAACATCAAAGTGTTTAGAGAAAATTTTCGCCATGGCTAGATAAATTTTGGAAAAGGCAAGAAAATTTTACCAGAGACTTTGGACGACTAAAATTTACGGTGAAGTAAATTTTGGACGAAAAAATTTTGGCCAAAGCAAATTGGACATGGCTAGATAAATTTTGGAAAAGGGAAGAAAATCATGGCCGAATGAAATTGGACGGAGAGAAGATTTAAAAGCTTGAAAAGGAAAGCTTATCTTGAAAAGTTATCTTTAGGAGAGAGAAAATCTAAAATAAATTTGTTTTGCTTTACTGCAGGTGGAGGACTACACAAGACGAAGGAGAGAATGGCAAAAGAAAGTGTAAAGTCCGATCGGAAGGGAGATGAAAGAAAACTTGGAAGTCCACTCTTACACATTGCAAAGACCAACGGGAAGTCCGTCGAGAGTTTGGCATCATGAAGACAACAGCAGGCACATCGTCAAGTACATCCAACTTACGCAAGCCAAATTCAAAATTGAAGACAAATCTAACGGCGAAGTTTATTTGAGCACAAAAATGGCCAAAATCTTGAAGGTATTACAAAGCCAAAATTTGGCTAAGTATGGGAAATTCTCTACAGAAAAAGTTCCAATTTTCCTTCATTACGGCGAAAGTACAAGGGAGTTCCTCTCCAAATTCAAGGCACGTGAAAGAATTCCAAAGCAATCCGAGAAGAAAGACTTAATAACTTCAAGTCTAAGCAGGTTCTCCAAGGCGAGGTGAGAAGAAGAAGCCAAAGTAATCCAAGATCAAAGTGCGAAGGACAGAATCATTGACAGGGAAAAATATTCTAAGGCAAGAACATGGAAAAAGAACAAAGCCATCAAGGAGGACCTCCAGCACGCCGAGGTGGCGCCTCGTCATCTTCCAACCAATCAGATTGTTCCAAATCAACATGCAACAACTTTCTATTTTATCACTTTCTATTTTATCTATTGGTTTATATTTAGCAAAAAGGACAAGTGTCCTCGAATGTAATTTTCTCATTGGTCGAGGGGTAGCAAACCCTAATTAGGGTTTTATTTGTAATCTCGGCCGTTGATCCTAAATCAATCTTGGCCATTGAATTGTAATTGGGGGGCCTATAAACTGAGCTCACCCCCTCATTTGTAAAGCATGGGAGCATGTTGCAAAACATGTTGAGATAAGCAACTGTTGTAAGATTGCCAAAGTAATAAGTAATGCATGCATTGTTCTGATGGTGATTGCTTCTCTTATTTTGGGGTTGTCATGGTTCTTATCCCTCATCATAGTTTAGATTTCTTTTCATGTATGTTAGATGAATGCAAGATTTGATAAGTATTGATTTATGGTGAAACTTTTTGCTCATACTTTCTTTGAACGGATGATTTTCGTTCAATGGGTAAAGTTAGCCTGAGCTTACTTTGTGGATTCTTAACTTCTGTCTGAATAAATATTGTTCGATTCGATGGTAGTTATTCATGACGTGAAAATCATAAACACAACTCTCCCTTGAAGATTGCACTGGCTTTGCGTAGTTGGCGCGTTCCCTGCGTGGCGAAACAAAGTTTAGTTTTGTTTCACCGAGTCAATACCGTCTCTTGGATTCTTAGGGGTAGATTAGTGCTTCTGAACCCTTCTCTTTTTTTAGTTTGTTTGATCCATGACCGAAGCAATAGAGCTTCATTGTCTAGACCTTCATTGTGAATTGAACAAGCCTAGTTTAAGTCCCTTTGTGTTACCAGCAAAATCACATCCATACCACAGAGCCTATCCGCATTCATCTTAAACATTGGAATTACCGTATGATCTTACTTGCAATCTTAGCATACAAGGTAGTTTTTCAAGAGGGGATAGAGCGTCTTTGGACTCTTTATTCTAGAATGTTTGTTGTGTCATAAAACACGCATCAACAAAACTCAACTCGTCCCACTGTAGTCGGAAAGGACTGGGACAAATGGGATGAACGCAATCGGGAAGCCGTCATGCTCATAAAACTCTCAGTCATAGATGAGCAGCTACCTCAGGTATCGTCTAGCAAAACTGCTACGAAAATCTGGGATCATTTGAAGGCCCTTCATGAAACCTCCGACAAGAGCAGAACATTCTTTCTCAAGAACATGCTTTTTTCCATCATGATGGATGAGAAAATGTCCTTACAGGAACATCTGACAAAGATTAAGGACATTCGTGATCAGTTGGAGGCGATTGGTCAAAAAATGGAGGAAGAGGACATGCTTGTCATTACTTTGAAGAGTTTGCCAAAATCTTATGAGCATTTCATTGAAACGCTCAATATTACTTCAACAAATGTTGATTTGAAGTTTCTAGACTTGTGTAACAAGCTTCTACAATAGGATTGTTGGAGACATCAGTTTGGGAGAAGTACCAGTTCCACCTTCACAGAGCAAGCGTTCTCTGCCAAATATTCTGCTAAGAACAAAGGGAAGGCTCAATATTCTTAGCCAAAAGGCTCTAGTTCTTCTTAGGACAGCAAGAAGAACGTTCAGTGCAATTATTGCCATAAATATGGTCACATGAAGGCTGACTGTCGAATTCAGTTGGCTTGTAAACAAAAGAAGCAGGGAGGGTCTCAACAAAAGGCAAATGTCGCAGAACACTCTGAGTAAAAAGAATTTGCATTCTATGCTTTTATGGCCAAAAGAACTGCAGATCTAATAAAATCTTCTGCCTGGTATATTGATTCAGGGGCTTCTTGGCAGTTTACTCATTGTCGGGATTGGTTCACCAAATTCGAACTATTCTTTGATTCTATCATTTTTGGAGGAGGCGAAGAATACACAGTTGCTGGTAAGGGCACTGTCCAAATTCGCTCAGGAGGAAGAAATTTAATCTTTCTTGATGTCTACTATGTTCTAGGCATGGAACATAATCTTCTCTCCATCAGCCAGATCATGAAGCATTCTCCCCAGTTGGATGTTGTTTTCAGTTCGTCCACCTGCAACATTGTTGATAGGGAGACTTCTACTACAATTGCTATGGGACTTGAGGATCGTGGTCTGTATAGACTTGCTGATTTTGGTGATTCTTAGGAGCACGCTCTAGCAGCCAGGAGTACTTCCATCAACAAACTTTGTCATGAACGTTATGAGCACTTGAATGTGCACTATCTCTCTCAGCTATCTTGGGAGGGTTTGGTTGCTGGTCTACTTGAGATCCAAACTCAAAATCATGGAGTTTGTGGAGCCTGTCAAGCTAGGAAGCAACATCGAACACCATTCTTAGATGGTGATTCTTGGCGAGCCTCCAAGGTACTTCAATTGGTTCACGCTAATGTATGAGGACCAATGAACACTCCGTCTGTTATTGGGTCAAGGTACTTTTTACTATTTGTTGATGATTTCAATAGAAAAATGTGGGTGTATTTTTTGAAACATAAAGTAGATGTGTGCTGTACATTTCAGCAGTATAAGGCCTTAGTTGAGAAAGAACCAGGGTCTTAGATTGTCACTCTAAGGTCAGATAATGGGGGGAGTTTTGTTCAGCTGACTTCTCTACTTTTTGTGCTACACACGGCATTAAATGCCAACTCACTACACCATACACCCCTCAGTAGAATGGTGTTATTGAACGTAGGAATCACACCATTACTGAAATGGCTCATTCTATGATGGAGTATCGAAATTTCCCTAAGAAATACTGGGCTAAAGTAGTTTATAGTTATACTATAGTCTACCTCCTGAATCGGTCACCTACACATGCCGTTAAGAAGAAGACTCCTGAAGAAGCCTGGTCAGGACGTAATTCTAAGGTGGGCCATCTGAAAGTCTTTGGTTCTATAGCTCATGTCTGGATTCTTGAAGCCAAGCGTGCCAAGTTGGACTCCAAGAGCCAAAAACTTATGTTTACTGGTTACAGCAATAATCACAAGGCATACAGGTTGATTGATATGTAGACAAATCGTCTCATATTCAGTCATGATGTTGTGATTGATGAGACTATTGGTGCATTTCTTCCTACTACTAGCCCTGTTGTGACCTTTTCACGCATCACCCCATTTAAAATGGTGACCCCTTTAATTTTTGCTCCATTCTGGTCTTTTGGCTTTGGTTTTGTCTGTCTCTTTTCTGTTGTCTGCTTTTCGGGGATATGCCTGCCATTGAGCTTAAACGTGAAATTTTGGCCGTCTGTAGAATTAGGGTTTTGAGTTTTCTGGTCAATTTGAGGTCAAATGGAGTGAATAAGTTGGAATCTGAGCTTCACATTGCAGTCAGTATGCTTCCAGCAGGTCCCAGCTAAATTTCATCGAATTCCAACAACTTACTATTTTTAGTAAGTACTAGATTTGGGGCATTCTCTCAGCACTGTTGAAGTTCTCTCAGTCACATTGCATCCAGGACATGTCAGGTTGCTCGTCTGCAAATTTTGAGTTGAAACGGACAATTTTCTATTTTTAGCAAGTTCAGCTTCGGGAGCAGATTTTAGGGTTTATATGCAAAGTTCTTCAAATGCATGTTTCGAGATTTTTTCTAGGTTTTCTGAGACCTACGCAGTGATATAACATGCAAAATGAGATGATGACTTTCAGTATTCAGCCTTCAGAGGCTATTTTTAGGGTTTGCATGTTGAAGTTTTTAGCACATGCCGAGGGCTTCGCAGTGGTATAACATGCAAACCAGGATCATGACCTTTTCAAGAGCCGTCTTCAGAGGCTATTTTTAGGGTTTGCATGCAGGGCTTTTGAGTGCATGTCGAGTTATTCTTTATGGGCTTTTCAAGAGCTACGCAGTGACGTGACATGCAAACAAAGATGATCACTTTTTCAGCAACTTACTATTTTTAGCAGACATGCAAGTCAAATTAGGGTTTCCAGCTTCGGGACCCAAAATGAGGGGTAAAATGCTAGAATTTTCGAAAACCGGTGTATCCCACTATGATCAATATCTTTCAAGCTATCCGTCGGTAAAATTTGAAGGCAATCAGAGCACTTACTATTTATAGTAAGGCATTCCAGAAACAGGCTATAAATAGTAAGTCAACGTCAAGCGCCAATGTGAACGGGCAAGTCTACTTATGAGGGTCACGGCATTCAAATTTCAAGTCAAACGGAGTTGGGGAAGTCATGAAATCAAGCAGTTGCTATAAATAGTAAACCACCTCCAGAAACATGCTATAAATAGCAGGACAGCATGAGACACCAGTGTGGGCAGGTCAAGCAAGTGATGAGGACCCTATGGGGCGAATTTCAGGTCAAACGGAGTTACAGAGGTTCGGAAATCAAGCACTTACTATTTTTAGCAGGCTTGTATAGAGGAATTAGGGTTTCCTAAAAAGTAGGGCGAAACATGACGATCACACAGAAGCAGCATCCAATCACGATCAACATCCTTCAGGCAGTTTGCATGCAAAATTTGGGCTCATTCTGAACAGTTACTATTTTTAGCAGGTTACTAAAAATAGCAAGGGCATGCTGGCATCAGGCGTCAACAACTCAGTCATGTCACGAGGATCAGGGCAAAACCAAAATCAAGCCTTCCGGAGCCCGAAATCAGCTTGAAATGCAAGAATTGCGAAACTTTCTAAAAATAGCGGGTTAGGGTAAGCTAAAGACATCATGAACAATTAGAAGAATCACCTCGAGTCTAGAAATGAGCTAGAAAATCCATCTAAGTTTGATAAATTGAAAGTAGCCCTCCTCAAATCCACCTTAGCAACCTGGGAGAGGTTAAGATTTGTCTAAGTCTAGAAAATTGGAAGCTCCATGGGTGAAATGAGCCTTAGTCAGAAGGAGGATAGATGAAAATTTTCTAAGTTATGCAAATTGTAAGCTTAGGGCCCCAAATGCGCCTTAGCCTTGAGGCTGGTTGGAAAAAATTTACTAAGTCTTCAAAACTTGAAGTACACCCTCTAAAATGCGCCCTTGGAAGGAGATAGCATGAGAAATTTAGTTAAGTCCTTGAAATTTGAAGCTTGACCCCCTATATGCGCCTAAGGTAGAGAGGAAGTGGTTGAAAGTTGACTAAGTCCTTGAAACTTCAAGTAGTTACCTCTATGTGCACCTAAGATGAAGATGCCATGGAGAAAAATATTCTAAGTACTTGAAATTTGAAGTTGCCTACTCCAAATGCGCCTTGAGAAGAAGAAGAGGCTTAAAAGTTTCTAAGTATCACAAATCAGAAGCTCAGACCTCAAAATGTGCCCTTGAAGTTAGAGGAGGATGGAAATTTTACTAAGTATTAAAAACTTGAAGCTTGCCCTGCCATATGCGCCTTAGGAAGTTGAAGATGGTTGGAAATCTCACCAAGTGTTGCAAATTGAAAGCTCAAGGTGCTAGATGCGCCCAGCCTTTTGGAGAAGAAGTTTGAATTTTTTTCTAAGTGTGGAAGCTGAAAGTAGACCTAGCTAAATGCGCCCAACTTGCATGGAGATGCTTGGAGTTTTTCTAAGGCATGCAAACTTGAAGAAGATACCCCTTTGATGCGCCTTAGCTAAGAGGAGTGACTGATGATTTGATTAAGTGTTGGAAACTAAAAGCTACACCCTTGATATGCGCCCAGCTTGTAGGAAGAGTTGGAAAATGTTCAAAGTGTTGAAACTTGGAGTAGCCACCCCTAAATGCACCCAGCCTTGAAGGAGGAGAGTTGAAAATATTCTAAGGGTTGAAAATTGAAAGTAACACCCAACAAATGCACCTTAACTCAAGAGGGGAGTGGAGAATTTTCTAAGTATTATAAACTGAAAGCTTACTATTCAAAATGCGCCCTTGATTGGAAAAGGAAGTCTGAAAATTTTCTAAGTAGGAAAAGCTAGAAGCTTGGAGGGCTGAATGCGCCTAGCATGACAAGGAATGAGAAAAACTTCCAAGGCACTAAAAATGAAAGTTAGAAGAGGCAAATGCGCCTTAGTTTGTAGAGGTGTCTTGGAAATTTACTAAGGTGTTGGAACTTGAAGCAACTACCCCTAAATGCGCCCTTCAAGAGGATGGGTTTAAAATTTCTCTAAGGCAAAAGCAAAGTTAGAAGTAGAAGGGGTGATATGCGCCCAAACTTGGAGTGGACAAGAAATGTTTCTAAGGCAATTGGAACTTGAAGTTCACATTGTGAAATGTGCCCACCATGACGAATTGAAAGCTTAAGGCTTCAAATGCACCCCCCAAAACAAGAAGCAACTTGAAATTGTTCAAAGTGTGGAAAATCAAACCTTAAGAGATTTTATATGCCTAGAGTGCAAAGATGATTTCACTAAGTCCTCAAAAATGGAAGCTCTCACCCTCATTTGCGCCTAACATAAAGTTTGAAGTAAGAAATGAAGGTTGGCCTAGTGAAATACGCCCAGAGATGAAGGATGTGAATAAATTTAATGGAAAATATTTTTATAAGGCTTAAAATTCAAAAATTAAATGTACCCCTTCGTTTGTAGACACATGAATTCGATGCCTTCTGAAGGGAATTTTCTTCTGGGTATTGGACGTTTGCGATGAGGAATGGATTTTAAAGTTTTCCACACTTCGCTGAAGCCTTCAGGGTGAAGATTTTTGATGGGCACCAGGTTGGTGAATTTCCTAAGGAAAATTTGAAAAAAATTCTAAGGCAGGAAATGAAAATATGTTGCCTTGGCGGATGAATTTGAAGTTGATTGCCTAGGTGAATTTGCTCAAATTCTTCGTGAGGATAGTCTTCTTGAGCTAGAAATGAATAAAATCAAAGTTGTCAACCTCAACTGGTGAAATAAATTTCTTGAAGAAGATGCAGTTGAAGTTAGCACTCTCAAAAGATGATTTTAAAAATGCATCTCTTAAATACGCCCTTGGGGAGGATGAAATTTGTCTAAGGCATTGAAATATGATGCATAGGTGTTATATGCCCAGCCTACAGATGTTGAAAAATCATGAAGAAAGCAAAGTTGACTAGAGAAAAATAATAAACCCTATCAGATCCAGAGATCACTCAGACCTTGGAAGTTAAAACATAAAAATCAGGTAAGTAGGGTGAGTTTATATGATGAAGTGTTCTGATGCTCTTCTCCTTGCTTGTTTTGCAGGGTGAACACCGAGGCCAAGGCATGATGACTTGGGGAGATGAAGCGAATACTTGGAGAAAATGGCTAAGTGTCGAGACCTAGTACGTGCCCAACTCAGGTGGCAAAGAAGAAATGTTTTCAAAGCTCAGGATGGAGAAAAAAATGGAAACCCAAGCGTTAATGGTCACCATCAAGTACTTCAAAGTTGAAGAACAACATCAAGGAGGAAAATCATCGTCGAGCAAGGGAAAGAAGTTGTCGCCTTGGAGTCAGATCGAGGACGTGCCTGCCATACCCTTTCAAGAAGTCGAAGCAATGATGATCAGTTTGCAGTTAGAAAGAAGAATAGTGTGAACGTGTTTACAAACAAGAATCTTCTAGAAGATGGTGGCCATTAATTGTTCATTTATTACCCCATTCTTCTTGGTGGCGGTTTTTAGATTAGGGTTTATGTGGCTCAATCTGAGCCCTTCATTGTAATTGAATCTGAGCCGTCCATTGGACTTGGCCAGCTATATAAAGGGGCATCCCCCCTCATTTGTAATTTATTTAGACACTAGATCAGACTACAGAGTAGAGCAGAGAGACTTTAGTTGTAATAGCTTAGCATAGCATAGTTTGAAGGAAAAGGAAAGTTTTCCCTTGAAAACTTTGTAAAAGATTGTTGTGAAAACTATTATAATAAAAGATCTTTCATTGAATGGTGAATTCATCTTTGTTATAAGCAGCTAGCAAGGTTTCTTCATCCCTTCTACTTCAAGTAGCGTAAAGTAGCATAATTTCATTTTCATGCAAGTAGATGTTAGCTGTGGATTTGTGATGTTAATCAAGGCAACTTCGTTTTAGTCCATACCCCTAGCAGCTTGCTGACGGCAAGTTTGCCTTGTGTGGTCAACTGGAAAATTTCACAAGCTTAACTTCGGTTGTGATTTATGCCTCAGCATACATCGTCTTGATGGTGTCTTGAGGTCAAATTGCGACTTGAAAACCTCTTGCCACTCCCTTGAAGATTGCCCCAACTTTGTGTAAGGTGTCCAACGTGAGGCGGAGCAGAGTTTGGTTGAAGTCTGTTGAGATTAATCCCACATCCTGTCTTAGAGTAGAATGTAGAACCTTCTTATCCCTACACTCATTTAAGTTCAGTTCATTTTTGGTTAGTGTTAGGAAACTTGTGCTCACCTGCCAAATCATTCGACCACGTGAAACCCTTAATCTGCTATCTGCTATTAGCTACCGAACAATTGTGTAAGCCCCCTTGAAATACCAGCAAATCACATCGAGCCAACTGAGACTATCCACTGTATGAAGGAAGCTTGGAGTTGAACGCATGAACTCTCTCGCAATCTTAGCGTGTTGGATACTTTGATAAAGAGAGAATAGGGTAGCCGTTGGTGAACTTTATTTTGTGTTGTTGCGGTCACAAAAATCACATCAACAAGTCCTGAGGATCAACTTATGAAGGTTTCTGATGAGGGTGTTTGTCTTCCTCTTGGTTCCCCTAATGGGAGGGCTTCAAAGCATTCTCCCCTTGTGTAAGTCCCCTTGAAATACCAGCAAATCACATCGAGCCAACTGAGACTATCCATTGTATGAAGGAAGCTTGGAGTTGAACGCACGAACTCTCTTGCAATCTTAGCGTGCTGGATACTTTGATAAAGAGAGAATAGGGTAGCCATTGGTGAACTTTATTCTGTGTTGGTGCGGTCACGAAAATCACATCAACAAGTCCTAAGGATCAACTTATGAAGGTTTCTGATGAGGGTGTTCGTCTTCCTCTTGGTTCCCCTGTTCGGAGGGCTTCAAAGCATTCTGACTTTGAAGATGAGGAGTCTACCAGTCATGATCTAGCACCACTTGATTTTCGTCAGGACCCACATCTAGATGACTTTGTTCTAGAAATCCCAGGACTTGTTGTTTCTCCTATTTTGGATGTTGGTACTTCTACTCGTCGGCCTAAGTGGTGGCTCAAGACTATCAGAGATCTTCATGATGATGAACTTGTTGAGGGCAAATCAACTCACAGAAAGAGCAAGCAACAAAACAAAGTCAATTTTGCTCTTATGGCCAACATTCACAACATCTATGAGCCTCAAAACATATTCAGAGGCTAAAGGAATTCCAGAGTGGGAAAAGGCTATGGAGACAGAATACCATAGTCTTCTAAAGAATCACACCTGGGTTATTTTTGATATTCCTCCTGGGAAGAAACCTATCAATGGCAAATGGGTTTACAAGGTCAAATATCATGCAAATGGTACTCTGGATAAATACAAGGCAAGGTTGGTAGCTCAGAGATTCACATAGCAAGAGGGCATTGACTACGAGGAGACTTTTGCTCCTACAACCAAGATGAGCACAATTCATCTTCTGCTCGCTATTGCAGCCTAGTTTGGATGGACAGTTCATCAAATGGATGTCAAGAGTACCTTCCTCAACGATGAGTTGCAGGAAGAAGTCTACATGACGCAACCTCCTAGTTTCAAGGTTGCTGGCAAAGAGCATCAGGTATGTAGGCTTGTGAAAGCACTCTATGGACTGAAATAGGCTCCCCATGCATGGTACATCAAGATTGATCAGTACTTGGTTGATCATGGTTTTCAGCGCAGTCCTTCTGACTCTAATCTGTATGTCAAGCACTCTAGTGATGATATTTTGTTTCTTGTTGTCTATGTTGATGACTTGATCATTATTGGCAGTTCAACACATTTGATTGCAACTATCAAATAGGATTTGTGTCAGGCTTTTGACATGACAGATTTGGGGCTTCTCCATTATTGTTTGGGTGTTGCGGTTTGGCAGACCGCTAGTAGCATTTTTATCTCCTAGTCTAAATATTCCATAAGTCTGTTGGACAAATTTCGGATGCAGGATTGCAAACTTGCCTCCACACGTATGGAGAAGGGGCTAAAGTTATTAGCCAAATCTGATTCACCTGCAGTAAATGAGACAACATTCAGGCAACTAGTGTGCAGTCTCATCTACCTCACTGCCACTAGACCTGATATCAGTTTTGCTGTGAGCTACATTTCTCGCTTCATGACAGCTCCAAAAGCTGATCATTAACTTGCAGCGAAGCGAGTGTGGAGATATGTGAAGGGAACTTCAAATTTTGGCATTCTATATGGTAGATGCAAGGATCCAAAGCTGATTGGTTATACAGACTCAGATTGGGCAGGTTTGGTGGATGACAAAAAATCCACTTTTGGGTATGTATTCAGTTTGGGTACAGGTGCTGTAACATGGACCAACAAGAAGCAATTGGTAGTGGCTCTTTCCTCGACTGAAGTTGAATATCGAGGAATAGTTAAGGCAGCATGTGAGGCAGTTTGGCTCCACAGGATGCTTTCTGACATGCACATTGTTGATGTGATTTTCGTGACCGCACCAACACAGAATAAAGTCGCCAACGGCTACCCTATTCTCTCTTGATCAAAGTATCCAACACGCTAAGATTGCCAGAGAGTTCGTGCGTTCAACTCCAAGGTTCCTTCAGTGCGAATAGTCTCAGTTGGCTCGATGTGATTTGTTGGTATTTCAAGGGGACTTACAAAATTGTTCAATAGCAAAGGAAGGGGTTTTCACAATTCAACAGATTTATCAATGAAGCACGAGTTTCCTATTCTAACCAGAAAGTGCTGAATTTAAATTGGTTGCAGGGTTTAGAGAGTCTAAATTTATTCTAAGTGCGGGATATGGAGCTCAACTTCAACAAACTTCAACCGAACTTCGCTTTGCCTCGCATCGGACAGCTTCCACGGAGTCGGTGCAATCTTCGAAGGAGGTGACTAAAGATATTCAAACCACCATTTGACATGAAGATACCATCACAACGACGCATACCATCATTCAAACTGTGATTGAAGTTAGGTCCACAATGTTTCCAGTTGACCACACAAGGTGAACACACCATTAGTGAGCCCGCTAGTGGTATGGATAAGCGAAGCTTGCTTAGATCAAACACCACATTCCATTATTGTTATCTACATGCATGAAATGAAAGTTACTCTATTTCAAACTACTACTTGAATCAGAAGGACAAAGAAAGCTTGCTAACTACTGACAACAAAAGACGAAATTCACCATCAATGAAAATTCTTTTTATTGAGAGAGTGTTCACAACAATTTCTTACAAAGTTTTTAAAGGAAAAACTTTCCTTCTTCAAACTACTCTATCAATCTACCTATGCCACTTCTAAGATGTCTCTCTATTCTAACTTATACTCTAATCTAATGTCTCATCCATTGAGAAATCTCTTTTTTGATTTTCCACTTCTTCTTTTTACTTTTTTTTGATTTTTTTTCAATTTTTACCTTTTTTTGGATTTTTTGACATAAGAGAGATCTAACATATCTCTGATTTGGCATTTCAAGGGGTGCTCAAATTGGACAAAAATCCAGTCTTCCATGAACATATCAAGCATGTCAAGCTTCATTATCACTACATCCGCAAGCTGGTAGAAGACGGATCAGTTTAGCTGCAGTATGTTCCGATAGCGGATTAGACTGCCGATATTCACACCAAGTCTTTGAGCCTGGATAAGTTTGTCCAATTCAAGGGCAACTTGGTGTTGTTGCTAGATTGACTATTAAGGGAGGGTGTTAGAATAATATTTCTTTATACTGTTAATGGTCAATAATGTAATCAGTTAGTTTATACATCTTAAATGTCTTCTGTATTGTGTAGGTAGAGGTTGGTAGACATCTTAAATGTCTACAGTTGTAGTTAGTTGAAGTAGCTAGGTTCATAAATGTCTTCAGTGCTTTGTAATTTCTATATATTGTAATCTTCTCCTTTTGTTAAAACAAGTAATAGAATTACCAGTTCATTTCAAAACACAAGTTTCGTAGGGCTCATCTCACTAATTGAGCTTAGTTGAATTCAAGGATAACACAAGGGAAGGAATTGCCTCAAGCTATGCCATTAGGTGGCAAGTAAGTAATAAGATATTAAGAACCAGTAAAATGGAGATAAGAGCATGCATTTCATATTATGACCTTGCCATTGAGAAAAAATGAAGTTGTGACCAATATATGACCTTAGGTCTATCAAAAGAATAATCCTGCAAGTAAAAACAATCAAATTTGCATTTCCATTTGTCAGGAATATATCTACCAAAGAATAAAGATGAAAACCATTATTTGCAAGACCACAAAAATGAAGATTGATGCTCCACATGGAATTCTTAGTAAAGCTTGGTTGAGTCTTGATGATGGAACTCAATGTGTACTTGGGTCCCAAGTCCTCCAGCCTTGGGTCATTTGAAATACCTTGGTACTCACCAAGCTTGGGTGAGTCTTGTAGCTATGAACCTCAGGATAACAAAAAGGCCAAAATAGGGTTGTTGTTCACCCAGCTTATGCACAACTGAAGATTTCAGTTTGCACTGGTTCGGTGAGCTTTGTGCTCTAAAGTGACCACACACTATGATACCATGCAGTCCATATTAGCATCAATGTTGATCTGCCTAGGATGACCCACCTTGCTACATATGACTTGCAGAATTTGCCTCTTTTATGATGCACATCAACCCTTCCAAGAACTTATCAAACTCCTCCTAGATTGTTGCCTAGTTTGCTTAAATTGGTAAGATATGTCACTGAAATCGAATTTGTTCCTGACAGGAGGAACATGCCCTCTTTTTTAAGCTGTACTAGAACTTTGGCCTGTTTCCTCCATGTTCCATAATGCACATGGATGACCTACACAAGCCCTTGTTTCTTTTATCAGTTATTTACTCTTCTTCTGTTGCTGCAAGTTTTCAACTAATGAAAATTGGTTTGGAAGCACCAACACTGGAGCATTGCTTACAAGCAAAACTTGCCCAAATTGTTGACATGGTTAACAATGAGTTGTGGCTTGCCTTGGGGTTAGTGAAACTTGAGGAAAACTTATTCTCATCTTGCTTCAGTTGGGGGAGTCCCCCCTTCCTTATAACACATCATTCTCTACACACCCTCATTATACTTGCAAACCTTCTTCAGCATCCAATTGTTGAACACCTCATCTGAAATTTTTGCTTCCAGATTATCTTCAAAAGCAGTTCTCAGAGAATTTAGATTTATTTTCACGCCCACCCTTTATTACAGATTGGCTGAGCCAAGGATGTGTCTGATGAGCTCCACCGTATCCTTATCAAGGGTCTTCAAGATGAACTTTAGGACTTTGGAAGACCAGCTTTGCTCCAACTCTGGGCTTTGGGCCATCTTCTCGTGGTGGATGAGTTTTTAATAGCCAGCTTAAAACAAAACTTGTCAAAATAGCTCCTTGCTTATTCCTTTTTCATCTCAGAGAATCCTGTCCCACAAAGATGGCCTTGATTACTGATATTATTCTTTAGATAGCATTGATGTGATCCTTGTTGAGCTGTGGAGCAGGCACCATATCTTTCCAACATCACAAGGTGGCTTGTTAAGGTCCATAAGGTATTTGGCATAAATGCAATGTACATTCCATGGTGTATGGTCCATCCACTCTTATCAAAGTTATAATATTCTATAGTAATTAAGTCTCTATAAAGTTTTTGGTTCTTGTGTTCATGATTTTGCTATCAATGATTTGGGACTAACTTCTAGACCCCTCTTCAGATTCCTAATGTATGATGGTTGTGCTGAATGTCCAAAAGCCTATATGAATGTATATATTACTCAAGTATAATTAGAATATACAATTTCACATCGGCCTATGCTGGAGGATAAACATATTTTACTTTGAGATTTACCGTGGGCATCTTTATTGACTTTATGGATGATTGGTTTCCAGGTTTGATCAAACTCCATCCAAGTCCTTTTAGGCTGCTCCCACATTTGTCAATCTTTGTTGCCTCCTTGAGATGTCACCGTATGTGAGGGACCTTGATGACAACTTCTGCATTTTCAACACAAACTTGGTGCTTTATAGCATACTAATGGTCCACTAGTGCTAATTTATCCACATGGTCATGCCAAATCTCACTGCATTGTTCCTTGCTCCTGGTTAGGATGGACCTGCCAGTTTCACCAATGAATGGATGACAGCAGAAACAGGGGTTCATGTAAACACTACTGTGCTGTTTTGGATCAATGGGATACCTCATTGGTATCATATTTCTTTTAAGGATATTGTGGTTTAAGAATGTTGTCTAGATATATTTTCTCTATTAAATTTTAGTGATTTTTTCAGAAGTCTTTTGAATGTAGGGAAGAAAACCCTTGCTTTATTTTTTGTTATCAAGATTCTTAGTGCCAAAAATTATTAAGCTAGGAATTATATCTAAGTCTAATGTAGGGACTTGTCCTTGCATAAAACTACATCTATATCATTTCAATATCTAACTACTGTTCATTAGAGATGTGCCCCATAGATCAGGGTGAGGTCCCCAACATCTCAAGGACTTAGGGACTTGGATGGGAAGTCCTCTTCCCATCCCCACCTTTTTTGAAAGTTTTGGAGGTTTCCTCCTTTTTTGGTTTTTGGGGAACTTCCTAGCAGCCCCTGGACATCCTGGCGTTCCCTGGCTGTCCTGGAGACTTCAGGGTATTTCCCACATCAAACACATAAGAAAAACAAAAAATAAAAAATAAAAAAATGCTAAAATTAATAAAACCCTAAAAGGAAGGCTAAACAAGGCCTCCTAACCGGGAAAAAACTTTAAAAACCCATGTCCATTGGTGTTTTGCATTCACCAAAAGAGAAGAGGAAAAGAGATGAAGATTAAATGAAAAGAAGAGGAAGAGGAGCAGCTTCTGAGATATCAATTGGATGACTCTGATTTTTGAGCTTATTGCTCAATTTAGCTATCTACTATTTATGATGCAACATTTTATTTTTGGCATCTCTCAATATAAACCAAGTTTCATATTGTGTCTATGATTATTGGTATATCAAATGGTTTATGGAATCAATAAATCGTTACTGCACCTTTTAGAATTTCAGTTTCCTTTGGTTTGTTTATGTTATTTATAGGTGTTTTTGATTTATTTATATTATAAAAATTCAAATTTTACTTTTATATATTACTTTAATAGCCGTCCACCTGCTGTCAATTTTGATGTGATATCCTTAATAGAGCATTGGAGATTATTTAATCAGGTTTAACATTTTATTGCATCCAAGATAGCTCTTGCACCCAGTTTTAGTCCTACGGATATTTTAGCTTCTCATGAAGCTAGCCATGCTACAGACCCTGGGTACTAACCATATTTACATCCAAGGATTACCCTGAGCCTGCAGACCCTAGTCAAACCTGAATTATAGTTAATTCCTCATTGCAGTCTCACAGGGTTGAATTCTTCATGTTGGCAATAATGCTGACGTCACAATTGAACCAGAATTATCACTGTAAGGAAACAGTTACCTTGGTCTATTGCTGTCTGAATCAGATTAAATGAGAAACCCTCTGCTGGATTTGTCTATACCAGGTTGACAGTTTCTCTGTGAATGCCCAACCCTGTCTCCCTTGTTTTGTGTTTGTTGACCATCTGGATTGCAGTGGAAGGTCTATGTTCTGTTGTTTAATCTTCCTGATCTCTGTGTTATGTCAGACCTGCTCTACTCTTAGGTGAGAGCTGAAACTGAATGGTTGTAACCTGACTGTCGAATGAAATCCAGGATTCCTGTTTCCATGAATTAAATTGGTGTATATTTAATTAGGATTATAATTGAAATATATGCTGGAGGAAATTACAAAGATGATATTTCATCTTGGGGCTTACAATTACAAATAGAGAATAATCAATAATGTTTCAAAAAAAAATTGTAGGCCCATTTTGGGGCTTCCTTTGAGATTTTCTTTTAAGGGCATTACACCTGCCATCCCATAAAGTCTGATAAAAAATTGCCGTCCCCTAAATCTGTTACCTTGTCCCTGCATCCCCTGCCCCTGAAACTTGATGAAACACCACATTTGACTTTGACTAATCATGCCATTTCTATCCTTTCTAGTGAAGTGACATCTCTCTAAGGTTTCATCTACAAATAATTAGCAGTGACTTGTTCTGTAGGATAATGTCTCTAATTTCACTAGTGCAGAAAGATTTCCATGAACGACTGGTTTTGGGGACATTTTCATGATCCAAAACCTCTTTGAAAGATTTCCTTATCAGCTTTGGGTTTCTTTAACAGTAGCTGCATATTCAAATTATAGATAAAAAAAATACTCAGAAAGTGAAATATCTGTTTGAACTTTATATTCTGTTATTTGTCATTAGTGCAGTCTATCATCTTGCTTCTTGCATTGAAGGTGTGAAGAAAGATCAAGATATTCTTAGTTTCGAAGTTAAGACTTTCACATTGTCTCTTAGAATTTGCCGAGTCTGGATGTGCTTGTCCATTCATGGCGCCATGCTTCCAGGGAAAAGTACACTGGTTATTTTCGGACCATTGGCTGTTTATAAGGAATTATCAAAAGTTAATAGCATCAATTATCAGATTTATCTAAATACCGTTTTAAAATAGCTTTAGGCATGGTGAGGTCAAAGTTGTACACTTTTCTCACAATATAGGTTCTGCTTCTTTGATTAGAAATTGTGTTGCAGCAAGTTGGTTCCAAGAAGAGGGTTGTGAATGTTAATGAAAGAAAATGTGAGTTGGTACATCATTCTAATAGAACATAGGTTGTTGTTATCTAGATATATTTTTTCTTTCTGTTGTGAGCATTCATTTTGTTTTTCGTGGTGAAATGTGACATAGGTTATAAATTAATAATAAAGTTTCTGGGTTATTAAATGAGTAAAATAGCTTGGTTTTTGTTTTGTTTGTTCCAAAAGCTGAGCAAATGTATAATAAGTAACAGAAAATGCATATTATGGCCAGGTGAGATATGGACAGGGTCAGAAGCAGGCAGTATTAGAGTGTGGCCATGGGAGGATCTCAAAATGGCTCTTGCCAGTAACTTGGAAAAGCATGATAATACAGTTAACTGGACGGAAGGGTGCTGTATTGACCTGAGAAGTCAACTTACTGCCATTGGTGCTTCTATTCTAAGTACTGATATAAGGTTTTTGATATACGATAATTCAAATGGCAGAATTTGGAGTGGAGGATTGTACTCTGTGGTGCTCTGGTATAAACCTCTCTTTTCTTAGATGCATGATGAATATATTTTTATCTAGCAATGTGAGGGAATCAAGAAATTTGGCCCAGATTTTTTTTTCCATGAAAAGGTTTTAAGACATGTAAAGCTAACAGAGTTGCTTTTTCAGTTAGCTTCTTCAAGTGAGTGTTTATGATAGTTGCCAGGAAACTTGGGTTTAGGAATGGGAAACCCATGTACTTACATGTACTCAAATCTCCTGTTGACTATATTAGAAGTTATTGTGGTCATACACTTATTTATAAACACCCACTCCCTATATCAAAATGACACCCCTGCCCCTGTATCTACATCTCACATCTCCAGGTGACTACACTGTTTTTAATTGTTGTGCAGGGATGCCCGAGCAAGGGATGTTCTCAAGGTGTTTGGATCAGATGCACAAGCAGAATACTTAAATGCAGATCTCTTGCCAGGGCAAGGTGTTTCATTGGACAGTGAGATAAAGATGAATTTTAGTAAGGTTTCCAAGAAAGATAAGATTCAAGGAACCTTGAGTTTTTTGCAACGTTCAAAGAATGCGCTTCTAGGAGCTGCAGATGCAGTTCGGGCCTCATTAGGTGGCCCATTTTTGGATGATAGTAGAAAAATTCAGGCTATGGTGGCGTCTGTAGATGGAACTGTTTGGACTGGCTATGCTAATGGGTTGCTTGTTCATTGGGATCACCAGGGGAATCAACTTCAAGAGTTTCAAAATACTTATGTAGGCATCCATTGTTTGTGTGCTTTCAGGACAGGATTGTGGATTGGATATGCAGATGGTAGGGTCCAGATCATTGAACAGAGTGGAAAGGTGTTGAAAGGATGGTTGGCACATAGTTCAACTGTTCATCAAATGGCTGTAGGTAGTGACCATGTTTTTACTCTGGCTGCCCATGGTGGCATTCGTGGATGGAATGTGGCAATATTGAGTCCAATTGAAAGCATCCTAAGATCTAAACTGATTGACATGGAACCAACTTACACAAGGAAAAAACATATAAAGATATTGGCTGGTACTTGGAATGTGAGTCAAGGAAGGGCTTCTTTTGACTCACTTAGGTGTTGGCTGGCATCTCCGGCCTCAGAAGCTAACATTGTTGTTATTGGGTTGCAAGAAATAGAAATGGGTGCAGGTGTTCTTGCCATTGCAGCTGCAAAAGAAACAGTAAGTGTCCTAACCTTTTACACTTCAATTCAAGAGAATATTTTAACATTTATATGGTTTACCAAACATTATCAGATATATGATTTTTGTAATTTATCATTGTGGGAATTTATTGAAAACTATCCTGTAAACAAAAATGCATTAATATGGAATTTCTGATCTTAGTATTGTGTAGGGTTGCATTTTAGCATATGCAGTTCCCTTATGTTGGCAGTGGACTGTAAGTCTGTAAGAGAACTGGCCAGCTAAATTCAGACACCTTTATGTTTTATAATGTTATACTGTTTGTATTTTACAAAAAGCAGATTGATCTGAGAGGAGAAAGTGCCTTTAGAGATGAGTACCTCCTATACATGCACACACATGATATGCATCTTCTGTTACTTTGGACATTTATAGAAGTGTAATGATAAGCACAAGAAGTAGCAGGTTAGCACTTCTTAGGGATCCTCCCATAACATGGGCAAGTTGAACTATTCATATACATAACTGCCTTTGTACCAAGATCCAGAAAATTGACATCTTTGTTGAAGATCTCCATTCTAGCAAAAAGTGTTGCTAATGTGTTCTATAGGCCTTTCTTTCCCATCATATGGCTTGGATAACTCTGATGGAAAATCAGTTTACATTTGTTAGGAAAGAGATGGTAGAACTAGAAACACTGATACTGTTCCAAATTGTTATTCATAATTATGTTGAAACATCCAGGCATTCTCCAATTGCACACGTTTCCACTGAAGGAGTCTAATAATTGAGCTATCATATTCTACTGTGATCCAGGAACAAGAAACTTTTGCTGCCTTACACCACCAAAGACATGATACATGGTTACTTGACTATATCAATCTTGATTATGAAAAATTAAAACTGCATAAAGACCTCATTTTGACTTTATCCTTTCCATGTACATGAATTGCTTCTGGTTTTAAGCTTTGATTCAAGAATGGCATGGAATTTTTTTTGTATTGTAAAGATAAGGCGGTAAAACACTGTTTGTATTTATTTCTGATATCCCCATCTATACCCATAACAAATTAACAACGCTGTCTAAATTTTTTCTCCCACCCATAGATCCTTGTTTGTGACAAGATCAAACATAAGGGGACTGGTTGAAGGGTATCTATTGCTGAGGTTGCAAGCTAAAACACAAAACAATGAAAAGCTTAAAAGGAAATTGCTAGTCTTCTTAGTAACTGGGATACATTTGTTTGAAACAGATTCTAGACCAGCTCCCCACTTATGTAAAGATATGAGAATTAATTGTCATTTTGCTATGTGATTTTTGTGGACTCTATTTTAGTTTTGTTTTGAACTTGTGTTTTCTCTGCATCTGATTATTGTTTGCATTTGGTTCCACTATAACACATCAAATTCTCTACTTTTATTGTGTTGTCTTCTGGATTGCACCAGGGATCAATGTCAAAAATGTTCAATATTGGAGCTTTATTTGAAGCTTCAATTTGTCTGTCTATTTCCAAATTGTTCTCAACCAGGTTGGTACAAAAACTGTCTTCACATAGGTTTTTCAATTTCAACTTCTGAAGAAATTGCATCTAATTTCTCAAAATCTATGGATTTAATTTTAATTTGCACTTGCCATTTGAATTTGCTGATTTTTATCTGATTTCTTCTGGGACTTTAAAAGTTATAGCTTTGAGTCGTTCATCAAGTCTTTATATTTTGTGTTGTCTGGATGTTTTAATCTCTTGGCGTTGTTGAATGCCTATCAGCCTTTGCAATTGGTTAAGGTTTTGGCTGATGCTCACTCCATGGCCTCCTATTGTTGGCCTCATCCTAAGGCTCTCTACCCCCACTCCCTTGGCATATTAGCAGAGTGCTTTTCCAATGGTCAAGCTCTTGGTCAAAGTCCTCTGGACCCTTCATTTTTGAGAACTTCAATCATGGGATTTGATCCCAACCAAAATATATTTACTTTTAGTTGCCAGGGTTTGATCTCAAATTTTGCTCAAAATGGTTGGAAAGCTATGCAATTAGTACTTGTCCTACATCTTTTCTTTCACCATCTATATTGTCTTATAAACATTAGAAGTGGGGAAATTTTTACCTCTCTAAGGTGAGCTTGGAGTAGCCATCCACATTGTCTTATAGACATTAAAATGCCATTTTAGGGTTGAGCAACCCTTATCTGTGTTGCTCAAATTTTCTTTTGTCCAAAGAAGCGTTGCTGCAAGGCTTCAGGTTAATAGCAGAAGGGGTGGTTGTCCTTTCTCCAACTGGCTGTAATCTGCTTGTTGGTGGAGAAGGAATCTCATACTTTCTCTTCCTTTGCTGATTTCTAAAATCTGATGCACTTTTGAGTGCAGCTTGAAAAGGGTCCACCATTTGATATTTTTGGTTTTGTATTTACTATATATGGGGCATCTTTGACTACAAAATGAGCTTTATCGCAACACTAGTTATTGTTTGGTCATTGGTGCATGTAAATTGATTTTACAGGTAAATCTTTTTAAATTTTTTATCTCTTGAAATTCTGTTTGATGTTTTTTCTTTTGTTTCTACCAATTATGGGGCACCCTTGAGTGCAAAATGAAGCTTCATCACAATACTGGCTTTTGTTTGTTACAGATACGCGAAATTTGTACAAATACATATTTCCTTTAAGTTTAAAACTTTAATGTTGTATCTCAATTCAATTTGAGCATTGTGATTTCGGAAATAGGATTTAGGTTCACATGCTTATATACTAGATACTAATTATCTCAGTTGTTAAGGAGTTTTCTTTACGAGGCTGTTGGTATCTAATTAAGATGTCTATTTCATTTTGTGTATGCCATCGATGCTTATGTTATTGTACATTTCTAGGTTGGGATTGAAGGAAGTGCAAATGGGCAATGGTGGTTGGATAGTATTGGTGATGCCATAGATGATGATTTGTTTGTTCGAGTGGGCTCTCGCCAGCTTGCTGGTTTGCTTATTGGTGCATGGTAAGCCTTGTTCAATGAGCTTGCATCATCCGTTAAAGCTGTACAGTTGAACTTTTATCAATCACAGTTTGCTGTCATAACAAATTAAATGTTCAATTCTCTTTTTCCATGCAACTCTCTCTGGTTTTGGGCTTTTTCATTAGGGATTTCAGTGAATTTCCTTTTTGAAGCATATTTCAATGGCTTGCATGTTTCTTTCTCTTTCAATAAATGTCTTTTTTTTTATTGATTTTATTCTAGCATCAGAGTCAAATTTCTTCCCTAGTCATAACATTTTCAGTTTTAGGAATTTAAATATTTCAATGTTTTATAATATTGTTCTTCCAGGGTTAGAAAGGACCTTTTACCATACGTTGGGGATGTTGATGTTGGAGCCATTGCTTGTGGTTTTGGACGTGCACTTGGAAATAAGGTAAAGTTAGTAGCTTTTCTGTATGAATTCAGTTATATGCTTCTGTAGGTCATGTTTTTCATTTTCTTTGTTCTTTTGTCTAGATCGTGCAGGTTTCCTACAATACATTTCTTGAGAGGCAAAGTTATATGATGATTTATCAGTTGACATATGTATAGCCAGGTCAAAAGGAGTTCTCCTTCCTTCTATTTTTCTGGCTGCCTTTGCCTCCTGCTTTTCATCTAAAATGTTAACTTAAATGTCTTCCCACTGTACTTTTACTTCTAAGTCATTCTTTCTCCAACCTCTTCACCTTAAGCTGAATTTGGAGATCAACGAGTGATGATTTCCTGTCATCTTTATTGATTCAAGATGATATCTCTGTTGACAATCATCTTCCCAGTCTCAATATTAAGGATCCTATACCCTTTTAAGTTTTTCTATTCATAATATACAAAGAGAATGAATTTTTCTGCTTCTAGATCATGTTTCTTCTGCAGATCTTCCAGAGACAAGGGATAACAAATAGAGTCATACGTTCCAAGATGTTGGATCGATGGTCTGGTATAGTTCATGCTTCATAAATTTTTCTTTTTATGTCAACTACCACTGGGGCAGGCCAACTCCCAAGATTTACAGTTGTATATGCTGTAACTGGTCAAAACTTCAAGTCCATCTGCCTAAGTTAGAATGTCAATCTAGCCATCCTAAACCATATTCTGTTCATCCTTTCTGAAACACCAGTAATGCTATTATGGAGAACAAGAAATCGCTAATGGTCTTCTAACCCTATATTACAAATTCATTAAAAATGAATTCCCCCATTTATCTGATCACAGGGTTTTGTTGATATCAATTGCTTATTTTCCACTGATTCTTTTAACTTTGAACTTGTTCAAAGAACTTTAATACATTCTGGCATGGTCATTAGATAAAGGAGAAAGTACCTGGAATTGCATTGAAGAAAGACTTGTTGGTACATAAATGTAT
Source organism: Sequoia sempervirens (assembly GCA_007258455.2). Taxonomy (NCBI): domain Eukaryota; kingdom Viridiplantae; phylum Streptophyta; class Pinopsida; order Cupressales; family Cupressaceae; genus Sequoia; species Sequoia sempervirens. The sequence goes on from VDFB02000007.1 coordinate 46,752,979, forward strand.
AGTTGAGCTAGTTGTCAGCCTTGTTTAGCTCTCCAAACCCCAACCCAAATTTATCTTGATGCAATTTACCAAGTATTCTTCACAAAGTTATTTTCTTGTTTAGTGACCAGGGCTAGAAATCCCTGGTCAGCAAATAGGAAAGGATGAATCACCACTTTTGCTTTTAACTTAAACAAGTTTTCAATCTAAAAGTCTGTGGCAATTGTCCTGTATCCCTATTAAATGAGTTTGCTTTCACACAGACCATCTTCCAAACAATTTAAATTTACTATCCTTGAATAAGAAAAAAATTCTTCAAAGTTTGGAGCAAACCATAATGTTGTGTAACTGCATGTAGGCAATTGGAAGAATAAAAGAAAAGAATAGGGAAAGTTTAAAGGAAAAATATTCAGACATATTCAAAGGAAAGTTTATGCCCACACCTCAGTTGAATAAAATTAAAGGAAAATGAAAGTGAAACATAAGGATAAAGTCAGAAGTTTCAAACAAACCACAGAGCCAAAACTGATCTTCATAACCATGAAACAAAAAGGGTAGATCCAAGTTTGGGATTTGGCATTTTGTTCAAAACACAAATAAATCACCAAATATCTCATATATTTGCTGATCCTTTTTCTAACATTCATATATTATGCAACACCATTACGAATGCTTGCATTTAACATAAATCACAACACAATAACTAAGGTAGTAACTTATTGATCACAGAACATGTAGAATTACTGAATGAGAAATATGTCATAAATCTATTACATCTCAAACATGGCAGTTAGGGTAAATCATTGACCTCCCACATGACTCATCATACAGCCAGAGCCCCTTTGCATATCTGCTGCCTGAGTTGAGATCGTGACCATGAGAAGAGAAGACTTCATAAGATAGCTCATGAATCAGCTACCATTCTCTTTTGTTCTCTCTTATCTAGGTGGCCAAGCACACACTGACCTGTTTGATCCTCATATTCACAAATCGTCTGTCTTGATAAGAATGCTTTGATCTTTAGTCATCTCTATCCCTAGAGATGGCCACTGGGAGTCAGTTGAGCTTAACCTCTGTTGTCATAATCAGCAACCTCCAAATAACACAAATAAAGATACTTATGGACCAGATTGTGAGCATAAAACTAGAGCCTTTCCATCACATCAATCATCATCCAGCATTGCAGTATTAGGCAATTCTGCAGCACCACTCTTTCCTCACCTATGCTTAAGCCCTAGGTATGCTGGAAAACCTTGGAATGGACAGTGTGCTTCAATAGAATATGATACCCATGATACAAGATATACCTCACAAAAAAGGTATAATTTCTCTTAAGAAGTCTCTGCTGCAATTGGAACATATCACATTTTTGATGTTATTCATTATATTATTCATTGCCTAAGTGATCTTTCCAGGTCATGATCCCCTATTGATTTCATTTTTGTCTTACATAATCACACATATTTGCCATGTTAATACCTTAATATATTACATCACACTAAATGCTGACCATGGCATCAAATATGGCATACTTCATACATCCTTATGCAAATCAAACTTGCACAGTTACCTAATTTGCTGGTTAAGTCCCTGGAGGCCCTGGGTCCAGTTTTGGTTGAAACCCAGTTTGGATTCCCAGTCAATCCAGCCTGGGATTCGACCAGGGTACTGCTTTTTATCTGTGGGCTTGTCCCGAATGAACCTGGGTGAGTCCAGATTGAATATCAAAGTATTTTGCAATACCTAAAGGCTAAAAGAAATCCATGAGATTTTGACAACTTTTTTTATTTCATTTTGAATCATTTTAGGCCTTTGACTTTTATTGACCAGAACAGACATGGTTTTTTCAAAACTTGGTTGAATTGTAAACTCTCATTTTTCCCCTCAATTTAAATCAAACAATAAGCACAACTTTTCTGAGCATCAATTTTGTACAGAACGTAGACAAGTAATCTGTTTGTCTGTGGGAAAAAGCTGCTGTGGTAAGCAGATTTAAATCCAAAAGAACTATTTCTGCTTATATATCCACGACGAATGAAAAATAGATGAAAAGGAAAAGGAAAATATGCCCAGGCCTTTGCACACTTGTTCAGCCAACTGCACACATTCACTTTGAAATTTTGGCTTTTGCACCCTCCTATTCACAACTACCCTTGCTAAAGTTGAGGATTTTAATTTTTTTTTCTTTTTTACTTTTCCAGCATATGGAAAAGTTAAAGTTGTTAAATAGTAAAAATACAGTAATTTACCAAATTGTAATGGAACATCTATACATGAGGAAATAAAATGTTTTCTTAGTGTAAAGGATAGTTCCATAGAATATTGGAATGGGGGGAAGGGCCTTGGGGATGAGGGGACCAAGGGCCTAGATTTAGGGATGGTGGGGGAATGATGGTACAAATATACATAGTACTTGAATAATTAATTTTTAAAAATGTATAAGGAATAACAAATGAAACTTTGAAATACTGAACACATTGCATTGAACAATGAAAATGCCTAATATGGAGTATCGATTTATTATAGTCAAAATGATGATCACATTCAAGATTCAAATACAATTGACCAATGGTCCAAATTACAACGCCTCTAATCATTACAAAAGTCCATGCCCAACTCATGCTATTGCTCTCACATTTCTTATCTTAATCCTCTCATTCTTGCAGGTTGTTGCAACTTGCAGCTTTGCTCGATGTTGTTGAAACTTCATAGTGATTTGGGGTGAGGCTGGGATCTTAATTTATAGCTTTATGTGAGTGTGTAGGGTGTGGATGGGGCCCATAAATCATTAGGGTCAGGGTTAGTGACTCAAATATTAAAAAATGCATGATTTTTTTTAAAAATTACTTTTTTCAGCTGTTTGACATGGAGGACAATTCGGTACTTTGGTGTGTTCAAGGGACGTTGATGAATTCCCTAAGGGTCTTGGAGACATCCCAAAATTTCCTTGAAGTATCTAAAATTTCAATCAAAGGGATGCCCTAGAAATGTCTAATCTTTGAGAGAGATGTTCTAGGGACATCCCTTGTCTACTGGCAGCAGTGGCGGCATAGTGTGGGGATGTTTCTTTGGAGTCCCCATGTCCTGGAATGAGGGAACTCTAGGGAAATGATAGAAACTGGGGGAGGGGGTTACACGTCTCTAAAGAACACTAGTTTAAAGATAAAAAAATCCCTACATTAATTATCTAAGCAATAAATTAATTACTTTAATGATTGAATCAATTTAAAAATTACTAAATAAGCAATCAATTAATTATTTCAATCAATTTGGAAAATAATCTAGATAAAGGAGAGTCTACATTGAAACTTAGATAAAATAATTTAAATGAATATGTGCTTTGAATTCGAAGGGGTGATATTTATTTATCTGTAACATGGAACTGATGCTGATTCTTTTGCAGATCCATATGGTGCTGATTGCTGATATTAATATTATAATAATGAACAACGAATATCATCATATTTATCATGATATTTGAGTTTGATAAGTTGACATTGAAGTTGTATATTTAATTTTTGTGGCAGTTTTGTTTATTACACAATGCTATGTGGTATTTTGAACTTAACTTCTGATTTTAGGCTGCAAATATGTATATATTTATGATTTTTATATGTTTTTTGTATGGATGAACAAAAAATGAATCCAACCCCAAATTTTTTTTTTCCCAATTCTGGATACCAAACCAGTGAACATGAAGCTGAAGTGGGGTCCAAAACCAAGGTACAACAATATTTTGATGGGTCAATTATCCCTTGAGAAGTTTTTATATGACTTCCAGGTTTTAGCTGAGATATGCGGTGATTGTCTTGTAGCTCTTAATACCAAAGCCTTTTGATTCTTAGCAGTGAGTTTCTGCTGACTGATGCCATTTGCTTATGTCTTGGACATGAGATGCCTTGATCTTTTGTCACTGAAATGGATTTTTAACTCTTTTTAACAAAAGAGATGTTAAGTTATTATACCAAAGAAGTAGGTTTCTACTGGGTTTGTCAACTTTTTTAACAGTTATGCATGCTGTCATGATTTATTTTGACAGCTTCTCAGGTCTAAGGGATATTTTCTGATCACTTTTTTCAAATCTTTGTTATGAGGTTGTAGTGTTAAGGATAAATCTTTCCTGCATTCTTAAAGATATGATCAGATACATTTATAATGCATGAAATTCTGATCATATCAGGGAGCTGTAGCGATAAAGATGAGAGTCTTTCGCAGGACAATGTGTATTGTAAACAGTCACTTTGCTGCTCACATGGATGCCATAGCTCGCCGTAATGCAGATTTTGACTATATCTATCGAAGCATGGCATTTGGTCGTTTTCCTAGTGGAGTAAATGTTGCAGCCAATGCCGTTACTGGTAATAAAATATACTTGTTGAAAATTTCATATTTATTTAGCTTCATTGTAGAATTGTTTCACTATTTTTGTTATTGTTCTCACACTGTATTATGTACAACTGCAGCAGGAGTTTCATCAGCAGTTCAGATGCTTAGGGGTGTTAATGCACGTCGATCATTCCAATCTCTAGAGATGGGTGGCCAATTTGAGGGAAGATTCCCATCTTTATCGGTAAAGTTAAAAAGATTGACTTTATCATCTTTTCTGTTACAGTATTAATCAGAACTAGCCCTTTTTATTTCCCTTTAGAGAAGGGCAAGACCATCGTTCAGGTGGATGTAATGTATGCTCAAGTATGCTTACTCTGACATCTTGTTAGGTCTCTTTTTCTGTTTGACTTTGAATATATGTCTAATTTTTCATTCATATTCTTAGCAAGAATGTTGTGTATATCATTGTCAAATATACAGACTATAGAGAGCTTACCCCAGGAGGCCATGCCAGAATTAGCCCAAGCTGATATGATTATTTGGTTAGGAGACTTCAATTATCGTCTGAATGATACTTCTTATGAGTATGCTATTGATTGCATTAAAAAAAAAGATTTTGAGACTCTCCTTAAAAAAGACCAACTTAGAGAGGAGATGAAAGCTGGGAGAGTATTTCAAGGCATGCGGGAAGGACAAATAAATTTTTCTCCAACATACAAATTCGACCAAGGGCAACGAAGTAAGCAAATTCAGCCATTTTGTTTTCTTTTTTATTTCTAATCACTTAATATTTTTTATGGCATGCTTGAAACCTAAACTTGTTAACTTCCTTGTCCTGTACTATGTAAGATCATATATTTTGAACCTTTTTACCATTAATATAAAGTAGTATTTTTTAATTATTTGGCTAGAGAATATATTTAAATTTAATATTTCTGTAAACATATAAGTCAGGATATAATTTTGAAATTACTCCATTTGGGCATCTTTTTGTACATTCTGCTTTCCATTTTTATAATACAACCTTTTTAGATTATGGACATGAAAACTATTTAGCCATTGTAGGATTACCATTAATCTTTAGGAGTTCAATGACTTTCTTCATTTTGTTTGCGATTTATAATAATTTTAAGCAATCTTGTATGGGGTCAGATCTCACTTTATCTTGGATCATGTATTGGTATCCATTCTTCTCTTTGCACTCAATGTGGTTGTGTTATCCCTCTTTCTCAAAATCTTTCAAAGTTCGTTGGATTCTTTGCCCCACTTTGTCTTTGTCTCATTGTTATTAATCTCTTTAACACTTATTACTATTCTCACCATTCTTTCTAGCTTGGGGGTTTGTGGTCCTAGTCATGTACAAGTTAAATAGGTTCACATCATGAGTCTCTAGGCCATGATGCACGAAAAAATGATCAAGTGTAAGCGAAAAGAGTGTTATCCAAGCCAAGTTTGGAGCTTAACCACATCTAGACAATATTTTCAAGCTTGATTTTTAACAAGATTTGGCTCTTAGGTTATATGATCTTTGGACACAAGAAATATCCTTAGTTAGCTCCTTGTTCATTCAGATAGATTGCTTCCCATCTCCCCTCTATGTCAAGTTGGATGAAGATGGTAATAATACTTAAAGGTCTCTGTATTCATATAGTCTACAAATTAGTAACTTTGTTGTCCATATGAGATTGTCATTTTTGTATGGCATGGGAGTTTGAGGGCCTAGTCTTAGTAGGTTGATTGAGTACACATCATGAGTCTCTAGAGTCTAGACCATCATGTTTAAACAAAAGTGAACTATTCTCAAGGTAATATCCAAGTTTAGGTTGGGGCTCATCTACTTTATTTAGAGAAAATCTTAGGCTTAGTTCTTACCTTAATAAGATTTGACCCTTATGTTATATGATCTTGAGACACAAAAATATACTAATCCAAATCTTTGTTCGTTTGATTACATTGCTTCATACAAAATTAGATGGAGATTGTACTAGTTCTTTGAGGCCTTTTTGTTCATACAACGTATAGAAAAGCAACTTTGTTTTCTATACCAAAACTTCATTCATTTTTTTTTGTTATAGTGGATGAGATAGGTAGACATCCATGTAGACTGTAGAGAGATCATCTAACAAACTCACCCACGTGTGACTTCTATCTTGCCTAGATCAATCCATGTATCACATACTTTTGATTGCATATATAAAATCCCATAGCTATCAGATATAACCAAACACTAGAATAGTCTTTGTAGAAATAACCATTAATTGATTTTGTTAATGATGTAATAACACCACATTAGTTATGTCTAAAACGTAACTTACAATTAAGTTACAACCACTTTGTAACTTTCCTATTCAATCATGAATACAAGCCACACACATTGGATTGTGCACCATCCACTTCTTTCAAACTCCATGCATTCATTCTTCAGAACATTTGGTATTAGATTGAGGAAGTCCTAGAAGGGTATGTTGATCTAGAGTGAGGAAGCCTTTGGAGAGGTATGCTAATTGAGAAGATTGGATGTAGAAAGGAGATTTTTTGTTAAAGGTCTGTCCAAACTGTCAAATTGCTGTCCAAAAAGGAAATCATTGCCAAAAGGAAAAGAACTTTGTTGTCAAATCTGTAGTCCAAGAAGACAAATTGTTGTATGTATGAACAACAGCAGGTAATATATATGAACAATAACAGTAGGGATGAACAGTGAAAGTTCTTTTAATTCTTCAATCTGTTCTGTTGTGTTTCCCAAGTTGAAGGCAAATTATGATTTTCTGTTGAAGTTTGTTGTTAAGGGTTGATTGTTCACTGTCAAATGCCAATTGAAAAAAAGAGACTGCTATCAAGGGACAATTTTCACAAGGAAGTGCACATGTATTGAGTTTTTTTGCAATTGTTTTCTGTGAACATACAAAATTTGTATTTTTTAATTTTGAGTAAAACCCTGTTGTAATCTGCAATCATTTAGTCTAGAAGTTTTCCTACAAACCTTAGGTTGCATATTCATGGCTAATATCCGAAAGTTTGTTTTGCCCAAAGCCCAAAAATTGATGGGCCAACATTTTAATGTGTAGAGTCACAAAATACTCACCATTGCTGACTATAAGAATTATGATAGAATTCTCCTAAAAATAGAAAATAGAATGGATTCAAATCTTGCAAATTTTGATAACCATTGTAAAGAAGCTTTGTCAATTGTTTTTTCTTTCTGATGACTTCATCCTAGAAGTTTGGAATGCCATTTCCATTGGTGATTTTTGTAAGATTTTGAAAAGCAAATATCGAACTTTTGAAGAAGGTAGTTCTACGTTTGAAAAATCTATTGCTCACCACAAAGTTGGGTAAACGTATGCTTGTGATGAAAGATCTAAGGGATCAACTCATTGTTGTCAATAAATCCGTGGATGAAAATTAAATGGTTGCTCTTGCCATAAATTGTTTGTGACTATTGTTTAAAGCTTTTGAGAAATCTTTGCATCTGTTGGTAGAGAGTTAGATTATCACCTTTGAAAAAGTTAGTTTATATTTGTTGCAAAAAGAATGGAGATAGATGCAAATGGCTGAGTCTAGATCTAGACAATATTAAAGTGAATTTGCTGCATAATATAAGGGTAAAGCAAAGAAAACTTCAACTTTTAATTCACAATCCAAAGACAAAGTAAAGTGTATTTATTGTCATAAGCTTGGGTATATATGCCAAAAACAGCAATATGATCTCTTCCATAAGAAGCTATGGGCTCAAGCTAATGTGGCAGAGTAGGACTCTGGGGAAGAAAATTATGCTTTTATAGCATCTTCCCAAGATAATAATGATGAAATCAATTGTTGGTTCATTGATTTTGGTTCATCTTGACATTTCATCTGGTTCATCTTGACATTTCATCTCGCACAAACATTGGTACATTAAATTTACCATTGGTTCTAGTTCTACGTATTCTATTTCTTTCGGTGATGGTAGAACACATGCAGTGGAAGGGATGGGGGATTGCAAATTTTTTTTGTATGATATGATAAAATTCATATAGAGGGATGTTAGGTTTGTTCCAAATATTAAAAAAATTGTATTGTCTAGCTATTAGCTAACATAAAATCTTAGCATTAGGATGGAATTTTGTGGAAAGAAGTGTATTATGATTGATGTTGAACATGATAGAATGGTTGCTTTAGGCATTGGGCAAGGTGGTTTGTATAGGCTAGTTGATCTTATCATAGTTAATTTACATGACTTAGCTATGGGGGATAAGAATAACATTTTTTAGCATGAGAGATGTGGACATTTTCAAACTAAATAGAACCAATATGGTTAATGGATTTCCATTTATATAGGAGATCTAGGATATATTTGTGGGGCATTTGTTTGGTAAGCAGAAAGAACATTCCTTTCCTATTGAAGAGATGTGGCTTCAAAGGGTGGTTTTAAATTTCATTCATGTAGATCTATGTGAGCCATCCTGGGAATCGTCAAGAAACCTCTATGTAAGGTATCTTATGTTGCTAGCTGATGATTTTTCAAAGAAAATATGTGTATAATTTCAAGAGAAAATATTTGATTGCTTTGGAACCTTTGTTAATTTTAAGGCATTGGTTGAAAATTAGAAAGGTAGGCAGAACAATCTTCCAAACAATTTCAAAACTACAATGAGAAGGAATGCATTTAACAACAATTGCAACTCCATCCACCCCTTAAAAAAAAATGGGATGGTTGAGAGAAGAAACCGAGTTATTGTGGAGATGGCTTGGTACATGATTAATAGATGAGACATGCCATATAAATATTGGGAAAGCAATGCACACAATAGTGTATCTTATGAACATTAGACTGTGTAAAGCCTTGTAAAGCCTTGAAGGACTTCATATTTGGAGATCTTGGTCTGAGCTTAAACCGAAGATATTTGGTTTGTTCTTAATAGAAAAAGTAATAAATTAGATTCTAAGAGTTTCTGTGATGTCCCCGTTTTGAAGCCAAAATGACTTGGAAAATAATTGATTAAATATTTAATAAGTCTTTATTTTGCTTATTGAATATTTAATTAATTAATTATAATGAGACTTTATAAAATATCACAGAGTTAAATATTTTATACTCTATAAAGTCTTATAAAAATAACTCATTGGCTTTATGAAATATTATTAAGCGGACTATGGCTCTCTTAAAAGTCCGAAAATAATTCAGTTACTGAAACTGAAATTGGCATATTATAATGGGAGCAACGGACTGATTATAGAGCACGGAGATTGGATTATGTTTTGGATTTCGGTATGGAGAAGTCTGAGAACGAAAACTCTCGGAGTTCGAGAGGTCAAGCCTGGACGGAAACCCAATCTTGACCATTTGTAGAATTTTCTAATTGCCTAATCATGTCGAACAGAATATTGTGGATGTATTTTTGAGATTTCATTCTTAGCTAAGGGACAATAATATCTGGTCTGTGAAGGGGCGTCATTATCTGGAGTTGCCAAAAATAATTGTGGAGAGATTCTTTTGAAGGTCTTTATATGTCTGTGAAGTCGTGAGTTTTCCCGATGCAAATATTCCAGACGGGCACTGACTCTTAATTGGTGATGCTGGTCGATTCATTGCATAAGATTTACTAATATTTGGCTGCTGTTATCGGGATTGCATATGTGTACAATTATCGGGTAATTCTGATCATCGGGTTTATCTTATTTCCAATTAGTGGATTATTCTGCTCATCAGATATCACCATTGTCGGAGATTTATATTGGCTATCGGGAAATGAAGACAATGTACAGAAGCCGTGGAAGTTATTGTCGTCTCTTTTGGCTCTGGCGGGCGTAATCTTTTGTACTCTAATACGAACCGAGGACATTTGAACAAACATTGGCATTTATAGTCTTGATTGGGCGAAGAAATATCCAAGACTATCCTGGATGTTGTGTCGGGAGTTTGCATTTGCATATTCCAGCACCTGTTCGCTAGGTTTCTATCTTGCTACGGAAATTCACGGGTATGTTCACACTTAACGGAATCATTGTTATTAAATTGTGAATGTCGGGAATACTGCGGTATTGCGGAAGTAAATATTGCAAGAGATTCTTATAACGTCTTAGCAATTCTTGTGCATCTATATTGTCTCATGCGACTGGAGTTTATGTTCTGTATCGCACATTGGGATTGACTATATCGTGTTTTGTTAATTATTTCCATCCTGATTAATGTGCGTATTAATCACACCCAATTTATCATACCAATATACCATACAAATGCAAGCCGAACCTTTCAATACCAATAAGGAATCATTGATATCTATAAGGATTAGCGACAAATACCCAGGCAGGGGTCATTCTGGGAAGTTCAAACATTTAGTATATGTTGATTCTTGTAATTGGCAATGGTTGTCTAAATGGTCTGCATGATTTGTACCATCAATAATTTCAAGTTGTTCACGAACATCTGTGCCAGTCCAATATTTGATTCCGTAGTGAATGTGAAATAATAGTAATTGGGAAAGTTGTATCTTTAACTCTGGATATACTTGAGGAGTTTCATCACTTCAGACCAGTTCGATACTCATTGAATACATTGAGCTTGCAAGAATAGTTTGATAAATATCATTGTCAAACTTGGGAAATATCAGCAATAATCTTGGCCTAAGGGGTCAGGGTTATTACAGTTTCTACTATTTCTTTGATGGGTATGGTGAAAAATCCAAGGAATATAGGCTCATTGATATTTCCATTAAGAAAGTCATAATTAGTTGGAATGATGATGTAAAAGAAACAAAATATTTCTTTGATTGTAACCCTAACCAACATGTTGTTAGTGAGTCTAGAGCTATTGTTGTAGTTTCTTTGAAAGATGAAGGCTCTAATTCTTTTATTTTGTCATAGTCAACGGTGCATCAACCTTTGGTTGGTATATCTCTTGCACACTAGTATATCAAAGATACAAAATTGACTTCAGATCCAAGTGTGGTTGCTTCACCATAGGAGTCATGAGATACACAACAACAAAGGCCAAAGTGGTATTATTTGACTATTCAAGATGCACAAGAGCTTATCTTCTTGATTATCCTTTCATTAATTACATATAATACATTATATTTCCATATAATGTTCAGTCATATATAAATATAGTAGGCAATTGTCTATCTAACTGAATATTGATTTATGTAAACTAGAACCCTCATGTGCACATCAGAGAAAGCACAACAAAACTTGACCCATCCAGTAATGAAAAACACTCACCACCCAGCCATATGGCATCATCAAGTGATTGACCATAGCCAATCTCCAAGCCTAAGGGGATCCAAGAAATCACAGTGTTGGTACATCATTCAGTGAAGGCTACACAAAAGGGTCTAAGAATAATCCTACTAGAATAACACATAGGGAAAACTCAAGAAGCCACCTCATAACTATGTTGGGTTCCCCCCTATTTGCACCATAAAATAACTTTACCATTATGAAATTTACCCAAAAGAAACACAATGACATGACATATAGAATGACAACAAGAACGAGAATGTCTTTGGCCACATAATTAATTCATTTCCAAGACTATCTCACATTTTTCAACTTTTGCAATCATTATGTTATGTCCTAGGGTTTAATAGCTCATCTTCAATAGATACAAATCATTAACACAATTCATATGATTTTATAGATTGCTAATTTTTTATTACATTGAGGAATCAAAACTAAAGTCATGCATAGTGACAGCTACAACACTCATAAATAATAAAATAAACAATGATTGTATTAGATTCCACAATAGATTTGATTTCTTACACCAAAGTGGCCTGAGTTAGGGCTATGCTCCTGGTAATACAAAGATTAACATTGGCTTCAACGTATCTGAGTGATACTTGTTGTAGATGGATCCTTCCATTGCAACAAGAGCCCAAAATTTTTCATTTCCTTATAGGTTAAATGGGTTGTTGTAGTTCAGGAGCTTTGGGAATGATATCGATGTCTAAAACCTTCCTTAGGTGCACCCAATTCAGCTTGTTATATCAATCTTTCATTGCAAAATGCTAGCACCAAACTCCTTTAATTGATAGCAGTCTCTAGTAGAGTTTAAATGGGTAGTGATCCAAAATTTTCCCAACCAATATATTCGCATAGTTCAAGGTGATCCACTATAAATCCAATGTGCTGCCTTGGGTACAATGTGGTGACTCTATGGCTAGCCGTGACCCTTCACCTTGGGTTTTTATTTTTCCCTCACCTTAGGCAACTCTCTCAATGTTTGGTGCCACACCTACAATCAACAATGATGCACAGATCCTTTCTTGTAGATGGCATGTGGATGTAGGCAGCCTTGAATTTCAAATGATGGTGATTTGTAGAGATTAATTTTAGCGCTCAACAAACCTTGAAATTGGATGCAAATCTCATATTAGTCCCACCTACAATTCTTGATCAAAATTAGTAAATAAGAGGCAAGGGGTTTCGTCTTGACCTTGGTTGCTCTCAAATAGAGGTTTTCATCTTTGTTGAGCAGAATTAACTGCAACAACAAAATTGATCTCCTATAGGTATCCTCCAAATGGTGCCTAGGTGGCCTAAATACCCAATTCTAGATTTAGGTCCTAGGGCCCTAAATTGGGTGCCAAAACCCAAAATTTGAAATTCACTTTATTTATTTAATTTAATTTTTTATATTATTGCATTATTATTTATATTTTATATTAAATATTTTATTAATTAATATATTTAGGTAGTGTTAACAAACACCCTTATTCAGGAGTATGCTAGGGGGGGCGACCCTAAGAGGAAGGGGACATGACACATTACCCCTCCAACATCTTCCCAAGGACAAACAACTCTCCCAAGGGCCCCAAGTCTGACAGGGTAATTAGTACTAGGGATCATCAAGTAGGCTCTGTGAGTCCTAAATCCCTCAAACCTTAAAGAACATCCATGAAAATTAAAGGGGATACAAATTAAGAAAGAGTCAAGCCACCGTGAAAAACCATAAAGAAACTCATAAGAAATTCAAGAAAACTTAGCATTAATTCCAATAGAGAAGAGAAAGAGGTGAAAGAAAGGACAGTTGGATCTTTAACAACCTAAGCCACATGAAGGAAGAAGAAAAAATGTTGTGAAATCCATGGACAAGAGGACCTACCTTAACTCCAACACTTGGAAAAAAAGAATGCACTTGCTCTCGCTCCTCTCTTCTCAGCTCACTTCTCTTCCAAAGTATGAAAAAGTCTGAAGAAATAGGAATTTTCAGCCTATATAAATAGAACCTCCATGATAAAGAGAAAAGGGACATGTGACCCATCCTTCCATTTCTTGCATGACCCCCTTTGTGGATGTTCTTGAGCTCCTAGGGGTTCAACTCATGGCCAAGGAACCCATAGGACCTCCATTCACCCCCCTAAGAAACACTTTTCTAGCCATACATGCTTCTGAAAAAAGGGTAAAAAGATGAAATACATATTTATGCTACAATGAGAACCCATACCAAGTTAATAAGGTGGACATTTAAAATGGACCTTAAGTTCCTAATCACTATGTAAAGACCCTTACCCCTTTGAATGATATTTTTGTGATTACACAAGTTTGAGAACACTATTGTGTTAAACTATTTTGCATGGTTTGATCTAAAAGGAGTTGATCTTTTGTATATGTAGGTTTGTAATAAACCAATGTTTGCAATTTCTAATTGAAACCACAGTACACTTTAAATTCAAATGGATTCCACACCATGATATTCAATTACATTGCAAATACATATGGTAAATTCTTACATTCCCAAATACATTGTCTATATGTGTTTCAGATATTAAATTATGAAAAAGTGTCCTCACTTGAATACATTAAATGTACTTCAAAAATTCAATATACAGGAATTTACCACTTAAATGCTAACTTGGAATCTAGAATAATATTGATAGTGCCAATAGCTGTGACGACCTCTTAACAATGATATCAACTCCAAGATTTTTTATATTAACATATGTCAACCTGAATATAAGTCTTGCGGCTTCAATATATTGGCACAAATTCTATGAAAAGAGTGGCTCTAACTTAAGGACAATTGTCTTCCCTGGTTCCTTGAATATGATTGGCACAATTGTTGACGCTTGCAGATGGCTTTTGTCTTTAGTGATAGCTGAAATTGCTGTTCAATGGTGCATTGACTATAATTACTCCATTTCCACTTGTCCTTTTTGAATGAGACGACACACACAAAGTCCATGTATTTCCTTGGGACATGTCACATCCATTCAAGATTTCCAGAATCTCCGATCCCCTTCACCTCATCCTTGCTAGCTATGAGGCAATGTTACATGGCACTGTCTCTTATGGTTTACACTCCAACAAACCCGATAGCTTTACATGTTGCGCTGGTATCAATCAATGACAATTTTCTTGTAGAAAATATAGCTCTTGCAATAGTCTTTAAAAAGGTCGATGGTGCCTTATGAATAACCACACCTGTTATCGGTGGCTAGAATAATCAAAGGATTTGGATCACATTAATTTAAATCAGTGTTCCATGGAGCTTCTTGATGGGGATGCGTCCCCTATCGAGGATAGGGGGACAAAGGGTCTAAGTTTGGGAACGGGGGGGGGACGGCAGTGGGGGAGCAGTGTTGATATACATATGGCACTTGAATAACTAGTTATAAAAAGATGTTTAAGAATAACATTTCAAATTAAAGTTTGGCAAATTAGTAAAATAGCAAAATTGCAAATACTAACATTTTAAATACTTGAATACTATTACTAAAAGACTAAAAGTAAATAAAATATTAAAATTTGACAAATGAAATTGTTGAATTTGAGATTTCTATTATATAAAAAATATGACATGTCACATCATAATATCATATCATAAAGATGATTACAATGAATAGCATGATACATTGATATCAAAATAAGGGATCCCTCTAATCATCCCCAAACTCCTCATCACTCGAACTACTGGAATCCTTGTGGTCAAGCTCTGCCAAACTAACACTAACCAGCCCTGTATTTGAAGCCGAAATTGAAGCATCCTCATCAATCTATCCTGGCTCCTTTGACTCTCTTTGTACACAAGTGTTTTGCGGTCAATGAAACGCAAAGCACTATGTACAACCGTAAGCTTCTCTGCTCTCCTAGAGTTAAGTTTGTTCCTCTTAAGAGAGTGGATGAAGCTATATGTAGACCAGTTCCTCTCAGCAGCTAAAGAACTAGAAACCTGAGATAACAATTGGATGGCTAGAGTGGTAGTCAAAGATCCCAATCCATGGCAAGTCCACCACAAAAGTGGGTCCTCCTGCCATAGTTGCCATATCCATCTTGGCTGCATCTAAATAACCCCTAAGAGTGGCAAATTTGGTCCACTCTGTGCTAATCATGCTGGTATCTACAACATCATACATCCTCTCAATGCACTTGAAGAACCCTGCCTTCACCTCGGCATCCTATATCGGTGTCACTCTACCAGGCCTATTCAAGTACCACTTAGGATTTAGTGCATAGGCTGCCATGTGCAAGGGAGTGTTGAATGATTGGCTAAATGTGCTCGCGGTGGAATGCTAATGTGGGGTCCCCCTCTCACACAACATCCCTCATTTGATCAAGCATAGAATCGATGCACTCATACACCTCTCCAAGGTTAGGTGCATCCGCATCCCCATGCTTGATAACTTGGAAAATTGGTTTAATGATTGCGACAATATATTTTGCATCACCCCATAACACATCACTCTTCATTGTATCCTTCACCCTCCTCCCTTGCTCTGTCTTAGACACGGCCCACCTATTCCACTCTGCTATCATAACCATGAGTTGCATTGCCTCT
Source organism: Sequoia sempervirens (assembly GCA_007258455.2). Taxonomy (NCBI): domain Eukaryota; kingdom Viridiplantae; phylum Streptophyta; class Pinopsida; order Cupressales; family Cupressaceae; genus Sequoia; species Sequoia sempervirens. Next base: position 46,769,045 of record VDFB02000007.1, read on the forward strand.
TGCAACTCAATCATTCTCTCCAAGAGAATGAAATAGGAAGTATATCTCGTATCAATAGGTTTTAGGAACTCCTTCTTAGCAAAGGTCTTGAAGAGTGCATGTGATGTGTGGTGGTTGCAAATAAACATCTGCACATCTCTCTCATCGTTTACCACTGCTCTAATCCAAACAATCTTCCCCATGTCCTTGAGTGCATTGTTCATGGCATGCACACAACATGGAGTCCACCAAATATGCCTATAAGCTGCCTCAACAAGTCTCCCCGCAACTTTGCACACATGTGTTGCATCTGTCACTATTTTGACCACATTTTGTGGCCCAACCTCCTCAATAGCCTCCTTGAGGACCTCAAATTGAAAATCAGCATCTTTGCGATGCCCTGAACAATCAACTGCCTTAAGAAAATATGGGCCCTCAGTACATGTAACCATGATATTAATGAGCGGATGATGGCTAATGTTCATCCACCTATCCATGACTATGTTGCATCCTGTCTTAACCCAACACTCCTTCATCTTCTCCATCAACAAATTGATCTTGGAATAGTTCTTATCCAAGATCGTGGCCCTCAATTTTGTCTCACCTGGTGGACATATGTTGGTCCTCCCTTTGCCACCATCGATATCATCTCCTTATAATAAGGATTGAGCAACATGAAATGGGATGCCATTGGAAAAGAACTTGCCAATGGCATCATTTATGTCATCCTTAAGCTGTGTATTAAACAAATCTGCTATGGGGTTACTTTGAGTTTGACTTTGCAATTTCCGTCTCTCCCTCCCCTCTCTTGCATAGGCATTGGAAGAAGAACCTAGTGTCCCTCCTACTCTCGTCTGCAAAGTATGGCTAGAACTCTATGGCTGGCTATGCTAAAGATGTGTCCTATGAAGCAAAATAGTAGGCACAGGTGCAGTTGGAGTATCATCAAGAACACCCCATAACGTATTTATTTTAACTTTGTATTTGATGTTTTCCGGTTTTGCCAAAAAAGAACATATCTCCACACCTTTTCCTCTAATGAAAGAAGGTGCATTAACTCTAGTGATGCTCCCAAACCACTCTACACCTCAAAAGTTGCACTTCCACCTCCTTGTGCCACCAGATGTTGCCCCTTGCATGTTTAGTAATTTTGTTGCAAACTGTTTGAGAGGGGATTTGCAATCAAAAGGACCCTTAGAATACTTTGCCAATATTGCAGAAGGGCACTCTAAAGTACTTGCTTCACTTGACATGGAACTAGTTTGGGCTTCAAGCTCAACCCCATGGTCACTCCCCTCAGCCTAAGGAGCATATTCAGTATCAGGATCACTATGAGAATGAACCTCATCCTCACTAATGTCATGAGAGCTCATTGTGACACTGCAATAAACAAATAAATTCTATAAGTGCCTAGTTTCAACCTAGTTTAACAAATTTGAAAATTTGATGTTGAATCTTGATGGAAAGATGAAAAAAGAACAATGAGCCTTGAAATGAAAATAATAAAATATGAATTTTGTGAAGTCTTCTTCGAAGACAAAATTTCAGAATTTTAGGGTTTGAAGACTTCAGAATACTTAGAGTTTTAGGAGAAGATTTCAAGTGTTCTTATTCTACAGTTGCAGCTATACAAGACATTTATATTAATTTATATATTATCAGTAACCTAGTTTTGTTGTACACCAAGATATCATCAAAGAATACCAACATATACCGCCTCAATTGTGAATGGAAGACCCTGTTCATCGTGGACTGAAATGTCGTAGGAGCATTGGTCAGCCCAAATGGCATAACCACAAACTCAAAATGCCCACAATGACATCTGAATGCAGTCTTCTCAATGTCTTGTTCCCTGACACGAATCTAATGATACCCCGACCTCAAGTCAATTTTGGAAAAATAGCAAACACCATGTAATTCATCTATTAACTCATCGATCCTAGGGATGGGGTATCTATTCTTGATTGTCCTTTTGTTCAGTAGCCTATAGTCAATACACATTTGCAACGTACCATCCTTTTTCTTAACCAAGACCACTGATGATGCAAAAGGTGACTTGCTAGGTCTAATGTGCCCCATAGCAAGCAACTCCTTAATCGTTTTCTCGTTTTCATCCTTGAGTCACTTGGGATGCCTGTAAGGATGACTATCGCGGGCTTGGCGCCCTCCTCCAACTCAATGATATGCTCAATCCCTCTATTTGGATGTCTACCTGGAGGAATTTCATTGAATACCTTTGTGTGCTTAATCCTCAACTCCTGAATGTCTGGATGGTATTCTGGCTTCTGCTGCTCACCTTGTGTAGGCATCAACACACATTTTGCTGCCCACTCAACCATATCATGTCTCATGAGCCTCTCCATCCTCTTGAATGAGATCATCCTAAAACTAGAATCTCGGATTGCCTTAAGGATATGAGTTTTCCCGTCCACCTGGAATGTCATCTCCATCTCTCGGAGGTCAAGGGTGAATTTCCCAATATTATGCAACCATCTCATGCCAAGTACCATATTTGTATCACCCATATTCACCACATAGAAATCAGTCTTGAACTCATAGTTGTTCAAGCGCATAGGTAAATCTGGAATCCTCCTTTCGCACTTGAGGGTGTAACCATCTGCAACCTATTGATGCGTGCTTTATGACACAACAAACATTCTAGAATAAATTATCCAAAGATGCTCTATCCCCTCTTGAAAAACTACCTCGTATGCTAAGACTGCAAGAAAGATCATATGACAATTCCAATGTTTCAGTTAGGTGTGGACAAGCCCTGTGGTTGATGTGATTGGCTGGGAACACAATAGGGATTTACTTAGGTAAGTTACTCAAAAAAGCGAAGCTGCGAATGCAGTATCATATTGGAATTTTCTGACTTTAGATAAAAAAAAGTGAAAAAAGAGTAAGGGTTTAGAAATCCTATGCTATTCCTACGAAATCAAGAGACGACAAGGATTGAGTGAAACTAAATAAACAATACTTTGCTTTGCCACACTAAATGACAACTACACAAAGCAAGTGCAATATTTTGGGATTTGTGCTTAAGATTTCTTTACTACGAACAATACCATCAATAGAACAACATTATTCGAAGTAAACATTGAAACATCCATCAAAAGCTCAGTCTAACTTTACGCATTGAATGAAAAGCATCCACTCAAAGAAAGTATGAGCCAAGTTTTACTAATCTCTGCTATCAAACCATCATTCCCTTAACATGCATTTAAATAAGATTCTAATTCAAATTTGCTTTACGAGGAAGAGAAATATGCAACCATGCAACCATTTGAAAATGAAGGGATTCAAAGCATCTCATGCATTATGAATTTTATTATCAAAATAGTCTTTAGCAACAATTTCATAAAACTCTCTCTCTTATTATCTATGCTCTATTGCTCTACAATCTCCTCTAATCCTCTGTATCCTACTATCTCTATATCTCTATCTATCTATTCATATCTATGAAAAAATGAGAGACGGGGAGGGGGTTTAGATAGAGTTTCTCGAGTACAATGAACGGCCAAGATCAAAATGAGATTAACGGCCCAGATTCAAAATAACCAAACTCTAATTAGGGTTGCCTAAACAACAATCAGTTAACTGCAGAGAACTTCATGCACTGGGAGTTGCATCCTTATCCACTTGCAAATCATTACGTTCAGAGAACCTGGACACGATTATGCTGACTTCTTCCATAGTAATGTCCGGCAGCGCATTGACTTTATACTCCAGCAAGTCGAGACTTTCTGCACATCCTGCGAAGGTGATTGTCCATTTTGATTCATGCAGCAAAAAGGTGTCTCACATGGTCAGGAAGCTGAATGCTTTGGTCAAATTTTCCTTCATGATTGGCCCGGAAGTGATGGAGAAAATTCTTTGAACTTTATCTTTTAAATTTTTTGGCTGCAAGTGTTTCTTTCGGACAATATCTCTGTCAAGCACATCTGCAGTCATTCAGTAAATCTTACTCTGAATCTTCTTTGCCTGCTCTTCAATTTTGGCACCATTTTGCTTTACTCTTTCTAGGACTTCTCCCCGTGAGATCAATGCATAGTACCAGCTGCTGAAATCATATGTAGCTCTAGCTTCAATAATCTTTTTATCAATCAATCTCTGCTTTGGAATGCCCTTTATTTCTCGAAGACATGGGATAATTTTATTTTGGATGTCTTGGAGGCCATCCCATGCTTCTGCCAAGTTTGCTACTCGTGATAGCAGAAAGGAAGTTTGCTCATAAACATATGCCAACTTCTCTGCGAATGCCATTGCCTCTTCTTTCTTTCCTGCCATCCAGTCTTTAGTTTCTCTAGCTATAGTCAATTCCTCTTCAAAATTTCTGATTAGTTCCTATGAAGAGTTTGGAAGTGGAGGTGCTGATTGGTCACCTTGATTGAGTGGCCTGGTTAAATGTTGGATATACTCCTTTATGCGCTCAATCTCTTTTTTATACTCTCTTTTCTTCGCCACTTCTCTCTCCAGCCTAGACTTGATGGTGGCAACAAAATTATCCAGGTCCTCAACTTCTTGTCCTTTTGTCGTCAGACCCATATCAATAGTTGTGATGGCATATTCGTTTGGGGCAATCTCGTCTTGGAATTTATCAATTGTAGGCACTGCAATTTGCACTATGCGGTTACCAGCCTCATCTCTTTGTATGGCAGAAAATTTCTTGGTTGGCTTTCTTGTGGTAGTCTGTTCTAGCCTCACCAAGAAATTTGGGGTATCATCTTCTTCTGGTACCTCTACTGATGCTTTTATCTTTAGCCTCTCTTTCAGTCAATCTGGGATGGTTGACTGTTCAATTCCATCTTCCTGTTGATCTTGGACATCTTGCATATCCTGAACCTCTGGCATATCTTGAATCTCTTGCACGGATGGGTCCTTTTGGATCCCCTTGAGAGTGGAAATCATTCCCTCTTCAAATTTTCCATCCATGATATCCATGTCATTTTCCGACTCCAGAATCTCCGTACTCGTAGGAGAGGGGTGATCATTATCTTCCAATTGTATCGGCTCCATATCTCTTTCCAAAATTGGCGAAGGAATTCTGACTTGCTCCCATGACTCTTCCTCCATGATCAATATTTCATCTATATTTCTGGATGTAGCCGAATGAAGGGGTTGGATTTCTGCTTCTTTTGAGCGGGTCCTTCATCTGTTGCTTTCTTCTTGTTCTGCTTTGCAGGGTCATCAATTTCTTTTCTCTTTTTCAAGTTGGCAGCATCCGTTGGTTCACCTCCATGAGATGCATCGACATTTGAGGAACATGACTCTGCCTCACCCATTAGATTGTATGTAAATGGCACCTTCCTTTGTTGTAAAATTTTCACTTGCTGGTCCATCCACCATTGGGAATATTTGAATACAGGCCTCATGAATGTTGTCAGGTCACCAAGCTCAGGCTTAGACCACCTTACAGGAGGAAGCGGTTGGCTTTCATCAAAGCCCGGCTGCACGTATATTCCATCATCATCCAGCTGATCAGGTACTTGGAAGAGTTCAGTCGTCCTTATCATATCCAGTGGCAACCTTGACCACAGTCTTTTTCTCACATCATATTCATCAGCTGCATTTTCCCAAATATCTTCTAAGTCTATTATGTTTTTATACTTCTCTCCGTCCACAGTTCCAATGTGGAGTGGATCAAAGTCAACTCTGGGCTTGTAGGATATGAACGGGTATCTTTGTATCTCTAATCGAGCACTCTTTGCCACTTGCGCCGATGAACATGATTCTTCCATATTGCCAATGAAGAGTGGAAAAGTGACAGCTGCTTTCTGCTTTGGCCTTTGGATATTCTGATGTCTCCAATTGCCTCAGAACTTCCAGCAAAATCATTCTGTTGGTAGGATAGATTGGTAGTCTGTATGGGCGACCTGTGAATCCTTGAATCCTAATGTATGTAAATCTAGGAAACTGGATGAACCGGGATCCATATCTACCGATCAAACTTTTGGCCTCACGGGTAAGCCTCTAATGTGTTCCTCCTTGGAGAATTCGAGTGATATACATAAGAAAGGCGTCATGCACCCGTCTAAAGTGTGACTTCTCCTTCAACTGCAACTGCGGATAGCAATCGTAGGACTTGAACTCTCCTTCGCCATTGCCGACTACACCTTTGCAAATCAAGCTAGCATATTTGTAGGTCCTTGCAAGCAGATATATGACATAAGAACTCATATGAAAAGTTTTGGTTCTTTCCAGGTTGACCAACTGCTCGTGGAGACTGTCACTGATCATTCTTGACCAATTGAACATCTTCAGCTCGGAAGTTATTTCATCAATGAAATAATACATCCAAGTTTCAAAAGGCACACCCTGAGGATTGCCTACAATTTTGTTCAGCAGTAAGACAATATCTCCGTATTCTTCTTTGAAATCAGTTTTGGACAATTTCTTCAGCATATTTTTGGCAATAGGTTTGGGTTTCACCAACCATGTCTTGTTCATATTCGAAGTACATAGGTCTTGCTGATTTTCATAATGTTTACGTGTATCATCTTTAGTTTGATAAGATGTCCTGTTGTAAGCTGGAATTCCAAATGTCTCTTGTATGGCTGGCTCAGTCAAATATGTCAGTATTCTTCCATCAGGTGCTTCTATCTGCCTTTCGTGTGCATTGTAGTGCAATGCACATTCTACCATGAGCTCTGGACATTCTTTTGTTGGCAGAAATCCAGCTGCATGAACAATATCGTTGCGCATCATCCTTCTTGCAATTGGCGTGGGTAAAAATTCATCACTTCTGTACATTCTTCTCTTAAAATCATCAAAGTCAACATGGTCGAGGTTTGTGTCCACAATGTTTTCCCATTTGGATTTGATCTTGGACTGTGGTTACAAACCCTTACTGGCGAACTTCATTTTTATTCTCTCGAAAATAAATCTGCAAAAAGGTACAAAGAGAATATTAAAATTTAAAATTAAAATCACTTGGAAAATATTCCAGCTAAGTGACAAATCAAACTTCGTGAAAGATTATGCTGGAAATGAAAGAATTTATCCAAATAGATGAATGAAGTTTTCGTGCTA
>VDFB02000007.1:46776155-46901641 GCA_007258455.2 Sequoia sempervirens
TTGTTGAGAACTTGTTTTGTGGGGCTACAAGTTCCATGCTTCTAACCTTTTCATTGCCTCCTGCAGTGTAGGCGAATCAAAGACTTTTATCCAACCCTTCAATGGTTCCATCAATCCTTCAATGAACAAAACTACAAACCTTCTTTCATTGATATTAGGTACCATTACTGACAATCTCTGAAAATCTGCAATATATGCTTCTAAAGTTCCATGTTGCTTCAATTGTGCTAACTCTCTGAATGTCACTTCAGGATCCTTGCTATCAAATCTGTCTATCAATCTATTAGTGAATTCTTCATAAGTATTGACAAGGTTATGGCCAAGAGTGAACAAACCGTGGTACCACCATTCGTGAGTAGCTCCCTCCAAATGTAAAGTAGCAAATTTGATGGCATCTTCTTCAGGCATAGGTCTCAAAGAGAGGTAGTTATCAAGTTTTGCACCCATGACCTAGCTGTGCATTCTCCACTTCCATCAAAATGAGCCAATATCACCTTCCCAAGAGCTTGTTGAAAATCTGTCCTTGGAGCTACAGGAGGATGGTGTTCATTTCTCCCACCATTTCTTCTATTCCTTTGATTCATGAATTGATCAAAGGTCCACTGTTCTCTGAGATCAGGAGGTAATGTAGAGTACTCCATTTATGCTTTCTTGGCATCATCTACAAAAGGTGCTGCAACTTCCACTTGTTGTTCTTCCCTTGGTGTGAAAGTAGGGAAGAGAGGTCTAGAGGCTGATCCTCTAATATTAGTTACTCTATCTCTCCCATTGACCTCCGTATTATTGCCATTAATACCACTATTCTCTTTTGTATGATTGTTTTGATTCTAAAAGTGATTTTGATTTGGAACTTCTTGCTGGTCCATTCTTGCTAGCAAGTGTGACATCATGTCAATCATCCCATCGAACTTCTTTTCAATCCGTGCTTCTCTTTCATCCATGTTTTGTCTGTTACTATCTGACATGTTTTCAATTATTTCTTCAAACCCTTCAACTCCTTTGCCTGTCTGTCTTAATGCCTCTGAAAGAGTATTTGCCTCTAGAGTTGGTGGGAATTGGAAAGGCTGATTTCTTGCTCGACTTCTTGTGTATGGCCTTTCACTCATCTGACAACTGAAATTTGGAGATCACAGGATGGCAGAATCTTGGCTCTAATACCACGGTAATGAGCCTTGCTCAAACTGACCTTAATCTCTTCAATTTGCTGCCTTGTAATTTTGACAAACAGTTTGTATGCAATGTTTTTGTTTGCTGGTCTGAAGTTTCAGTTTATTGTTTGATGCTTATGATGAATGCCAAATTGATTTGAAAGCTTGAAAATAACTCGACGATGTCTATGCAAGTATCTAAGTGCAACGCAATCACTTTTTTGTATTTTCAAATGCAAATAGATGAGAAACTACATGAATAAAATGCATCTACAGCCAAGAGACATTTTGTTAAACACTTGGCATGCATACTATTATGCTGAGTACAAAGATATTTAAGTGCACAATAATAACTATAATTGAACAACTACTTATCTCTCCTTGATTGCAATGATTGTCCAATACAATGCTTATTACAAAATGGCCAAGACTCTTGGCATTGACAATGATATTGAAAAATGATAATTGCTGATAAGAATGTTCACCTACAGCTGCAACATATAACTCCTAATATGCAATGATATCATGAAAGATCAATAGAGGAACCTGGTGATATGATGGCGCCTAGAATGATGGTTGATGAAGAAATTGAAATCCAAGCAAAATGGTCTCTCTCCAAGCCAAATCGACCCCTTCAAGCAAATCGTCCCTATTCTGATCAGATTGGTAAAATAAAATGATCTTTAATCATTTCCAGCCTCCTTAAGCTTCAAACATAATTGCCATGACCTTGTGAAATGAGTGCACCAAGCTAGAGTGAAGTTCGATGCAAGAATAGGCTCCTACAAGCAAAATCGAACCTCCAATGGCATCCCCCTTTTGACTGTAATTTCTGATTTTTAATTCAGAACTCTCTACAATTCAAATTGACCTCCAAGATGACAAAATGAGGAAGATTTCAACACCACAAATGGTCTCCAACAAAGCACCAAATCAACTATACCAAAATTGGCCCTTGGCCACAAATTTTGCCCAATGAGAAGTCTGAAGTAACCTCTCCAACAGCTGCAACCCTTCAAAAGATATTTCACTTCCTCAGTTATGCTATCAATGGGAGTTATCGTTCCCAAAGACAATATACTGCAAAAACCTTAGCTCTACAAGTGCTCATAAAACTGTAGATGTCAAATGCTGGATGAGAACAATGGCAGCCAACACCCTCTTTTATATTTTTCTTTCTCCTCAATAGGGCGGCTTCTAGAAGCATCTTAATATTTTATTATTATTTTTATTTTATAATTTACATTTGCACTTTATAATAAAATAATAATTCATAACATAAAGTGCAAATATAACATCACCTTATAACATGAGGTTTCTAAAAATAGAAGCATATCAATTAATCATTAGAACACCTCCATATGAATACTGAATCCCAAAAGAAGCCAACTGCCAACAAGGTATCTGCCAAGAAGACCCTCTAAACATGCCCTATTAGCCTACGAGGGCCACTGATAGGCTAATCATGTGGATGTATCAGTGTCTAGCTAGAAGGGGACATTACATATATACAGCCAGAAAATGGTATAGCTGATATGTATGGCGAGGAACAATATTAATAATTCTGTGATCGACCTCATAAGATGTACGACAGGCCCACATCAATGATAAAAATAATAATATAATATTGAAACTTTGCGCAAATAGAGTTGTATGGCAGGCTTAAAAACTTAGATTTAACAATAATGAATTATTACAATAGCAAAGTGGTATTGAAACTCTTCACATAAATTTAGATTAATATTGAATCCATCATAGCAGATAAAATGATATACAACAACAACAAGGATGCAAAATCAGCAAATCTAACTCTTTTACATTGTAGAGGCACTATAGCAACTGAAAATGACTAAAATCCTCAAATTATCTTCAACAACTCAACATAATTATGATTCCTGGGTAGAATCACCTCTAATGGATGAGAGTGTTTTTGTTCTCAAATCCAAATATGGAAACCAAGAGGGTTTTTGTCTTTTGGATCTCCCACAACAAGCGTTTTTGTCCTTAAATGCTTCAAACTCCAAATTGGAAGGAATAGCGAAATGACAAAATCTGATCATTTTCTTTGAGCTTTGCCTTTCTTTTATAATTGCCTTTTTGGCCCTCTATTTGAATTTACTTTCCCCTCAGAGTTTAAAATATACTTTTTAAATCACAAAAAGCACTTATCAAGGTGGAGACTTAAATCCAAGTCAAGAGTCTCTTGAGATTCAAAGTGACCAGTCTCTGTGTAGGGCGTTAGTGTGTTTGTGTGTGCAGCGAGTAGCATGTGTTGTTGCCCAGTGTCTCCTATGTTCAACTATAGAAAGATAGAAATGGTTTTATTTTCAATATTAAACATATTGATTGTTATTTCTCTCTTTCTAAGAAAGTGTTATAACTTTTGCATTTTTATATACTTTTTAAATTACAAAAAACACTTTTTGAATTACATATTGAATTTAGTGTTAAAAACACTTTTTAAATATTGCATAGGCCCTTTAATAATAATTAAGTTTTCCTTTTGAAAATAAAGTGATTGGGCCCACTTAAAATATAATTATTTCCCTTATTTTATCCCTTAGCCTACAATTTATAAATAATAAACTACAAGTCCTCAATTCCTTAAATTCTAAAAAAGGGACATGACAGTTGTTATGCAGGTTGAGTAGGATGACTTGAAAAAAATTATGGATGGGAGTTGATCAAATTGCCTCAAGGGAAGAACATTAGATACAATTTGGGTATATGAGAACAAATGTGAAATTGATACTACTTTGGACAAGTACACAATTCATCTTGTTACAAAAGGATACTTGCAATAGGAGGGGATAGGCTATGAGAAAACTTTTGCTCCTACAACAAAGATGGCCACATCTTGGTTGCTTCTCTCTATAATGTCTTAGTTTGGTTAGAAAATGTGTAAAATGGATGTGAAGATACCTTTTTGAATAGAGATTTGGTTGAGGAGGTCTACATGTTGTAGGATATCAGGTACCTAGCAGTGATCAATTGGTTCATTGACTTCTTAAGTCTCATATGTGTTGAAGTAGGTTCAAAAAGTTTGGTAGTTATAAATTGATTGATGTCTTTGAGATTTGGCTTTGCGATGGTGATGACATTATGATTCTTCTTGTCTATCTTGATGATCTTGCCATCATAGGTAGTGGGGCCATTGGATTGTAGTGCGTGAAGTCAAATATGTAACAACCAAACACCTTCTGACATAAAATAGTTGAGATGTAACATCCAAAAGTTAAAAGTTGTACATGAGAAGTAACTAATATTTTTTTGAAACTAAGCAACAAGCAATTATAAACCTTCATTCTTCTGCACTTCAATTTCATATTTTTATAAAGAATGAAGATTGCATCATTCATTATCATTTTAATTTGCAAGGGAAACAATAATATCAACATAATTCAAATCTAAGATAAATAAAGAGTTGTAAGAGAGAAAGGTCAAAGAACCTTATCTAATTCTTACTACTACCCAAGACTCAGCATGCCACTTATGAGAGGGAAAGCATCACCCGGGTGCTTTACCTCCAATCACGGACTCAAGCGGTCTCCCGTACACTTCCTTACTGGAAGCAAGCCTACCCTTCAACAAAAGGTTGTGTAAACCCTCTCAGTTGCCATTTGAGCTCTAGTGTGTACCCCCGCCTAACTAACTCTGTCGCACTACTAAGGATACCCTCCTACTAAGTACATCTCTAGTTAATTTAAGTGTCTAGGGTATGGTGAACTGACAAGTGCATGTGTCTTTGGCACTCACTATGGCCATAGTTTGGTACAACTGGACAACGCTTCAAGAGGATAGTCAAGGTTCACCACCCTGCTCGACTTGGAGTAAGCTACTGACTTAGGGCTCACTAGACTTCCTGTCCTACCCGATTAACATGCTTTAAATTCAAAAACTAGGGCTTATTAGATTACTTGTCTCACTCAATAACCAAGCTCAAAATACAAAAACTAGGGCTTATTAGACTATCTCTCACCCCATAATCAAGCTCAAAATACAAAACTAGGGCTTATTAGACTATCTGTCCTACCCGATAATCAAGCTCAATTGTGATCTAACACTTACCATGTTATCTTTTAAAAGGAAAGTAATAATTTGTTTAAGTGGAGAAATAACCAACACCGTACATTCGTACGTAAGGAAAATGTAATTCCATAGAAAATTCATCAGTATATATGCTGGTTTTTATCTTTCTAATTTCTAAGATCTTTTAAGTTCTATTAATAAAATTACTAAATAAAGAACTAAGTTCTTATCGAACAAGCTCGGTAAAAGTATTTAAATTTAAGTCTCTTCTTTTTAGAACAATTACACCACATCTTGGTAATATACCACTGTAAAAGAGGTTTACTTACTCTACAATTTATAGCATAAGCTTAAGAAATAAGAGTTCGGCTGTCAAAGAACAAGAACAAAGGACAACATTGTGGTGACAGCTAATCATATATTTACTCGGCATATGGTGTATTACCTAAGCCGTTCTTTAATGAGTTTGGAACAAGACTCTTCCATTCTTAACATTCTCGGCCAAAAATGCCTACTGATGCTTCTCTAACTTTCTTAACCCTTACATTGATAAATGAAGAACGAAAGAAAGAAGAACCAAATGCCTTTTTTTTTCATAGGTACTTCAAAGCTTTCACGTACGTCCGAACGCTTAGAGTATATACTCTCTACCTTAAAGTGTCGCTACATAACAATACAATGCATTCACAAGTGACTTAGTAATATTTGATCTATATAATCAGAATACTAGAACGAGGATTCAATTGCACAAATGTCTTTGCACTTTCTCATAGAGCTTAGCTCATTCAAACGCACATATAAAAATAAGTGGAAAAACAAGAGTCGGTTACCTTTTTATTCAAAGATGGAGGTGATTTCAGGTTTAAGCTCCTTTGGAAAGCTCGCAGAAGGTCGTATCTACCCGATTCTTCTCTTTAATCTGCTCTCTGGAACTTTTTGGTTCCTCCTGTTAGAAGCGTTTGTAACTCGTCTTGCTCAACCTGACTGTCTCCCTGGTTAAATAAGATTGACTTTATCTATATTGCGATAATCTCCCTCAAATTATCCAACCCCTCTCTCTTCCCATTTTGGAGTATATATCATTCAAGATCAAAATCTGTTTACAAGATCGTTCAAGTTAGTCATCCCCGATTCCAAGTTAGTTCCATTTTTTTCACTCAATCATCTCAAAAGATCAATTCACATAGAGAGGTAAGAATCTGTCATGTCCCCGAAATTAGAACACTCTGAGATACAAATAAGTGAAAATGAATAACACAGTACATATTAAAATTATAAAAGAAAATATTATCGTTTTAATATATTTATAATTACAATCATCATAAGATAATATTGTAATTATAAATATATATCGACGATACACAATAAAATACATTAATATAAATACTATCATAATTATCAAATAATTATTAAGAGATAATATTATAAATATTAAAATATACATGTAAATAATAAATATAAATAATACTATAAATAAATATAAATAATATTACAAATAAATTAAAAATAAAATATTAAAATATAATACACATCAAAACAAAATAATAAAATGAATATAATTTGAGATATCATTAAGGAATGTTTAACTAAAAGTCATGTCCATTTGTGGGGTTATCTCTATTCAAAGAGATGCCTCTTTCTATGGAGGTATAAGGATATAAAATAAGGTGTGGAAGATAGGGAAAATATATATCATATACACATCAGATTTTAAGAAGAAGATAGAAGAGTAAAGGAATGAAGATGTAAAAAGGAGATCTATCAATAGTGTGTAGAGAACAATAAAATATAAATTAGAAAGGTTTGGAATTAGTTTTCAAAAGGCAACTATCATTTCAAAAGGTTGTGTCCTTTCTAATGAATGTCTCTTTTCAAAAAGATACATCTTCTCATTTGAATGTGAAGATATAAAAAGGGGAGAATGAGATATGTATAGAAGGAAGAAGGAAATAGAGAATAGAATGGGAAACAAGAGACAAAATATAGATTGCAGATCATCTAAAATTTATAAAGACAGGTAGATGGAAAGTAGATAAGTATTTTATGAATTTAAATAATAAGTTAGATAAATGTTTATACATTGAAATAATGATGTTGACAAATACATCATGGATTTAAATAATAGTCTAATTAATAGTAATTCATACATGATACTATTTATTTAATGTTTTCTATTTTTTGCATGGGGAATAACAAATCATACATGCTACTAGTTATCTTATAACATTGCTGATATGTTATGCTCCATTGACATTATTGAATGTTATTACATATATATATAATACAATTATACAATAAAGATACTTGTAGCAATTATTGAGCCTTATAAGTAATTGTGATTATTTGATAGAAAAATGAATAAATTTATTAATGTCTTTATCCTATGATTGATCGGGAAAAGGAGAAAAATAATGCAATATGAACACTAGACCATCATAAAAGGATATCTTCAAGAAATCAAGGCAGATTTAGAGTAATCCCAAATTGGGGACATTACAGAATCGGTTAGAATTTGCGACTCCTCGAACACGAATTTACCCCCCCATTGTCTCCTCTATGTGTGGTGAAAAGCCCGATGATGGCTTCAAGAATCTGTTTTAATATTAACCGATCACGCCAGATTCAAAAGATGATAAATCGGTTAGCAGTAAGATTTTAGTGGCAAGAAATCATATTAATATAATCAATTACCTTGCACCCCGCTATAATGAGAGCCGCAGATTGAACGTAGGGAAAACTAAATTTCAAACATATGTGATTTAAATTGATTTAAATAACGAACATAATTTTCTTTCAATTAACCGCGAGCTTCTCATTAGAGCATCAGACTATATCAATGGAGATTAACATTCAATATATATAAATGTTTATACATTTAATGTTTAAAGATAATAATATTATCATGAAAGATCAACAATGTGGATAAAAGTCATGTTCGTATAATAGTCTATACTTCATAAGGGACGAAATTAAATATAACTGATGACATCAACGTTACCTCGTTCACCTGGCTTGTTGATTAATACCAAAACATCCAATGGTAGCTTATTCAAAATAACGCTTATATATATATATATATGTATTTATATATTTAAGCATACTTATATTTGCTCGCTTGGTTATTTATATAGGAGGAAACAAGATGGTTAAGAAACCCTAAAACCATACCCTGCAAATTAGGGAATGAAACATCCTACACAAGGTTACTTATCTCCAGTTGGGTAAAATGTCTAGACTTTAAGTTGACCAAAACTCACCAACTGATTCGAACCCAGATGGCAGCATTGAGACTTCCCAACGTAACCTTTCTATCGGATGATACTTTCCCTCTTTTGTCCTGTTGAGGCTTGATTTATCCTGCATCATCACTCACAAAGAGCAAAGTAGTTAGTCTAACAATATTCCAAACCTTCATCACACCAAATTTATATTCACAATTGCTTTGTAATATAAGAACTTATATACATCTCTTCCTATCTGAAGTAGGGCATCATGTAACCATAATTCATTCAGAATGTAAATCAAACATCATGTATCCATAGCTCATTCAAAATGTAAATCAAACATCATGTATCCATAACTCATTCAGAATGTAAATCAAACATTGTATTTTTCATCTTAGTTTCATTGTTTTTCCGAACTTATAGCATATCATTGCGAAATTAATGGAAAGTAAAAAAATAGTCTGTTGAAAAATTAGGGTGGGATGTAACAAAATATATGTTATGCTTTTGACATGACTAATCTGTTAGAATAATATATTTTTATCTTGTTAATGGTCAATATTATAATGTTTTAGTTAGCTTAGATTTCTACTGTTTCTACAATAATGAGTAGTTAGTAGGTTGGTAGACATTTAATGTGTACAGCAGAATTTCTCTGCTTTATATAGTATTCTTCTTTTCTTTTGTTAATACAAGAAAACCTATCAGTTCATCTTGAACATGGTATCAGAGCCGTAGAAGGAAAAAAACCCTAAATTCCTGTTTTTCTCTAAGGTGAAAATCAAGGGTCTGCAGAAGTCTGAAAATAACGTTTTCCTTTTCTAAAAAAATTTGTGGCTCCCTTCTTGTTTGAAATCGCATCTTTTCTCCTGGGAGCGACTTTAAGCCCACATTTTGTCTTTGCCCTGGGTGCAGTTTCTTTGTTTCTCTAGCGGGTTTTACATCCTTTTGGGCGAGACTTTGTTCTCTTAATGCGCGCGACCTGCTAAGCCAGTGCGACGAGGGTTTTCTAAGCTTGATAAAAACGCATTTTTCATCATCTCTGGGCATGGCCATGTGTCTTGTTTTCTCGTGTTTATCAGCTCGTGTTTTGTCTGAGTCTGGACGCATTTTTTTCAGGGTTTTGTGGCGCAATTTTTATTCATTCTGAGTGCTGTTTTTTCTTCAATGTAGCCCACGTGACCTATTTTTTGAAGCCTGCAAGTGTCGTGCGACCTGTTTTTTCCTCCTGAGGGATGTTGCAACTTCTTCCTGCATTTTTGTGGGATTTTGTTCCATGCAAAGGGTACCATTTTTTCTGTCTGCAACTTGTCACGATTTTTTCATAAAATCGAAAAAAATTATAAAATTTTGTGGGTAATTATAATATTTTATGGGTGTTCAGTAAAACCTCAAAATTTGCATAGTCGCATTGGGTTTTGTGTTTGAATCAGTCTCTACTCTCTTATGTGCCTCGAAATATGTGCTAGGGTTTCTGGTTTGGAATCTGTTTTGTAGAACCTATTTCTGTTTTCTGTGCATTATTTTTCCCTCACCAGTTTGAAGTCGGCGTCTGTGACGGCATCTCTGACAAATATAATGCTCGAAAGCAACCAGAAGTTTAATGGGAAGAATTATAACACCTGGAAGCAGCGTATGCTGACCATCTTCGAGTATCGATGTCTTGATGCGATTGTTTTGGGTACATCACCTCGACCTACCGTTGTTGGAAAGGATCAAGACAAATGGGATGAACCCAACGAGGAAGCTGTCATGCTTATCAAACATTTAGTCACTGACGACCAACTGCCACAAGTGTCGTCAGGCAAAACAGTTGCCGAGGTCTGGACGAACCTGAAGGATCTCCATGAAACGTCAGATAAGAGTCGTGTGTTCTTTTTTAAGAACATGCTCTTTTCGATAATGATGGACGACAAGACCACTCTCCAGGAGCATGTGACAAAGATAAAGAACATTCGCAACCAGTTGGAAGCTATTGGTTGAAAGATGGAGGAAGAGGACATGGTCATTATTATTGTGAAAATTTTGCCAAAATCTTACGAGCATTTCATTGAGACGCTCAATATTACTTCAACAAATGTTGACTTGAAGTTTCCACACTTGTGTAACAAGCTTCTACAACAGGATTGTTGGAGACAACAGTTTGGAAGCAGTACCAGTTCCACCTCCACAAAGCAAGCATTCTTTGCCAAATCTTATGCTAAGAACAAAGGGAAGGCACAAACTTCTCAACAGAAAAGCTTTGGTTCTTCTTAGGACAGCAAGAAGAACGTTCAGTGCAATTACTGCCATAAGTATGGTCACATGAAGGCTGATTGTCGGCTTTGATTGGCTTCTAACCAAAAGAAGCAAGGAGGGTCTCAACAAAAGGAAAATGTTGTGGAGTACACTGAGCAAAAATAATTTGCATTCTATGCTTTTATGGCCAAGCGAACAATAGATCCAATACAATCTTCTGCTTGGTATATTAATTCCGGGGCTTCGCGGCATTTTACTCATCGTCGGGATTGGTTCACAAAATTTGAACCCTTCTCTAATTTTGTCATTTTTGGAGGTGAAGAGTACACAGTTGTTGGTAAGGGCACTGTCCAGATTCACTCAAGAGGAAGAAATTTACTCTTTCTTGATGTTTACTATGTTTCAGGCATGGAACATAACCTTCTCTCAGTCAGTCAGATCATGAGGCATTCTCCCCAGTTGGATGTTGTTTTCAGTTCGTCCACCTGCAGCGCCATTGATAGGGAGACTCGTACTACAATCGCTATGGGACTTGAGGATCATGGTCTGTATAGACTTGCTGATTCTGGTGATTCTCAGGAGCACACTTTGGCCGCTAGGAGTACCTCCATCAGCAAACTTTGGCATCAACGTTAGGGGCACTTGAATGTCCACCATCTCTCTCAATTGTCTCGGGAGGGTTTGGTTGCTGGTCTACCTAAGATCCAAATTCAAACTCATGGAGGTTGTGGAGCCTCTCAAGCTAGGAAGTAGCATCAGACACCATTCTCGGATGGTGATTCTTGGCGAGCCTCCAAGGTACTTCAATTGGTTCACGCTGATGTATGTGGACCAATGAACACTCCATCTGTTACTGGGTCCAGGTACTTTATATTATTTGTTGATGATTTCAGTCAAAAAATGTGGGTGTATTTTTTGAAACATAAATCAGATGTGTTCAGCACATTTCAACAGTTTAAGGCCTTAGTTGAGAAGGAATCAGGGTCTCAGATTGTCACTCTAAGGTCAGATAATGGGGGGGAGTTTTGTTCAGCCGACTTCTCTACTTTTTGTGCTACACGGCATTAAATGTCAACTCACCACACCATACACCCCTCAGCAGAATGGTGTCGTTGAACGTAGGAATCACACCATTACTGAAATGGCTTGTTCTATGCTAGAGTATAGAAATGTACCTAAGAAATACTGGGCTGAAGCAGTTTATACTGCAGTCTACCTCCTAAATCGGTCACCTACACAGGACGTTAAGAAGATGACTCCTGAAGAAGTCTGGTCAGGACAGAAGCCTAAGGTGGGCCATCTGAAAGTCTTTGGTTCTACAGCACATGTATGGATTCTAGATGCCAAGCGTGCCAAGTTGGACTCCAAGAGCCAGACACTTATGTTTATTGGTTACAGTGACAATCACAAGGCATACAGGTTGATTGATGTGGAGACAAATCGTCTCATATTCAATTGTGATGTTGTGATTGATGAGACTATTGGTCCATTTGTTCCTACTACCAGTCCTGCGGATCAGCCTATGAAGGTTCTTGATAAGGGTGTTCATCGTCCTCTTGGTTCCCATGATGGGAGGGCTTCAGAGCATTCTAACTCTGAAGATGAGGAGTCTAATAGTCATGACATTGCACCACCTGATTTTCCTCAAGACTCACATCCAGATGACTTTGTTCCAGAAATCTCAAGAGATGTTTCTCCTATTTCAGATGTTGGTACTTCTACTTGTCGACCTAAATGGCGGCTCAAGACTATTGGAGATATTCATGATGATGAACTCATTGAGGGCAGATCAGTTCGTAGAAAGAGCAAGCAACAACACATAGTCAATTTCACTCTTATGGCCAACATCCACAACACCTATGAGCCTCATACATATTCAGAGGCTAAAGGAATTCCGGAGTGGGAAAAGGCTATGGCGACAGAATATCATAGTCTTCTGAAGAATCACACTTGGGTTCTTTCTGATCTTCCTCCTGGAAAGAAACCTATCAGCTGCAAATGGGTTTATAAGGTCAAGTATCATGCAGATGGTACTTTGGATAAATACAAGGCTAGATTAGTTGCTCAAGGATTCACACAACGGGAGGGCATTGACTACGAGGAGACTTTTGCTCCTACTGCCAAGATGAGCACAATTCATCTCCTTCTTGCTATTGCAGCCCAATTTGGATGGACAATTCATTAGATGGATGTTAGGAGTGCCTTTCTCAATGGTGAATTGTAGGAAGAAGTCTGCATGATGCAGCCTCCTGGTTTCAAGGTTGCTGGAAAAGAACATTAGGTATGTAGGCTAACGAAAGCACTCTATGGATTGAAACAGGCTTCCCGTGCATGGTACATCAAGATTGATCAGTACTTGGTTGATCATGGTTTTCAGTGCAGTCCTTCTAACAGTAATCTGTATGTCAAAACACTTTAGTGATGATATTTTGTTTCTTGTTATCTATGTTGATGACTTGATCATTACTGGTGGTTCAACACATTTGATTGCAGCAATCAAACAAGATTTGTGTCAGGCTTTTGACATGACAGATTTGGGGCTTCTCCATTATTGTTTGGATATTGAGGTTTGGCAGACAACTGATAGTATTTTTATCTCTTAGTCTAAATATGCTCGAAGTTTTCTTGACAAATTTCGGATGTAGGATTGCAAACCTGCCTCCACACTTATGGAGAAGGGGTTGAAGTTGTCAGCCAACTCTGATTCACCTTCGGTCGATGAAATGACATTCAGGCAACTAGTGGGCAGTCTCATCTACCTCACTACTACTAGACTTGACATCAGTTTTGCAGTGAGCTACATTTCTCGCTTCATGACAGCTCCAAAAGCTCATCATTGGATTGCAGCGAAGCGAGTGCTGAGATATGTTAAGGGCACTTCCAATTATGGCATTTTGTATGGCAGATGCAAGGATCCAAAGTTGATTGGTTATACAGACTCCGATTGGGCAGGTTCAGTGGATGACAGAAAATCCACTTTTTGGTATGTATTTAATTTGGGTACAGGTGTTGTAACATGGACCAGCAAGAAGCAACAGGCAGTGGCTCTTTCCTTGACTGAAGCAAAATATCAAGGAACAGTTAAAGCAACATGTGAGGCAATTTGGCTCCACAGGATGCTTTCTAACATGCACATGTCACAAGCAGGACCTTCTCCCTTGTACACTGATAATCAAGGGGTGCTCAAACTGGCTAAAAATCCAGTCTTCCATGAATGTACCAACCATGTCGAGCTTCATTGTCACTACATCCACAAGCTAGTAGAAGACGGATTAGTTCAGTTGCAGTATGCTTTGACAACCGATCAAACTGCAGATATTCTCACCAAGTCTCTAAGCCCAGATAAATTTGTCAAATTCAAGGGGCAACTTGGTGTTGTTGATAGATTGACCATTAAGGGAGGGTGTTAGAATAATGTATTTTTATCTTGTTAATGGTCAATATTATAATGTTTTAGCTAGCTTAGATTTCTACTATTTCTACAGTAGTGAGTAGTTAGTAGGTTGGTAGAAATTTAATGTCTACAGCAGAACTTCTCTACTCTATATTGTATTCTTCTTTTCTTTTGTTAATACAAGAAAATCAATCAGTTCATCCTAAACATAATCTAGGCCTCCTCTACTAGTACTTAGACATAGAGTTCTAGCAACATGACCATTTCATTTTCGTGGCTCAACCATGCTACAAATCTTTTGGAATAGTTTTGTATGGTTCATTGTAATCCTTTCACTACACCTATATAGGCTGGGTTAAAATTGTTCACCTATGATGATTAATCACAAGTAGATGAATTACTGTATACACAACTAGGGGCAGTTTGATATATCCTACACCCACACAACCGTATTTTTGTTTTGTTGTTAGTTATCTCTCTTGGTTTTTGGCCCAATCAAAACATTTTCATTGGAAAGCAACAAAATGAGTGTTGTGATATGTCAAAGGTACTCTTGCCTCTGACAATATCTATCAGAGGATAAAATATTTCAAGTTGATAGGGTATACAAACTCAAATTGTGCTAGTTGAGTTGATACTTGGTGATAAACTACTGGTTATATATTTTCCTTGGGCACAAAAGTCATTTTGTGGCATCGCAAGCTTCAACACATTGTAGCTTTGTCTTCCTTTGAAGCAGAATACAAAGTAGTTGCCAATGCCAGTTGTGAGGCAATATGGTTGCACCGAATTTTGAGTGACAATCAAGGATTCTTAGAGTTAGTGAAGAACTCAATTTGTTATGCTTTCACCAAGTATATTTAAGTTTATCATCATTACATTTGGCAACTGGTTGACATTGATAATATTTCTCTTCATCACTCCACTTTTGAGGAACAATTTGTTGATCTAATGACTAATCGCTTGGTGCTCTTTGTCAAATTTGTGGACAAAATCTAGTTGTCTCTAATTTAGTCATTACAAGGGGGTGTTCGATATAATATAATGTTAGAATACACTTTGTGTGAGACATTTTTTTGTTTATGTTAATTATGTAATAATAGGACATTAGTTACATTTAAAAGTGACTTTCCTATTCAATAATAAAATAAGCCACACTCATTTAAGTGTTCATCTAGTTCTTTCAAACTCCATGCATTCTTTCTTTAAAGTTTTAAACAATTATGTATATTGTTTTATAGGATGCATTTGATTTGTTTTTGTGCTATGCTATGACTATGATGCATATTTTCTTTGAGTCTTGTTGTGACCTTTTCACACATCACCCCATTCAAAATGGGGACCCCCTAATTTTTGCTCCATTCTAGTCTTTTGGCTTTGGTTTTTGTCTCTCTCTGTCTCCTTCTGTCTATTTTTTGTTGTTTGCTTTCTGGGGATATGCCTGCCATTGAGCTTGAACATGAAATTTTGGCTAAGTCTGGGAATTAGGGTTTTGAGTCTTCCGGCCAGTTTGAAGTCAAGTAGAGTGAGTAAGTTGGAACCTGAGCTTTACATTGCAGTCAGCATGCTCCCTGCAGGTCCCCAACAAAATTTTAGTGAATTCTGACAACTTACTATTTTTAGTAAGTACCAGATTTGGGGCATTCTCTCAGCACTGTTGAAGTTCTCTTAGTCACATTGCATCCAGGACATGTCAAGCTGTTTGTCTGCAAATTTTGAGCCAGAACGGATAACTGTCTATTTTTAGCAAGTTCAGCTTCAGGAGCAGATTTTAGGGTTTATATGCAAAGTTTTTCAAGGCATGTTTGGAGATTCTTTCTGGGTTTTCTGAGACCTACGCAGTGATATAACATGCAAAATGAGATGATGACTTTCAGTATTCAGCCTTCGAAGGCTATTTTTAGGGTTTGCATGCAGGGCTTTTCAGCGCATGTCGGGTGATTCTTTATGGGTTTTTCAAGAGCTACGCAGTGATGTGACATGCAAGCGAAGATGATCACTTTTTAGAGACTTACTATTTTTAGTAGGTCCATTCCGACCACTGCCCGACACATCAGTATCACAAACAGAGCGAAGTGCAACAGAAACAGAGTCAAACAGGGGTCATTTGACAGACATGCAAGTCAAATTAGGGTTTCCAGCTTCGGGACCCAAAATGAGGGGTAAAATGCCAGAATTTTCGAAAACCGGGGTATCCCACTATGATCGGTATCTTTCAAGCTATCCGCCGGTAAAATTTGAAGGCAATCGGAGCACTTACTATTTATAGTAAGGCGTTCCAGAAACAGGCTATAAATAGTAAGTCAGCAGCAGGGGCCAGTGTGAACGGGCAAGTCTACCGATGAGGGTCATGACATTCAAATTTCAAGTCAAACGGAGTAGTGGAAGTCATGAAACTGAGCAGTTGCTATAAATAGTAAACCACCTTCAGAAACATATTATAAATAGCAGGTCAGCTCGAGATGGCAGTGTGAACAGATTAATTAGGTCATGAGGATCCTGTGGTTAAAATTTCAAAGCAATCTGAGCTTTAGAAGAGGGAAAACCTGGAACTTACTATATATAGTAAGTATTGAGCTGGCTGGTGAAGATGAGGAAAAAAACGCCTAAGTCTGGAGTTCGTCCTGCTCATACCTCAAAATGCGCCCTCAAGCTAGCAAGAAGCTAAAATTCTTCTAAGTCTGGAAAAATGAAAGTTGGACCTCTCATATGCGCCCCAGCAACATGATGGAGCTTGAGAACTTTCTAAGTGTTGTAAATTGAAAGCTTGACCCCCTAAATGCGCCCAAGGAGAAGAGGAGGTAATTGAAAGTTGACTAAGTCTGGCAAATTGGAAGTAAGGCCCCCTATATGCGCCCAAGAAACAGAGAAGCCATGAAAATGTTCTAAGTGTTGAAAATTGGAAGCAGCTACCCTCATATGCGCCTTAGCTACTTGGGGTTGATTGAAAAATAGTTAAGTGTTGGAATTTGAAGTGGCTACCTCAAAATGTGCCCTTGAAGGGAGAGGAGATTGGAAATTTTACTAAGTATTGAAAACTTGAAGCTTACCCCCTCAAAGGCGCCCTAGGAAGCTGAAGATGGTTGGAAATCTCACTAAGTGTTGCAAATTAGAACCTCGAAGGTAGAAATGCGCCTAGCATGGGAGGATAGTCATGAAATCTTCTAAGTACCTAAAACTTGAAGCAAAACCCATTATGTGTGCCTTGACTTGGAGGAGAAGTTAGAGAAATTTCTAAGTGTCACAAATTGAAGGCTCAAGGTGCTAAATGTGCCCAACCTTTTGGAGAAGAAGTTTGAAATTTTTCTAAGTGTGGAAGCTGAAAGTAGACCTAGCTAAATGTGCCCAACTTGCATGGAGATGCTTGGAGTTTTTCTAAGTGTTGCAAACTTCAAGTAGGGACCTATTGATGTGTTTTTCGTGACCGCACCAACGCAGAATAAAGTCGCCAACGGCTACCCTATTCTCTCTTGATCAAAGTATTCCGCATGCTAAGATTGCAAGAAAGTTCATGCGTTCAACTCCAAGGTTCCTTTAGTGCGAATAGGCTCAGTTGGCTCGATGTGATTTGCTAGTATTTCAAGGGGACTTACGGAATTGTTCGGCAGCGGAGAAAGGAATTCAAATGCTCGAAAGATTTGTCTATGAAGCGCAAGTTTCCTATTCTAACCAGAAAGTACTAAATGAAATGGGGTAAGGTTAAGAGAGTCTAAATCTATTCTAAGGCGTGGGATATGGAGCTCAACTTCAGCAAACTTCAACCAAACTTCGCTTTGCCTCGCATCGGACAGCTTCCACGGAGTCGGTGCAATCTTCAAGGGAGATGACTAAAGATGTTCAAACCACCACTTGACATAAAGATACCATCACAACGACCATACCATTATTCAAACTGTGATTGAAGTTAAGTACATGATATTCCAGTTGACCACACAATGCGCATTCACCATCAGCAAATACACTAGTGGTATGGATAGACGAAGTTGCTTAGATCAAACACCACATTCCATTATTACTATCTACTTGCATGAAATGAAAGCTACCATTCGAATCAGAAGGACGAAGAAACCTTGCTAGCTACTCACAACAAAGACGAAATTCACCATCAATGAAAAACTCTTTTATTGAGAGAGTGTTCACAACAATTTCTTACAAAGTTTTCAAGGGAAAACTTTCCCTCTTCTTCAAACTACACTATCAATCTATACTAAGCTACTACTAACTTGCCTCTCTATTCTAACTTCTACTCTAATTCTACTGTCTAATGAGATACAAATGAGGGGGACTCCCCCTTTTATAGTTGGCCAAGTCCAACGGACGACTCAGATTACAATTGACTGGATGGCCCAGATTGTGCCACCTCAGCCCTAAACAAGATTTGCCCTAAAAACCGCCACCAAGAGGAGTGGGGTAATAAATGAGCCATTAATGGCCACCATCCTTCTAGAAGATTCCCGTTTGTAGATGCGTTCACACTGTTCTCGATCTTCTTCTTGACTTTTGTTCTTCAACTTCCTTGTCACTTGAGCTAACACTTAGCCATTTTCTTGCAACTTTCTCCCTTCGAGATTGAAACTCGTAACTTTATCTTCCTTCGAAGGTTGTAATATCATCGTGCTTCACAACTTCAAGTCATCGGGCTCTGGCTTCAACATTCCTCCTGCAAAACAAGCGAGGAGGAGAGTATTATAACACTTCATAATCTTAACTTACTTGATTCTCACGCTCTAATTTTCAAGCGTTCATCGCCTTCCTTAGTCAACTTCATCCTTCAAGATTTTCCAACATCTTGACTTCAACTGTATTCCCCTTTACTTTTCCAGCTGAGGTGTTTGCAATTTTGATCTCATTCATCTCTGGCTCAAGAAGACCATCCCCACGAAGAATTTGAGCAAATTCACCTAGGCAGTTCCTATCAAATTCATCGTCTGGAGAATTTCACCTTGAAAACACATTTTCTTCATTTTGCCTTAGAAAATTTTCGAACTTCCCTTAGGAAAATTCATCAACCTAGTGCCCACTTGAAATCCTCATCTGGAAGGCTGCAGCGAAGCATGGAAGACTTTAAAATCAACTCCTCATCGACAATCTTCAATACCCAGAAGAAAATTTTCTTCAGAACGCGTTGAACTCATGGGTGCACAACGAACGGGTTCATTTAATTTTCTTGAATTTCGAACCTTAGAAAATATTCTTTCATCAAATTTATTTCATTTCTTCACCCTAGAGTGTATTTCTTTACTCTGACTTGAAAACTTTTATCAACCCTGTGAAGCTGGCAGTCACTGACCTCACTTCTGGCAACTCTGCTCACGCTTCAGGAAAATTCCATCACTTCTCCAGACTTATGCATTTTTCTAAGGGAGAAAATATTTGTGCCTTAGAAATTTTTTGAATCACTTAGCATTTCTTTTGAAAATTTTCCCTTTGAAAATTTTATTCATCCTTCAGTCCATCTTGCCAGTGGTGAGAAAATTTCGTCAACTTCTCTTAGAAAATATTTCTTGAAAGCACATCACACTTAACACATTTTATTTTTCATCTGGCAATTTCCAACGCCTAGGCATGCATTATTTTTCCTTGGAGAAAAAAATTTCAATACCTAACAATTTCAACGCCCAGCAAGTTTGTTTTAACTTCACCACCCTCAGGGTCTACCTAGGCGCATAGCATACTTCATGGAGATCGTATTAAATTCCAACGCCTAGGCAATATTTTCTCACACCTTGGCACTTTCAACGCCTTACAATATTCATTCACTTCACCTTACATTTTACCTTAGGCGTTATCACATAGCAAGTTTTATCCTTTCGCTTTACTTTCACACTCTTCATTTACCTTTCAGCTTGGGCGCATATCACGTGTGAAGGCTGAAGCATTTACAACGCCCTAGCTAGTGACTTTTCAGCTTCTTATTTTTTTGTCCTCACATGGCATGATCTGGGCGCATTTTGCACCTCATGAAGGATGAGGATCGTTGACTTCTTTGACCAGCTTGTTGTATGGGCGCATTTTGAAGGGGGTGGAGGATTAACATCTTTGACTCCTTTGACTCTTTCTCCCTTGGGCGCATTTTCACATAGCTACAGGATGAAATGCGTTGACCACCTTGACTCACTTGCTGCATGGGCGCATTTTGGCCTATGTGGTGGATGAAAGTTTTTAAACTTAGAAAAATTTTCCATGTCTCTTGTGAGGGCGCATTTTGGGCATGGTGGAGGATTAAAATTTTTGACTTTCCTTGACTTTTTGGGCGCATTTCTTACATGATGAAGGATAGGCGTGGTGGAAGATGCTTTATGCCTTAGAAAAATTTTGAACTTCCCCCTAGAGTGAGGGTGCATTTAGCCATGGGTGAAGGATGAGAGTTGATACTTAGAAATTTTCTAGCATGAGATTTTGCATGAGGGTGCATTTTAGCTAGGTAGCAGGATTTTCAACACTTAGCCATTTTCCTGACTCCAGCTGAAGATGGGCGCATTTCACCATGGCAGCAGGATGGAGTTCCAGACTTAGAATTTTTTCTCGTTTTTTACCAGTATTTCATGCCCTGCTATTTATAGTAAGTCCTCTCAGTTTTGCATCTCTGAAGCTCAGAACGACTTGAAATTTTGAACACTGCATCCTCATGACCTTGTTGTCCTGTTGACACTGCCATTTTTAGCAAGCCTGCTATTTTTAGCCCATTTCTGAAGGTGATTTACTATAAATAGTATCTGCTCGTTTCTGATAGCTCCACAGCTTTGATTGACTTGAAATTTTAATGAGGCGTTCCTCATCATGTGACCTTACTGCTGACATCGGCGCATGTACCTGACTTGCTATTTTTAGCATGTTTCCAAATTGACTTACTATAAATAGTAAGTGCTCCGTTTGACTTCAAATTTTACCAGCAGATAGCCTGAAGGATGCTGATTGTGGTGGTTTACACCGGTTTTCGAAAATTCTGACCTTTTGCCCTTCTTTTCAGGCTCCGAAGCTGGAAACCCTAATTTGCTCTGCATGCGTATCAAATGAACTCTGTTTCTCTTCGTTTTGTAGCATTGCGATCAGCTCGTGATTCTGAACTGCTGGGAAGCGGCTGCCGGGACACACCTGCTAAAAATAGCAAGTTCCTTACTGAGTGAGTATCTTCATTTGCATGTCACACCATCGCGAACCTCTCGAAAAACCCATCAGGAATCACCCGACATGCAAAAGAAACCCTAACATGCAAACCCTAAAAATAGCCTTGGAAGGATGAATTCTGAAAGTGGTCGTCTCGTTTTGCATGTTATATCATCACGAAGGTCTCGAAAAACCCAGAAGGAATCTCCAGACATGCAAAGAAGAACTCTGCATCTGAACCCTGAAATTTGCCTCGGAAGCCGGACTGCTAAAAATAGTAAGTTGTCTGTTTTTGCTCAAATTTTGCATGCGAATAGCTTGATGTGTTCTGAATGCCGTGTGATTGTCGGAATTTCAAGAATGCTGGCGAATTGCCCTGAATTTCACACTTACTAAAAATAGTAAGTACTTAGAATTTGATGAAATTTTGCTGGGAGCCTGTTGGAAGCACACTGACAACAACGTTAAGCTCAATTTTCAATATATTCACCCTATTCGACCTCAAACTAACCAGGAAAGATGAAACCCTAATTTTCAAACTTGGTCAATTTCACGCTTAAGCTCAGAGACGGGAACGTCCCCGAAAAGACAGACAGCAGAAAAGAGAGACAACAAAACGACCGAAAAGCAAAGCCAAAATTAGGGGGTCCCCATTTGCAATGGGGCGATGTGTGAAAAACGTCACAACAGGACCCCTAAATGCGCCCTAGTGGATAATCAGCCTTGAAAAATGTCTAAGGAAATGAAACTTCAAGCTCAGCCTAGTATATGCGCCCAAGTGAGAAGGAGTGAAGTTTGAATTTTTCTAAGTGTGGGAAATTGGAAGCTCCCACCCCCAAATGCGCCCTTGAGGGAGAATGGAAGATGAAATGCCTAGGAAATTTTCTAAGTGTGAAAAATGAAAGTAGAAGCTCCCAAATGCGCCCAGCCTTGAAGACAAGAATGTTGAAAATTTCGAAGGCAAATAAACTCAAAGCTTGAAGGGTCATATGCGCCTTGACTTGTAGGAAGAGTTAGGTATTTATCTAAAGCATCAAAATTGAAAGTTCACTACTCTATATGTGCCTAGACCTTGAGAAGGGTAGGAAATGTTACTAAGGCATTGAAACTGGAAGTTGACACCTCCAAATGCGCCTGGGACAAGAATTGAGTATTGAAAGAATTTCTCTAAGGCAAGGAAATTGGAAGTGCAGAGGGCTAAATGCGCCCAACTTGAGCAAGTGATTGGAAAGTATTCAAGTATGGCAAAATGAAAGTGAAGAGGGTTAAATGCGCCCAAATGCCAAGAGGTAGCTTGAAATTTTTTAAGGCAAGATAAAATGGAAGTTCATGTGCCCATGCTAGTGATGTTATTTGAAATTTTTCTAAGGCATAAAATTCCACCTCTAGGGGAAAATACGCCTGAGCTTGAAGAAGTGATGAAATTTTCTGTGGCATGGATGACTTGGCAGTGGATACGTCAGAATGTGTCGGCTTCATGAGATTGAAGAAGATTTTCAAGGCAGAGCAAAGAAAATTCACCCGGATGTGAAGAATAAGAATAAATTTGGTTGACAAATATTTTTCTAAGGTTAAAATTCAAAAAAATTAAATGTACCCCTTCGTTTGTAGACCCATGGATTTGATGCTTTTTGAAGGGAATTTTCTTCTAGGTATCGAACATCTGCGACAAGGAATTGATTTCAAAGTCTTCCACAGCTCGCCAAAGATTCCGAGGTGAAGATTTTTGATGGGCACCATATTGATGAATTTTCTAAGGCAAAGAAAGAAATGTTTGTGAAAATAAAATGCCTTGGCTGATGAATTCGAAGTTGATTGCCTAGGTGAATTTGCTCAAATTCTTCATGAGGATAGTCTTCTTGAGCCAGAAATGAATAAAATCAAAGTTGTCAACACCTCAGCTGGTGAAATAAATTTCTTGAAGAAGATGCAGTTGAAGTTTACACTTTCAAAAGATGATTTTAAAATGCATCTCTAAAATACGCCCTTGAGGATGATGAAATTTGTCTAAGGCATTGAAATATGATGCACAGGTGTTATATGCCCCAGCCTACAGATGTTAAAAAAAAAAAAATCATGAAGAAAGCAAAGTTTGTTAGAGGAAAAGTGATAGACCCCATTAGATCCAGAGATCACTCAGACCAGAGCGTGATGACTTGAAGCAATGGACCAAGATGATATTACAACCTTGAAGGGAGATAAAGTTACACGTTTGAAGCTCCTCCATGATGTCTCAGTTGCGCCCAAATCATGAAGAGAGATGTTGGAAGAAATGGCTAAGTGTTAGAATTTCTCCTCAAAGACCCAAAATGCACCCAACTCAAGGAGGCAGGTGGCAAGAAAGAAATGTTTTCAAAGCTCAGGATGGAGGGAAAGATGGAAACCCAAGCGTTAATGGTCACCATCAAGTACTTCAAAGTTGAAGAACAACATCAAGGAGGAAAATCACTGTCGAGCAAGAGAAAGAGTTTGCAGTCTTGGAATTTCAAAATGAGAATGTGCCTGCCATGCCAGAAGTTGAAGCTGTTTGATCAAGTCTGTAGTCAAGGATAAGAACAATGGGAACGCATTTCTAGATAGGAATATTCTAGAAGATGGTGGACATTAATTGCTCATTTATTAGCCCTCTTCTTGGTGGCGGTTTTCAGAGTTAGGGCTGAAGTGGCACAATTTGGGCCATCCATCTAATTGTAATCTGAGCCATCCATTGGACTTGGCCAGCTATATAAAGGGGCATCCCCCCTCATTTGTATCATTAGAGTTAGAATAGCAGAGAAAGAATAGAGAGAGATTGATAGAATAGAAGGTAGCATAGTTTGATAGTTTAGCTTAGACTGAAAAGGAAGGAAAGTCTTCCCTTTGAATACTTTGTAAGAAGTTGTTGTGAACACTTTCATAATAAAAGAGTTTTCATTGATGGTGATCTCTTCTTTGTTATGAGTAGCTGGCGAGGCTTCTTCGTCCTTCCAATTCACGTAAAATCTTGAAGTAGCTTAAAGTAAAGTAGATTTCATTTCATGCAAGTACTTAGTAATTGTGGAATGTGGTGCTCGATTTGAACAAAACTTTGCTTATCCATACCACTAGTGGGCTCGCTAACAGTGGGTTCACCTTGCGTGGTCAATTGGAACATTGTGAAACTTAACTTCGATTATGATTTATATGTTGGCATGCATCGTTGTGATGGTGTCTTCATGCTAGATCGTGATTTGAATACCTTTGATTACTCCTCTGAAGATTGCACCGGTTTTTTGGAAGCTATCCAAAGTGAGGCAAAGCAAAGCTTAGTTGAAGTCTGTGAGAATTGATCGCCATGTCCCATGCCTTAGTATAGAATTTAGAACCTTCTTATCCCTACACTCATTTAAATTCAGTTCATTTCTAGTTAGTGTTAGGAATCTTGTGCTTACCTGTCAAATCATTCAAACCACATGAAAGCCCTTAATCTACTGTCTGCTATCAGCTGCCGAACAATTGTGTAAGTCCCCTTGAAATACCAGCAAAAACACATCGAGCCAACTGAGGGTATTCTATTGCACTGAAGGAACCTTGGAGTTGAACGCACAAACTTTCTCGCAATCTTAGCATGCTGGATACTTTGATCAAGAGAGAATAGGGTAGCTGTTGGTGAACTTTATTCTGTGTTGGTGCGGTCATGAAAATCACATCAACAAGTCCTTGTCTTTATAAGCCTTGTTGAACTATGGGGATCTGAGAAATTATCTTTTTTGTCAATGTTCACAATCTGTAAGCTTTCATCCTGCCAACTATCCCTTGATATACAACAAAGGCATGCTAAGTATGTCTTCTTTCAAATGATTTTTTCCCACCGTTATCGTCATAGATTCTAGATATGTGCTAGTGTCCCTAGAGAAATAAAGAGGTTAGAGGTTAGGGAAAATTAAAAAAATATACTATACTAGTCACTACTAGTAAATCTATGATACAATCAAACTAGTAATGTGGGTCTAGCTTAAAGTGTCAGGTAGGGAGATGGAAAAGGTTTGTGCTAGTCGGCTGCAGGAAAGTTGGGGTTTGCGGACCATGTTCTTTGGTCCTAGATGTTTGCCTTGTTTTGCATTTTATTGGGTGTCCTCAAAATAGGTGAAATTTCCCTTTTTCATTTATCCTATGCTGTTGTTTCTTTCTGCATTTTCTATTCCCTTATTCTAGTAATGGCATATAGGCCATAGAAAAACATGGAAACTAAAAAGGAAATTAGTAAAAATACCTAAGGTAGAAACAAATATGTACGATTTCAATACTTGTAGCTAATGGAGAAGCATCCCAAGTTGTAAGAGCAATCTTACGTCACCCAAATATATTTTCTTTGTTTTTTTTAATAGGTTTTTATCCATATTACACTCATAATCAGTCATCATAGATCCTACAACATTTCACTGCATTTGCACAACCTACCTTATGGTTGGGAGAATAGCTTATAGGTCACCAAGTATTAGTCATAGAGCCTAGCTTATGGTGATTTTTGCAGGTCTAGTTTTCATGTTTGAGCTTGCATTTGTGAAGAGGTTGAAGCCATGGTGATGATTTTGTTTCCCAAGATCAAGGCACCGGTCTATAATGGTCCCCTTGCTGCCCTATCATCACTCAAATAATTTGAAAAACATCATTTTGCTTCTGTCAGTGTAGTTTTCTGCCCTGCCTACATGTTTAATCTAGCATTATAACTTTTGATCATATATCAAGAGAGCTTGCATATGAGCTATTTGTTTAGAGGATTAGGAATGCAGGAATCCTACTCATCCTTGCAGTTCATTATTTGACTAGTGCATCTTTGGAGAGCCATACCATGACAAACATGCAGAGGGCTGTGAGGATGAGGCATCGAGATGAATGTGTGTATGAGCTACAAGGGAATTCATTTTAAGTAATGCAAACCTCTTTTTCATCCATTAGTGTGCATGCTTGATTTACATTTGCTTGCATTTTTTATTAGGGTATAGCAGTAAAGGATTTGTGTTCTCTCTTCAATTCTCTGTAATTGTCTTGTGAAAAGGCCTCAAGGATCACCTTCCTAGGTTCAACAGAGCTTGAAGAAGAAGAGGAGAATCCGTTACTCATATGCATTGGCCCAAAGCTGTCATCTTTTGTTGATGAGTTCTACCTCCTTCCTTGCATGGTTTTTTCCCCTTTGTGCATGGTTAGTGAGTGCTTCCTCTAGAGAAATGGGCATGCAGTCTTGAGAGCCAACATGATAAAAGGTTGAAGCAAGTCATGTAGCAAAGGGAAGTTTTGAAGGAAACACATTTGGTCAATGGCACAAAATGTCTAGGAGGAGGGGAATCTCTTCAAGATCATTTGTAAACCAGAAGAAAAGTGTTGCAAAATGATAACAAATAGTGGCAACATTGACAATTTCATTTTAGTTGAGGTGGTAGAAAAGTAGGGATTAAAAAGGATTGTGCATCCTAAGCCCTACAAGGAAGTCATGGTTGTCGAAGGGACACCATATATTAGTAAATGAACAATTCGAGGTCGAGTTCAAAATTGATAGATATGAGGATGAGGTCACATGTGAAATTAAGCTGATGGATTGCTGCTACATCCTCTTGGGAATACCATGGTAGTACCGTAGGAGAGCACGACATTATGGGCATGCAAACACTTAGATATTTTGGAAGGGAGATAGGAGATAAAAGCTAGTGTCATTTGAGGATCAAGGCACAAAGGTGGAGAGCAACCCAAGGGTGTTGCTAGTGTTAGGTAAGAAATTTTTGAAAGAAGAGAAGAAAGAGCACATATTTGGCATTCTTGCCAAAACACACACAAAAAGGTAGTATTACAGGTAAAGAGGACACAAGTTGTGCAAAAGAAGGGAAACCACAAGAGGTACACAAGATATGAGAGTAGTAGGACATCATGTTTGATGAAATGCCAAATGACTTACCACCCATATGCAGCATTAATCATGCAATAGATTTGATACTAGGATCAAGATACCAAACAAGGCAGCCTATAGAATGCCACCAGAGGAGAGCGAGGAAATAAGAGAGTAGGTGGAGTTTCTTTAGAAGGGGTTAATTTGAGAGAATTTGAGCTTGTGCGTAGTGCTTGCATTGTTGTCACCAAAGAAAGATGGGAAGTGGAGAATGTGCATCGACTCTAGGGCAATTAACAATATAATCATCAAATATGGGTTCTCATCGCCGTACATGGATGACTTGGACATCCTAAGTGGGACAAAGTACTTCACAAAAATCAACTTGAAGAGTTGCTACCATTAAATTAGAATGTGAGAAGGCAATAAATGGAAAATAGCCTTCAAGAAAAAGGATGGGTTATATGAGTGGCCAGTGATGCCATTTGGGTTGGCAAACGTGCCAAGCGCCTTTATGAGGTTGACGAGTGAAGTGCTCAAACCCATAGAGGTTTGTAATTGTGTATTTAGATGATATTTTGGTCTTTAGTAAAACAAAGAACCCTTGGCACATATAACATAGGTGTTGCAATAATTGCATGAAGAGAAGCTATTCATGAACCCAAAGAAATTCAATTTCATGAGGACAAAGCTAGTATACTTGGGTTTTGTAATATCCCAAGAGGGTTTGAAGATTGACCTCAGGAAGGTGAAGGAGGTTGTGAAATGGCCATCATTGAAGAGTATGTTTGAAGCATGAAACTTCCATGGTTTGGTGATCTTCTATAGGAAGTTCATTAGGAACATTAGTGGGATTTGTGAGCAAAATATAGAGACTATGAGATAAGACAAAATGGAGTTCTTATGGATGGGAGGTATTGAGAAAGCATTCTAGGTATTGAAAAGGAAGGTGATCGAGCAAGAAGTGTTGGTGCTACTAAACTTTGACAAGATCTTCCAAGTAGACTATGATGCTAGTGGCACAACAATTGGCATAGTGTTGAGTCAAGAAGTAAGGCCAATTGCATTTTTAATGAGAATCTTAATGACACAAAGAAGAAATATTCAACCTAATAGTAGTAGTTTAATGCGATAGTGCAAGCGCTAAGGAAATGTAGGCACTATTTTCTGCCTATGGAGTTCGTATTGTATATGGACCATTAGGCACCACAATTCATCAATACCGAAGGTAATTTGAATCAGCAACTCATGGAGTGGGTTGAGTATTTGTAGAGATTTGTTTATGCTCAATAGTAGGAGTGGTAAGTTGAACTATGTTGTCAATGCTTTAAGTTGAAGATATACTTTGCAAAGGAAATGGAGGCACTATTTTCTGCCTATGGAGTTCGTATTGTATATGGACCATTAGGCACCATAGGTCATCAGTAACCAAGGTAATTTGAATCAGCAACATGGAGTGGGTTGAGTTATTTGTATAGATTTGTTTATGCTCAATAGTAGGAGTGGTAAGTCGAACTATGTTGTTGATGCTTTAAGTTGAAGATATCTTTGCAAAGGAAATGCAAATAAGAATCATACATTTCAACTCGATGGAGTATTGTGCTCAACATGAGGATTTCCAAGGAGCATGGAAAGTGCAAATGTAGCTTGAACACAGGACCAAACACAATGGTCAAATTATGTGTTGCTGGTGGATTGTTATTTGAAGGGTGCATGTGTGTACCAAGAGGGTCAATGCATGGATACCTTATAAAGGAAAGCACAATAGAGGGCTAGAAGGACACTTTGGCATAGACAAAACCACGATGTAGTTGAATGAAGTGTATATAATATGCCAACCAAATTTTTTCTTTATTTTAATGGCAATTACAATGCAACACACACCCGTTAAGGTTAGCTCCAAACCAAAACGATGCAGAACAGTAACTCTAACCAAGAATGCGCCCTAAAACCACTAAAAGAAGAGGGGCGGGCATATGGTCAGAGGATCCCTAGGATCTAATAACTAAACAACTAAAAAATGCTTACAATTGGAAGTATAAAATAAACTCAACGCCAAGAATGTGCACACAAGATTCTGTTGATGTGATTTTTGTGATCGCACCAATCAGCAGAACAAAGTTGTCTGAAGGCTACTCCATTCTCTCTTGATCAAAGTATTCTGTGCGCTAAGATTGCAAGAAAGATCGCACGTTCAACTCCAAAGTTCCGAAATGCTTTGGAATACCCTCAGTTGGTTCGTTGTGATATGCTGTTTTTATGAGGGGACTTACACAATTGTTCTTAAGGTTTGCAATTCACAACAGATGGATGATTGGCAGGGAATTTACGCAATGCGGATGATCTAGCAATAAGGTACGTTTTCCTAAACTAACCAAAGAGGAACGGAATTGAAATGAGTGTAAGGGTAAGAAGATTCTAGATTCTACTCTAATGCAGGACGTGGAATCAGTCTCAACAGCTTCAACCAAACTCTGCTCTACCTCATGCTGGACAACTTACACAAAGTTGGTGCAATCTTCAAGGGGATAGCAAGAAATTTTCAAGCTACAATCCAACACCAAGACACCGTCAAGACGACGCATACCAAGATATGAATTGCAACTAAAGTTAGGGTTATAAAATTTTCCAGTTGACCACGCAAGGAAAACTTGCCGTCAACAAACTGCTAGTGGTATGGAATAAAACGAAGTTGCCCCGATCAACACCACAAACCCACAACTAATATCTACTTGCATGAAATGAAAATTATGCTACTTTAAGCTATTTTACGCTACTTGGAGTAGAAGGGATGAAGAAACCTTGCTAGCTATCCATAACAAAGACGAATTTCACCATCAATGAAAAGATCTTCTATTATGAAAGTTTTACACAACAATCTCTTACAAAAGTTTTCAAAGGAAAACTTTCCTTCTCCAAACTAAGCTATCAAACTATCTCTCTGCTCTAACAAAATGTCTACTCTCTAGTCTAGTGTCTAGCTAATGAATTACAATGAGGGGGACTCCCCCTTTTTATAGATAGCCCAGTCAAATGGATGACTCAGATTACAATCAAATGAATGGCTCAGATTAAGCCACCTCAGCCCTAACCCTAAGAACTGCCAGAATAGGGAGTGGTATATTAAATGAATCAAAGATTCCCACTCACTCCCAAAATAGTAAAGGCAATTAATGCCCACAATCAGTCCTCTAGAAGGTCATCATCCAGAAGCGCGTTTCCATTCTCCTTCTCCTTGGTTGCAAACTCGATGAACCTGGCAAGCACAGCTTGAACCTCCTGGATTGAAATCGGTGGAATACAATCAAGCTGAAACTCAAGCACCGTGACTGACTGCTTGTGCCTCGTGCAAGATTTTCTCCAAGCAACTAGGGCATCCTACGTATTCTAAATTAGGCTGGAGAAAGTAGAAATGTTCTCGAAGTCATCCTGCACAAAGGTCTTCACCTCTAAGAAGAAAGGTGCCAACCTACCCCTCAAATTATCAGTAGTCACCTCATCGGAATTCAGCCGTCTAGCAAAGATTGCCTCCAAAGTATTCTGGACTCCATCGATGATGTTCATCATAGCCTTCTGAACTCTAGCTGAATCCACCCACTCTGCATCGAAGAACCCACGTCCCGTGACTACTGAAGAGTACTATCCAGCAAAGTTATACCTATCACCCTCTTGAATGACTCCTCCATCAATCAACATCTGCAAAGGAGTATGCATCAAGGCCTCTAGACGCTGAATAACTTTGCTCTGATAAACAGAAGCATCACCCCAGGCTTGATCAACTACCTCCATATGTGCCATAATGCTGGAAGCTTGCTGATAAGCATGAGCAAGGTCTTCCATGAATTTCTCTGTCTTAGCACAAACTCCTGTAACCAATTTATCTGCCTCCTGTGCCATCTTCCTCAAATATTCCAAGCCACTAACTGATTCTCTGGATAACTCGGCTGGAAGCTCAAGTGCTGGATTCTCTTGCCCACAAGGACGAGACAAGTGCTACATACATCCTATCAATGTCTTATGCTCTTTCTTCAATTTCTTATACTTTCCTTCAATCCTGAACAATCTATCCTTAAGCGCTTAATAGGAGTTATCACACTCCAACAATCTGTGCACCTGTGGGATGTCCTAACTCCATAGTCGTGATCACATAATTTTCTAGCACTGCTTCATCCTGATCACAATCAACTCGTGGCACCGCAACATGAAGGGTGTGAGAGCCACCCTCATCAGTTGAAATCTTTGAAAAATTTCGTGCTCTCTTCTTTGGTGGAGGCGCACTAATCCTATTCAAAAACTCTTCCATCTCTACTGCCGGATCAATCTCTTCATTGGGGCTCCTTCTCATTCTACCTCTAAGCCAATCAGGTACAACCTGCTGAATAACAAATGGCTGCTCCTCTCTTGCCTCTACTTCAAGGACTTGTTCAACTTCAATATCATTCTGGTGAGGCTCATCGGCCTCTAGTGGCAGAGTATCTCCTGAAACTGCATCATCTTCTAAAGCTGTCTCTAACTCACGTTGAAAATGTGTATTAGTAGCAGTCTCATCATCATCATCATGTTGATCATCTTTGGTAGGCGCATTAACACTCTGGCCAACTGATTCTCTTCGTGGTGGTTGATCTTCTTCATGTACCTCTTGCTCTTGATTCAATGCATTTCTCTAATTAGCAAAAAGAGAAACCTCATGTATGCTTGGAGAACGTGTCTCCAATGGCGTGGGTGACTCAATCACAACTCTCAGAGGCTCCGGCTGAACAGGCTCCTGCCGAACGGGCTCCTTCCTTCGAGATTCTGGACCTCAAGTAATTTGTTTCTTCCTGCTGGTAGTGGGTGTTCTGTGATCTCCCATCAAATTGTAGGTCAAGGAAATTTGCTCACGTGCCTATCAACCCATGCTCTAGTGAAATTCATGATGGGAATGCAAAGTGTGTCCAAATCGGCTATCTCAAGCTCTGACCAATCTGGGAGTGGAAGTGGTGTATCTCTCACTGCCTCATAATCTGGATGGAGAACATTCATGTCCTCATCCACCTGGTCTGGTACCGGAATGACTTCACACTCCCTGATCATACTCAATGGCAACCTTGAGAACATCCTTTTCCTGACTTCAGCCTCGTCTGATGTACCAGCCCAGTAATCTTCAATATTTTCCTTATGTTTGAATTCTTCTAATAGTATCCACTTGATATTGCTATGCGGATCATAATGCTGTCTGCTGGTGTGATAGAAAAAATGAAAGAACTGAAGCTCACTTTCAGCTTCTCTAGCTGCCTGAAGTGAAGGACACACTTCGTCTAAATTACCCATGACAACTGGGAAGTCAACTCCTCCCTTCTTTCTTTTCTGAATCTTATCGTAGGCAACTAGTTGCCTAGATATCTCTAACATTAAAATTTTGTTTGTTGGGTACTTAGGCAGCCTATATGGATATGAAGAAAAACCTTGCAGCTTGATATAAGAAAACTTTGGAAACTGAATAAACCAGCACCCATACCTTTCAATTAATTCTTGAGCTTCCCTCGAGATCCTATGATGAGTCTGCTCTTGAAGTGATCTCGTGATGTGCATGGTAAAGGAATCATTGACACATTTGTAATGGGTGGTACTCATCAGGTGCAACTGCGGACAAGCCTCATAGATTTTGAATTGATGAGAACCACAACCAACCGGCTCCTTATATGAAATCCCTCTATACTTTGTCATACGAGCCAGCATGTAAATAAGGTAAGAGCCCATGTAAAATGTCTTCGTCCTTCTCAAACTTAGGAGCTGCTCGTGCAAGTTATCACTAATCATCACGGCCCAGTTGATGTGTTCCTTTCCTTCCAGCACGAGGTTGATGTAATAAAACATCCATGGCTCAAAAATAAATACTTGAGGGCAGCCATCAAGTCTACTTAGCATCATGATCAAGTCACAATACTCCTGCTTCAAATCATCTGATATAATCTGTCTTGGCAACTTTGTACGAGAGGGCTTGGGTTTGTTCATCCAGCGAGTGTTGATCACCTCTGCACATCTCTCGAATGTAGAGGCATACATTCGTTTAGCACGCTCTCTTGATTTGTAAATCATCTTCTTGTGTGTTGGGATTCCAAAAGCTTCACCTATAGCTGCAGGAGTGAGGTTGGCGAATACTTGGCCATCTGGTGAGACAATTGACCTGTGATCAGCCTCATAGTAATTAGCACACTCCATCATCAGCTC
The DNA here is from genome assembly GCA_007258455.2 of Sequoia sempervirens. Classification (NCBI taxonomy): domain Eukaryota; kingdom Viridiplantae; phylum Streptophyta; class Pinopsida; order Cupressales; family Cupressaceae; genus Sequoia; species Sequoia sempervirens. Next base: position 46,809,345 of record VDFB02000007.1, read on the forward strand.
CGAGCACTGAATAGCTAGTGGGAAACCAGCAGCTGCATACAAGCCACTTCAAACAATATTGTGCGAAGTGATTGAAGGACGGTGACTGCCAACTCCCATAATCCGATTTTTGAAAGTCTCCAAGTTGAAAGAACCCAAATTGGTATCAGCCAACTTGCCCAACTTTGAAGTGAATTTAGACTCCGGTAGGAAAGGCTTGCTTAGCTTCTTGATAACAGCCTACCTGGATGCGCCATTACTATCTCTGCCAGTTGCCCTTACTTCAGCCATCCTGTAAGACAATAAACAATCATCAACAAATTAACTTGGAAAATAAATGAAATAACATGTAGAGGACTGCCAGTCGACTTTTGAAAATTTGAGACGTTGCAACATTGTATTCATCTGCAAACCTCAACTTCTCCTTCACAATTTCAAACTTCAACACTTAGAAAGTTTCAGCAACTAAGCTTCAACAACTTTGACTTAGCAAATTTTCTAAGTTGGCTACAACAACTTCACACTTGATGAAAATTGTCCACTCTACTTCAACAATCAGACTCTTTTAAATTCGCACTTTGGCAACTTCAGACTTAGATTTTTAAACTTCAGCTTCAGCCACTCACTTCAAGTCGTACTTCTTCAATAACCTTCAGCTTGCACTGCAACTTCAATCGAGTCGAACTTCTTCAGCACTCACCTCAAATTTCCTTCAATGTCTAGCAACTTCAATCTCAGAGCAAGTTTGAATTTCTTCAGCTGGTGAAAAGAAATGAATAAACTCTCAATTCTTATAGCCAAATCGAATTCTAGGAGGCCAATTTTAGCCAGTTCATTAAGTCTCCACGACTTCTCAGTAGGAATTCAAATTTCCCTCCTTCGAAAAATTAAACACTTGTCACCTGACGCCTAGAATCTTGACCTTCTAGAACTTCAAAGAATTCAACTTGACTGGCGTATTTAGCATTTTAATTCACTTTTGAAAATATCCAATTCAAATTCACTCTTTAAGAAATTTAATTCACCAGCCGGAGCTCTGACATTCGATTTCTTTATTCACCTCTGACGCTGGGAAAATTCATCATGTGAAGAATTCAATCAAAATCTTCTAGGCAAACAACTTCAAATTCATCATTCGGAATTTTTTTATCTTGAAAGCACATTTTATTAAATTTGCCTTAGAAAATTTTAAATTTTCTTTAGGAAAATTCCATAATTCAAGTGCCGATCAAATTCTCCAACCTGAAGGCCTTGGCGGAGTGCAGAAGACTTTAAAATCAACTCCTTGTTGAAGATCTTTAGTACCCAGAAGAAAATTTATTTCAAAACTTGTCGAATTCATGGGTATACAATGAACGGGTTCATTTAATTTTTCTTGAATTTTGAACCTTAGAAAAAATTCTTTTCAACAAATTTATTTAAGTTCTTTGTTCCTGTGAGTATCTTGTTGCTCTGACTTGAAGTTTCCAATCAACCCTGTGAAGCTGGCATCCATTGACTTCTCCTTTGGCAATTTTATTCATATCTCAAGAAATTTCATCATTCCAAGTCTAGGCGTATTTTTCCTAAGGAAGAAAATTTTGTGCCTTAGAAAAAATTTAAAATCACTTGGCACATTCTGCACTTTTGCCTTAGAAAATTTTGTTCAACTTCAATCATTTTGCCAGTGGTGAGGAATTTTTTTATTTTTTTTTTAAAATCACTTAGATAATTTTCTCCATTGCCTTGGGCGCACTTTGGATGTCATGAGGTATATTTTTAATTTCAACGTCTAGCACATTTCTCCACCTTACCCTAGGCGCACTTCACACTCAGAAGGGGATATTAGCCATGCCTTGCAAATTTCATTTCAAACTTTATGCACTTTGGGCACATTTAGCACCTTGAGGAGGATATTGACTTTCAACGCCCAACATATTTATTATTCACATCACCTTACCTTGGCACATTTCACACATGGTGAAGGATTAACATCTTAACATCTTTGACCTCCTTTGACTCCTCCTTGCAGATGGGCGCATTTGAGACATAGAGGAGGATGGGTGCATTTCATGTATGAAGGAGGATAAACTTTTCAATGCCACCTTTGACCTTTGACTTCCTTCTTAGGTATGGGCGCATTTCATGTAGGGTGGAGGATGGGCGCATTTTGCATGTGTAGAAGGACGAAACACTTGCCAATGCTTTGAATTTTTTACTTTCTCTCTTCTTGGCGCATTTCACCCCTTGAAGAGGATGGGCGCATTTAGCATAGGGTGGAGGATTAGCCTCAACACTTAGCCGTTTTCAACATCCTCATTCTTCTTGTTAGGTGGGCGCATCTAGAGGTTGATGAAGGATAAAGCTTTGACTCTTTGACTTTGCTTTGAAGTAACATGGGCGCATTTCCTATGTGTAGAGGGATGAAACACTTAGAATATTTTTTTGCATGCCATTACCTTGAGGGGGCATTTGGCCTAGGCAGGAGGATAAACATCATACTTAGATTTTTTTTATGCTTCTTTATCCTTCCTTGGGCGCATATGGAGGCATGAGTAGGACGAGACTTTAATGCCTTAGATATTTCTCTTGACTTTTACTACCTTGAGGGCGCATATGGAGGGGTCTGCAGGATCTTTGTTCAACACTTAGAAAAAATTTCATCTCATGCTTCATTTCTTCTTGAGGGCGCATTTGGCATAGGCAGGAGGACCAAGTTCCAGACTTAGGCGTTTTCTTACCTTCTGCCAACTTCTCTATACCTGCTATTTATAGTAAGTCCTCTGATTTCCATACTTCCGAAGCTCAGAATGATTTGAAATTTTGAGCACAGGATTTTCATGACCTCGTCAATTTGTTCACATTGCCATCCTGAGCTGGCTTGCTAAAAATAGCCCATCTCTGAAGGTGGTTTACTATTTATAGTAACTGCCTGTTTCTGAGACCTCCACAACTCTGTTTGACTTGAAATTCGAATGACGTGCTCCTCATCAAATGACCCGCCTGTTGACATTGGCGTCTGCTGCTGATTTACTATTTTTAGCCAGTTTCTGGAACGCCTTATTATAAATAGTAAGTGCTCCAATTGCCTTCAAATTTTACCGGTGGATAGCTTGAAAGATACTGATCGCAGTGGGATACACCGGTTTTTAGAAATTCTAACTTTTTACCCCTCTTTTTGGGTCCCGAAGTTGGAAACCCTAATTTGACTTGCATGTATATTAAATGACCTTCGTTTGACCTTATTTTAGTTGCACTGTGCCCTGTTTGTGATTTTGATGCGTTGGGCAGCTGTTGGAATGGAACTGCAAAAAATAGTAAGTCACTGAATACTGATCATCTTGATTTGCATGTTACACCACTGCGAAGCTCTCGAAAAACCCAGAAGGAATCATCAGACATGCAAAGAAAACCCTGACATGCAAACCCTAAAAATAGGCTCCGAAGGCTGAACTCTAAAAGTCATTATCTCACTTTGCATGTTATACTGTCGCGTAGGTTTCTGAAAACCCAGAAGGAATCCTCAAACATGCACTGAAAAACTCTGCATATAAACCCTGAAATCTGCTCTAGAAGCTGAACTGCTAAAAATAGTAAGTTGTCTGTTTCAGCTCAAATTTTGCCAGTGAACAGCTTGATGTGCCCTGGATGCAGTGTGACTGTTAAAACTTCGGAAAATGCCGAGAAAATACCCTGAATTGCACACTTACTAAAAATAGTAAGTTGTCGGAATCTGATGAAATTTAGTGGAAACTTGCTGGAAGCATACTGACATCAATGTTAGTCTCAGATTTCAATTTATTCACTTTATTTGACTTCAAATTGACCAGAAAGGTACAAACCCTAATTTTCAGACTTGGCCAAAATTTCACGTTTAAGCTCAATGACGGACATGTCCCCGAAAAGATAGACAGCAGAAAGAGACAAAAAGAGAGATAGAGGCAAAAACAAAGCCAAAAGACCAGAATGGAGAAAAAATTAGGGGGTCCCCATTTTGAATGGGGCGATGTGTGAAAAGGTCACAACAGATCCCTTTGAAGGCGAGGTGCTAACATATGGCAAGAGCAATTATTACAAACTAAAATAACTAGGCGGGATAACCAGCCATGGAAGACTTTCAAACTAATCTAATTCATCCGCTGCGGTGGGCATCCACTCTTGAGTGGGGATTCACCACTTTGTTCAGTGGGTACAAAGAGAGTTACAAAGTTAAATTCTCCACACTGGCGGTAAACCATCCAGGGGTAATTAATGTTTGCTTAGAAATTACAAGTAAATGCAACAATAACAAGTGGTTGGATTAGTACTACTAATGCACAACCTTACAATCAAGATATGTAACGAACACACTTGTACGATAAAATTAAAACTTTACAATTCATACATAAAAGTAAGAACAATACCATTTTGATTAAACAATTTCTTTTCAAAACATAAATAAGAAACATCTTTTGCATCTTTAAACTATTTCATTTCAAATGAAATTACAAAGCATGAAGAGAAACATACATACATAGCCCGTAGGCTTTTGACACCAATAGAAATAAGAAGGTCCAGGAATCCGTCCTGTCAAGCTTTGGAGCATCCGTCGGGTGTTCGTGGAGGAGAAACATCACTCGAGCGTTTTTCCGCCAACCACGGACTTATAATGCGGTCCCCCGCACGATCATTTTTCAATGAACGACCCTCCCTTCGAAGAAGAGATTGGTTGGGTAACCTTTAATGACTACCAACTGGACATAGTGTTGTGATTCTACAAAACTAGCTTTCGTGCTAACGGCAAATCACAAACTAGGTTGTATTTCGGAATCACGGTGAACTGACAGTGTAGTACAACAACTAAATGGTTCTTTACACTACTTTGGCCAAAGTGTTTACGTTCAACGAAGAACATAGGTCATATGTCACATTCACTAGCCAGGTTCAACTTGACTTAAGGCTATCTTAATTCTACGCGTAGGTTGGTCTATCGGGGTAGTCCATACCCTAGACTTCCTACAACATCTTACAGTTGGAAAGAAGAATCCATTTAACAAGTTACTACAACTGACTCCCTAATTCAGGATATACACATCCTAGGGATACAATAACTTGACTAAGTTGATTGTATTTAGATGTAGACTATAACTTGCAATTATTCTTGACTCACTCCTAGTACTTATTATTTATACCCAAGCATATGCTCATTATATAGAGCCATTTAAACACAATGCAGATTACTTTCCATTAACTAATGTAAAACGTACACCCTGACAACAAAAGCCAGGAAAAGACTATATTCATGATAATGGTTAAGAAACTATTATTCTTTTTAATTCAATCTTAAGACAATCAAACTCATTTCTTTCCAGCCATGACTATAATTCAGAGACCTATCAGATTACTCTGGAATACTAGCTAAATATGTAAAGTAAGAGTTTAGCATGCCTGATTTAGCTTTTCCACAGGTTTGGAAGATAGCTCCTTCACTGGCCTTTACTCAGATCACTTTCAGCTTGGATTCTTGAAACCAAATACTCAACACAGTAAAAGGGCAATTCCTGATTACTCCTCTTCTATTCAAAGATTACCAGCAATTTCAAACTTCTGCTCTCTTGTTCAGAGAATACCTCACATTAACAAAATAACTTAGCAATTTCTCTACTATGGCGAATTCACTTTTTAGCTATAAAATGCTCAAGAAAACTTGACTGTAAATTCGTGTGAGTAAGAATGCCAAACGCAGGTATATTTATAGGTTAATTTTAAAACTGATTTCCACCTTCTATGGCGCCAGAACTGCCAGCAGGTTGAAGAATGTTTCAAACTAAAAACGTGTATCAATATGGTGAGGGTTTCGACCTCCATGTTTGACAGCAAGAAGTTTATTTCATTTCGAATTTGTTTCAGACTGTTAAAAACGTGACAACTCTCAATCTGGCGCGTTTTTACAGTTAGGTTAAATGCCAAGTTTCCCTTTCAGACTTTTTCCTTGCTCAAATGGCGTCCACATTTCATTCTTTTTGCAAAGCATGAAATATCTCATCTATTTTCTGACGCCTGGCCCTAGTCGCGCGATTTCTCTGCGCGTTTTTTCATTTTCCTTCAGCATTTTCGCGTTTTTTCTTCTTTATTTCGCTTTGGTAAATCTTCAATATTTTAATAAAGTTTTCAAAGTAAAAATGACGCATTTATTCAAGCTCATATTTGAAGTTTAACATTTCAACGAATTCATTTGAGAAATCCGCGATTTTAAAGAAATTCGCGATTTTTATGCTCTTCCCAGATTTGCATTCTTATTTATAAAAGTGTTTAAAATGTTTAGTTTACATTTCATTTGATCTTTTATTTAAATATATTTTATATATTCTATTAAAATACTTATATAATATAGTTTATGTATAATTATTTAAATTATCAATTTAAATAATATTGTATACATTTTAAACTATATTATATTAATATTTTAATATAATATTAAATATATTGAAATACTTATCTTTATACTAATACATATATATTCATTTACATTATACATTAAACATGTAAATTTATATATATGTATTCGTATAATTTCAGAGGCAAGATATCGTTACAATATATAATTCATTTATCTCGTTAGCCGTGGGTATGTATACTTGTATATATATCTGTATATATACTACATGTATAAGTATCCATAAATACATTTATATCGACACATACGTATGGCATATCCATCTGCTTAATACGTTTGTATCGACATGAATGTACTTATGGGTACTTGTACATATCGTATTCGTATGTACAAATACACATATCCACCTCTAACCAGAACTTATCATTTATAAGGTTATACTGGCAAGCATCACTTGTTTACACATTCAGAAGAAGACACGACTCCTAATGATACTAGACAAGCCTACAGATGACTTACCTTTAACCAGAACAATGACTTAGCTTACACAGTTCTAAGGTTTGTGTGTGTATGTCCAGTTGGTATCCATTACTGTTTACCCGACCAAGTTCTTCCCCGAGTGATATCTCTCCTCTGTCTCGAGGTACAAACCTGTTTCCTGCAAATCATGACATGGTAACGGAAGTTATTTGCTCAAGACCAAAGCAATATACATTTAGCATTGTAGAAAGTTAGAACAACATTATTTCATAACTCCATATGCTATTCTCATTCAAGATTTACACCAATAGAAGCATCAGATAAAGAGACAATCATTTAGGATACATCCAATTGATCACAAGAACAATTCAATTTATTCAACAGAAAGATTCAACATTTACAATGTACATCCTATGAATAGTAGCTATACAATCGGGGTGTAACAAGATACTCTGCAATTTACTAGTATTACAATGATAGAACAATGCCAATATGTGAAGAATGATTCTCTCAAATTACAAATCTCTCAAACACTGAAAATGAAGCAAAAATCTTATTCTTTTGAAGTCTGATATTAAAAACCAACAAACTGAAACTGTAAACCAGCAACCTGTGAATCAATGAAATGCTCATAACTTAATCAATTTACTTCTGAATTGAGTGAAATCAATTGCAATGAACCTCTAGAGGATAGGCGCCCATGTCATGATGATGAAACAGCTTCAAAAAGCAACCATTAATTTACTTGCACAATTCCCAATGCTCCCAACATGGTACGACCCTTAGCAAGGGCAATTTTGCAAGAATAAATCACACACTTCAAAATAAAATCTGAAAATTGCTAGGAAGGGTCGCCATAAGCTTAGGAATGATATTGTTGAATACCCACAATAAAATTAAAATCATACAAGGAGCTGGAAATAAAATCGACCTTCAGCTGTGTAGGAACCAGCAACTTGAAAATCTAGAAATCACACCAAAATTCACCACTTTGAAGCTCTATCTGCTAGTCTGATTTGAGAAGCAGTAAATTAGCCAACTAGGTGTTATCTCTCAAACACGAAATTGGTCAAGAAGCTAGGAGGTAAGTATTCCTCGAAGCTGAAAACACAATGTCATTTCAACAGCATAACAATAGCATAAGTTCATGAATACCAAATGCTAGAGCAAACTTCACTTTTAAAGAAAATGAGATGACTCTTCAATTTTCCCTCAAGGTACGCCAAAAGCTACATTAGAGGCTTTTCAAATTTCAAGAATTTTTAATTCTTCCTCAAGGGTGGCATCCCACTTCAAGGCAACAAGAATTTTAGAAAAAGAATAAACAATTAATTCCATGAGACGTACCCCCTTCAATGACCCTCTTTTAAAACAACTTAAAGTTATCTCTCTAGGCCAAGGGGTTAACAATGAAACATAACATTAAGTGCCTTGTGCTAAAAATTGCCATCAACTTCTGCATTTTGAAAGCTTCACCAAAAATACCAACTACTCCAACAAGAATTAGAACATACTGAAGCATTGTTAACATGACCACTGCCAAAAATAGTGTTTACTGTAAATAGTAAACACCTAGAAATGCCACAAAACCTCCAAGCAAGAAAACCCTGATTAACCTCAACAAGCCTACGGGCCTCTGGAATAGGCTGATGAGCAACTGAGTTGATCACTGATGAGAAGGGGACATTATAGTGTACTATTGGCCACACATGACTGTAGATGTTAGGAAGTTTGTTCAACAATGCAAAGCGTGTCAATTGGCAAAGAGAAGTTAAAACACCAGGTTGTACTAGTTGTTTTTGGTTTTGGAGAGACCATGGGAGCACTTAAGCATGGATTTTATTCTTGGATTGCCATGAGTGTGCATTGGCCATGATTTGATATTAGTGATGATAGACCAATTTTTGAAGCTAGCACACTTTGTACTTTGCAAGAAGACTAGTGATGCCACGCAAGTGGAAAATCTATTTTTCAGAGAGGTGGTGAGGATTTATGGGTTTCCCCTCACCATGGTATTAGATTGAGACATTAAGCTTGTGGGACATTTTTGGTGAATGTTGTGGAAGAAGCTAGGTACGAAGCTACAATTTAGCTTAGCGTACCATCCTCAAATAGATGGATAGATGGATATCATCAACAAGAGTGGGAAACCTATTGAGTTGTTTAGTAGGCAAGAAGCCAAGATTATAGGATTTGATCTTTGCACAAGTAGAATTTGCCTACAATAACTCAGTGAATTAAAGCATTGGGAAGAGTCTATTCTTAAAAGGGAATTGTGAAATAGCACAACATGCTAGAAGTACAAAGAAAGAGCACAAAAATGGAGGATTTCATGGAATACGTGCAACAAACATGACGAAGTGCAAGAGTAGTTGGAGAGGAGCAACATACAATATAAGGAATGCACTAACAAAGGGAGGCAAGAGGTTGAATTGTAAATTAGAGACTTGTTTTTAGCTCATCTACGTAGGGAGAGATTTCCTAAGGGCACATACAATAAGTTGAAGTGATAAAATTGTCAATCAAGGTTGATTAGGTCTAGGCTTTAGATTTGGTGTGTCTTTTGTCTAAATAAGGTCACTATGACCATTTTTGTTGTTAAATTAGGCATATCTGATGAATATTAGGTGTCTAGGGGGTGTAGATTGCAAATAGTGCAAAAATATTGAAAAGTTGTTAATTATGCAAAAATGCAAAATTGTAAAGTTGTAAAAAGCAGATTTGAGGAAGGCAAACGGTCATGTACTTCAAAAGTCAGTTTTGTTCGGTGGAGACAATTAATTTAGAATGGAAACATTATAAATATGATGTAAAAGCTCGATTGAAGGTTGATCTTGAAGATTGAAAGCAAACTAAATAAAGAATACCCCTGTTTTTAGTGATTTTCTGAGTTTTCTTCATATTTCCTGAACTGTACGGCCCGTACAGCAGTTCAATGATTCATTTTGCTTAGAGACAGCTTAGCATAGGGTTGTATCTTTCATTTGAATCATCCTTTAAGGTTTTTCATTGAAGTTGGTGTATTTTATAGATTATTTTCTTAAACCGGTCTGTACACACAGTCTTAAGGGTTTGCAAATCAATTAAAATGGAAAACTGACCCATTCCTCATATTGTGATCACTGTGGCTTGAGGAATGGGTCTGCATCACCATTAGAAAGGTGTGGGAATGTTGAGTTTGTGCAGGGGATGTCAGGAGTTAAGTTGGGCATGAAGCCCTAGGGTGGATTTTGGTGTTTTCCTTATGAATTCTTGTGGTTTTGATATGCCAAAATTAGAATCTTGTTAGGGCAGCGTGGTTTGTTGATGTCTTGAGTTTCTACAGGCCTAAATGAACCTGTTTGAGGTGGTTACAAGGTTGTTTGAGGGTGGTATGTTAGATTTTCAATAAAACCCTAGGATTTAGGAGAATAAAGAGGGTTTTGTAGTTTGGCACTTGGATGAAGGGTTTTCTCAGAATGAATGGTGGATTCTTAGGTTTTGACATGTGAGAATTGCTGCCCCAAGGTTTCAGAGGTTTTGAAAGAGTTTAGAGGCAAGTCTCTTTGTTAAAGTGGCCTAATTTGAGGCCTAGTTGGCATTAGAGGCCTGATTTCAGTGAATTGTGTCAAAGCAACCAATAGAGTGATTGAGATATGTTATAGAGTGTCCTAATGGGTCCTTGAAATGGTCCAGGTCTTGGTCTAAGAGGTGGTCATTGAGGAGTTATACCCGATTAATTGGATTTCCAGTGCTACAAGGAAACAAAGTGAATTGGTTGAGAGAGAGTGAAATTGAGGTTTTGGTGATCTGATAATTGTTTTGTTGGTTGATTTTGTGATTAGTGTGTTGCAGGTCCTCCACTGCTTACATCATAAAAGATAGGACCTTGCAAAGTTTGTGCAATTTCACAAAGAATGGCTTCAAGATTGAGCGAGTTGAGGGTATAGATATATCACGAATTTTTAATGTTGCCATGTTGTGCCCTCATGTTGGAGGGGTGCAAAATGTATAGATTGGCAAGATGAGATGCCTTAAAGAATGTGTGTAGAAGTGGAGTAGTTAGACTCTAGAATTAAGAAAACACACAAGAGATAGTACAAGGAGTATTTGGTGAAGTGGAAAGGGCACAAAGTAGATGGTGCGGCCTATCGTAGCAAAGAGGAAGGCACTTCAAGAAGTAGCACAAAAAAGGTAGGAGGAAAAGAGAAAGGTAGTATCAAATACACAAGGGCAAACCAAAGGTTGACAAGCTAACCATTGGAGAAGTTGTCAACATGGTTTGAATTGAGACATTTATTACAAGAGATTAAGTACGTTATTTTGAATTTGGAGCGAGAAGTATTCAATGCAGCAGGGTGCAATCTTGGCTCCTAATTAGGGGAAGGAAATAGAATGAGGACTTTTGGTTGGATACAATACAACAAGAATCTGCTTATATATACATCCCCAAATTGGGATTGTTGTAAATGAATACAACCCATTGATTTTGGAGTTAATAAGATTCTTAGAGTTTTTTTTTGGTGAATTGTTGTCCTTTCCATTTGTTTTCCATTGTGTATTCTGTCCCTGCACTGCCAAGGCTTCCTTTCAGTGGGAAGTTGGAACCTTAGCTGCATTTGCATCAGGATGTGAGTGAGATTGTGGATGAAATGTAAAACTTGAAATAATAAATAAATCAATATAATTCTATTTATACCATTAACTTGAAGAGCATAGTGAAAAGGATGGAAAAAAGCTCAAAATGCTCTTGAATATAGGTGATCCATTGAATTACCTAAATATGTAAAGAAAATAACTAAGTTACTGGTTCGGTTCGGGATAATACAAAAACATATAAAAATCAGAAATATATGCATATTTTTAATATATAATAATATTCATAAGTCTTATACAATATTAATAAAGTTTGTAGATAATAGTATAATATAATAATAAACTTATGTATTTAATATTAATAGAGAATAAATATTAATATATATTATTAATTGTAAAAATTATTTTATATACTTGGCGCATTATTCTTTTCCTCTCCTCGCTTGTCTCCCACCCAGCAAAGTCGATGACGAGAAGCTCAGGGCCGTCTTCTCCATTCTTGAGATCGAGAACGCTATCCGTAGGTCTCTCCTCCACCGACCCCATGTACTCGATCGGGATGGAATCCAGGCCACTGCTCGACAGAGCCTCTACTCGAGCTGGCGCCATTATTAGATATGAGGTGGTCTTTCTAAGCTATTTTGAAACAACCACTGCCATTATTTTTCTCCAAGATTGTGGTATATATAGTTCACCATTCTCATCTACCACTCTGAAATCCGTCATTGCTCCTGCCGAGTTCACGATTTAGGGCACGATTTTTTTGACGAGTTTATTTTTCGACTGTTATTTTGTCTTCCCACGGGATTGCTAGGCATTGCAACGATTTGCAGGGTAAAATATTTCGAAAACACGTGACGGGTTCGCATGAGTTCCTCCCAGACGGACCCCTTGTGATTTTCACGGACCCTGTTCGGACCCAGAACCCGCCTGTGCATACCCTCGAACCGGTAACATAGGAAAATAATTCAGTAAAAGTGGTATCCCATCTCATAAGAAGTGGAAAATAAGGCATTGAGCTTGGATTTTGAGGAAAAAAATGAATGTATAAGATACATCTATACAAGACTGAGATGATGATAGGCCATTAGCTATTGAGCCCTTTATGAAAACACAGTCAAGTTAAGGGAGGATGAGTTTGATCTGATTCGGTATGATTTATCAAGTATCTGCATTCTTGCAAACTTTGCCCTAGTTTTATATCCCAAGAAACCAACAATTTTAATAGGAGAAAGGATCCGATATGTAGCAGTTGTAGTATTCTTGTGTTGTGTGGTGCGTATCTACAGTATCACATGAATTGACTGTGTCTGAATTTCCAATGATGAGATGCAGATGGAATACCTTTATAAAGTGGAGAAGGATTCAGTCTGAATTGCAAGGGCTGGAGGATTGGCTGGTTATTCATATTTCATACATCCAAGATTTATCCTAAAGAAACCCAATATGGTAAACGATCGACAATAGGTAAGAGAACATCTCCCGTGCAAAGCGATGGCAGGTGAGCCAATTCAACTCCCTGGATGAGTCTTTTGAGATTTTCCACCCCCTCTCCCCATCATTGCCACCTACCTACTTTTCATACGAACATGATTTGTCTATGTTCCTCCGTTCTCCCCTTAACTCCATATCTCCCATTATCTCTACTGTCTTTTGTCTCATACAATTCCATAGTTGAACCCAACGGGTTTTACCTGCCCACTTTTAGACATTACTGTGCACAACATACTACTCTTTCAGCATGGATATGAGCTGTCAAAACAATGCCTAATCTTCTCATTGCAGAGGTAGTCTACTAATGACTCCCCTATACAACATCACCAACAAATCTGTATAATCCTCAGATTATCTTGTCACAGCATGTCAGCAACTACATGAAGTAAATCAAAACATGCTTCTTAGTGGCTTTAATATCTAATTTGGTCAAGCGTTGATGGTCTTTACTGTATCTCTACCCACCTGCATTCCTTTTCCAAGTGACTCACTAACTATCCCTTTCTCAAAGTTCTATCAAATATGTAACTAGGGCTCAAGAATTAGCTCTAATGATAGCAGGTTGCAACATTCATTCCCCTACTCTGATCGTTCCTTACATCCTTTCTTGAAGACTGCATTAAACTTTAAATCTGTCAAACCTACCAATTACACTTGCCCTCTCATTACTATTACTGTAATGTCCCCATTTTGGCCCTACACTCTTCAATAGGATTTAGCCTATTTCCAGAAATCCGTAGGCTAAGCTGAGGTGGAAAATTAGGGTTTCCTCTTTCAGATATTGCTCAGTTGGTGTTCAGAGGATGTTGTGCAGACTTACTATTTATAGCAGTTGCTATTTTTAGCAAGTCTATCTTTTGGCAGTATCTGTCTAGCAGCAGTTCAATCCTTTGCAAGTTACTGTTCAGTTTGGCTATCTGTTGTTTTAATGTGAACTTACTATTTATAGCAGTTGGCTATTTTTAGTAAGTCTAAATTTGGCAGTAGCATCATCAGCAGCTCAACTCAAGTCATCTTGCTATCCATCAGTTTCAGTATTGGCATTGGTTTTGGTTATCTCCATGGACTGAGTTTTTATACTTAGTCAAATTTCATGTTTCTCAGTTGTACCCCATGCCTAGGAGTAATAACTTCATGTTGTTTTAAAAGAGGGGCCATTAAGGGGGTCAATTATGCATTTAATAATTTATTAAATGCTTTATTGTTGCAAAGTGAAAAAAGGTTGAGTAATATTATATTATTTCAAAAAGTAAAATGCAAAAAGGTGGCATCCCTTTTGGAAGTTGAAGTGATTCAACTTCTTGGAATTCGAAGAGTTCTTGTTGCTTCATTTGCCAATTGAAGTTTATATATTGCTGCTGTTTGAAGAGCTGATTATGCATATTTTTGAAGAGCAAAGTTACGCTGCTGGAATGAATCCAGAATCCGGCTAAGGGAAAGCTTAGCAAATTTATTCCATTCTTCGGGCCTGCAACTATGGTTCCCTAGGTGGTGGATTGAGAGTGTGCTTCATCCAGAAGTACATATTGAGCATTATTGTGGAGTTTTGGTGAGATATTTCCAGTTTTTATGTTGCTGGTTTATCATGGCTGAAAGTGATTTTTGTATACAGCTTTTAGTATGAATTTTATTTGCTTCTGGGTATTGAAGATATGCATTCCTAGCACATGGGCGCCCCTTCCCATAGAAGATCAGAATTTATTTCAAAGTATTTATTTTTATTCTTGCAAAATCGCCCTTGCTAAGGGCCATACCATGTTGGGAGCATTGAGAATTGTGCAAGTAAATTAATGGTTGCTTTTTGAAGCTGTTTCAACATCATGACATGGGCGCCTATCCTCTAGAGGTTCATTGCAATTGATTTCACTCAATTTGGAGGTAAATTGATAAAGTTATGTGCATTTCATTGATGTACAGTTTGCTGGTCTGATTTTCTGTATTCTCTATTTCTGATCAGACTTGTTAGTTTTTGATATAATGCTGGTTTGAGCTTCATTTCTATATCATTATTGTATTGTAAGAGTTAGAGGAAGTGTTACTCTAACCATTGATTGATTTGGAAGCATATCTTTCTTATTTGCAGCTGTTTAATTCATTGTAAAGCTGATTAGTAGTACTAACAGCTATTTATTTTATTTGCTGCAATTAGTTTAAATTTCATACTCCCACGATTGAGTGGTTGAGTTTAAATAATCATCTTTCTTAATTGTAAGTTTCCCCCCACTAAATAAGTGGTTGTGTGGACTGTATTCCCCCCACGTTAATAAGTGGAAGTGAGGATTTAAATGGCTGGCTTGCCGCCTTTAATAATGTAATAATCTCACCCACTGAATAAGTGGAGTATCCCCACTGCTTGTGGATGCCTGCATCAGCAGATGAATTGTAATTTCAGTTCAGTTTACTCCTAATGATCCTCTGACCATATGCTATCACCTCGCCCACATTGGGATCTTGGTGAACATTCTTGGTTAGAGTTACTTCCATGCTGATTTGCTTTTGGAGCTAACGCTAATCAGTTTTATACTTGCTGGTTTGTGTGTTAAATTTTGAGAAAAAATTAAGGGGAATATTTCAATTACAGAGGAGATTATTTAAAGGAAACTTGGAACTCCACTTCCTGTTGCAAGTATCTAGAAAAAAATGGTCAATGGAGTACAGCATTTGGAAACCCCCAAAAGAATCAGTTGCTTCTTCCTTAAAGATTTTAAAAAGCAGCTTTCTCTGAAATAGAAATATTAGTGATTTGTTCACAGATAGCTTTAAGCTGAAAATGCAGCTGAGTTGGCCAAACTCAAAGGAAAGTCACCCATCCTACAAAGGATGATGAGTTGGCCTACAACTGCATCAATATAGAGCAGCTACCTTCCCAAGTAGCTAGCTGGGTTCTTCAACAACCCTGGTTAGGTAACCCGGAATTGTCTACGCAGCATACAAAATGGCCATTTGACCATATTTATTAATTAATTAAAAATAAAGATGCCATGCATTCTTTATTTTTAATTAATTAATAAATACGGTCAAATGGTTGTTTTGTAGGCTGGATAGACATTGCTAGGTAACTCCACCCTTCATTTCACACCTTCCAAACTCCCTTTCTATCCATGCAATTCCCATGTGAAATTCAAATCCCTTAGTGATTTGGCACCTTCCACCCACAGACACAATAATTCCAGTATTTTTCCCTAACAATTCCCCAACATGCGTACCCTTTCCCTTGGCCATTCACCTCAAAGTAGTGCTGCTTTTCAACCCCCATATGAGCCCACCCATCATCTACCTTCTTTGGCACAAGGAATTCTACCACAGAAAAATCTAAACAACCAGCCATTCTAGCCATCCTTCTTCATGCCAGTGAAAATACTCAGCCTGAAACCTCCAGGAGTGAGAAAACTGCTAAAACAATTGTTACAGTGGTGGCTCTAAACACCATTGGTAACAGTAACAAATTCTTAAATGAGTGTATTTTCCAGGGAAATCCTCACCCAGTTGAGGTCATGGCCTCAATGGAAAAAGGTATCACCTTTTTGAGTGTTGTTTTCCAGCAGCAAACCCAATATATCAAAATGTTAAAAATTAAAACACATGGTCTATGGTGAAATGGAGACCCTGTTTGATGATTAACCTGACCCCAAATGGCAAGTGGTTCAGGAGAATACAGGCATTGACTCTGGAGGCCACAACTTCTCCCTTAGTCCTCAACTTGGACAAGCACCTACAAACCAGTTGACTGCTAACAATGCCACCCAGGAGAAGAAAGGGAGCTCCTCCAGTCAATGTGATCTTCCCATAATTCAAGTCCATCGGCCTGACCAGCTTCTGTTCTCACTTGCAACCTGAAGTTCAGATTTTTTGAAGTCTTTCCATCAATCCTAACATGTTTGGTATTAAAAACGTTGTTCTCCATGCTTTCTGGGAATATATAATATATGCAATTCCATGCTTATCTGCTGTGTTTTTCCTTCTGGATTCTCTAATTCTCTGCTGTCTAACTTTTTTTTTTAAATCTTCTGCTTTCTTCCAAATCTTTTGGCTTGACAGTGAGGTTGGGTTTTGTACACCCCTTACACTTAAAAATACAATACTCTGAACTGTTTTCAAAAGACATATATGTTTGCTTCAGTTTAGGAGCTTCTCTTGGACTCATAGTTCAAAGCCATGTAGCCAATTTTTCGTGAAAACCAAGTCTAAGATGAATTTGATAAGTGAAACACTGAAATTGCTATTGACTTAGGAAGAAAGTATGTCATTTTCATTTTAGTGAGCATGCTCAGATGCTCGTTTTGAAGAAAACTTATGCAAATTGAAATAACTGAAGGCAATGAGTTGAAATCATTAATCCTTCCACTTGCAAACCAATCCACCACTCATGGAACATCTCCAGGATAGGTATATCTGGATAAATCCTCAAGTTTCTATTTTTTGCAATGCACAACTGCAGCAATATTTCATGTTGTGTTCCCACTAAAGAATGCTTGTCCTTATTAGGCTTCCAAGGTTGGATCCTTTTTGCATTGTCTAGGCTTCCAATATGCACTTCTCCTTTCGATATTCTTTTTTTCTTTCTGATGATCAAAACATTCATTTATTAACTTAGATAACTTGGCCATTATTTGATAAATAAGTGAACAATTTTTCTTATTGTTAGAATCCGTAATATTCATGTTGGCTATAGTTTAATTTCCAGCAATCTCAAAATATCGAAACCTTATCTGTAAAACTCATTACATTGTAAAAAGAAGCTTGCTGACCGTGTTTTCTAAGATGTTCTCCTACATTTCACCCAAGTGTCATTTCAATCAAATAAAAAGCATTCATAATACAATTTTGTCAATTACCTCACTAAAAAGAACCATCACCAGATTTTGTGGAAGGAGGTCTTTGTGGGTTTTCTAAGGTGCTCACAAGCATACCCAAAGTGCCATTTCAATCAAATAAAAACATTCATAATACAATCTTGTCAATACCCTACTAAAAAGAACTACAATCACATTTTGGGGATAAATGTCTTTGTCTGTTTTCTAAGTTGTTCTCGTTCATTTACCCAAAGTGTCATTTCAATAAAATAAAAACATTAATCATACAATTTTGTCAATTACCTTGCTAAAAAGAGCCAGCATCAGATTTTAGGGAAAGACATTTCTGTATCATCACATGTCAATTGATACATGCCAAATGAATCAGATACATCTTGACTACTTGTTGACGTAGACAATAGGCCTCAGTCTTGTAGAAATACAGCCATTATTTTATCTATGCACACCACCATAACCTTTTTCTTATTTTTTGTAATGTCCCCATTCTCGGAGTGACAGCTTGGAGATAGGAACTAGCTCATTCACAATTCCCATGAGCTAGTCATCCTGGTGAGGGAATGATATTTTCGGCCAAAAGATTAATATTTTGTTGAGTTTGCTATCGGAGTTTTAAAAAAAAGGAGGGAATTATGTTTAAATAAATAAAATATAATATTTATTATATTTTAATTAATATTTTGTTCCCACTAACTTATGTCAAGTATTTTCAAATGGAATTGATTTACTATACGGGAGAATGAAAAAGGATATGAGTTAGAAACAAATAAAATATTATTTTATTCAAAGTTGGTCGGTTCTCTTATGAGGCGAATAAGATATTATTGACTCCTGATTGTCGGCTCACTTAATGCTTTAAGTCAATCCAATGAAATCAAATCTGATTCCCTTCAAAATCTAATTCTCTCCCAAGTCCGTTGGGCTGGGCGGTTTAAAAGATTATAAAGAAATGCTCAAATGGTTTTTGGAGGCATCCTGAAGAATTGCGTTGGATTTGCTCTTTGAGTATCTCTTGGCTGAAGATAAAACTCAGTCGATCAAGGTGATGGCCCCTTGATGTATTGGGATTGGAGATGACCCCATTCCTGTTCTGTGAACTGAACATATACAGTGTTCACCATTGAAATTATTGCAGTCTCATTTTGGAACTCAATTTTGTGGCCTTTTGGCCAAATTCTGGGCGATTGATAAGCTGGTTCGATTTCTTTTGAAGGCATACAGCAAGACTCTTACTTAGTTGTTGAAGACGAATATTTTGGAGGATGAAAATAAATCATATTGAATGAATCAATGAGTTGATTCCTTTACAGTTTCTAAGGAAGCATGATATCACTCATAAAATCGTGGCTCACTTATCAGCAGCAGCACGGCTCATTGAGGGAGCTTTAATTTGATAAATTTGGTCGGCACCACCAGCAGAAGGACCAGGACCAGGTTCAGTTTTTGTATTGAAGATCATAGAAGAAGGTAACTCGATCTGGAGAAGGAACGTGTTCCCCTAAGGAGAAGAAGCACTGCATCTAGAAGGCCGAGTGGGTCAATTCTTGAAGCAATCGACTGATCTTGTTAATGCTGGGCTGTCTCCTACTGTCATCGACATACTCCAGGTTCTTTTGATTTGCTTTCCATAACTACACAGACATCAATACATTGTAAAGCTGCTAGCAAACAGTAAGCTGTAACTGCATATACATTGCAGACATCTTAAGTTGCTTATTGAAATTGTCTTTATAGAGGCAAACTGCCTGTAGTATCATCTTTATATTGTAATCTTCAGTTGTAATGAGATTAGTTTCAAATAATATAAGATCGAAGCTGCATATCAGATGTTTGATGAATTGTCTTTGGCTGTAGTTGCATTATTTCAAGTTCTGAATAAGTATGCAAAGTGTTTTGTTAGAATGTCTCTCAGCTGTGGGTGTCTGTGCATTCATTTTCAATCATCCATAGTCATAGAGAATCTAAAAGGAAGTGTTGCACTGCATTCTCAGATTCACCTCAGCCATTAGAACATTTGTTTAGAAGTTTTTTTTCTTTATATTTATGCTATCATCATTTACTTTGAATCACAAAAAAAGAGATCACAACAACAATTGGACAGTTTGCAAGCAAACTGTTCGCAGAACTCAGTGCCTAAGAATCAGAAATTTCGGATCAGTTTGACGAGGGTTCTTACATTTTTCCCTAGGGAAGATTTACTCTTGACATTTTAACATGTCAGCTTTAGGGTTACATCAATACTATATGCTCATAAAATACAGATTTTTCTATTGCATCTACAGTCTTGACATTTTAGCATGTCAGCTTTAGGGTCACATCAATACTATATGCTCATTAAATACAGCTTTTTCTATTGCATGTACAGTCTTAGTACACAGCTCTCATACAATTTCTGCCCTTTTCTCGACATGATTTTGCACTAGAATTCTGCATCATATTTTTCATTTGTAATTTGTTGTACACATATTTAATAGGGTTTTAATGTTTATCTTGATAAAAAAATTCAAGTCTTCAATTTTTTACTGTATTTGTGGTTAATATGATTTTTTCAATGCAGCATATGATTCCAGTGAGAAGAGAAGAGTCCCTGCTTGGTGTGATAGAATATTGTGTCGTGATGGCCAAAGTGGGAAATCAACTAAATGCGAACTATCATGCCCTATTGTATCCTCTATTGAATGGTATATCCCTTAAATAAGATTTCTAGATTCAAAGATTATCTGCAAGGGACAATTTAATTTTGCTTCCTTTTATACTAATGGGCATACATGGAAATGCGTTACAAGTTGGAGATAGGAGTTATTGATGTTTGAATTGAAGACCTATGGAGTTTAATTTTTTGGGAAATTTGTGTACATGCAATAGGTAAGCATTGCTAGTATCACTCATATAGATTCTAGAATATAGCCAAAATGCTATGTCACCCAGGAACATGTTTCTTGGTCAACCCCTCTCCTTTATATTTCCCCATTCCCTATATGCGAGGACAGCTAGGAAACATTTCCTGGCCATCCTAGGACAGATAGGAGTTTGATTTTTTTAGAAATTTGTGTACACGCGATAGGGAAGCATTGCTAGTATCACTCATATAAATTCTAGAATATAGACAAAATGCTATGTCACCCAAGAACATGTTTCTTGCTCAACCCCTCTCCTTTGTACTTCCCCATTCCCTATATATGAGGACAGATAGGAAACTTTCCCCAGTCCCTGGTTGGTGTGATAGAATATTGTTTTGTGATGGCTGAAGTGGGAAATCAACTAAATGAAAACTATCACACCCTATATGCGAGGAAAGATAGGAAACATTTCCTGGTCATCCCGAATCAAATATGTTTTGGAGGAGATGTTTTGGGTACAACAAACAAGTAGGGGTGCATTTCAAAAATGTCCTTCAAGTTTTCTATAAGATCAGAAACTCCTAAACTTTTCCTGCAGGTTTTGGAAAACCATAGCCTTTCCTTGCAAGTTTTGGAAACTCCTATCCATTTCCTGCAGTTTTTTATTTCATATTTTGTTTTTAATTGATAAATTCTTCTTTCGGGATGCCTGTCAACTTAGATGTCAAAACTGAAAGGTTTCTCTTCTGTCAAAATCACCCAGTAATGTACCTGGCCTCATCTATTGAGGTAAGCCGCATTTAGAGGTTAATTTGTTAATTTATGTAATTTAACATTCAGCATTTGTACATTTCTAAACAAGCAACATGTCTCTTGAAGATTTGAACATGGATCTCCATTTTGAAAGCCTCAATGATTTACCACTCGAGCTCATTCTATTTGACATTCCGATTTCAGATTTCATTTGAATGTTCAATGTTCATTTATTTCATTTTCACTGATAAGTTTTGATTTTTAAATGTTCAAAGTTCACGCTCATAGGCTCTTAGACCTTAGCACAATGGAATATAAGTTATTTTATATCAAAATAGCTATAGAAATTTCAAACTTTCGTATTTTTAATTTACCCACAGCTATTTTGTATTTTTAATGTTCATTTGTTCAACATTTCACTTATTTCAATCTTCAAAGTTTATATTCTTAGGCTATTAGCCCAATAGAACACAAGTTTAGTAATTAGAAAATAGTTATATATATAGAAGCTACTACCTCAATATAACACAAGTTTTGTAAATATTAAATAGCTACAGAAGCTACATACATACATACATATATATGTATATATGTACATATGTATATGTATATCAATATGTATATATGTACATATGTATATGTATATGTATATATGTACATATATAGATGTAAATATACATGTGTGTGTATATAAATATACATATATATACATACATATATACATACATACATACATATATATAAGCATATATACATATACATATACATATCTAATGTCCCTTATTAGGATATTCCTGATTTTTTCCTTAAATCAATAATCCTTACTCAAAATAATAATGACTTTGTCAAAATTATGGATTTATTATAATAGTCAGATCAATAAGTCATAGCATAATTCTGAAAACCAATCATATCTTGAATTCTTTGGAAATGCTTTCAAATATGCTGAATTAGAGGTTTTTTGCCCTAACTCAGCAGTTGCAATTTCAAGGGGTTTCGTCCTTAATTTGCGAAGAGTATTCAATGGTTTTCATCCTTAAAAATCTTAGTCCACCTTGAAGGGTTTTTATCCTCCTTGATCAAGATCTGGGTTTTTGTCCAAATTTGATAAGAGATATAAGGGTTTTCGTCCTTAAATATCTCGTGAATTTGGAAGGGGTTTTGTCCTCCCTATTTGCAAGTCACTTCCTCAAATTCAAATTGATTGTTTTTTTAGATTGATAAATTTATTGCTAATCGCTTGATTGATCTTTGCTGATATTTTGATTGCTTTATTTCTTGATGGATTGATGAGTGAAAGCTTGAATGATGCTTCATTCCTCCTCTCTTCCCAAGAAATAATCTCCCCTTTATATCTTATTATTGAGGGAGTTACAACTCTTCACAACTATGGCCTTTGCAAGAGTTACAACCTTTCATAGTTAATCACTGCCTTGAAATTCTTGGTTTAATTTTAAGTGTTACATATACATTTAAATATATCCCAAGTGAATCCTTTAGATCTAGATGAAACTGGTTGAGATGTTTACTTCCATTAATATCTCATCTCAATAAAATGGAAGAATATAGAACATATAATTGCATTTTTTTGTATATTACATGAAAATTTAGGGATGGGATGCAAGATGGGTTTCTAGTATAATAAAAAAAAAAATAGGAAACAAGGATATCATTCATATATATTATAAATAAAGAACCCTGGGGGAATTGATTGTTATTTCATCATCAGCCTTTATAATGCACAACTTCCATGTAGGCGCTCTATCACTTTAGATGTGTGTGTGTATCACATGTTGTGTAAATCCACCATATATCATTGGTTTCACTTATCACACTGGGGTCCATGTCGAGACTGCATGGATAAAGAGAGCAATTGTTGCTCGGATTGTGGCATTGTTTCCGGAATTTGGGGGTAAGGTAAAGCATGTTTTTGTTTGTTTCTATATAGGTTTGTAACAGACTATATGGCATATGAATGGTATCCTCATTTTTTTATTTTATCATACTAGAAACCCATCTTGCCATCCCATCCCTAAATTTTATGTAACATAGAGAAATTGCATGTATGTGTTCTATATTCTTCCATTTTATTGAGATGAGTTATTACAGGGAGTAAATATCTTAACCAATTTCATCCAAATCTAAAGGATTCACTTGGGAACCATTTCAAATTATTCTCATTATAACTCATGATAACTTGGTGATACAAGCTCAATCTATCATTAACATGACAACATAATATTGGTTGTAAATGTTCTCATTCTTGTACCTCAACCCATTTGCAATAGTTAACCAAAGTGTTCAATTCAGAGTGCAATTCATGTCCTTCCTATCCTTAGGTCTGTTCACTTTTATAGACTCATATTTTTTGTGATTCTATGATCACCAGTGACTTTTGACTTGTAATTTTTCATAGCTTTTCTTAGCCTTTTCCCATCTTACACAAACTTATTTATAAACTAAAAATCAGTAGAACTTAAATGACATAGGAAGTATGGTGTGGGTCCTCTTAGTCCATCATTGAAATAGTGAATGCATTACTTTGTTCAGGATTTTCTTAAATGAGGATTCGTATTTCATATATGGATTATAAGAAATGAAACTACAAAACCAATATGATAGTTCAAACCTTGGCTAAACTCCATGCCACTAGCGTTGAGCCAAAGCTTTTCAAAGGAATAAATTGTCGCCATTGTGTCTACCATAATAAGATGATAAAAAAAAGAAATGCTATATCCTTATTTAAAGTGTTATACACCTACTAATACGCCTACCATGATTATAAAAAAATCATTATGACCACTACAATGATCAATGAGTACATTCTACTTAAAATATATATATATATATATACTTCATCTAATTTCTTGGTGATTATTTGGGTTCTTTTATTTTTTGTTGAGTACATTATTTAGTTATTCATTACATACCTTTAGTTTTGTCTATCTTAGCTTTGAAATTCTAGCCTTTTGTGTGAACCTGCACTATGTCACTGTCACCTAGCATTGAGGTCACACTCTTATGGTCGATGAGTAATATACGCTGCGTCATTGTCAACACAAAATTCGAAAAAAGTAAATATGGGAAAATCCTATAAGGGGACGGAAAGCCTGAACCAAGGAAGAAAACTAGAGACATAAGGTTGATTTGATACAGGAATTCAACTTCATTTGGAAAATTGTCCCCAATGACTTAATCTTCCAAAGCTGAAGACACGAGTTATTCATTTGCACATGGGTGAAAACCTAGTGTGGAATGAGTACATAGATAAATATGTTTTTCATTGAGTTATATTGATTTGTAAAATGTTAGAAGACATGAACAAGAAATCGAGCACATGGATCAGATCCAAAAATAAAGTTAGAAACATTCATAAGTTTTATTTTCAAAGTCCACAAGAACCAATTGTTTACAAATGTAAGAGCCTTTTGAGGGTAGTAACAAAGGACTTGAAAGAGAGAATCGATAAAGAAGAAGAGCCCTCAACACAACAATGTGGGTTATTCATTGGAAGTTGATAACAAGAAGGATGACAATGAAGCAACCATCAAATTTGGTGAAGGTATGACACCCATAGTTAACATGAAAGAACTACTTGTAGTTGTTGATCAATGCATGGTAGATGGAGGAGAGGAAATTGGGCTGGCAATGGTGAAAATATCCTAGTAGCATAACCCTCCATGTTTTACTAGAGGAGGATAACATTGCAGGCTTAGAGTAGAAAGGATGTGCTAATGTAATAGGTGGAGGATTATAATAGAAAAGCAACCAACAAAAGCGTGAAAGTGTAATGCCAACCAAGGATTTTCCGAAGTTGTCAAAGTTCATTAGCATCAATAACTAGGACTCAATTAGACATGGCAACACTTGTGAGACCATATGGATCACTAGGATCAACTTGAATAAAATTATTGGTTGAAATCTATTCCAATAGTTGTGACACATATCACCATTAATTGTCAATAGAGATTGATACATTGATTAAATCAAAAAAGGTTTTGGAAAATAATTCAAACTTTTAGGAGGTGTTAGTGAGATTGCAAGAATTTTTTAACATGGAAACAAAAAAATATGACTTAATTAGAGCCTATGTAGATGTCAAAGAAACAATTCATAATTTGGAGAACCCATTGCCAATAAGTGAAGAGGTGGTCCATCAAGAGCCTATAGATGAACATGACAGCCTATAGCAGGGGCCTTTGATAGAGCCATTAGCTAGAAAGTAGGACATGCCCATTGTTAGACAAAAAGGCTGTGGGTAAATCTAATTGTGATGTCAACTTGAAGGAATTGTATCAATTACATCTCTAACAAAATATATGATGAGGATGGCCAAATATTTGAAGGAAGAAAACACAAAAGACAAAAAAAAATGTTAACCAACTATGGCATGAAGGGTAACACAAATGCCTTGAATATGGGCAATCAATTTTGTTAAACTTGTAGGGTGATATATAATTAAAGTACTAGCCTATATAAACTGATATAAACACAAACATCAAACCCAATGGAGGTTGTAAGAAGCAGTCTTAGGAGCCCTCATCAAGATAGATGATAGAACAATACCATGATGGTGGTTGTGGCAGATGTATTGACTAAGATCTCAATTGTTGATGATTCATTTAATGCTGAAAATGTAGTGGGGCCACTTCTTGAGATGTGGAAAAATTAAATATAGTTCAGACTTCACCTTGATGTGGCGATGGTGTCAAGCCAATCACCATGTTGACACTAACTTTCCAAAACACAAGACAACCAACTTAAATCTTGTTGACATGGAGGACACCACTTTGGATATTACTAGGGGCTATTGAGACATCCTTGCTAAGAAACAAATAATATTAATTGCAAGGGGAGAAATTTACATTGAGATAACGTAGTCTTGTAAAGTTCCTTTGCATTTATGGTTTGATAATGATGATATTCAAAGCCTCTTGAGTTTGGTTGATATGGAAATTCTTGGAAAATATGGCCTCGGTTAATATGAATAATCTTTTGCTTGCTATACTAGGCTAACATGTTATGTTTGGCTTGTGATTATTATTGACAAAAGACTTGGTGTGAGGATGACAAGCTAGTGCTTCATTGTGCTATTTGATGAACAAGTGAGATTGCTTAATTGTAGCCCATTTGAACGTTATGGGTTGGACCTTGAGAAATGGATGGGTTGACTGTGGAATGGGTGGGCATTGGATGCTAAGCTTCAAGCTTTAGATGTATTATTAAGTTGGAATCTAATCCCCTAAATTTTTGTTCAACATGGAAGGTAGAGATCAAAGGATGCAACCTTGCAATTGACTTGTAATCTTCTCAATTGAATCAATATCTCATGGTCAAAGCTTTAATTATTATTTTTACTTATGCCATGGGAGGATTTTAATATTAAATTGACCAAATTAGATAGATTAAGAAATTACATATTAGTTATAAATTCTAGTTTGTTGCAGGAACTGAAAGGTTAGTAATTTTTAATTATTGCACAATACAATAGCAATTCTTAGGCATATATCTTGTGCATTTCACTTCAGTAGTACGATATATCAAAAAAAAATTACAAGTTCATTGCAATAACTACCAAGAGCATCATATTATTTATTTCCAAGAGTCTCCAACATATTCATTTTATAGGCTGCTATCAAAAATTTTCATCCAACCAATACAAGTACTACAAACAGTGATCATGGCCAAGAAAGGGAAGAAAGTAGTTTTAGATAATGAATTAACAGGTAGCTCCTTTCCACATAGACCAAAATTTAAAAAAACAACCATAAACAAAGGCCTTGGAAAAGAAAGTGGTGGGACACTAGGGTAATCATCTACAAAAAGGATGAAAGGAAAGAGGAAGCAATGAGAACCATAGATGAAAGGAACTAATACCGTAGAATCTCTCACTTGGGAGAGTCTTATAGCTATGGAATGTCGACCATGGTGTGTTAGAATATTGTCATTGATGTCAAATGTGTATGGACGAGATTGTTGGAAATATTATAGTTGTCGTTGCTGTCAAGATGGAGTGCCACACTATTGTCATAATGTCATTAATGTCAAAGGTGAGAAGATTATTATCATTAAATTCAAAAGAGAATTAATGTCACAATGATGGATGGCATGTAAGAAATAGGTGTTGCTATTAATGATATGGTAAGTTCATTGGATGGGATGAAATCCTTTCAAGATAACCTAAAGTTGATGATATCCAAGCTTCATAATTCAAATGGTTGTTGAATAATGCATAGTTCAAGGAAGGAAGCATTCACAAGATTGTTATCATGAATCCATAAAGAATGTTCAAAGAATGCATCCTTAGTAAAGTGTTGTCTCTCTTGAGGGAATCACACCTCTTTCCATATAATATGAAGATATAAAATCAGATTGAGAAGAGTGGATAAAAGATAAAGTGTGTGAGTGGAGCAACAAAAGAATTCAATAAAGGATTAAATCAAATATCAATAAGGGAATGAACAAAAGATATATTATGAAGCACTTCGTACATGATAAAGAAATTAATTAACTAAATAAAAATTAGTTTTAACCAAAAGTCACAAGGGTACAGTGAAGGGTTGTGTCTCACAATGAGACGATTTATAAGAGAAGACATTGCATGAGATGATGTGTGTGGGAAATTTTTATCATTGAAGAATGAGTGAGGAATTAAAAAAAAGGGAGGAAGGTTTTAGCTGTGAAAACGAACACTGAGAGAGTTTTTCAAATATTCATTCTATTAAGCAGGTAGTGAATGCTACATTAAATAGATTACATAGTGAATGTTTCCACAATAAATGAGATGAGAATGGAAACATCAATATAGAAAGAAGCAAAAAGAAGCTAAACTATAGGCGTTACAAATGCACAACTTATGAGCTACTAAGATGACCATTAAAGAAACATTACAATATGTTAATACCCTCCCTTAATGGTAATCGTTCTACCAACCCTACAGAAGATAATTTGTAGGTCTTTTGGTCACAAATGCATAGAAGGCTGCCCCCTTTTGGTCAAGAATGCAAAGAGAAGGCTGCCCCCTTCTTGTCAAAACACTCTACAAAATGAGTCTACTGTTGAGACCCTCCCTGATTTTGCAAAACTTCTGGAAATGACCAAGATAACCAAAACTACTAAACTACCCTGCAAAAGACGTTGCATGTCTTATGGTCATAAATTCTTTAGAACACTCTGTTGCTGGTGGGACCCTCCCAAGATCTGCAAAATGTTAATGACCAAGAGTAGCCAGAATCCGTCCAAAATCCATTCAAAATTCATCCAACTTGATGTTGGGTAACAAAACAAAACAAATCTCCCTGTAGCCAGAGAAATCGAGTTCAGCTTCTCAAACTGAAACCGCAATTTTGAGGAAAAATCAGCAAACCCACTAGACTAGTTGCAGATGTACGCCCTAGAAACTCTAGATGTGACCCAAACTAGACTACAATGCTTGCAGATGAGCATTGTTCGCTCCAGCAACTCCAAAACAGACTACAAGAAACCATGATTTTTGAGGAAAAAATCACTAAACCCTTGTGCAGACCGTTGCCCTAGCAAGTTGTACCCAAACCAAATTTTTTGTTTCATTAAGGCATTTTGCTTAAATTAGTCTAAACCTTGTAAAATTGTCATTAGAAGTCAATTTTTGGGCAAATCAAGTATGGGTTTTTAGTCAGTTTGATGTTTGGAAGATATTGGTAAAATTTGGAAATTTTGAAAATTAGGGTTTCTAGACCCCTATTTTTAGGTCAAAAATCCTAAAAATTGAAACTTGTCAGAATTGACTGAAAACTGTTTTGATTGGCTTATTTCACTTCACGATCACAATGGTGAAGTCAGTTTTAGTTAAAAGTTAGTTTAAGTCTGGTGGGTAGTTTTCACTTTTTCGGGAGAAAAGTTAGGACCTCTGAGGTCATCAATGGCAGATGGTCAAATACTAGGTGTCAAAATCTAAGCTTAAAACGCTCCAACAAAGATTCTATGGCGAGATATGTTCAAAATGATGCTTTGTCACGAAGTGGATTTCTGTCGAGGTGCAAATCATCAAAAAATTTCTAACTCTGGAGGCAAAAGAGCCCCTGGAGGCCAAGGGCGCCCTAGATTTCGGAGGCCCAGATTACCTTTTCGGGATTTGTCACTTCCAAGAAGACTTCTCTGGAATACTGTCAGCTTCGCAATGAGCCTATCAGCCAGCTCGCAAGACTTGTCTAGCACCTGAAACTAGAGATTGAACAAGAAATGAGGAAGATGAAATTTGACTAACACTGGAGCAAAAAGCACCCCTACTAGCTAGGGGCACCCATCATTTTGAGGTACTAGATGAAAGTTTTTGACCAAATGATACCCAGGATGTTTGTCTCAGACTTGATCAGGCTTCTCAACGAATCCGTCAACGAGTTAATCTGAGTTGTTGAACTACCATAATCAGGAGTAAAACATAAGGTTTTATCATGGTCAAAATGTCTTGAAAACAACAAAAGGGCCCTAGAGGCTAGGGGCGCCCAAGGTTTTGGACATTCAAATGCAGTCTTTTGGGTTATCTCAGATACTCATCCTGTTCGTGTTGCTTTCAGTTTTCTATTGCATACCTTAGTCGGGTCACACGACAAGTCAGTCGCCTGCAGCCAAGGATTAAGTGGAGATTCAGCCAGTTGGAAAAATGGCTAAGCCTAGGAGGATCCAAGGGCGCCCATGTTTTTCACCTAGCAGATGATGTTTATAGGAAAAGTGTTCTCCAAGAGCTCATGTTCAGAATTGAGCCAGCTCTGCAGTGAGCTTGTCAACTAGCTCTGAAGTTTTGCCAATTGCTTGAGAACGCAAGATGAAGTAAGGTCAAAATCACCTTCAAAATAATGAAAATTCAAAAAAAATTCTAAGTCTGGAGTAAAGACGCCTAAAGTCAAAGTTTGACTTTTTGAACTCAAGTGTATGGGTTGCCTCAAAATGGTGGAGTTAGTTAACTGAATTTAACTAATATTTAATCTTTAGTTACACTTTTCAAGTCGACTTCAACAGGACTTAATTTTTGCTTGCAAATGGCAAATCTATTTTTGCATGCACAGTTAACTAAAGTGCATGGAGGTGGCACCCAATTTAGGGCTTATTTTTCATTCAGTTAACTGAATTTGAGGTCCAATCAGAAGGTGGCACCTAAATTTAGGAATTTTATTTATTAAGGCATTTAGGCGTCCATTATTCTCATCACAGGTGGAAGCAAACACGTTCTTTGCAATGCCAGGTCTAGATTGTTTAGAGGATTTATTTTTCAGACTTCATTTTTCGAGTGCATGCAAACTTCATCAAATCCCAATCAAGGAGAAGGTGCCATTTTCAGAGGCAAAATAATAACTTCTATTTTCTATCTTTAAAATTCTTCTATCCTTGTCTTAGGTTTTCTCTCGCATGTCAAAGTAAACAGAAAAATTTTCAAAATCTAATCATCTGGGTTCACTTATTTTAGTGGCAGCAGCAAAACCCATGTTTCTAAATTTTTCGAGAAAATTGCCCTGTTCACATTTTGAAGTATTGTGTTTTTTTCCGAAGATTCTTTTGCATGTGAGCCAAAAACTCACTTTTTCCAAAATCGAATCATTTGGGTTGGCTTAGAATTCCATTCTCTACAAAACCCATGTGCTAATTTTTCTCGGGAAATTGCCCTTGGTGCCCCTACAGCGACTTCAGTTCTCAGCTGAAAAGCCTTTGCATGCCTTAGCAAAACTCGTTTTTATGAATTTCTGACAATGTGGGCTTGCTTACAATTTAATTCTCTACAAAACCCATGTTTCAGAAAAATTCCTAAAAATGACCCCCCAACTGGTATTTTTAGCCTCATCCAGAGCCATTTTTAGCTTTTTCTGAAGTTTCTTCGAACATATCCGACTTTACAGTCAAAAATTCAGATTTTCAAAATGCAATTCAACCCAATAGAATACAAGTTCAAATCGTTCTTGGTTCACAACTTTTTGAAAACCTCAGACACAAACTTGGGTTATGTTTATTTAGTGATCAAATTGAGCACATTGGAAGGCATTGGCAGCACAACAGTCAAGAATCTTGAGCGTTCCAAATTGTTGGCAGTGGCATCTGTTCCAATCACGGTGTTTGATCTTGAGTTCGTCATTGCTTGCATTAAGCATTATGACTCATTCACAAGACAAATCAGATCAGCCAATGGGAGAGTCATTTGCAGCTTCAAGCCGAGAGACATTGAGAAATGCTTTGCCATTCCACCCCAGTTAGATAATTTTGCTATAATCTTGGAGGATTGCGACAAGATATGGCAGGGAGACAAGGAAAGATCTCAGAGAAAGGTTGCTCAAAGGTGGCTAAAAGAACAGAAAACTAACATGCCAAAGAAGGTTGGGCGTGGAGAGTTCAAGGACGAGATTGCTATCTTGATAACTTTGCTCAACCAAATTACAAGTCAAGAGGAAGCTCAGGTTTTCCGACTGTGGATGCTCTATGTCATTTCCCAGATTATCGACAATAAGGAACACTTTGACTAGGCTATGTTGATCAATGAGTGTCTTGACCAACAAATCACAGGATTCCTTAAAATCCACAAGTTTCACATGGTTTCCTATCTTGTCTACTTAATTGCTTTTCAAGGCAATTTTAGAGCTTTGAAGACCAATGGAGCCCTTGGCATTAAGCACGTACACGAATACTTCTATCAATTGGAGTTCCCAAAGGCTGAACAAGATTTCAAACAAGTGAATGATCACTTCCTAATGAAGACAGTCAAAGACCTTGATAATGAGATGCACATCAAAATATCGTCGAAGGCTAAAATAGCAATGGAGAGTTGGGTAGATTGGTTCATCCAGTTTCCCACTTTCACATATATTCGAGTGTATGGTTACACCGGAGAACCTCTGATGCTAGTTCATCATATGCTACTTGTAATTTTCAAAGTTCTAGAGCAAAGATGAAGAGTTTGTAACTCATTTTTAGTGATCAATACAGCTTTGCAACACCTTTTTGAGAGTAATATGAAGCAGTTTGCCTTCTCATTTTTCTGAAATTGTGTACTTAGTGATTGGTGCAATTTTATGTGATATCTTTTTCCTTATAATTGCATCTCATAGTGGTACCTTTATGTAGAGTTACACATACATTTGTAGGTTATAAGTTGTTTCAATAATATAATCAGTCTTAAATTGTGAGAAAAACATCCTTTCTCCTACTAGGATAGTGAGTATTTAGCCTTCTTATAAATTGTTGATGCAAAGTTTATGAGTTTTGAGTTGTGCAAGAATAGACTTTTGTTACTGGTTTTCTGTGTGTTGCCATTTGAGTACAGTTCATAGAATTATTTGGTGTATCACCTTTAGGATTAGATTTCATTTACATGTTTTTCCTCCTTACTCTTTTCTCTGCAAAGTCATTAGTAAGACCAATTTAGGTGAGGTATCAAGGGGAGCCAGCCCTTTCTCATCCCCAGCTCAGACTCGTGTGATTGGTACTGTTGAGGCGTGTTTTATGACACAACAAACATTCTAGAATAAAGAGTCCAAAGACGCTCTATCCCCTCTTGAAAAACTACCTCGTATGCTAAGATTGCAAGAAAGATCATACGGTAATTCCAATGTTTAAGATGAGTGTGGATGAGCTCTGTGGTTTGATGTGATTATGCTGGTAACACAAAGGGACTTACGCTAGGCTCGTTCAATTCACAATGAAGGTTTGGACAATGAAGCTCTATTACTTGGGTCATGGATCAAAGAAACTAAAAAAGGAGAAGGGTTCAGAAGCACTAATCTACTCCTAAGAATCCAAGAGACGGTATTGACTCGGTGAAACAAATAACCACGCTTTGCTTCGCCACGCTCAACGACAACTACACAAAGAGGGTGCAATCTTCAAGGGAATGTGCTTATGATTTTCAAGTCGTGAATAACTACCATCAAATCGAACAATAATTATCCAGACAGAAGTTAAGCATCCACAAAATAAGCTCAGGCTAACTTTACGCATTGAATGAAAATCATCCATTCAAAGAAAGTATGAGCAAAAGTTTCACCACAAATCAATACTTATCAAATCTTGCATTCATCTAACATACATGAAAAGAAATCTAAACTATGATGAGGGATAAGAACCATGACAACCCCAAAATAAGAGAAGCAATCACCATCAGAACAATGCATGCATTACTTATTACTTTGGCAATCTTACAACAGTTGCTTATCTCAACATGTTTTGCAACATGCTCCCATGCTTTACAAATGAGGGGTTGAGCTCAATTTATAGGCTCCCCAATTACAATTCAACGGCCAAGATTAATTTGGAATCAACGGCCAAGATTACAAATAAAACCCTAATTAGGGTTTGCTACCCTTCGACCAATGAGAAAATTTCATTCGAGGACACTTGTCCTTTTTGCTAAATACGAACCAACAGATAAAATAGAAAGTTGTTGCATGTTGATTTGGAATAATTTGATTGGTTGGAGGATGACGAAGCGCCACCTCAACGTGCTAGATGTCTTCCTCGGTTGCTTTGTTGTTTTTCCATGTTCTTGCCTTAGAATATTTTTTGTCCTTTGCACTTTGATCTTAGATTACTTTGGCTTCTTCTTCTCTCTTCGACTTGGAGCACCTATTTAGACTTGAAGCCCTTAAATCTTACTTTCCGAATTGCTTTAGAATTTCTTCACGTGCCATGAATCTGGAGAGGAACTCCCTTGTACCTTCGCCGCAATGAAGGAAATTGGCACTTTTTCTGTAGAGAATTTCCATACTTAGCCAAATTTTGACTACTTTCAAGATTTTGGCCATTTTTGTGCTCAAATAAACTTTGCCGGTAGGTTTGTCTTCAATTTTGAATTTGGCTCACGTACATTGGATGTACTTGACGGTGTGCCTGCCATTGTCTTCATGATGCCAAATTCTTGGCGGACTTCTCGCTTGTCTTGCCATGTGCAAGGGTGAACTTCCACGTTTTCTTTCATCTCCCTTCTGGTCGGACTTTACACTTTCTTCGCCATTCTCTCCTTCTCCTCGTGTAGTCATCCACCTGCAACAAAACGAATTTATTTTAGATAACTTTTCAAGATAAGCTTTGAAAGATTTTTACAAATTTCATTTTCAAGCTTTTAATTTTTTCTCCGTCCAATTTCATTTGGCCACATTTTTCCTTCGTCCAATTTTTATTTTGTTGTGTCCAACTTTATTTAGCCATAACTTTTTCCTCGTTCAAGATTTCTCTAGCCACATCCAACTTTTTCCTAGCCACGTCCAATTTTATTTGGCTATAAATTGCCTCTTGTCTAAAATTATTTTGCCATGTCCACAATTTTCCTAGCCATGTCCGATTTTATTTAGCCATTTGCCTTTTCAAAATTTCATCTTCTTAGGCACTTTGGATTTGAACTTAGGCAAATTTTAATTTTTTCCTCACTTCTCTATACATGGCGGACTTTAGCACTTGTCAAGCCACTTTTCTTATGTCTATGGTGGACTTCCTTCAGCTTATTGCCATTTCTTTTTAGACTAAGGCGGACTTCTTTTACTTGCTAGCCATTCAAACTTTTCTTAGCTATGCCTTAGACCTTTTATCTCTTCCAAAGGGCGGAATTTGTTGCTTGACTTGCCACTTTGGAGGGCGGACTTTCTTATTTTGTTGCCACTCCAGCTTAGACTAAGGCGGACTTTGTTCTTTTTTTGCCATTCCAAAGCGGACTTCATCAATTTTTCTGCCATCTCACCCTTTGACTTAGGGCGGACTTCATTCTTTGGCTTTCCATCTTAACTTTGTCTTTTAGCAGATTTTCATGCCATTGAATTGGTTGGAGGGCGGACTTTACTCATCTGTTGACCATACAAGGGCGGACTTGCTTGATTTTATTGCCACTTCCTTTTTGACTAAGGCAGACTTCAGCCTTTATAGTCTTGCCATCTAGTGGGCGGACTTTGTAGGTTGGCTTGCCACTTGATACTTGGACAGGGCGGACTTCCTTACTTTTTTGGCCATTGGACAAGGCTCAAGGCGGACTTCCTTAAATTTGTTACCATTGGACACTTTCATTAAGGGCGGACTTTGGCTTGTGGTTGACCATTTGCCTTGGTTGGAGGGCGGACTTCATGCTTTGGTTGGCCAAGACTAGATTTTTTTATGCCATTGACAAATTTTACCCAGCCACACAAGGGCGGACTTCAGCTTGTGTCTGACCATTTCACTCTTTGGTAAGGCGGGCTTTGGCTGTTGGATAGCCATTTGGAGAGCGAACTTGATCAGATTTCAGACCATTTCCTCTTTTCCATAGGGCGGACTTGCTCAGATCTGTCGCCATAAGCATCTCAGCTGAAGCTTCGTTGACTTACCTTAGGCAAAAATTTTCAGTCTCCTCCATGATGGTTCAGATTTTCCCATGAACTGTTCAGATTTCTATGTGTCTCTCAGATTTTGACTAATTTTTCAGATCTTCCACCATTTTCTGTGATTTTCCAGAATTTTTACGTGATCTTCACCAGATTTTAACCATTTTTGAGCAAATTTTCCAGATTTTTGAACTTTTTTATGATTTTCCAGATTCTTGCCAAAATTTCAAAAAATCTTCGAATCGATTTTCTGAGAGTTTCGTTGCTCGTTTCGAACTTCTGAGTGCGTTTTTGAAACTCGTGACCCTTCTGAAAATAGAAACTTTCTAAAAATAGAAATTTTCCAAAAATAGCAACTTTCCAAAAATAGACCCTAAAAAATAGGGATCCCAGAATTGCCCAAAAGTGCCAAAAAAGTAGGTCCTAAAAAATAGGGGGCCCGGGGTGAGAAACCCTAAAAAGTAGGAGATGTCGGAATCGGCCGAAACAACAGTCGATCTTCGTCTCCCAGGCCTTCTAAGCATGATGGCGACGTTTATACAGTGATCTAGGCTCAATTTCTCCAACTGACTTGGGTGACCGTTCAAAACTCAAACTCCTCATTTACAAAAAGACTGGTGATAAGCAGTTGCGACGCCAAGGCAAAACTAAAAAGCACAAAAAAAACGGAGGGTCCCCATTTGCAATGGGGCGATGTGTGAAAAGGTCACAACAGGTACATGTGAGCAACTAGAAGAAGTTGATTTTGGTGTTTATATGATGCATGAGACTGACTCTTTTATGCCTAATATTGAGAAAAACACAGAACAACATGGTAAACATCCCTAGCTCAGACTCATGTGATTGGTACATGTGAGCAGCTAGAAGAAGTTGATTTTGGTGTTTATATGATGCATGACACTGACTCTTTTATGCCTATTATTGAGAAAAACACAAAACAGCTTGGTAAACATCAAGATAATGAGGTGTGGGAGCTGTTTTTGACGGCTCGAGGAGTAGAGTTGGTGTTGGTGGTGGATGCATGCTTGTCTCTCCAAAAGGTGAGAAGTACTATTCAGCCTTCAGATTCTGTTTCAGCTTTACTAACAATGTTGTTGAATACGAAGCTCTTACCCAAGGCTTGGAATGGGCAAGACAAAAGGGTATAAGTTGCCTAAAAGTTTATGGGGACAGCAAATCGGTTGTTAATCAGGTGAGAAAGCTTAATGATACAAAGAATGATTTACTTAAGTCTTACAAGCATAGAGTATGAGACCTCTTGGAGGGATTTGATGCATTTAATTTGATTTCCATACCTAGAAATCAAAATAAACATGCTGATAGGTTGGCTGCAATAGGAGCTGAATATGATAGTTCAAAAGAGATTAGTAGTGGTAAAGCTAATCAGCATATTAAGATTGTTGTTAGGCCTTTTGTACCTGATAATAACATACACTGGCAAGTGTTTGAAAGTGACCAACAAATTGTGAACTTTTTAAGGGAAGAAGCTGAGTTCTCGCATGCTAACCAAGAGAAGCTACAACACCAGTACGGTGACCAAATCATTCGGCTCAAAAATAACAAGATGCCAAAGGGTTTGGTCACCCTAGAGTCTATTTTCAATACTAATGATGAAGCTAGAAAACCCAAGGCCAGTATACAAGTTCAGCAAGATCACTATGAAGAAGTTGAGGTCTTCAAAGGGAGGCTTCTTAAACTGGGCAAGGTATGTACACCAGAAGAAATACATGTATTTATTTAGTTTTGTCAAGAATTTAATGATATATTTGCATGGGAATATAGTGATTTAAAAGGGTTTGATCCCCAACTTGCTCAGCATACCATTGAACTTGAGCCTAATGTCAAACTTGTAAGGCAGAAATAGAGGCCTTTGAATCCTCAGTTAGAACCTCTTATGAAGAAAGAACTAAATAAATTGATTGAAAGTAGTATTATCTTTCCCATTAAGCATACCTCACGGGTTTCCAACCTTGTGCCAGTAAGGAAGCCAAAAACTGTTGTCACTAAAACTTGTACCCTTTGCTAAGCTATCAACTCAGCAAGCTTGTGACACATGGGAGCATTCCCAGGCTGTGGGTAACCTGTAGTGAGAATGGACCTCCAGAGAAAGGGTTGGCTCCCCTTGATACCTCACCTAAATCGGTCTTACTAATGACTTTGCAGAGAAAGAGTAAGAAGGAAAAACATGTAAATGAAATATAATCCTAAAGGTGATGCACCAAATAATTCTATGAACTCTACTCAAATGGCAACACACAAAAAACTAGTAACAAAAGCCTATTCTTGCACAACTCAAAACTCATAAACTTTGCATCAACAATTTATAAGAAAGCTAAATACTCACTATCCTAGTAGGAGAAAGGATGTTTTTCTCACAACTTAAGACTGATTATATTATTGACACAACTTATAACCTACAAATGTATGTGTAACTTTGCATAAAGGTACCACTATGAGATGCAATTATAAGGAAAAAGATATCACATAAAATTACAGGAATCACTAAGTACACAATTTCAAAAAAAAAAGAAGGCAAACTGCTTCATATTACTCTCAAAAAGGTGTTGCAATACTGTATTGATCACTGAAAATGAGTTACAAACTCTTCACCTCTGCTCTAGAACTCTGAAAATTACAAGTAGCATATGATGAACTAGCAAGAACTGAAGAGAGAATGAGAGGAGAAGAAGACTTATACAAAAGGATCCAACAATTCAAAATTTGAGTTTTGGCTCCAACTACTTGATGTGTTGTCAAACTCCAACCTCTCCCTCAGATTAGGCATCTAACTGAAAGAAACTCCTCAAAATATGCATAAGGAGTTCTGAATTTGAAAACAACCCAAAGGGTCGTGCATAACTAAAAATCCCTCAAAATAGGTTTGAAACTGCAAGAAACAAGGAATCAAGTGCCTCAAAATCCTCCTTTGAAGCTTTTGGAAGAAGCTATGCGCCGTCCTCAAAGGGTTTGTGGAGCACTGTAGGAAGCATTTCATGGCGGATTTCCTTGTTGCTTCTAGTTTTTTTGATGGAGATTCTATAGTAAACACTTGGGGTAAGTCATTTGCTACAAGGTCCTATTCATGGAGTTCTTGAGACAAGCTCACGATGTTCACTCTTTTCTTCGCAATCAGCACAAGCAAGCATTCACCTTTCCTTTTGGATTGGGTATTTTCAAATGTAAGACAACTGCTGATTGCAAGTTGATGAGCAACGAGTTATCGAAAATCCGTCTCAAGTATCTCACTGAGAAGCACTCCTATGATCCTCTGGGTCATTACGCAGCTCAATTGGAGCAAAGTCAGTCACATAGGCCGCACATGAGGATTTTTGGTCCAACTACGAAGATGAATTTGAAGTGTGCCGACATCACTACTACAAACTTACTCTTCCTTAGCTTGTTGATTTCTTATCAGAAGACATTGAGGGTTTGTCAGATGATGACGGGGAAGTGTTACTTAGCACATTCGTCAAGGACCAAGTTGCTTGCCAGCCACTTCGCGAACCAGATTGGTACACCAAAGAGAGTACTTCAATGGAGGAGCTATCAAGAGGGGTTATCAAGACTAGCATGTTTTTTCTGGACAGCAAGAGAAGGCGGAAGGCAACTTCAGTTTCAAAGCCACTAGTGGTGTTTTCTTCACTTCCTTCTACATCAAGGTCGAGACCCAGGGTTAAGATTATCATGAAACCACCTAAAGATGTCAGAGTTAGTGGAAACATGAAGGGAAGGAGCACAAGTAAGTGAAAGCATATCGAGAAGGCGTCGAAAGTTCCAATAGAGCCAGTGGTACAAGCTAAAGCCGAGTCTTCATCTCTTGGTTCACCATTCTCTCCACAATCACCTTCCATTGACATTGACTCAGAGCCAAAATTGTTGGTTCATGAAACTTTAGTACCAATTAATCCACTAGAGGTCGACACAGCAGCAGCAATTTCTCCTCGAGAAGTTGACATGGATCACTCGTGTTGGCTTGAGAGAACTTTGGGAAGACGAAGGCGAAAGCCTTCATATCATCTTGATCTATTTGAGTTTGGCAGTCCCTATCAGAATAAGTCAAACAAGAAGGTCAAGAAGTACGTGCACATAGAGAAAACTCTTGAGGCAAAGATCATTGTTGAAGTTGCTACACCACGAGAGGGCAAGAGTTTGGATGAAGCTGAAGTTGGTGATTTCACCTTCGTCAAAGCTAATCTTGTTAGGAGCACTCAACATGTGGACGTGAGCCTCTTTAAGGTTGTTGCAAGTAATCTTGAAGAGCGAGTCATGAAGGACGAAGAAGATAAGGCAGCCCTCAAGGCTGAGAATAAGCAACTTCGACAGTATATCTCAGATCTCCTTCATGGAACCTCGAATGTTGCAGACATTCTCCCACAGCTTCGAGAGACACCTACAGATCAACAGAAACTGGGTCGGTTAGTCAATCGTGGCAAGCTCTTGGATAATTGGATGGAGGATTTCATTATTGTAGGCAGATACTTTCTCACAAAGTTGTATCAGTTGAGGTACGTTGTACATGATCTTTGTCAAGGAATCCAACGACTTGAATTGACTATGGCAGAGGGAAAACCGAAGGACTTGCTTCTTATTTCTCAGTTGGCAGTTGAATACAACGTCGTTGTAGCAGATGAGGATAAAATGAATCTTTTCGCTTGGAGAGAACAACACCTCTTCAGGGTGGAAACATATGAAAGAATCTCTACAAAGCTGGACGCAATCAAAGAAGACGTTGTCGGTGCACTCAAACTTGTGAGCGTATTCGTCACTCAGATCTCGTGCCGTTATCTTCATGAAGATGGTTCATACGTTGATCTTGAGGTTGTGCAAACTGAGTTCTAGAGTTTGGTGCATGACAGTCTTGATGGTGATCCTGTGGTGGCCAAGTTGAATCACTTCTTGGTGATGTCAACAAGCTTCAACAAGTTAGCTAAAGAAGTCAAGGAGTGCCAAAAAGTAATCAAGGATGGAGAGAAGGAGTTGAGTAGACAATCTATCATTGTGGATAGCGTCAGAGTGCCAAAAGATGAAACAATTAATGAATTCATGGAGGAGGTGATAGCCCATGACGGCTTGGAGTAGATGGATAGATGGATCTCCAGTTATTCCTGAGGATACAGTCATAAGCAACAGTCAACTCAATGCCATTCTTGAGTTTTGATTGCTAATTTCATGCACACTTATCTTGTCTTCAGGATATCTTTTGGAGGAGGTCGGACTTTTAGTTAGGATCTAGTTAATTGATGTTAGTTATTAGTTGACTTTCATTTCAATAAGGACTTGCATGTTGCACACGTCCATTTTAGTTTAGTTCAGTTAACTAATGGTTGTTTTCCAGTTAACTGATTAGTTTCTTACAGTTAGAGAATAAACTCTTGCATGCTTGCAAGACTGATTGTAAACTCAAGAAGATTTTAGGGTTCCCTACTCCTTGAAGTTCTATAAATAAGAGCACGCTTGCTCGTTTGTAATTAACTTTTGCTCGTGATAGAGAACATGTTGTGCCCACCTGGCCTGTAGTATTGCTATTCAGTATTTGTTCACTTAGTTAAATATAATTGCTGGTTTGATCGTTAATTGTGTTGATAGGTTCTTCATGCAATTTGTTGTCCTAGTTATTATTCTTGTTGTGATTAATAAGCTTTGTTTCATATCTACACCTCTGATAGGGGTTCCTCCTCCTTGGGAATTTAGTAATTAAGTTTATCATTTGATGTTGTTACCAATAACCTTCATATCAGCCTACACCTCGGATAGGGGTTCCTCCTCTTTGAAATCCTGTTATAAAGTTTATGGTCTAAACATTCCCTGCTCCTAAGTCCTCATGCTTTGTTTCTCTTGAGGAAACAAGATATATTAAGCATTAAGTTAGTTGTAGTTAAGATCTATAAAACTAGAGAAAAACCTTAGCTACAATGTATTGGTTTCCTTAACCTTGTGCCTCTTCTAGCTGAGTCAAAAAGATAGGATTTAGAACATTTACTTTTTCACACATATCAACAAAAGAGGGAGCTTCCCCTCCTAATTTGAAGAGGTGTGAATTGTAACACCAACACAACTCTAGGTGCGAATTGTGCACTGTGCATAGCTATCTGTTGCCAATATGCACTCCAAAGGTGCAAATTGTAACACCAACACAACTCTAGGTGCAATCCTAAACAGTTGCAAGAAATGACGATTTTTGAGAAAATCGAAAAAAACCAGACAAGATTTTTGAGGTGAAAAATCGATTAAAACTAGACACGAAATCCAAGACACGGATCAAAATACAAAAAATCGTTTTTAAAGACAAAAAAATAGAAAACCCATGATAAATGCGGGGAGAACAATCACGGCACTCAAAGAAGCCCTCCATCGAAAAACAAATTTTTGGAAAAAAATTCCAAATAAGAAGAGGTACGAATTTTTTTTATTAAAAAATTCACCAAATTTTATGAAATCCCATCAACGATGAAAAGTCAAAACATCCAGCAAAGAATATTTAAACAGTCAGAAAAGATACAATTTCCAAAAAAGACAAGATCTCCACAGGTCGCACAAAACCGACACCTTCACATATGCATAGGTGACAAGGACGAGTCATCACAGCTCAGAAATCCGCACAAACGGTGGAAAAGACGACACTTCAATCAAATCACAAGCTCAGGACACAAACACACCACCAACAGGCAGAATATTGGAAAACTTAAGATGCAAAAGCCAGACAAATGATGAAGACGCACCAAGAGGAGTATGTGGAATTTGTAGAAGTCATAGACGGGATAAATCTTCTTAAACTGTGACTTCCAAAACAAC
Source organism: Sequoia sempervirens (assembly GCA_007258455.2). Classification (NCBI taxonomy): domain Eukaryota; kingdom Viridiplantae; phylum Streptophyta; class Pinopsida; order Cupressales; family Cupressaceae; genus Sequoia; species Sequoia sempervirens. The sequence goes on from VDFB02000007.1 coordinate 46,851,727, forward strand.
CAGAAATGTGCAAAGAGCAAACAAGAATCACTCATGCGACCTTCAAATTACACGAACACCCAAACACACGAATCCAAACACGCAATTTACAGATACGGGCTTTGAGAAGCCCCAACCTCAGGAAGAAAATTGTTAACCTGAGATGAACCACGAGCCGATGAAAAAACACACCAATAAGGATAAACCCATCAAAATACTATGCAGAAAATCAACGCCAAAGATAGGTGAAAAAAATGTGACCCAGAATGCGTAAAAATTGTTGCTCAAAATGGCTGAAAATCATGGCTTTTTACCAAGTAGAAATCTGGAAAAATTTGCAGTAAAAAATGCCTTGAACCTGCAAAAATGGACTCGAACAAGCTCCAATTGCGCTCACAATTGGATGCACTACAAGGCTGACATAGAATGCGGAGGGCAATTTTTTGTAGATTTGGGGTTTTTCCACCAAACATCTGCAAAATAAAATATAAAATTGAAGAGTTAGAAAACAAAGTCAAAGACTCAAAAGTCAAAAGTCAAAACACATTCTATCAAATTCTAAGATGCATGTGAAATAAACTTAAAATTTAAAGACTCTGAATTTTATACCTGGTGGCAGAGTGGTTCTTCCTCTAACAGCCAACTCCAAAGAAAAGAGATTACCAGTTGCCTCCCTATATATATCCATCTCCTTGACGATGAGGTCTCTCACTGCAACCTCAAATTCCATCCTCTGAATGCATGTTGTGAGACCCTCCATAACCTCTCCATTAGGATCAGAGAAGCTCTCTGAGAAGAGATAAGAAGGGTTGAAGAAGTACCCTGCTGCATGGATGGGTTGGTGGAGTTGATTGTTCCACCTCCTATCAACAATCTCCTATATGGGATCAAATTTGAGGCTGTCCCCCATGTAATAACTTTTGATGGCCTCCTTGGCCCTATCCATGGCCTCATAAATGTATCCCATTGGGTTTTCATCCCCATCTACCAAGCGGAGGACTCTAACCAAGGGCCCTAACACCTAGATTAAAAATACAAAAAGATCAAAATTAGAAATTTATAATGAAAGGCTTAAAGTTAAATTAAAAAATATATATTTATATTCAACTTGAGATTAAAATTAAAATCAAAGTTTTGAAGTTACCCTCATGATCTCTGTAGCTTTTTGTGCAAACAAGGGGTCGAAGACTATTGCAGAAATTCTATCTCCTTCGGCCTTCTTTGAATATGAGGAGTCATTCCATGCTTGACTCATGGACATTTGTTTTAGAGAGCCCAAAGAATCCAAAATGCTTTGCAACGTTAGGAAAATTGTTGCAAACCTTGTGGCACCTGATCTCACCAACTCCTTCCCTTGCGTATGCTCTCTCATCAAATTAAGAACCCAAGGGTGATTGTAGATATATTTTGTGATGCTCCTTGCATCATCTACAATTGGTGCCACCCAAACAAGTTTTCCTATGTCCTCCAAAAGAAGGTCAAGGCAATGAGTCGCACAAGGTGACCAAAAGAGTGATGGATGTCTACTCTCAAGCATCCTTCCAGCTGCCACATACGCTTCTACATTATCTATGATGACTTGCACCACATTAGCAATCCCCACCTCCATCACAACTTCATCCAACAACGTACACAATGTATCTGCAGTTTTTATCCTGTTGGAAGCATCCACCGACTTCCAAAACACAACTTCACCTTTGGAAGCAACCAAAAAATTAAGGATGGTGCGGTTTCTCCCATCCGTCCACCCATCAGAAAGAATTGAGCAGCCAAATTTCTTCCATTTAGTTTTTTGCTCTTCCACCACATGCATTGCCCTTTCGGTTGCATTTGTGAGCAAACTGCAAGTACAAAGTAAAATAATTAAATAAGTACAAAATTGTAAGTTTTAAACAAAAAATAGCTTGAATTCAACATAAATAATAAATTAATTTAAATTTTAAATTAAAGAACATAAAATTTAAGTTGACTTGTCACTTACCTCCCACTCAAATCTTTGCGAGAAGGTGGCTTGAAGCCTTTTCCCGCAACTGTCAATGAAGTGACCATATTGTGCCAATAGGGACTACTCGCCACATTGAATGGTATGTTATTGAAATACCAAAAATCAGCACATGCCATGCTGGCATGTTCATGCACCTCCTTGTTCCACCCTGTAGCCTCCAATGATCCCTGTGCTCCTGGTGTGTTTCTTGGCACAAAAAAACTCTGTGGGTTGCGTGAAGATGAAGGTGGTGGTGGCATTGGCACTCTAGTCGAACTAGAGGAAAAGGGGGGCCTAGAGGATGGTGTGGCTGTGGAGGATGTGCCATGAGTGCGAATCCGTGGACCATGAAGAGAGCCCACAATGCCAATAATATCTGCATCCTCATCTGACTCTATCTCCATGTGCTCGACCCCGTGCTCCTGAGTCCCATGGGCATGCGCATGTCCACTGGCTATGGATGCTGCTATGGCTTTTTTAGCCCTCTCCCTTTGCATTTTTTTTTCCTCAGCAAGTGAAAGTAGGGCAAGCATCTCTCTTCTAATCTCTTCTTTGGGCTGCCCACAAACCTTGGAATCACGCTGAGGAATGCCTGCTAGATGGTATTTGAGGCGATTTATGCCTCCATGATATGTATTTTTGCATTCACCGCAAACAACTGTTCCAGGCACTGGCCCTCTGACACCATATTTCCATGTAGGGTCTCTAGCCCCTGCAGGACGAGTGCCTGGAACCCATGATGATGGTGTGCGAGGGGTGGAACTTGATGGGGCGGGGGCAGAACCTGATGCTGAGCCTGAACCAGAGCCAGAAGCCATTATAGTGTGTAATGTGTATTCACTAATCAATGATCAATCTACACATTCAAAAATATGTACAACATATTAGTCTTTTAATACAAACAAATTTAAAAAACAACCTAAAATCATTAAAACTTCAAAAATCTAGAGCTAAATTTGATTGAAATTGATACAAATGTGTTTAAATGAATTATCAATTAACATTATTAACTAATCTTATCATTCTACACAAAAAATGAACCTAGGTCTGAAAATTTCAAAAAACAATGAAAAAAATGAAAAAAATCAGCAAAAATCAACAAAAGATTGTGATGAATCTTGTTTTTTGGATTCTAAATGCAAAAAAATTGTTTCTTTGTGCTCTATCATGTCTTTTTTTCAATTTGGAATGAGTATTTTGCAAGAAGAATGAAAGAAAATAATTAATCAAAAACAAAAAACAAAAACAAAAACCCTACCTTTGAATCGAATTTCCCTACAAAATCCACACAAAATGGCATTTGAATCCGCTTTCCTCGATGGCAAATCATTGGAAATGATATCTCTTTGCTTGGGGGTGGGTTTTAGCTCCTCACACAAAGTATCAAGTAATTTTGAAATGAAATGAACAACATAAAAAGACATTTTCTTACTTTATTCCTGCGCAGGCGAGTTTTTTCATCGGACTCGCGAGTTTTTGGCGAGTACTCGCCACTAAAAACTCGAAAAAACTCGTTTTGCAGGTTTGGCAAGTTAACTTCGAAAAAACTCGTTTTTTAAAGTTTTTTAAGACTCAGCAAGTTCTCTGCGAGTATGCCAACTATGCGTTACATTATTGAGTATTAATAATATAATTACTAAATATAATTTTAATATTAGCATTCAAAGAAGTGTATGGAATAGCCGGTATTGGCATGGTATGATGGTTTATAGGTGGCATTGTTGTTCTTGCCACCAAGGTTCAAACCCTGTTGGGGTGGTATTGTTGAATGGTTGTATCCGGTTCATAGCTCCGGTCAAAAGCGTTTACCCCTTGAATAAAAAAAAAAAGAAGTGTATGGAATAGAATATGTAGCTTGAAGTAAATAAGAGGAATATAGAAGAATGAAGTGAATGAATATTATTAATTGAAGATCTGGTTAAGAATAGTCAAGAGACATGTTGAAGAGCTATGGCCATTGAAGAATAAGAAAATAATAGAAGATCATTCAAAGGCAGCCATTAAGGTGAAATAAAAAGGAGAAAGAAAAAGTATTCAAAGGCAACAATTATTCTTAACAAAAAGAGATATCCTTTTAAAATTTAAAGAGTTCTCTTTTCAAAGAGATGCAACTCTTTATTGAGATGTAAAGATGTAAATAGATATGTGTGGAATAGAAAGGAAGATCTATTAGTCAAGAGAGAAGTGTGTGGAGGATAAAAATATATATTATTGTGGATATGTGTGAGAAGGCAGTGATCAAGTATGAAAAGGAAGCAATTATTATTTAAGAGGAGCCATGACTATTTCAAGGGTCATTATCTTTGAAAGGATGTATCCTTTCATAGAAATATGCAGGGTGAACCAGTACAATACAAACTTGTACTTTTCCAAATTCAGTCAATCACATCAACCACACATGCAAGATCTAGTAATTGTGAACACATGATTTACGTGGAAACTCTTACAGGAAAAAAACTACCGCAAAATATTGCTTATATATTATAGATTAATCTTCTTCTTCTTCTTCTTCTAGACTCCAACCTACTAGAGACTCCAATCTCCACTTAACAGAAATACAGGCTTCAACCTATTGGAGGCTTCAATCCCCACACAAACTGAGCTCTAACCCGACAAGAGGCTCCAACCTCTACTTGATAGGCTTCAACCTATTAGGGACTCCAATCTCCACACAAACTGAGCTCCAACTCAGCAAGAGGCTCCAACCTCTATTTGATAGGCTTCGACCTATTAATTCTTTTATGGCTGATATGAATAACTCCTTCATCCAAATCTGATTCAATCTCAAATCTGATTCAAACACAAATATGATTCAAATACAAATCTGATCCAAACTCAAATCACAATCTTCCTTCCAAATCTGATCACAATCATGCACTTCTTCTTTTCACAAATCTGATCACAAATTACAAGTATGATCCAATTACAAATCTGATCACTATACTCTTTCTTTTCACAAATTTGATCACTATCATGCACTTCTTTTCACAAAACTGATCATAAATATGGCACTATGTTTCCTCAAAATCTGATCACAAATCTGATTTAAATGTTGCAATGAATTCACTCACAAATCTAATTACAAAAATGCACTGCTTCCACAAATATTTCTGGCTTAATGTCTGCTCATAAATCTGCAACATATCTGCTCATGAATCTGTCATAAAATCTTCAACATTTTAATCTGCCATGTGTCCTTTTATTTCTCCTCCTTTCACAAAATTGATACTAAAATCTCTTATAAATCTGCTCATATATCTTTTGTAAGTCTGCTCAAATATCTTTTTATTGTCTGTTCTTCCTATGGATAATATTCAAAAATGGTTTGCTTTCTAACTCTCAAACAAACCTCTATTTATACCTTGCCAAAGTGTCTTTTCACCCAAGAGGGGTGGCTCTTCGAGGGGGTCAGCCACACGCATAAAATAAATTTTATTTTATTCGAGAAACCCTTCCACATGTGAGCACCAATATATAGGTCCATTCTAGTTTCAGAGTTGGAAGACACTCCCTAGCTGGTGTTGGTGTGGCTTCATTACAGGAGTCACCATTGGAGTTATTGGGGAAGTTTTCAGTTTGATTTCAGTGATGGATTACTTTGATGTCTTTTAGTTGCAATATGTTTGACGTGATTTTTTGACCTTTGTGCAATGTTTGGAGTGAAATTTCCTTGAGTTTGCTTGTTGGGCCGTACCATTCCTAGAACAAGCTGTACCACCTTTTTGTTGATGCTGATTGGAGTGTTGGAAACTTTCTTCTAGGAATTGGCTCATTCATTTCCTTAGTACTGGGCGACCAAGAGAGTGGGTTTACAGATTTATTGGGAGCTAATCGCCCCTCTTGGCAGGTCATACTATGCTAGAAGGGGGACGTGAGGGTGTCTAGGGGAATTGCCCCCTATTTGCAGCCTTGTTGAGTCTTCATGGTGGCACCTAGTCCTTACTAAGCCATTGCTAATCATTCTGGGGTGTTCTTTGGTGTTTTGGAGGTGCTCATTGGGTGGCATGCTTTGTGTAGACCTATTGGTTAGGGTGTTACAAACCTGCTATTTTCATAGCAGACCTGATTCAGTTGCTTTTCAGACCAATTTTAGGCTCTTGAGTGCCATTAGTGAGGTATACTTGTTCATCCATAGCAAGGGGTAACTTATTCATGTTGTTGGGTATCATTTGGGGGAGTTGAATCAAGTTTATGGCTTCAGTCTCATTGAAGCAGCAATCTTATATTGTCCTAAGACAATTGTAATCAGCTCCTATTGTAACACCATTTGGTTGTACCATTAGTGACTTAGCTCTTGGGTTATTTGCTACTTACCCCACTGAATAAGTGGCATCTTTTCATAGCCCATTAAATAACTGTCTACATTGTACTGATCCCCACTGAATATGTAGTTCTTGGTTTGTGCTCTCCGTTGAAAAGCAGAAAAGCTGATTTACTTTTAGTTTGTACCATTGAACAAATGGAAATTTCTACTCACCCCATTGAACAAGTGGTTACTTTTCATAAGCATTAAAATGTAATCCGTGCCACCATATTCTCTCACCTTGCCCACATTGGGATTTGGGTGATTAGAAAGTGGAAGGAAGTTGCTTTCGTTGGTTATCTTTGCTTATGTTTTGATGCTAACAAGTTGCTGAAAAATCAAAAAATTGGGGTGGTTATTCCAGTGGTATCGGAGCTAGTCATCCTACCAACCTATGCCCTTAACACTTGTTTGCAACTGCTAAAACTTCTCTATAGAGAAATCAGATACTAGAACCGAGAGCAAAAAAGGCAGTTGTTTCAGATTCCTCAAACTCCAGTTGAGGAAACCTTTTCAAAAGTCCTCAGAGCAAAGAAGAGATAGTTTCAAGGATTCTTGGAATCCATTTGGATTCTTCTACCGATAGTGAATGTGTACTAGGGGATATGACAAAGGGAAGGGACCAATCCAACTTGACAGTTTGAATGCCAGAACAGAGAGAAAGTTCGACATCATGCCCGATATGATGTCATTGTTGTTGACAAAGATGAATCAAATAGTGCCCTAGACGCCCCAATTTTAGAATGGGGAAGTTAGTGCGTCAAACATCCATAATGGTAGAGGGAGTAGTGGAAACACCATTGGCACTCATGTTGCGTCTAACCCCAACCCACTTCAGCTCGTCTTCACTTGTAGGGAGGACCCCCAGTTGAGAAAGAAGCTCAAATTCCTATGACAAAAGAAGTGAAGACCAATTATGCGAAGTATGTGACTCGCCCACCTGAAATTCAAGAAATCTTGACCCTAGAATAGTTCATGAACCAAAAGAAGAAGAGGGGAAGTGGAAGGTTGAATGGTAGAGGCCCAATGATGCAAAGGGACTATCAACAAGCATTGGGGAAAGTGACCTTAGCTCACTTTGATAGGAGTGACAAATGCACTACCAGAGCTTGGGTCCAAAAATTGGACAATAATTTGTCATTGAAGCCAATGCTGAAGATAGATGCCACTTTGCACCTTGATGAAGCAGCTTACGAATGTAGCTACATGGCTTTGTCACATTCGCCATAACATGATTACCTCTTATGATGAGTTCACCAATAAGCTCATTGAGAGGTTTGATCGGAAGGATCCTGAGATGCAGTTCCAAGAGCTTACCTAGTTAAGACAACACGACTCTCTTGACACTTTCTTTTCTAAATTCCAAAGACTTTTTGTAATGGTGCCTAACATTACAGAAAGAAGGCTAGTGGTCCTTTTCATTAAAGGACTAATGGAACCATTGAAGGGATGGTTGAAGGCCTTTGACCTAACAACTCTCCAGGAGGCAACTAGAAAAGCAAGAAGCATGGAGTTGGCAGCCCCAAGACATGAATTTTTGTCTAAAACCTTTTCAAACAAGAAGGATAAAAGGCCTTCCCACAAAGAAACCAATCAGCCAAAGAAATTCCCAACTCGGATGGATGATGACCCCAAAAACGAGCTCAGAAGAAAGAAATTTTGCTTCACTTCCAAGGAGCTATGGGTCTTAGGACACAAGTGCTTTGAAAGAGGAAAAGTACATCATTTGGAGGTCTATTTTGTTGATGAATCAACATCTGAAATGTCAAAACAACAATCAGATTTGGAGGGAAAAGAGGAAGAAGAGACCCTAGAAGAGGTGGAAGAAGACCAGGAGAGTTGGGGCACTTTTTCCCAACTTTTCAACTTTCAAAAGGAGGAGTCTTTTTGAATCCAGGAGTCCTATGTGGGCAGTGAATTTTTTCTCTCATTGACATTGGAGCAACATATAACTTCATTCACAAAGGAATTGTGGCCAAGCGAGGACTCAAGACATAAGAGTTTGAAAGATTCAAGGTCATGGTGGCTGATGGCTTTACAATCACTTGCACCAGAAAGATATCAAACATGTCCATTCAATTGGGCAACTATGAAATCAAGGATGACTTTTATGTTGTAAGCATTGGTGATACTGATGTAGTTCTAGGTATCCAGTGGTTGTGATCTCTAGGAGATATCACCTTGAACCTTCAAACCATGGAGTTGAAGTTTACATCTAATGGGAAGAAGGTGGTTTTGAGAGGGATTTCAAATGGAGGCCCTCGCATTGTTTCATTCAAGAGGATGGAACGATTGATTCAACATAAGTCAATGGAGTGGGCAACAAAATGTGTAGTCATGCCTACCAATCCTCCAGAAGAAAAAAAGGGTTTACCATCCAAACGTGCAAGCTTTGCTCTCAAAGCAAAGCAAGCTTTTCAGTGGCATTCCACCAGGGGGACCTCCTAAAAGAGGGATTGAGCACGTGATAGAACTAGAAGAGGGTGCCATGCTAGTCATCACTACTCCATACAGGCATCCTAAGAGGCACAAGGACGAGATCGAGAAAGCCATCAAGGAATGCTCGGATATGAGACACATCCACCCAAGAAAGTGTCATTTTGCTTTCTCAATGGTTTTGGTGAAGAAGGATGGCACTATGCGCATGTGCTTAGATTACCGATCTCTCAACAAGAAGACCATCAAGAACCAGTATCCAATTCCAAGTATTAATGAGCTCATTGATGAGCTACATGGAGCATTTTTCTTTTCCAAGATAGACCTCAAATCTAGTTATCATTAGATTAGGATGCAGGAAGAAGACATTGAGAAGACTGCTTTTCAATAACAATTTGGGCATTATGAGTTTTTAGTTATGCCTTTTGGCTTAACTAATGCGCTCGTGACCTTTCAATCTTGTATGAATCGGGTGTTCAATAAGCAACTAAGGAAGTTTGTTTTGATCTTCTTTGATGACATCCTGATTCCTGATTTATAGTAATTGGTAAGAAGAACATTTGAAACATTTGGAGGAGATTCTGAGCATTCTGGAGGTCGAATCTCTATTTGCCAAGGAGTCCAAATGCGAGTTTGGTATGACCAAACTTTTTGTATCTTGGTCGTGTGATCAGTTCAAAGGGGTTAGTGTGGACTAAGAGAAGATTAAGTCCATTTTGGATTGGCCACCACCAGAAAACCTCACTTACTTGAAGGGGTCTATGGGTCTTTGTGGCTTTTACAAAAGATTTGTGAAGGGCTATTCTTAGTTGGTTGATCCTCTCACAAATCTTACAAAAAGGGGGGCATTTTTATGATCAGATGTAGCACAAAAAACTTTTGACCAGTTCAAGCACATCACGAGTTCATGTCTCATTTTGGCCATACCAGACTTAACCAAACCTTTCGAGCTTCAGCATGATGCTTCGAGAGAAGGAATAGGTGTTGTTCTAATGCAGGACAAGCATCATGCACGCTTTGGCCAAGTTCAGGTAGTATTAAGTTGGTGGCAAGATCATTGTGAAGATCGACCATAATAGCCTCAAGCATTTCCTACATTAGAAAGACCTCAATGACAAACAACAAAAGTGGGTCAGTAAGCTACAAGCTTACAATTTTGACATAGAATATGTCAAAGGAAAGAACAACATTGTGGTCGATGCTTTGTCAAGAAGGCCACATTTGAGCTCTATGATGGAGATTATTACTAATTGGAAGGAGCAAATCCTCGTAGAGTATGCCAAAAACTCCTTTGCCACCAACATTGTTGATGGTACCTTGCAGGATGAGAGGTACAAGGTGGTGAATGAATTGATCCTGTACAAGGAAAGAATCTACTTGGTGCCCAAATCTGAGCTCAAGATGAAGGTTCTTTGAAATATTCCGAACCAATTTTTTTACTTTTTAATTACAATAGCAATGCAACACACATCCGTTAGGGTTAGCACTTTAAACCAAAACGATGTGGAATTCAACTCTAACCAAGGATGTACACTAGGATCCCGAGTTGGGCAAGGTGTGAGCATATGGTCAGAGGATCTCAGTGCATGCTGAAAGAGTAACTCTAACCAAGAATGTGTCCAAGGTGGACGAACATATGGTCAGAGGATCCCTACCAACTACAATTGCTGAAAGTAAACTCGACGCCAAGGATGTGCTATCCAACCCAGGGTGGGAATGGAGCTACCATACGGCGGAGATGCTACAAACTACAATGCAATTCAAATGTAAATAGGCGGCAAGCCAGCCTCTTCCACTTATTCAATGGGTATTACAAAAACATGAAGAGGGATATTAAGAAATGCTGACAGTACTACTGTTCAGCTTACAAAGTAATAGGAAGTGCCTACAAGAACAAGGATTAGAAGCTCTTCAATTGCTGCAATAGTAAATGTGACCTCCACCAAGCTTAATATGACTTCCTAATGCCAACCCTTCACCAAAATGCAATTTACTCAAATCTGATATGACAGACCAGCAGCTTGAATGACAAAACCAGCACTCTAATAACTCACTAAAATGCACTTTTCTCACTCAAAACTCACTCTATTGATATGGAATCAAATGCATAACACCCTAAAGAAGATGGCGACCAAGTTGGAACATTAAAACCACACCCATAAACCCTTAACCATTTCTTGCACAAATCCCAAGAAAACTCAAATGGTACGGCCCTCTAAGAAGGGCGATTTTCTTTTATAAAATTCAATGCTTTGTCAAAAAATCTGAAACTTGTCAAATAGGGGCGCCCTTGCCAAGGAAACACAATGAGACAATACCCATAACCAGCATATTTTTATTTTCAATGATATGAATGAAACTACAGATCTGCCATGATATTAGCAACTCCAGATTTTTGATATGAAATGCAATAAACTGAACTACAAGCAAAACTCAAGCTACAATGCAAACCTCACTACAAAATCCTCTCAACAACAAGCAAACTTCTCCACTAGATGCTATCTCTCAAGCACGAAGTCGAGCCAAGGCTAGGAGGCATTCATTCCTCGAAGCAATTTCAGCACCATTTCGGCAGCATAACAATATTCAAGACATAAGATGATGAAATGAAGAGAAGAGATCTCCTTATAAAGGCACAGCAAGGAATCTCCAGAAGCTTCTAGAAGAGGAGCCCTAATTTCAAATTTGAAATAAACCTTTTTCCCTCCAAGAGATGGCGTCCCTTTTCAAGGCTTCATTTTTGACTTTATTTTAATTCACTTCATAAAATAGGCGTCCAAACTTCAAACTTCAATTTTTGACCTTAATAAAATATAAAATTACCTCCATGAGGCGCCCACCCTTGAAGACCACTTTTTAAAACAACATTAAGTTATAAGACTAGGCCAAGGGGGTAATATAACATTATTTAAATTAATTGAACTAATCTCTCCAAATGCATCCCAAGGCCAAAAATGAACAACCCAACTGAACCAACTGAAGAAGAGGGCTAACAGTGCCGAAAACAATAGGACCACTGCCAGAAATAGAATTTACTAAAAATTGTAAATTCCAGAAAGTGCTCAGAACGCAAAGCAAGTCACACCACTACGAAGCTCTCCGAAAACCCAGAAAGAATCCGTAAACCAAACACCAAATTACGAGCAACAACAACCAAAGAAACAAAAAACCCTAATTTCACCTTCTGAGTAGCCTATGGGTCTCCGGAATAGGCCAACGGTCAACTGAAAAGATCATGCTCGAGAAGGGGTCATTATAGTCTACCCTCCCTAAGATTGTTTGTCCTCAAGCAATCGCAAGCCTGGATGCTGCAGAATCTCCTCACTTTCCCAAGTCGCATCCTTCATAGGAAAGTTTTTCCACTTCACCAAGTACTCTCTGATTGTCTTTTTTCTTAAAGAACGCTCTCTGGAATCAAGAATCTCTTCTGGAATCAAAACTAACTATCCTTCTTCATCCAAAGGTGGTAACTGCGATGAAGCAACAACATTGTGTCCAAGTGCCTTCTTGAGGCGAGACACGTGGAAGACATTGTGTACTCTACTATTCGAAGGTAGCTCCAACTCATAAACTACTGCTCCAACCTTTCTGATAACTTTGAAAGGCCCATAGAAACGAGGTTTGAGCTTCTCAGCTCCACTCTTCTTGAGAGTAGACTGTCTGTAAGGCTGCAGCCGAAGATAAACCATATCTCCAACCTCAAAAGAGCGCTCAACACGCCGCTGATCAGCGTACATCTTCTGCTGATTCTGTGCAATCTAAAGGTTGTTCTTCAAGGATTTCAAGATATCTTGACTCTACTGCAACAAATCCTTGGCTTGAGGGGCTTTTCTATCACCAAACACCAAATCAGCAAAGCTAGGAGCCTCATAACCGTAAAGAGCCATGAAAGGTGACATCCTTATTGACATGTGAAAGGAAGAATTGTAACAATACTCGCCTATGTGAAGCCATTTCACCCATGCTCTTTGCTGCTCCGAAACATAGTTTCTCAAATAACCTTCCAACCACTTGTTCACTATCTCTGTTTGTCCATCGGTTTGAGGGTGATAACTAGTGCTTGGAGTGAGCATCGTACCACTCATTCTAAAGACCTCTTGCCAAAAAGTGCTTAGGAATTTGATGTCCCTATCACTCACAATGTTTTTCGGCAACCCATGCAATCTAAACACCTCATGGAAAAACAAATCTGCAACTTGAGCTGCTGAAAAAGAGCTAGTAATGGAAAAGAAGTGAGCAAACTTTGTTAGTATGTCCACTACAACATAGATACAATCTTTGCCTTGGACCTTTGGCAACCCAGTGATGAAGTCCATTGATATGCTTTCCCATTTTTGATTGGGAATGGGGAGAGGTTGCAGCAGACCAGCTAGTAGAGTATGCTCATTTTTGTTCATCTGACAAGTGGGACACTCCTGGATATAGCGTTGAACCTCTCCTTTCAGCCTTTTCCAAGAAAATCTTTCCCGAATCTGCCTATATGTCTTGAAGAAACCCTGATGACCAGCAAGTGGAATGTCATGGAATGTCATCAAAATCTTCTTTTTGAGCTTAGAATCAGCCACCAAAAAGATTCTACCCTTGTAGTGTATCAAACCTTCAACCACCTTGTACCTTTCATCATGAAAAGTACCTTCAATGACGCTGGTTGCAAACTGATTTTTGGCATAATCAGCAAGCAACACCTCCTTCCAATCAGCAGTAAGCTCACACAATGAGCTCAAATGAGGTCTCCTAGATAGAGCATCAGCCACAATATTTTTTTTCCCTTTGACATATTCAATGTCAAAATCATAAGCTTGAAGCTTACTCACCCACTTTTGTTGCCTTTCGTTCAAGTCCTTTTGATGCATGAAGTGCTTGAGACTATTGTGATCAGTCTTGACCACAAACTTGCTCCCCACCAAGTACTAGCTAAACTTAGCTAATGCATGCATGATTGCAAGCATTTCCTTGTCATAGATGGAGTAGGTCCTTTCAACACCTCTTAACTTTCTGCTCTCAAACACAATGGGATGCTTGTCTTGCATCAAAACAACCCCAACTCCCTCACAGGATGCATCACCCTGTAGCTCGAAGGGCTTGGAAAAATCTGGAATAGCCAAAACTGGACAAGAGCTCATGATCTTCTTAAACTTATCAAAAGTAGTTTGAGCCCTTTCTGACCAACAAAAAAATCCCTTTTTCGTGAGGTCAGTAAGAGGAGCAACATTTTGTGAGTAGCCTCTCACAAATCTTCTATAAAAACCACAAAGACCCAAGAACCCTTTCAAATGAGTCAAGTTCTCTGGAGGTGGCCAATCAACTATTGCCTTGATCTTTTCAGGGTCAACCTTCACTCCATCAGCACTGATTATGTGACCAAGGTAAAGTAGCTCCTTCATTCCAAATTCACATTTGGATTCTTTGGCAAACAAGCTCTTTGATTCTAGGATGCTAAGCACTTCCTCCAAGTGCTTGAGATGTTCTTCCCGTGTCTTGCTGAAGATCAGAATGTCATCAAAAAATATCAATATGAACTTCCTCAACTGCTTCTGAAAAACTCTGTTCATACAAGACTGGAAGGTAGCAGGAGCATTAGTCAACCCAAATGGCATGACTAAAAACTCGAAGTGGCCATAGTGACATCTAAATGCTGTCTTCTCAACATCAGACCCTCTCATCCGAATCTGGTAGTAGCCCGACCTTAAATCATTTTTTGAAAAGAACTTGGCTCCATGTAGCTCATCAATGAGCTCATCTATCCTCGGAATGGGGTATCGATTTTTTATGGTGCTTTGATTCAAAGCACGATAATCCACACACATGCGGATGGTACCATCCTTCTTCTTCACAAGAACAACTGCTGAAGTGAAGGGACTCTTACTTGGATGAATGAAGCCCATCTCCAAGAGTTCCTTAATGTTTTTCTCAATCTCATCCTTTTGCTTCTTAGGGTACCGATATGGAGTTGTAATAACGGGCTTAGTCCCTTCTTTGAGCTCTATGACATGCTCTGAACCCCGTTCAGGAGGTGGCCCAGGAGGTAAATCAGCAAACACCTTGCTCTTCTTGGTGAGTAAAGACTGAATATCAGGAGGATAGTCCCTCTTTGTTTCAACCGGACTAGTTGGAAGAATCATACATTCCACAGCCCACTCAACTTGGTCTTGCCGAATCAACCTTGCCATTCTCTTGAATGACACAATCCAAGGACCACCATTGGACATTCCTCTTAGCACCACCTTTTTTCCATCAGATTGGAACTTAAGTTCCATGGTTTGCAGATTTAGAGAAATCTCTCCAAGTGAACGCAGCCATTGAATGCCTAGAACGGCATCTGTATATCCAATGTTGACTACATAGAAGTCATCCTTCACTTCATAGTTTTCCAATTGCATAGTCATGTTTGAAATCTTCTTGGTGCAAGAAATGTGAAACCCATCAGCAACCATAACCTTGAAGCCTTCAAATTCTTCTATTTGCAGCCCCTTCTTTGCCAACACAACTTCATCAATGAAGTTATGCGTTGCTCCAGTGTCAATCAACGCAACTATTCGCTGCCCCTTAATCATCCCTCGAACTTTGAAGGATTCATTCTTTTGAAAGCTTGAAAGTTGAGTCAAAGTACCTCCACTTCCCTTTTCATCTTCGGACTCTTTTGGAGCTCTTTCCACTTCGTTATCATCAAAATCAGACTGCTGATCTGAAAAATCAGAATTACTTTCTTCAGCTAAATAGTATTCAATTTGATGAATTTTGACTCTTTTTGGGCAAATATGATCTTGGGACCATTTTTCTCTACACCGGAAACATAACCCCTTTCTTCTGAGTTCGTTAAGTATTTCTAGATCCAACCTTGTGACATGAGTTTTATTTTGTTTGAACTCCTTATGATGAGGTTTTTTTCCTCTATCCTTCTTGTGAAATGATGGCTTGGATTGAAATTTGGCTTTAGGAGCAGCCCACTCCATATTTCTTGCTTTCTTCATTGCCTCTTGTAAGGAGGGTGGATCAAAGGCTTTAATCCAATCCTTGAGTGGTTCCATAAGCCCTTCACTGAATAGGATCACCAACTGCCTCTCAGTGATTCCCATGACCATTACTGAAAGTCTTTGAAACTCAGCTATGTAAGCATCAACTGTGCCATATTGCCTAAGTTGTGCGAACTCTCGGAAATGTACTTCTGGATCCGTTTTCTCAAATCTCTCTATGAGTCTATTGGTGAACTCATCATAGGTAGTGATAGAACGATGACCCAAGGTGACTAGGCCATGGTACCACCACTTGTGCGCCACCCCATCTAGGTGTAGCGTAGCAAACTTAATCGCCTTCTCTTCTACCATGGGTCTAAGAGCTAGATAGTTATCTTACTTCTGTATCCAAGCTCTAGCTGAACTGTTGTCACTCCCATCAAAATGTGGAAGCGTAACCTTGTTGATAGCTTGATGCAAATCCCTTTGTACTGTTGTTCCTCTATGTTCATGATGTCTTCCTTGCCCTCTTTTCTTCCTCTTATGGTCCACAAAGTCGTTGTAAGACATGTCTAGCTTGATTTCATCAGGGAGAGAATCATACTCAGCACGGTTGATTCTCAACTGTTCCACAAATGATGCATTTTCTTCCGGATCAGGTTGGGGGTTTATTGGTGCCAAGAAGGTGGGTTTAAATGGTCTGGAAGAAATGTATGTGTTATTTGAAGTAGGCTGGGCAACATGTCCATTATGCTGGTTGGTGGCACTGTGTTCTCCAGTATGCCCTGGATTGTTCTATGGAATTGGGTTCTGCCCCATTTTCCCCATCATGAAAGATACCATATCCATTATGGCATCCATCTTCCTCTCGAACCTCTTTCCCGGACTTGGCATTCTTTCTCTTCCCTTTCCACTTTCATCTCTATTGCTAGTAAACCTCTCGTTACCACCCGCTGACCTCTCACCTTCTACCATTTTTGTTTCCTGAGAAGACTCCCAATGAGCCCTCAAAACCTCTGATGCTATCTAACCTTCTCGAACCTGATGCCACTAAAACTGACTTGTAGCCTTCTTGTCTTCCCTTGCTAAGTATCATTTTTCTCTGTCACTCATAGAAGGTTGGTTTCACAGGATGGCAGGATGTGTGGCTCTGATACCACTGAAATATTCTGAACCAATTTTTTTACTTTTTGATTACAATAGCAATGCAACACACATCTGTTAGGGTTAGCACTTTAAACCAAAACGATGCGGAATTCAACTCTAACCAAGGATGTACACCAGGATCCCGAGTTGGGCAAGGTGTGAGCATTTGGTCAGAGGATCTTAATGTATGCTGAAGGAGTAACTCTAACCAAGAATGTGTCTAAGGTGGACAAACATATGGTCAGAGGATCCCTACCAACTACAATTGCTGAAAGTAAACTCGACGCCAAGGATGTGCTATCCAACCCAGGGTGGGAATGGAGCTACCATACGGCGGAGATGCTACAAACTACAATGCAATTCAAATGTAAATAGGCGGCAAGCCAGCCTCTTCCACTTATTCAATGGGTATTACAAAAACATGAAGAGGGATATTAAGAAATGCTGACAGTACTACTGTTCAGCTTACAAAGTAATAGGAAGTGCCTACAAGAACAAGGATTAGAAGCTCTTCAATTGCTGCAATAGTAAATGTGACCTCCACCAAGCTTAATATGACTTCCTAACACCAACCCTTCACCAAAATGCAATTTACTCAAATCTGATATGACAGACCAGCAGCTTGAATGACAAAACCAGCACTCTAATAACTCACTAAAATGCACTTTTCTCACTCAAAACTCACTCTATTGATATGGAATCAAATGCATAACACCCTAAAGAAGATGGCGACCAAGTTGGAACATTAAAACCACACCCATAAACCCTTAACCATTTCTTGCACAAATCCCAAGAAAACTCAAATGGTACGGCCCTCTAAGAAGGGCGATTTTCTTTTATAAAATTCAATGCTTTGTCAAAAAATCTGAAACTTGTCAAATAGGGGCGCCCTTGCCAAGGAAACACAATGAGACAATACCCATAACCAGCATATTTTTATTTTCAATGATATGAATGAAACTACAGATCAGCCATGATATCAGCAACTCCTTTTTTTTGATATGAAATGCAATAAACTGAACTACAAGCAAAACTCAAGCTACAATGCAAACCTCACTACAAAATCCTCTCAACAACAAGCAAACTTCTCCACTAGATGCTATCTCTCAAGCACAAAGTCGAGCCAAGGCTAGGAGGCATTCATTCCTCGAAGCAATTCCAGCACCATTTTGGCAGCATAACAATATTCAAGACATAAGATGATGAAATGTAGAGAAGAGGTCTCCTTATAAAGGCACAGCAAGGAATCTCCAGAAGCTTCTAGAAGAGGAGCCCTAATTTCAAATTTGAAATAAACCTTTTTCCCTCCAAGAGATGGCGTCCCTTTTCAAGGCTTCATTTTTTACTTTATTTTAATTCACCTCTTCATAAAATAGGCGTCCAAACTTCAAACTTCAATTTTTGACCTTAATAAAATATAAAATTACCTCCATGAGGCACCGACCCTTGAAGACCACTTTTTAAAACAACATTAAGTTATAAGACTAGGCCAAGGGGGTAATATAACATTATTTAAATTAATTGAACTAATCTCTCCAAATGCATCCCAAGGCCAAAAATGAACAACCCAACTGAACCAGCTGAAGAAGAGGGCTAACAGTGTCGAAAACAATAGGACCACTACCAGAAATAGAATTTACTAAAAATAGTAAATTCCAGAAAGTGCTCGAAACGCAAAGCAAGTCACACCACTGCGAAGCTCTTTGAAAACCCATAAAGAATCCGCAAACCAAACGCCAAATTACGAGCAACAATAGCCAAAGAAACAGGAAACCCTAATTTCACCTTCCGAGTAGCCTACGGGTCTCCGGAATAGGCCAACGGTCAACTGAAAAGATCATGCTTGAGAAGGGGTCATTACATTCTTCAAACATTCCATAATGTTCCCTTGGCTGGTCACTAAGGTTACTTCAAGACTTACAGACAAATTTGGGAGAGGTTCACATGGAAGGGGCTCGAGGATGAGGTCCTTAGATATGTCAAAGAAAGTCAGATCTTTCAATAGAACAAGAATGAGCATACTTTTCCTACAGGCTTGTTGCAACCTTTTGCCTATTCCCAACCAAAAATGGAAAAGTATCTCCATGGATTTCATCACAGGCTTTCCTAAGGTGCAAGGAAGGGATTGTATTTTGGTTATTGTTGATAGATCGATGAAATTCACACTTTTTTGCCATTTCTACAGCATTCACAACAACTTAGGTTTTTGATTTGTTCTTCAAAGAAGTGTTAAAGTTGCACGGGTTGCCCACGAATATTGTAAGCGATAGGGACAACAAGTTTCTAAGCATGTTTTGGGAGGAGGTATTCAACTTGATTGATACGGTGCTCACCCCAAGCTCTAGTTATCACTTGCAATCTAATGGGAAAACTGAGATTGTCAACAAATGGATAGAAGGGTACCTCAAAAACTATGTTTCGGGACAGCAAAAATCTTGGGTGAGATGACTCCATTTGGTCGAATATTGCTAGAACTCCACCTATCACATGTCGATCAAGTTGTCTTCATTCATGGCCTTGGATGGATATGAGTCTCCTAGCATCACAAACTTACATTTTGGTGATAGCAGAGTTCCCCAAGCCAAGGATTTGTTGCAGTAGAGTCAAGACATTCTAAAATCCTTTAAGGAGAACCTCCAACATGCCCAAAATCAGCAAAAAATGTACGCTGATCAGCACTGTATTGAGCGTGTGTTTGAGGTTGGAGACATGGTTTATTTGAGACTTTAGCCATATAGACAGACTACTCTCAAGAAGAGTGGAGCCGAGAAGTTAAAGCAATGTTTCAATAGGCCATTTAGAATCTTCAAAAGGGTTGAAGAAGTGGCTTACGAGCTAGAGCTACCAAAGAGTAGCAAAGTGCATAATGTCTTCCACGTGTTACACCTCAAAAAGGCACTTGGACGCAATATTGTTGTTTCTACGAAATTACCTCTGTTGGATGAGGAAGGGAAGCTTGTATTAGTTCTTGAAGCAGTGGTTGATTTCAGAGAGCGCACGTTGAGGAGAAGAACCATCAAAGAATACCTGGTCAAATGGAAGAATCTACTAATCAAGGATGCCACTTGGGAGAATGAGCAGATATTGCAGCATCCAAACTTTCATTTGCTTGGGACAAGCAATCTTGGAGAGGGGGGGTGTTGGAAATGTTGTCATTGATGTCAAGCAAATAAAGAGATCTATTTTTGGAAGAAGAAAGGTCCATTTGTAAGAAAACATGAAAGGTACATTCAACAAAAGATATTAATATGTCTGCACAACGTATAATCTGGAAAAAAATTGTATGATCGATGCAAAATTCTAAAGATAAAAGAACAGATCATTACATATGTACAGCAAAATCAATGATCTTCTAATTAACTATGATGAATCGTCTAAACCAAATCAACCAATTAAGAGATAACTAAGTGTTGATTATGAAGCACGATTAATGGAAGAGTGTGACCTCCTGAAAAGCTAAGTTTTAGTCAAAAAGACACAACTTTATGAAGGAATACAATTTCATAAAATGATGTGATCTGTTTAAGACTAAATCCAATTATGAAGGCAGCAATATTCGATCTGTTTTTAAAAAAAAGCAAGTGTTAACAAAACACAAGTCAAAAAAGAGGAAGCACATCTTCATGAAGAGCCACAATCTTCTAAATGGAATGACGCAAAATGAAATGCTTGAAGGGAACTCCAGATTTGTCAAAAGGCAAGGTAAATTAAATACAGCGATTAAAATAAGCAATGTTTAAAGACACAATCAGAAGCAACTCCAGTATGCAGCGCCCAAAGTTATTAAAATTCAGAACAGACGCAACTATGCAAGGAGGAGGTGCGATGATGTTGAAGCAACATTCCAATAAATATGTCTTCTAAAAAGGTTCGATCTGTTTATGCAAAAAATCAGAATTAAAAGGAATCATCGGAATGGTGCAATTTAGTTTGGAAAAGATATGATTAAGTTTAATAAGGTTTTCTTGAAGAGGTAGGTTCCAAAGAGATGTGTTCTTTCACAAAGGTTGCAATGCATAAGCAACATATATAATTGATATTCATTTCAGATTTGAGAAGTAGGTGTGGTGTGAAAGACAAAGAAGGATATCATATATCACAAGAAGGGTGAGTGAGGTGTGAAGTTAAAAAGAAAATCAGATATACACCAGCAAATCTAAAGGCAATATATGCAGATATATGAAGTAGATTTGAGCAGATTTGTGAAGCGTGATTAAGTAAAATTATGCAGTGTATTTGGGCAGACATATGAAACATATATAGGCAGATAATAAAGAGGAATCAAAGGAAAATTTCTGAGTATGAAAGTGAAGAATGAGAATGTGAAATAAAAGAGCAGAGTTAAAAAGATTTGTGTGAATCTTAAAGAAGTATCATATATCACAAAGAAGAATGAGAGTGTGAATGATTGTGAGTATGCAGATTCTATAAGAAGAACATGAGAAGATAGGATTGCAGTTTTGATGTGCAGAGTCTTTTGTGAAGATATATTTCAGATTTGTGAAAAAGATCATCATCTATTACAGAGGTAAGACAAGAAGATAGATTGAACGTGTTGAGCAAATTTGTATGAAAACAATATAAGAGGCAAATTTGTATGAAGAGAATATAAGAGGCAGATTTGTATAGTGAATTCATCATATGTTGATTTATGTGAACATCATTTAAGAAAGATAAAATCAAGAGGAAGAGTGGTTGTATTGTCCATCCGTTGAAGAAGCAACATTGAAGGTGGAACATTATTCTTTAAGTTATTATTTTTGCTAAGTTGGTGCTTGGCAAGTGGGGGTTGGTGCCTCCAGTAGGTTGGTGCCTATGAACTTTAGGGGTTGGTACTCCTTGTAGGTTGGTGCCTACTAAAACAGTTTAAGGGGTAGGTGCTCCTTGTAGGTTGGTGCCTACTAAACTACAAAATTGGCGATTCAAGTAGGTTGGTGCCTACATTCTTTGTAATTTCATATAAAAACATAAAGTACAATTGTTGGTGTCAACTTGATCATATTGTGTTTTATTACATAGTTGATATTGTGTTGAAGTTTAAAAGTTGATAAAGATGAGAGGGTAAAAGTTTGTTGATATACTAATTCACCTGGCACCCCCACCCCTCCTCCTCAGTATATCTTTGTGCTCTTCAAGGGGATAGTAATGCTCCCTTCTCAGAACTAATTTGTTTAGTGGCCATTAGCCTATTTCCAGAGTTCTCATAGGCTAAATGGTAAAGTTAGGGGACTCCAAGATTCTTGGAGAATGCAGTGGCAACAATTCATGGATTCCTATGGTGGCATTGAGTTTAGGAGATGATTCTGGTTTGATTGACACTCTCCGCAGTGTCATCGGACTATCTAGGTGTTCTCCAAACTTCTTGGAGGGCACGTCTATTTTTAGAAAGCCACCAAATTGACCTCATTCACTCATCTAGTGCCTCCGTACCTCATTGGTGCAATCAGAATTGGATTCTGAGATGATTCAGGATTTTCTGTCATAAGGGGTAAAATATTTTAATGTTTCACTCAAGTGTAGTGTTTAAATTATTATTTTTTGTTTCACTTAAGTGTTATAACCTTTTGTAAAGCGAAAAATAACCCCAAGTTGGACACCTAGGCTGGAAAAGGGGGACGTTGCACATGAGGAATTTTTTTTTTTTCAAAAGACAAGTTTATAGAAGGTGAATTATCTTATTTTTTGCGTGTTGAAAATTTGATAACAAAGTGTTGCTAGTATGATGCTAGATTCTTCAAGGCTTTGAGGACAAAAACCCTCAAGGTTCATTCTAGTTTTGGAGTTAGAAGATGCTCCCTAGCTAGACTTGGTGTGGCTTCACTATAGGAGTCACCATTGGAGTTATTGGTGAAGTTTTCAGTTTGATTTCATTGATGGATTACTTTGATGTCTTTTAGTTGCAATATGTTTGGTGTGATTTTCTGACCTTTGCAGAGTGTTTGGAGTCAAATTTCTTTGTGTTTAGTTGTTGGGCCGTACCACCTTTTTGCTGATGCTGGTTGGAGTGTTGGAAACTTTCTTCTGGGCATTGGCTCATTCATTTCCTTAGTACTGTGCGACCAAGAGAGAGTTTGCAGATTTATTGCCGAAGTTTCTGATTTTTTGGGAGCTGATCACCCCTCTTGGCAGGCCATACTATGCTAGAAGGCGGCCGTGAGGGTCTCTAGGGGAATCATCCCCTATTTGCAGCCTTGTGGAGTCTTCATGGTGGCACCTAGTCGTTATTAAGCCATTGCTAATCATTCCGGGGTGTTCTTTGGTGTTTTGGAGGTAGTAATTGGGTGGCGTGCTATGTGTATACCTACTAGTTAGGGTGTTACAGACCTGCTGTTTTCATATCATACCTGATTTAGTTATTTTCAAATCTGATACCACTTCTTTTCCTTTACAAATCTGAGCACACCCTTCACACAAATCTTAATCCAAACACGAATCTGATCCAACTACAAATCTGCTCCACTCGAATCTGATCTACAATCAAATAACGATCTTCCTTTCAAATCTAATCACACACTTCCCTTCAAGTCTGATCCAAATCATGCATAATTCATTTATACAAAACTGATCATAATCATGGCATTATCTTCACATAAATTTCTGCCTTGCAATCTGCTCTGATTCTCTTTACAATTTGCTCTTTCTTTTCACATATATTCGTTATATATATTTGCAATTATCCTTCACACATAGGCTACATATATTCTTTAATATGAATCCAATATACTCTTCATTTCTGCCCTTTTTTCTCTTCTATATCTGCTTCTTAAACTCAAAAAAATTCATTGAAAAATGTTGCTTTTAAACTCCCAAACCACCATTTATTTATATGTCCTTCATACCTCTTCCAAAGACAGGCGACCATTCATAAAAGAGGTGACTTATTGAGAGGGGGGGTCGGCCTCTTAATATTTAATTTCTTTTGTTTTTATTTCTTAAACGAGGCGACTCATTTTAATCACTGCCCTTTTATGCTAATAGCTGCATATTAATCATATAAATAATGATCATTGTTAATTATTTGCTGCTCTTTGTAATCTTGATCACTGCATTCTCATAACTAAATTGCTGCTCATTTAATGGATATAGTGATCACTGTATATTAACTCATAATGCCTTTGCAATGCATGATTGCTGCTCCTTAATGATAATCGCTCCTTATCATCAACTATTGCCTCCTTAACCATAATCTCTGCTCTATGGAATATAGTTGCTGCTATTCCTTAACCTTTTTCTTTAGTTCTCACATGTGAATAACGGTTGCTGCTCTCATTCACAGTGAATCACTGTTCTTTCTTAAACTCTTTCATAGAATATATTCGCTTCCTCCTCTTTCTCTTCTATTGCTACCTTTTGATATATATTATCACTTAATTGCTGCCTTATACATGTAAGAGTATAGTCGATCATCATATAGTTGGCCTAGAATAATTCAATTAATTTAAACTTTTATCTTCTTAAGAGGAGTTGTCCATTTGGTCACTTTAATTCTTTTACTTTAGGCATCAAAGGATATATGGGTCGGCCCATATAAATAGTGTCTTATTTTTCTTTCACATACTTCAACATTATGTTTAAATCTTTAATTTAAACATTACCCATATCTCTAAATCGGTCACCAATTCCACAATCTCTTCAATGGTAAGGTATACCGGATGTATTTTGCTTTGCTCTGCGACGGGGATGTATAATGGTTAACTTCTTATTGTAACGGTCCACTCTTTACCTTGACATCAAATGACAATATATTTCATCGGTCTCCATATTAAACTCTTTGGCATCAATGACGACCTTGTCCACCTTTGACATCAATGACAACATTTCCAATAATCATGGCTTCTCGTTCTATTCTAGAGTGACCTCTTAGATCTCACTAGAAGAGAGTTATGTAGTCATATGACATAGCTCAATGTGTTGTTTTCATGTAAGTTATTTTATGAAAAGGAAATTAGATTATTCAACCATCCCAAATGATTATTGATATTTAAGTGTTCCATAATTTATGTGAGTGAAATTTTAAATTTCATCATTCATATATGCCATTATATTATATGTATCCCTTGTGAGGTACCCATGCTGCCAAAAGTAAGCTTTAACTCCTAAGAAACATATTTATCAACTATAGGCTATAGACATAAGTATAATTAGTGATAGCATACATAATAGCTTTTGTATCTAACATCAACTTTTTCTAGTCACAACTAATAGATGATGTTGAGGACTAGTTCACATACTACATCCAAGTTCATTGTAATCATTATTGGTTTATTTTAATTTTTTTCACTTTTAACTTCTTCCTACCAATCATTGATCAAAATCATGCTAAGGACCATAGTTCACAAACTTGGACTCGAAGAGTACTTGGCAAGCCCAAAATTTTTGACTCGGCAACTTAAAAAATACTAAAATTTCTAAAAAAAAAAATTATTTTTGCAAAATGTATTAAATGAGTCTAGAAAACCATTAGTAAGTGTTTTCCATTAAATTTGATTCTTGAATATATATGGATTACACAATTGCATCATCATGCGAAGCCAGATAGTAGATACAATAGCTGGCTACTAACTGATAACTATTATGAATTTATGATGATGGTCTTTGAAATCATCATCATAAATTTCATATTTTGGAAAGTAAAAAATTACAAGTTCTTACAATTTCCTCTTCCCCAACCTAGTGAAAGATTAGAGGGTAGAGGATGTGGTCCTCGCACTAAATTGTGGCTCCCTGCTTGGCAGAAAATTGGGCTTGTGGTTCCACCCTATTGGTAGATGGCAATGACTCCTCCTTTGCCATATGACAATTTGAAGTTGTGTTTGGATGTGAAATCAATTTTGTTTATACAACTTAATAAAAAAATTCGGACAATATTTTTGGCAATTTTTGTCCATTCAACATGTTAAAATTGAAAAAAACTCCCATGATAAAAAAACTCGTGAGTTAAACTTGTAAAATGTAATGTCCCCTTCTCGATCCTAAGCTATTTAGTGGCCGTTAGCCTATTTCTAGAGTCCTGTAGGCTAATTGGAGAAGGGGATTCCATGTTCCTTGGAGGATTCATGTCAACATTTCTAGAAGAGTATATTGATGTTGCCAGTGAGCTTTTGTGGGGTTTTCTAGGATTTTGTTGGGCCTTGGTTAGCAATATAGCTATTTTTAGCAACTTACTAATTTTAGTAAGTTTTAGTGTGATTTAGTTTGGGCTAGTTTGGAGTTGACTCACTATTTTTAGCAATTTTCTATTTTGAGTAAGTGCTATTTTGAGCACTTGGTCTTGGCAATAATACGGTGCAAGGTTTCTAGTTTAGGCAATGGTGAGTTCAAACGTTGTTGGAATAATATTTATTTTCCTTTGCTCAAATCTTCTAAAAGGTAATTTCATAACTTAAGCAAAGTTTGATTTTGACCCCCTTGTGCTCAACACCTAGGGAAAGGGTCACTTAAGTCATTTTTAAAAGGTAAATATCATTTCCTAAGGTGGATGCCTAGATGAAGGAATAAAGTGAAAATAAAACAAATAAAATATTTCTTTGGAGAGGGATGTCCCATTTTGGAGGGAAAAGGAGTTTGAATTTTGAGCCCTAATTTCTATATAAACTCACCTTTTGCTCTCATTTCCATTATGTTGATTGATGATAACGAAGTGTTGTCGAATTGGGGATTAAATCTTTCAAGGTCTTTGGAGACGAAAACCTTCAAAGTTGCTCTAGTTTTGGAGTTGAGAGATACTCCCTAGCTGGACATTGGAGTGGCTTCACTGTAGGAGTTGTGATAACCCCCTAGGCTTTCAAATCAAATTTTTTTGTGTTTTGTTTTTTTTTCTGGTTTTTGTTTGTTTTTGCCAATATGAAAGTAGGAAACTGAAATAAATAGAGAAATGCAAATACAGAAGGAAAATTACATAAAAGAGAGTAACCCATTTGTTCTTTATCGAATTCTAACCAAACAGTAACATATCCATTTGCTGGTATTTACATCTGCAATTCTGATTTTTCACTTTTAGCAATTTGGTGGCTCCAAACCCTAGGCGTCACCTCTGTTTTGTCTCTAACTTGTTTCAGAAATCTTGCTAATGCATTTGCAGACCTAGACGCCTCAGAAAATGTCAGTATTCAACCTCAAAACCCCTGAAATCTGCTCTAACAGCAACCCATGTCCAAAACCTGAGTTATATGGCCTCCTAGGAATGCACACGTCCTGAAAGAGAGAGGTAATTTGCTGTTTTAAACCTGGATTGCCGTCATAGACCTGTACGGCCTCCCATGCTGATTTTCCACGTGCTAATGTAGGGAATAACTGATATCCAATACCCATGTGCTAGGTAGGAGGTATAATCTGCAATTATTTATTCTCAAACCCCTTTATTCTGATCTGCTCATTAAATACAAACATATGATTTATTCTTTCTTCTGAATCCTGTGAAAAGCTCTGATAATGACCCCTGATTGAGATCATTCAACCTAAAATCCTTGGGTGATCTCTCATGCCTGTAGATCCTATCCTAATTGAGGGTTTTCATCCTCAGATCAGCTTGAATCTTCAAGCCTGCAAACCCCTGTTGCTCAACTCTCATATTTTGCAAATGATATTTTGGATAATGAAAATGATCTTCTTTTGCTTTTATCCTTCTCCAATCCCTACGCCCTAATCTTGGCATTTCACTTTTAAATGAAATATCAAATAATGCCTTCTCAAAATCCAACACCCTTGGTTTTCAAAAGATGTGCCTTTTAAATTAAAATCATAAAGTAACTTAAAATATAATCTTTTAAAATTAAAGTTACTTTATCCCCTTATAACGCCAAATTATAAAGTACTTTATTAAAGTTACTTCATAACATTAAATTACAAAGTCACTTTATTAATATAACATTATTGAAGTAATTCAACTTTAGTAATTTAATTAAAGTGCCCACTCTCGACCAAACTGACAATAATCCCTAAGAGTACCTTCAACACAAAAACTCTCTGCAAGTGTGAAACCACTGAACCTGGTATAACTTGCTATAAATAGCAAGTATGAATGATGAGTCTTGAACTTCCTTCAAAAGTCCTTCCAACCAATGAGAACTGAGCTAAATGTGCAAGAATGAAACACAAGCCTGTTGAAGACCCTGAATCCCCTCCATAGGAGCCCATTGAACATCTCATTAGCCTATGGGGACCGCAATAATAGGCTAACACTAACTCCCAAACCATTGGCTAGAGAGGGGACATTACAATCCGCCCTCCTTGAAATTGCTTGTCCTCAAGCAATCTCAACTCCTAATGCTACAATATCTCCCCATTCTCCCAAGTTGCATCCTCTACCAGCAGATCCTTCCACTTTACCAAAAAATTCCTTGATGATTCTCCTCAAATTGCGCTCACGAGTGTCAATGATCACCTCAGGAATAAGAACTAATTTCCCCTCCACATCTAGGGGTGATAACGCTGTAGAAGGTCTCACATTGTGCCCCAATGCCTTCTTGAGGCGAGAAACATGAAACACATTATGAACCCTACTCTCTGCTAGCAACTCTAGCTCGTAAGCCACCTCTCCAATCCGCTTGGAGACTCGGAATGGACCATAGTATCGTGGCTTTAGCTTCTCAGTGCCACTCTTCCTAATAGTGGATTGCCTGTAGGGCTGCAACATAAGATAGACCACATCACCCTCCTCAAAGGAACGCTCAACTCTGCACTGATCTGCATACTACTACTATTTTTTTTTTTATCGATGATCGCTTTTGACTGGAGCTTTGAACCAATGAGGCCACAATTTATGGGGGACCTCATCCCCATGTTTGTCTAGTATTAGCACCAATCCATTCTCCTCTGCCACCTTCCTCTGTCATCCCTCCTTCCTGTTTCTCCACTTCCTTCTTGATCTTCCTTCCTCCATCATTCCTTCCTTCTTTAATTTTCCTCCTTCCATCTGTTTCTCCACTCCTACCTCGAGCTCTCCCCTCCATCGTAGCTTCTTCTCGTTGTTCCTTTCTTCCGCCTTCCTCCCTCCGTCTCCTCCACTTCCCGTCATCCCTTCTTCCTCAATCTTCCTCCACTTCCCTTCAATCCTTCCTCCCTTTTTCTCTTTGACACCTTCCCTTTCCTCCGCCATCCTTCACCATTCTTCCTTCCGCCTCCAATCTTCTTTCCACCCTCCTCCTACCGGTCGCTGTCATTTTCCCATGCGTTGCCTTGTCCTCCCGTGCATTGCCTGACCTTCTATTTCTCCGTTCTTCCTAAACTCCCAGCGCTTCCTCCCTCAGCCGATCCTCCACGCCTTCCCCTGCCAGCGAATACACCTCGATCTTCCACTGTTGCAGGATGTCCATTGTGTCAGCTCCATCAACCCGTGACCTCCTCTTTGACCATCATGCCCTCCATCCTTGGTCTTTGATCCTGCAAGCAAGGGTGAGATGCGAACATGCAACGGCCCTCTCCATAGGGCTTGTGACTTGCCGTCACACTATGGGGTCATCCCCTGCATACTGCTACTATTGGTTCTGAGCCCTTTGTATATTCTCTTTCACATATCTCATGATGTCCAGGTTGTCTTCCAACAAATCCTTCACCCTCAGCACTCTACTATCTCCAAATAACAGGTCCAAGTAGTTAGGAGTGTCATAGCCATAGAGTGCCATAAACGGTGACATCTGTAGAGTCATGTGGTATGCGGTATTATAACAATACTCGCATAAATGCAGCCACTTGACCCATGCATTCTGCTGCCCCAAAATGTAGTTCTTGAGGTATCCCTCCACCCATTTGTTAACTATTTCGGTTTGCCCATCCGTCTAGTGGTAGCTCGTGCTCGGAGTGAGTTTTGTGTCCCGATCACTCACTATATTCCAAGGTAGCCCATGTAATCTAAATACCTCTCTGAAAAACAAATCAGCAATGTGCACTACTGTATAAGTAGTTGAAACTAGGAAGAAGTGTGCAAACTTCACAAGTCTTTCAACCACAACATAAATACAATCCATATTCTAGGTTTTGGGAAAACATGTGATAAAATCCATGGATATGCACTCCCATTTCCGGTTAGGAATGGGTAGGGGTTGTAATAATCTTGCAGGGAAAGAGTGCTCCTATTTGTTTTGCTGGCATGTAGGACACTCTCTCACATATGTGAGTACCTCAGATTTGAGCCCTTTCCAAGTGAACCGCTCCCTAATCTGCATGTAGGTTCTTAAATAACCTAGGTGACCTACCATAGGGATGTCATGAAAGGCTCCCATTATCCTCTTCTTCATAGAGGATTTGGGCACAATGAAAATCCTTCCTTTGTAAATGATGAGGCCATTTACAAGGGAATACCTATCATCTGCAACTATACCATCAATGAGGTTGGCAGCCCATCCATTCTTAGCATACTCAGTTGCAATCAAATCTCTCCAATCATTTGCAACCTCACCTAGAGAGCACAAGTAAGGTGTCCTCGAAAGAGCATCAACAACTACATTTTTCTTACCCTTGACATAAGCTATGTCAAAATCATATGCCTGCAACTTGCTGACCCATTTTTGTTGCCGATCATTGAGGTCACGTTGACTTAGGAAATGTTTCAAAGTGTTATGATCTGTTTTCACCAAAAATTTGCTGCCTACCAAATATTGTTTGAATTTAGCCAAGGCATGTATAATGGCTAGCATTTCCTTATCATAAATGTTGTAACTCCTCTCAAGACCCCAAAGTTTCTTGCTCTCAAAAGTGACTGGGTGCTTATCTTGCATCAAGACCACCAATGTCTTCTCCTGAAGCATCACACTATAGCTCAAAAGGCCGTGTGAAATCCGGAATAACAAGTACCGAACATGAGCTCATCAACTGCTTGAACTTATCAAAACACTGCTATGCTCTTGGAGTCCAAACAAATGCCCCCTTCTTCGTCAAGTCCGTAAGTGGGGCTGCCTGCTGTGAAAAGCCCTTGATGAAGCAACGGAAGAAACCACATAACCTAAAGAATCCCTTAAACTGCGTGAGATTCATGGGAGGAGGCCAATCAAATATAGCCTTCACCTTCTTCGGATCCATCTTGACTCCCTTAGCATTGATGATATGCCCCAAGTACAACAATTCTCTCATGTCGAAGTCACATTTTGATTCCTTGGCGTATAGAGATTCTCTCTCCAATGTGCCTAATACTTAATCCAAATGTGCTAAATCATCATCCCAAGTCCTACTGAAGACTAGTATATCATCGAAGAAGACGAGGACTATCTTCCTCAACTAATCCTTGAAGAGAGGAAATTGTCTAACTTCTGAACCCAGGCACTTGTTGTGCATTTATTTTCGCCATTGAAATGCTCCAAAGAAAGCTTGCCCACTACCTCCTGGAAATCTCTATTTCCCTGCGTAGTCTGGCCTCCAACCTGCCAACTGCCAACGCTTTCTATCTCCTTTAGTCCAGAAATTGATCCAAGGTCAATAAATTCCTGATATCAGGAGGAAGTAAAATGTACTCTGCATGGTTGGCTCTGATCTCATCAACCATGGACACCGGCTGTTCTGGAGGCTGCTTTGGGCGAACATGTGCCTCAGTCTTGTGTGTGAAAGTGGGTTGTAAGGGCCTAGATGGGGGAAGAGTGGAGACCTCTGCCCGTCCTCCAGTTGTGCATAGGAGCAACCAATCTCCTCAAGATGCACTGTCTGACTAGAGATAGTGTTCTGATTCATTTTATGCAAGAGATATGCCATCATGTCCAACATAGTATCGAACTTCTGCTCAGTTCTAGTGTTGGGGCTAAGGGAGCCAACATGTCTCTTTTCTCTATCCGCCATTACACCTGCAGCGCTCTCACTCTCACTGGATAAATGTTTGGGTGATTCTTGAGAACTGTCAATGCCCAAAACACCTGTAATAGTTTGTCCCTCCGACAGCTAGGGAGGTTTCCACGACCGTGAACCCTTGTTATATACCTGTTTTGGTTCACTCATGAATCAACCACACAAGATGGCAAGAGATTTAAGCTTTGATACCACTGTGATAACCCCCTAGGTTTTCAAATCGGATTTTTTTGTGTTTTGTTTTTTTTTTTGGTTTTTGTTTGTTTTTGCCAATATGAAAGCAAGAAACAGAAATAAATAGAGAAATGCAAATACAGAAGGAAAATTGCATAAAAGAGAGTAACCCAATTGTTCGTTATTGAATTCTAACCAAACAGTAACATACCCATTTGCTGGTATTTACATCTGCAATTCTGATTTTTTACTTTTAGCAGTTTGGTGGCTCCAAACCCTAGGCATCACCTCTGATTTGTCCCTAACTTGTTTCATAAATCTTGCTGATGCATTTGCAGACCTGAACACCTCAGAAAATGTCAGTATGCAACCTCAAAACCCTTGAAATTTGCTTAACAGCAACCCATGTCCAAAACCTGAGTTATACGACCTCCTAGGAATGCACACATGCTGAAAGAGAGGTAATTTGCTGTTTTAAACCTGGATTGCCTTCACAGACCTGTACAGCCTGCTTTTATGAGCTGACCTGAGTGGTATGGCCTCCCATGTTGATTTGCCACGTGCTATTGCAGGGAATAACTGATCTCCAATACCCATGTGCTAGGTAGGAGGTATAATCTGCAATTATTTATTCTCAAACCCCTTTATTCTGATCTGTTAATTAAATACAAACATCTGATTTATTCTTTCTTCTAAATCTTGTGAAAAGCTCTAATAATGACCCCCGATTAAGATCATTCGATCTAGAATCCTTGGGCAATCTCTCACACTTGTAGATCCTGTCCTAATCGAGGGTTTTCATTCTCATATCAGCTTGAATCTTCATACCTGCAAACCCCTATTGCTCAACTCTCATATTTTGCAAATGGTATTTTGGATAATGAAAATGATCCTCGTTTTCTTTTATCCTTCTCCAACCCCTACGCCCTAATCTTGGCATTTCACTTTTAAATGAAATATCAAATAATACTTCATAAAATCAACACCCTTTTGGCCTTTTGCACATTAAATTTAATATTTTCTTTTTCAAAAGATGTGCCTTTTAAATTAAAATTATAAAGTAACTCAAAATATAATCTTTTAAAATTAAAGTTACTTTATCCCCTCATAACACCAAATTATAAAGTACTTTATTAAAGCTACTTTATAACATTAAATTACAAAGTCATTTTAATAATATAACATTATTAAAGTAATTCGACTTTAGTAATATAATTAAAGTGCCCACTCTCGACCAAACTGACAATAATCCCCTGAGAGTGCCTTCAATACAAAACCTCTCTGCAGTCGTGAAACCACTAAACCTGGTATAACTTGCTATAAATAGTAAGTTTGAATGATGAGTCCTGAACTGCCTTCAAAAGGCCTGCCAACCAACAAGAACTGAGCTAAATGTGCAGGAATGAAATGCAAGCCTGTTGAAGACCCTGAATCCCCTCCACAGGAGCCCCCTGAATATCTCGTTAGCCTACGGGGACTGCAGTAATAGGCTAACCCTAACTCCCAAACCATTGGCTAGAGAGGGGACATTACAAGAGTCACCATTGGAGTTATTGGTGAAAGATTTCCAATTTGCTTTCAATTGTAGAGTTGCAGGATTTTTGGAGTGGATTTCTTGGTTCCATACTTGTTGGTCATACCATTTCATGCCTAGGCCATACCACCTTATTGAAAGTGCAGATTGAAATATTGGTATTTGGCTTCTAGGTATTGGTTCATTCTCTCCCTCGTCCTTGGGCAACTAGGTCAGCAAGTTTGCAGATTCTTTGCTGCTGTTTTGGAATTTTTAGGAGTAGGTCGCCCCTTTCCTAGGCCATACCATTGCTGGCTGGTGAATGCGTGGGTTTCAGAAGTGAATCATTTCAGGTTTGCAGCCCTTTGGTGACTCTTTGATGGCGCCTAGGCTCTACTAGGCTATTGGTTACTACTATATGGTGTTCTTGGTTAATTTGGGAGGCATCCTAGGGAGTTGTGCCAGTGTCATGCTTGCTGGTTTGATGTATCAGACTGCTACAACAGTGTATCAGACCTGCAAACAATCTCATTCAGTCATTTTATGGAGTGTCTTTGCTAATATGTTGCAGGGTTGACCTATTTGCTTAATGGTTTCTCATGTGGGATAGTTCTTTTCATGTTTTCATACATAATATGCAACTACATAGCAGATTTGTACTTGTTAGTATCATTTTGTATTGAGCTCACATTGTAACACTGATTTGGTAGTACCATTCAGTGATTTTAGCTCCTATTTGGTTTTTATACTAACCCCACTAAATAAGTGGCGTCTCTATTCCTGCTGAATAAGCTGATGAACTCTTTCTTGTTTTATGATATGCCCCCTGAATAAGCGGATGAACTCTTTCTTGTTTCATGATATGCCCATTGAATAAGCGGATGATCTCTTTCTTGTTAGCTATGCATCCCACTGCAAAGTGGTTTTGGTCAGCTAGCCGCCTAATGCTTCTTTTTAGCAAGTTGTAATTTCCCACTGAGTAAGCAAATGTTTCTTTTCATGTTTTGGAGATTTCATACTCACCCCACTGAACAAGTGGTTACTTCAATAGCATAGCATTGTAAACCTTGCCACTGTATGCTCTCGCGTTGCCCAAATCGGGATCTGGGTGATCAGAAAGTGGAAGGTAGTTTATTCTAGTTGATTATCTTTGATTATTCTACTAAAGCTAACAAGTGCAAAATTTGAAAAAATTGGAGTGGTTTAGCATATAAAAACTTGCGCGGTAAAAAAGCTGAGTACCTGGCAACTCAGCGAGTACTCAGAAAGTTTGTGAACTATGGGATACAAAGTTAAAACTTAAGCCATAAGAATTGTCATAAAGATTGACTTTCATACCTAGCAATTGTGTTGGCTCAAATTTTCCTAAAGCCTTCCAACAATTCCTTTTCATGAACATCCTATAACAATCACATTCCATGGATCCACATTTCTTTGAGGGACTTCCCCAAAATAGTTTTCTAACCTCTCTATGATTCCACAATTTGCATACAAATCTCTCTTGTTGCTCCAAATCATCCCATCTCCTTCCTGTTCATTCTCTTGTCTTCCTTAGCATGTAAACACTCCCAAATTTGCTATATCCTTTAGCTTTGATGGATGACCTTAGATTGTTTGAAGCTGTCATTTCAACACAGTCAAGGACACAACCAAAGGTTGTGGAGTTTAGCATTTACACCTACCAAATGCATTGATGGGTGTCCATGGCTTGTTCAAAAGCTTTCCTTTCAATGTAGGTAGGCAGGTGCTAACAAACCTTGTGGTGTCTCCTCGTCCTTCCTCTTACGAAATTCCTCTATCCGTTATGCTTAGATGGATGTCATAACTTGTTTGTGAGCTCTCATTATGGCACAGGCAGGAAGGACACAGTTAAAGGTTGAGGAATTTGGCTTTTGCACCTGCCAATCACTTTTGCTTCAGAGTCCCCAAACCATTTCCACAAATCGATTTTGTGCCTATCCCCACCTACCAGTATTCCATGAGATTGCATTTCTCAAGTCAATTTTTTTCCAACTTGCAGACATGATTACAAAAATAAGAGAGGGATTGCATGTCTCTTAGGGCAGTTGCGATAACTCCATGCCCTTTTCCCTCTGTGTTTTTTTTTGTTATGTCAGAATTGCATTTTATTTTTTAATGCAATCCCAGCGTAAAGA
Organism: Sequoia sempervirens; assembly: GCA_007258455.2. NCBI lineage: Eukaryota > Viridiplantae > Streptophyta > Pinopsida > Cupressales > Cupressaceae > Sequoia > Sequoia sempervirens. The sequence goes on from VDFB02000007.1 coordinate 46,887,140, forward strand.
TTGGACAGCCAAGGGGGAGGGATGCCATGCCTTATTAATGGCATGACAATCTCCCTTTCCTCTCACGCCATCCCTAGTTAATTCAAATTGCAGGAGGTCGTCCAACCCATGCTTCATTAAATTGAAATGTCTTCCTAATTTATTTATTTCATTGAACATACAATGTCCAACATGAAATGGTCCTCTATGGGGACGTGACACATTTAGAAGCAAAGTAATGCCCATTTGGCTCGCATAAAATCATTGAGAGTGATAGAATGCTTGTCTAGCTGAGTGTAGGAGTGAAGAAAGTTGTTTTGAGTAAGTTTCATAGAAGGGAAAACTGTCAGTGCATCGTCGGAGTCTTTTAAGCTAAATAGTCTCAGAGTGTTCTTGGAAGCTCCATGAGATCTATTGGCATGAAATCGTTTATGATATTGGATGAGATAAGGACAATATGTGAATTTGCTAGAGCTTCGTATATTGGGTTTCTCTAGGGTAAATTTTATGTCTCCTATCTCCATATGTGATTGATTCTTGTCATGTGCTCGCTCAATTTCATGTTAAGCAACTGCTGCCATAATTTCTAGCACTTAGATAGCTTCACAATTCATTATGAAATCTGTTTGTAAGTAATCACTTGAGGAACAAATATATAAATCAATTTATATTAGTTTACGCATGTCAATGTCTACTTTGATGGATTAGGAATGGGATATCTGCCCTAGTTACAAATCTGAATTCCCGTCTTTCTAACTCATTAAATTGAGATCTAAATTTACCTGCCTGCAATACTTTTTTTGTCATTGTGTTTGACTGCAAAATCTGTTTTATAATAGTTTAAGCATGTCAAGGTCTGCTTTGATGGATTATGAATGGGATATCTATTTTAATTACAAAGCTGAATCCTTGTCTTGCTAACTCACAGACTTTAGATCCAAATTAGTTGCTGTGGTTTTTATTAAGCCTTTTTGTCTTTGACCTCAAAATTTCTTTCATGGTCTTTAACGTTGTGATTCGTCTGATATGTTCTGTCCAAATTTGTTTCTGTCAGCATCTCTTTTATTCTTGATTCTGACATATCCACTTGACAATTTAATTTATGTAGTTTAATAATGTCTCTTCTTGGTTATTTTATGCAGGTACAATGCAAATATGGACATTACAGATAGTGATCACAAGCCTGTAATGTGCATGTTCAATATAGATATTGCCTTTATAGATGAAGCAACTCGTAGAGAAAAATATGGCTATTTGGTCAGTACGAGCAAAACAGAATTATAAGATCATCATCTGTCCTATCTATGAATAACAATTACGTGCAGAGGGAGGCTTGGGAGAATTTTGATTTTGCTTAGTCAAAGTCTCAAGAAATGGTGGCAAAATTTGATAAATTTACAGGCTACATTAACTTTCTTTATCGTGTACAGGTACAATTTTGGTTTTTCCTTCAAAATGAACTCATTTAAAAACATGAAACATCTCATGCATGAATATAATTGAATGTAACTTTTGCGTATTCCTTGTTTGTAAGTATGATTTTTTAACAATAACAGCATGGTTATTTTCCCTTTTGAGATGACAATCCTTTTTGTTTAATTTTTTCTTTTAGCAATTGTTAAAGACGATTGTCTGTTAGTCATCTACTTTTGTAGGATACTCAATAGTCAATACTGATTATTTTTCATTTCTACTGGCCCAAAGGTTATTGCAGTTTCTGCCGTTATTTGGCCAAGTGAGATTTTCATGTTTGATGCGGAGTGTTGATTTTGGCACGGAGAGGTAAATTATGGATGGCATTTGAGAGACGTTTTGGCATGAATTAAAGAAATAATGGTAATTCTTCCATTTACGAAGGACATGTAATAATGGCAAGCAGCATCTGTCTGTTTATGCACTAAATTTTTCAAAGTTAATTCATTGAATAGTAATTGAAACATTCTTAATAGAGGAAAGGTCCAATTTTAGATTTAGTGCTTACCGAGATATGTTCTATTTTCGTGGAGTATACTTGTGATGAAGAAATCCTTTGCACATGTTTAAATATGACTCCGGGACTTCTTCTGAAACATCACTACAGTTTATAATGGGTGTTAGTTCTACACTTCTACAAATCTACTTATTGTTAAGCGGTATATAGAGTAACATTACTCCGTTTATCTCAAATTCCTATTGGGAATTGTCAGTGAAACTTTGTGAACCATCAGGTTGTCAAGAAATCTTCTGTTTGCAGTATTACCATTTTTCCTTTCAAGGGATGTAATCATTATTGTTCTTTTCTGCTTTTCTTGCAAGGAGAGGCAGCTATATAGTGTATTATTATTAATCATTTGCCAAAAATTCTAGAGTTTTTATTGGCTAATGTAACTTCAAAATTTGGATACGTTGGTATTCTACAATGGAATTCACTATGGTGTGAGTTTGGGAGAATCCCTTTTAGTGCAATTGAAAGAGGTCGTGAAGTTATAAGCTTATATAAAAGTAAATCAAAATTTGCTAAAATGTATTTTGACTGAGAAAATTTTTGGTTCATTTCTGTTAAAGCAAACATTTTATCTTTTTGACTGTTGTCTACCATATGTAGTTTTGTACACTTATTATCATTTATCTCGTATTTATTTCCAATTATTGCTCAGAATTTAATGTTCTAAGCGATAGTTGAATGCAATGACATTTTTTAATGTAGAAAGGAGCCTCCTATTTGATATCTCACATTAGCATTCAACAGCTGGCATATTTGTAAGTTGGCTTAATCTTGTCTGAAGTTATGTCATGGCTTAGATATAACAATGTTGTACAGCATCTTATAAACAATATATTATATTATTTGATCATTTATGGTTCACATTAAAAGAATATTTGCTACAGTCGATGTCTGTGTGAAGAAGAACAATAACATGATAAATTAGTAAATTACCTATGTGCTAATGTTTGATTTGCAATGGAGGGGCAAATATAAGACAATCAATAGGTTTTACGTTGCAAGGTTCATTGTTGGTGGGCCTAACAAAGAATTAGGAAGAACCATCTAGCCAATCATTTGTTCGAGAGGCGATGGATGGTTTCACTCTCAAATGTTAGGAACAATGCCACTTGTGGATGGGAAGGCAGATTACTAAATTAGTCAGCCAACAACAAAAAAATTCTAATGTTGATTACATTAAATTTACAACAATAGTTTTATTTCTAATATACAGATTCAAGTATCTGGAAACATCATGGCCTGCTGAATGCAGTTGAAATGAGCTAGGGACCATTGCAAGAGGCCGGCGGTCGTTTTTAGCTGCAGCCCAAATCTGTCATGTGGTACTGCAACAGCTGTAATTTGTTCTGCACGCTTCCAGCAAATTAGTTTGCTACAAAGAATCGTATAACTGCTTCCATTTTATCAAGACAAACCCAAAAAAACTAGCAATATTTTAGTATAATTTGTTTCTCTTATTTGTGGGCCATTTCAAAGATAATAATTTATAATTGCAATAAAGTAATTGATTGTGAACAAATGTTTGCTTACATTAGGTGAAATATTATTTCATTGTCTTCTGTCCTGGGTTTCTTTAGGAACTTGTAGTTTTCAATGGTTATTTCATCTCCTTAGTAATTGCGAACATTATATTTATCAGACTTCAGTTATTAGTTCCTGTTGTAAGGCAGGTTACTATTGTATTCCTTCAATATGCATTTGGTATGCAGCATCAGCCAATCAGATTTTTTTATTTTAACATATTACTTTCTATTTGTATAGTTTGAATTTTAAAACTTAATTTTTATATTTGAAAATTAACATTTATCTCTTTTTCTATTCTTACGAGTAGCTCTATAAATCATTTTTTGTTTAAGAAAATTAGGAAAATAGGAAAACATAGATTGATTAAATAAAAAACGAAAGATTAAAACTAGGGGCTAGGGTACATAATTCATTAATGCATTAAATGGCATCTGGCTAGAGGAGAAGCCACTAGAACCGCTGGATGGCTAAGCATGATCAGTGTACTTTGATTATTTAATATAGATTAAAGTCCAGCAAGTTGCTATGGGTTTCAAACTGTTTTTTTTTTAATTAAAAATTTACATATTTTTAAATGGTACAAGTTTTTCATTAATGCAACTGACCAGGGTAAGATTCCACTGTGGAAATGAGTACTTTGGGATGGAATTTTTAATTTTAAATTTTTTATAATTAATTTTTTTTTAAATTATTTAAAATTTTAACAAATTATTGTAGCTTAGTTTATTTTTTATAAATTGTTTATTTGAACAAAAGTTTTTTTTTCCTTTTATATTTCATTTTAGTCTACAATCATTCTATGGTGCAGATATAAGAGAGTTAAATAATTTTTTTATGATTGAATAGCATAAAAGTGGAAAGTGTGATCACTAATAAAAGAAAATTTATAAATTTTCTATGATTAAAGACATAAAGATTCAAAAAAAAATTCTTCCTTATTTTAAATGATTTCACATAAACTTTAATTTTCATCTCAAATTTTAAAATAGGGAATAAAGGTTGGTTACACTTTTATGTTGTAAGTGATTTTTTACTAATTTATTTATTATTAAATCTTTTTATAATATGTTTATTTTAAATTTATTTATAGAAATGAAATTCAAATATTTTAACAAAATATTTATAATAATGTTGGTTTAAGTGTTTTTTTATTAATTTATTTATTATTAAATAATTTTATAGTATATATTTTGAATTTATTTATAGAAATGAAACTCAAATATTCTAACAAAATATTCATAATAATGTTGGGTCTAAAAAATTGCTATTGAGAAAAGTGTTAATTCCTTGTCATAGATGTATTTTAACATGAGACCTTTAAATGTTTTTTAATGATAACATACAAGTCTTACCCTTGCAACAATGTTTCACCCATAGCATAACTAATTGCATCCATCTTTGCCTTTGAAGTTATATTTAAATTACGTAAAGGACTGGTGTCGTACTTAACTTTTCTACAACTCTTCAAATACACACTACTATCTATTTCCCTATGGAAGTTCCTTCCTTTTCTCATTACGTGCAAGAAATGACAATCCAAACTATTTTTAACTCTGTCTAATTTTGGGTTTCATAGCACCTAATGAGACTCTTCTCTTTTCCCTCTTTAAGTTTTGGTTTTTATTCAAAGATCACCTGTTTTGATTTTAAGCCTAGCCATTACCAAAACATGAGTAGTGGGTGATATGTTAGTTTAATAACTTATTATTTTTCCATAATCTATCTTAGTGTCTTGCTCATATGTCAATTTAATAACTTTCTTTTCCCATCATGTATCTTACAACTGTGAACAATATTAGAGTTTTTGGATCTTGACAGACATGTCATTTACACTATTTTATTAATTTGCACTCTTGTGTTATTGGGTTTGTTGTGAATCTAGCTTGTGTTGGGATTAGTTTGAACTTGGTATAGATGGATTGATTTAGTGTAAAGCTATATAATAGCTCCAAAGTGGAATTTAACCTTGAAGCTTTGTTTTGGTGCTTTGATGGATTGATCTAGCATTTCTTTGAGCCACTTTAATTAGCTTGTGATTTAAGCTTTTCTATGCATTTATAAACCTTAAAGTTTGAGCAATGTGATAGAAGTTATGATCTTGACAAGTGGGATGACTAAAAATAAATGACGCTAACAACTATATTCAGTCTACTTCTTTGAAAAAACATCTTTCTTTGTTGCTTGCCTAAATGCTTTTGCCTTGAATTTTTCTTTAATCTCCTTTGCATATAGTAACTGCTTCATCGCTAGAATTCATCGGCCGCTAACTACATTTTTATATGCTTTATCCTTTGAATCTAAATGCATTACGCTCTCTGGCAAGAACTCAATGCTTGCGTCACTTGTTAGAAAACATTTTCTAGTACCAAACACAATTATTAGGTATAGATGCTAAATACATCTTAGTTCATATACAAAGAAAAAGAACTACTATAGTTGACTACTTGTGGCAAAAGTTCAGTTTTTTCTACACTTTTTTTAGGTTCACCTTGCTTTTGGAATTTTTTAATTATTAATCAAAAATCATTTGTGTACATTTTTTTTTCAATAAATGAAGTTAAAATAGAGTTTTTTTGAGGATCAATCATAAGTATGTTATAATCATGAACTAATTTCACAGTTCATAAGACAAATTTTTTTGAGAGATCATAACTTTCACACTATATTACACCTTTTTCCATCATTATTTTGTTGTGTTTTTATGAGATTTGGTGTGATAAATGTATATTTATAATTGTTTGAATCATTTTTGAGTTGTAGAATATTAAGGATATGTGAGTTCCACTAGTAATCAAGGAGTCTAGGTTATTCAATTTTTAAAGTAACTCTATTTGACCCCTTAATCATTATTGTCTAATTTCATGGATGTGATTATGTTATTTATCTATTAATTCTTGTTTCATTTCCAATCTACTATGTCATCACATGTTTGCATTAATCTATGACTAAGTGATTAGAACAATATGGATAAGATAAACTAATCGGTTTGAATAGTATGGATATACTTATATGTTTACTTGGTTATGATGGAAATAGTGAGCAATGTGAGTTCTTTATGTTGCAAGACAAGTGATTGAAATTATAAATTACTCTTGTATGGGACGACTAATCTTAAAATATGTTTATATACATTTTGATGACATGCATAAAAGCTTTAAAGTTTATTATGCATATTCTCAAGTTCATCCATTTAGGAGAGATTCAACAAAATATTGGAATTTTATGGTTTTTCTCATTTCTCTATGAAAGCATGCATCTATGATATTCCAAAATTTATCATATTGCAAACAAACGGTTCCAAATTTGAGTTTCCAACAATCAAATATATAGACAATTTTGTTATGAGATAATTTTTGGCAACAAAATTCTATCTTAATTTTTGGCAATAGTCAAGGATATAAAGAAATATGGGAGCAAATAAATCCACGTCTTACATGCTAAGAGATAACCAAGGGCAATTTCTTTTAGGAAGTCTAATTAGTCCTAAAAGTTCAAATCTTCAACCAATTTGCACTCCATTGGAAGAGAGTTCTACATAATAGCATGGTAGTGTCAAGCCCGTACCCTTTTGTCTTTTGGATAGGTTTAGAGCATTTTTTTTAGGTTTACCATTGTCAATGGACTTATTCAATAAAGGTCATGTGTGTTCCATTTCTTCAATAGTGTGCCTAACTTGACATGTTTGATATTGGAAGATGAGATCTAAAGTGAGATTTTAGGTAAAATGGTTGTATCATGTTGGGGTCATCAAGAAGCTTATTAAACTTGTGCAAGCTTATCAAGATTTAGCAATTGGCCTTGATAGTTTGGGCATGGGGCTTTGATTGATACAGTTGTGAGTTCTTTTACATTTTCACTAGGATTTCCTCTAGGTGTAAAAACCTATTATCTTCAAAGAGGTTTGATGGTATGCCTTACCATTCTAGCATTTAAGGATGTCCTAAAATCACATTGTAAGAATGGTCATGTCTATAAAATAAAGCTAAATTAAAAAGGGTTTTCTTCCTAATGTAATATGGAGTACAATAATGCCAATTAGAGGAGAGTTGTTAGACCCTTGTACAATGCCTTGAATAGACTTGAGATCAACATGGCTAGGACAATTTTTCTTCATAAGGTCAAACAAAATGATGTCAAGAGTTCATTTTTCATTCACTATGGTTTTTTTATTGAAATTTAAATTTGTAAGTCTACATATATAAACAACATAGGATCTTGATTGAACAACATCAAGGTTTGAAGGCATATTGTTCATGTTGAGTAGAAATTGGTGTTTCTCAATATTTGTGTTGGATGGATGTGAGATTATTTGATGTGGTTGTGGTCAATATTAATAAGCTAGGGGAGTTGGGGTTGTGTAATGTCATGTGCTAGATTTAGGGCAAGCAATTTTAACATATTTAAAATATTAAATGGTAACATACAAACCCTAAAATGCATAATAATTTTTATAAGCAATGAGAACCTTATAAAAGCTTTGAAGTATCAATATTCACACAATAATGCTATCCACCTTAAATGTGGTTTAGGCTTCCTTAATTTAAGCCTAGAACAACAAACCCTAACTTATTGATCGACTCTAATACACCTAGAAATTTACAAACACACAAATACAAATAATAAGCCTACAATACAATCTTTACATTTGTGTGTTTACATGGAAAGCTCAAATGATAGACTAGGCTTGCAAATAGAAATAAATAGTAAATATATATTTATTAATGGGCTTGAAATACCCTTATAAAATGTTGTTCAAAGCAAAGGTTGTTAATAGTGATAATCACAAACCCTAAGTACATGGAATCTTCGATTACAAAATACATCTTAGGAGAACAAAGCTATTTGGAATTGCAATGTCCAATTATTTCCTTAATGGTGGTTATAATACAAAACTTACAATCACAACAACTAGAAGTGTTGTATGGATTTATTGTTGCCTTTATTGACCACCATGAAATCTTGATTGTGGCATATGTGTGAGTCTCCCATGACTATTGAAAGAGATTTCATCCTTAAATACTAGATCTATGGGGTTTTTGTCCCACAACCTCCCAAATATGTGATTTTTCATTCTCAAAACTACATGTTGGAACAAGTGCTCACTATAATTTTGGATTATGGTTTTTTCAAAGATGTATTTTTCATCCATCTTTGCAACCTTAAGACACCTAGAGAGAGGATCAAAATCCTCTCAATGGCATCTATCTTGGGTTTGTATGCAAGAATGGACTTCCATAGGTAGCGAAGCGCAGGGCGGTGGCAGAGCCTCGGTTGGTGGGGTCCACCCGCCATCTCTATATCCTCCCAACCCCCCACCTGGTGGGGTTGGGGCCTTGGATAGTGGGGTTGGGAACTATAGTTCAGTTCAGGGATTGGGAATTTTGACAAGACGTTGCTATCCCCCGACTGCGATTGCCATAGTTAGGAGAGCAAGAAGAAGTTCTTGTGCCCTACTATCTAAAGGCGAATGAGCCGAAGAAGCCAGCCTCAACCTCCTAACTACAACCCAGACCCTCTCCCGATTGGAAGGAGAAGTTGACTTGGGGGGTAGTGATATGATTTGTTTGGAGCCCCTCGAGTGCCTTCATTTCACCCTTGTTTTCTTTTGCATCAAATTGGCCATGGCATAGGCTTGGAAGGTGTGGAAGAAGGTACCATGCAACCTACAATTTTCCTTAGTGATTATGACAAGGAGTGCCTATACTATAGTAATGGTGGTTGTTGGATGCCTTGTTGATTTCCTTGTTGGATGTCCATGTATTTCAATTTCAATGGTACTTGGATGAATGGCAGTGTTAGGTGGAAACCTACAAGGATCCATGTCATCCTTTTGTTCAATAATGGTACTCTCCTCATGTAGGATGGTAGGTGAAGGATAATAAAAATTGGTGGGAATGTGGAGGTTTAAAGGGAAAAGTTGGTGATGAGGCATGGTGACATGTGAAAATTTGAAGTTCTTATGAGGAGCACAATGGAAACAAGGGATGGTTGAAAGGTGTAGAAAGAGGGAAGTATGACATCTCGACAAAAATGGAGAGAGAAGAAGACTTGAGAAGGGATTCATGTTGAGAAGGATAACCTTGCCACTTTGACCACATATACTAACTCATTAACCTTATCATTCCTTCACATTGAAGATCCCTGGGGGGCTTAGGCTGGCATCTAGGAGATGAATGGAAGGGTTTGCACATGAAATGGGATCACAAAAATCATGAAAGTTGTGAATTAGGAATTCTTTTCCATTGCATGAGTTACACAGAAAAGGGTCATGAAAATTCTACCCCACTCGAATTTGCTTACCCTCAAGCAATGCAACTCCAATAATCCAATTCATTCCCGAGAAATTACAAATCCCTATTCTTAAATCCATGTTCAACTAAATGACTTCTATGAGATTCAGTTCATGTTGTTCCTTTGAATCCATTTTTATCTCTTTGCGAGATGCAACCACTTTCTCATTTTTAAATAATTTTTCTAGTCAATCCATAGGTCTCTATAGAGCCTTTAAAACTATACTCAACTTGGTTGCTTCCTATATCCCTACAACTCTTAATCTTTTCTTGGGCTATTGTATGTGTTGAATGTTATCACTTTCATGCATTCATTGCACTTCTCTAATATAACTGGAGGTTGAAAGTCCTACACTTGAAGAAATCTCTACCACAATGAAAGTTTCAACTTCTTCCTTTCATAAGACATAATGTCTTGCAAGTTGTGACTTTGAATAAAGAGAGATGAGAAAATTACTTTTTGCGTCATCTTTCCACTCATTATGAATTATATCCATAATCAAATTTGATGCATGACTCAACATAACTTGCAAATTCTTATCCCCTTGTTTTCTTTGTGATTGAAAATATTTTACTTAAAACTTCTCGATGAGTAATGAGGAAAGAATTCCCGTAGCCTCTTCTAATTCTTCATACATCAATCATGGGTTTAGTAACAAGTTTCACAAATTTCACATTCAATTGAATGCAATTATCAATAATTTTGCAATGTGGATATTTAGCCATTGTTAGTTGACAACTATCGGAACATCCTACACTTCTTCTATTTCATGTTGAGAAATAGAATTCTTCATGGAGAATTTTGAAAAATTCACTCTTTAGGACATCAATATCTTGTCTACTTTGAAAACTTCACAATTCCCTATCAAAATATTTTGAATTTCTTGAAATCTTATTCCATGAGCCATCTTGTTTAATTGAAAACTTTGATCAATGGATAATTGTGGCTTTGCTTGAACATGGCTGCAAATTTCATGTTGGAACTCATATTCAACATTTTGGAGCCCTAACCTTCAAGAGGGTTGGTCACAAAGAAGATTGCATTATGAGCAAGGGTCTAGTATACACTTATTAGAAAGCACTCAAAGCCTTCAATCATACATTTACAAATTTTATGCAAGATGCTTCCTTCTAATTGCCCATACATATATTTGTCATGCTCTTCTTTCCTCAAATCTTATGGGTTGTTCTAGTACCAACTTCCCTTCTCTCAATCAAAGGAATATGTTTAATATTTTCAACATCTCCTTTCATTACCCTTCTCTAGATCTGACTAGTTACAACAACAATCTTGCTACTAGTCTCATTACTAATGAGAAATTTATAGTATATAGTGTATTATTAGGAAGAGTCAAAGTCATGTAATCTTCACTTTTCTCAATAACCTCTACTCCTACAATTCTCCGATATTCCCTTGAAACCAAATCATCTTGTTCTAATACAAAGATTTTAATTGACTTGATATGGAAACTAATAAATTTTGTCAAATTTTTTCCAATATATTTTTAGATTTGTAAATTTGATCTCCCAAGTGTGCACATTGTTGTAAAGAATAACTTCCAATTTTGCAACTAAAGGAATCACAAGATTCTTTTGTAGTGTACCCTCTATTGGGATTTTTTCCTTACACATCTTGGATTTATGGTCATGTTTTGAACTTAATTCTAAACTTAGGAATAATTGAGCTCCTTTTCCTAACTATGATCTTTGGAACAAGTGGCTAAACACCAGTCTATAATTATGCAAGAAATCTAGAATTAAGTCTCAAACATACCTTCTTCTTTTTTTGCTTCTTTATGATGATTTTTTATAACTATGTTTTCTCCCATTAAATTCTAGATTACTACAAACATCACTTTGTCTTCAAATGTAGAGTGTAGCTTCATGAACTGTAGAAACAACTTCTATAATGTTGTCAACATTCAAAATATGTATTTCATATTCTTCCAGGTTACATTTAATTTCTAGATGCAAGAAATGGTGATCCTACCACCTATATCAAATTTATCAAACATATTTCCATCTTTATGTCTAAGAATATCTATAGGGTCCTCGATTAGAATATATATGTAGCTTTGGATTAAAGGTTCTATGTACCTTTTTACATTTCCCATATTAAAATATTTCACGTAATGACAGAAGTTTGAGAATTTATGTTTACAAGCATGTGCACAATATTTGAATCATTCTAATAAGAATTTAATGAATTATCTCCCTAGTTGTTGGATATACATGAAAAATTATGATATTACAAGTGCATCAAGTTATCATTACCCTCTCTTTCTTAACCTTGTCATTTCCACATAATTTCAATCCATTACATGTGAACGATATCATGCCAACATTGACAATACTTGAAATTAAATCAAAATCAATGTAAGAAGAAAGAACTACTACTATTATATTTAGAATACCATTTACTTTGAGTAGAAGAAAACCATTTATCAACTTATCACCAACCACCAGGTCACATGCATTTGCAATGGTTTGGATCAAATCTGAAGCTAGCTTGGGTGGTATGAATTTGTTTACGTAAATTCTAAATTATTTGATTGCCATTGTTAAATAGTAGGTGATGACCCTCTATTCCTTGCAACTGCTAAATTATGTCATCATTCATAATGTTCTCCTTAAATTCATCTACGATCAATTTGGATCTTTCTCTTGACCAAGTGTATAGGTTGATGAACTTATCAAAAACAAATATATTAAAATTATTAAAATTATTTTGTACTTGCCTCAAAATCCCACTTTGATCCCATCCCACAATGCATAATTGATCTTGAATATAATGATCTACCAATTTTGTATTTTCTTTAAAAAAATATTACCCAGTTTCCAAATCCTTATGCATCCATGCTTTTGTTCATCCTTTCCACCTTCTTAGCATGTATTCCATGATGGCAACAATGGAATTACTGCAATAAATTTGTACTCTTATTTGATTTGAAACCATAGGAGTAGTTAGATAGATTACCTTCTTTAGTTGAGAAATTTACTTCAATACAACCATCCTTGCAATTATTAATTTTAGTGCTAGAATTAGAAACACTTTCTTCAATTACTTGCCTATCAATATGGTGATTTCAAAATTCTATTTTATAGGGTAGGGGCTCAAACTTTTGAAGATTATTTCAACTAGAGACATTTTACATTCAAATTGTAATGTTTGTTTTTTCTTGACTTCATGAATACAAACATTTTGTTTGTTAGAATTTTATAGCATGTCTTTTTGTACCAAGGGCCTATTCAGCTTCTAATTATATGGTAGAATTTTTTTTTCTTACTTACTAATTCAAGTTGTTCTATTAGAAGTCACACTTATTTGAAGCCATAGAAATATCTACTTGTTTTTCTAGTCATTTAGAGGAATCCACCACCTTCTTTCCTATACCTTCATAATATTTCTATGATCCTTCATTTGATTTAACCTCTCTTGTGCTTTGGCATTTGTGGCTTGGTTTAGAAGAATCTTTGTACGAGAAGAATTTTTTTAATCTTCTAAGCTCATTTGTGCTATTATCTTAATTTTTGCAACATGAGAGCTCTCATTCTATTCATGGTTGGAAGGAGGTGCCTTATAATGAAAAAAATTTCTAGGCATTGGCTTCTCTAGTGTCGTAGTGCATTTTATGGCTTTTTAAGTATTTGTTTTAGTTATTCTTTGTTTTGTGATAAACATTTTTCTTCCCCATGTGTAATAATCTCCTCATTAGCAACCTCTTTCAATTTTTACCTTTCTTCTTTATTTCTTGAACTTATTATGTGATGCAAAGGCATCGTTCCCCATCAATTTTGTTTTGCAATTTTCGTTTTTGCCGATTTTTTATTCCTTGTATCTCTACAACATGTGGCCCATTTCATTTGGTAGCAAGATTCTGGAATATTCATTTCTCGTTGCACATGGATGGTTATGGAAGTTACAACAGTTTTCCTCAGTTGGTCACCATAGTTAGAGCTCGAGTTTCTTACATGTTGCCTCTAGAGCAAGGTCATGGGGGGGTTCTGCCAGAAGGAAAATGATCGACGGTTTGAGGAAAATCCTAATCTGCTTTGGGTCGAGGAGTGCTTTGGTGAAGGAAGGGAGAACGGAGAAAGCCAAAGAGGGAAACATCAGGGGATTTAGCTAGTTGGGAAAGATCCCAGTTTGAATAAGGTTCAAAAGTAGATCAATTAGAGAGGCGTAATCGAGCTAGACATAAAGGAAGTTTATTCCTTTAAGAATAGGCTATCATTGTAATCATTTTTTGGCATAGATCAATACACAGTTAATCTCTGATTTTATATTCATTGTTTCCTTGTAAGCTTTGATTCATGTTGCTTTGAATGTGGAATGAGTTATGTTAATGTTCCTGTAGCTCTTGGCATTGAATCGGTCTAACTGATTGGGCCAACATTTTGTAGGATATTATATTCGTTTTGGTGTTGTTTGCAGTTTCCTATTTCTCATAGGTTTAAATTTGTTTGCAACTAAATAGGCTGCTACTAATTAGGTATCATAGTATATGTTGGTAAATGTGTGCCATTATCTTGGTATCAAAGCATATTTTAGTAAACGTGTGCCATTATCTTGGTATCAAAGTCATAAGAGATTGGGAGATTGGGAAGTGGGCAGAATGCCACCAAGAAGGATGAGAAGAGGATGTGCTTGAGGTGGTGGTCGAAGAGGCCATGAAGAAGGAGTTCTAGAGTTGTTGCAAAACCTATCAGCAAGGATTGATGCCA
>VDFB02000007.1:46901741-47096240 GCA_007258455.2 Sequoia sempervirens
TGAGGATTCGTATTTCATAAATGGATTATAAGAAATGAAACTACAAAACCAATATGATAGTTCAAACCTTGGCTAAACTCCATGCCACTAGCGTTGAGCCAAAGCTCTTCAAAGGAATAAATTGTCGCCATTGTGTCTACCATAATAAGATAAAAAAAAGAAATGCTATATCCTTATTTAAAGTGTTATACACCTACTAATACGCCTACTGTGATTATAAAAAAATCATTATGACCACTACAATGATCAATGAGTACGTTCTACTTAAAAAATATATATATATACTTCATCTAATTTCTTGGCGATTATTTGGGTTCTTTTATTTTTTGTTGAATACATTATTTAGTTATTCATTACATACCTTTAGTTTTGTCTATCTTAGCTTTCAAATTCTAGCCTTTTGTGTGAACCTGCACTATGTCACTGTCACCTAGCATTGAGGTCACACTCTTATGGTCGATGAGTGATATACGCTGCATCATTGTCAACACAAAATTCGAAAAAAGTAAATATGGAAAAATCCTATAAGGGGACGGAAAGCCTGAATCAAGGACAAAAACTAGACATAAGGTTGATTTGATACAGGAATTCAACTTCATTTGGAAAATTGTCCCCAATGACTTAATCTTCCAAAGCTGAAGACACGAGTTATTCATTTGCACATGGGTGAAAACCTAGTGTGGAATGAGTACATAGATAAATATGTTTTTCATTGAGTTATATTGATTTGTAAAATGTTAGAAGACATGAACAAGAAATCAAGCACACGGATCAGATCCAAAAATAAAGTTAGAAACATTCATAAGTTTTATTTTCAAAGTCCACAAGAACCAATTGTTTACAAATGTAAGAGCCTTTTGAGGGTAGTAACAAAGGACTTGAAAGAGAGAATCGATAAAGAAGAAGAGCCCTCAACACAACAATGTGGGTTATTCATTGAAGTTGATAACAAGAAGGATGACAATGAAGCAACCATCAAATTTGGTGAAGGTATGACACCCATAGTTAACATGAAAGAACTACTTGTAGTTGTTGATCAATGCATGGTAGATGGAGGAGAGGAAATTGGGCTGGCAATGGTGAAAATATGCTAGTAGCATAACCCTCCATGTCTTACTAGAGGAGGATAACATTGCAGGCTTAGAGCAGAAGGGATGTGCTAATGTAATAGGTGGAGGATTATAATAGAAAAGCAACCAACAAAAGCGTGAAAGTGTAATGCCAACCAAGGATTTCCCAAAGTTGTCAAAGTTCATTAGCATCGATAACTAGGACTCACTTAGACATGGCAACACTTGTGAGACCATATGGATCACTAGGATCAACTTGAGTAAAATTATTGGTTGAAATCTATTCCAATAGTTGTGACACATATCACCATTAATTGTCAATAGAGATTGATACATTGATTAAATCAAAAAAGGTTTTGGAAAATAATTCAAACTTTTAGGAGGTGGTAGTGAGACTGCAAGAATTTTTTAACATGGAAACAAAAAAGTATGACTTAATTAGAGCCTATGTAGATGTCAAAGAAACAATTCATAATTTGGAGAACCCATTGCCAATAAGTGAAGAGGTGGTCCATCAAGAGCCTATAGATGAACATGACAGCCTATAGCGAGGGCCTTTGATAGAGCCATTAGCTAGAAAGTAGGACATGCCCATTGTTAGACAAAAAAGCTGTGCTGTCATGTCCCCTTCTCAGTGACATCTCTCGGAGCACAGGATTAGCCTATCATACGACCCTCGTAGGCTGATAGACTGGATAGAGGGTCACGTTGGAGCTTGGCTTAGCTTCAGTTGGCAGAGTTTGATCAGTTGGCTTTCGTTCGGGCTCATTCGGACACTTCTTGCAGAAGTTGCTATTTTTAGCAGTTCTTGGCAGTCAGCGTGGGACCCCTGCTATTTTTAGCAGTATGGATTTGGCAGTATTCAGAATCACTTCAGTGTTCGTCAGCCTTAGACGGATCAGGCATCGGATGATTAATGAGTGAGATATTAATATTTAATTGAATTAATTAAATATTAATTATTTGGCGTTTATAATATAAAGTTATAATATTTAATTATAACTTAAGTGATTTGGATTGAGGGGTCGCCCATCATCAGAAAGGGGCCAGTTATTGATTATATTTTATTATAAAAATTTGGCTGAGAACTATGGAGGAATTAAAATAACAAAAGTCGAATTAATTAAAATTCCCTATCTTTAAGGAATTCGCACTTTTGAGGGATATAGTGCATTTGCATTGGATTTCGAGCCATTATGTGATTATTGATTTTGGAAATTGATCAAGTTTGGTCTGAGCAAGAAGCTTTAGGGTTTCAGTCTCGAATTCCTTGGGGAACGAGCCATCTCCATTGGAAGCAGTTTAGAGGGTGTGAAATAACATCTGATTTATTGCCAGCACAGAGGTTTCTTCATCCAGAGGAAATCATTGAACTTCACAGTTATTTAATCTCCAGGGTTTCATACATTCTTTTCATCCTGAAAACATCTTGCAATCAAGGCGCATCATTTCATAGGGTTTATACACTGATTCCAAGAAGCCGTACAAGAGTACTTGCTGCTGTTGACAGGGCCGTACCTTCCTGTACCTGGCCGTACCATCTCAAAGGCCGTACTCCATTTCTTGAGAAAGGCGCTTCTGTTTTTGACTTCCAATCTTCACCAGTAGTGGCGCCCCTGCATCCGGAATCATATGCCATCATTATTCAGAGGGAGAAGAGATCTTTATTGCAGCCGTACTATCAATATATCAGATCAGCTTGCTGCGTTTTCACCAGGTTTTTTCTATTAGAATTCATTGTTTATTAATTTGCATGTTATTGGATATCACTTGTAATAAGTCCAGTAGTCAAACAAATAGACTGGCTTCAATATTTTCAATAGATTCAATCTTTTCCAGAGTTGAATAATTTTTAGACAATTTATTTCATATTTCTTGCAAAATCGCAATTTACCTTTTTGCACAAAAACCCAAAAAAAATCAAAATTTGCAAAAACAAACCAAAACTCAGTCAGATTCAGAAACAGGAGAAACAAGGGGTTTCTACAGTGGTATCAGAGCTAAATCCTGCCATCCTAAGGGTTTAGCAGTCTTATGCAGCCAGAATAGTTTGGCTCTCACAGGTATTACACACGCAGACGTGCTCTGATTGACAGACAACAGAGTTTGAGTAGGTAGCCAGGAAACATGGCTGACAGGAATGACAGGGCTGACAGAACAGATATACCTAGGACAGAGATCCCACCTAATACTTGGTCAGGGATGATCACGGAGGTTTGCTTACTCGAGATCTCAGAGTGCGAATCAGCAGCGATTCCGATGATGTAATACGTGTTGGCGGTTACTTGAGAGGCCCAGATTTTCCAGGGGAGACCCGATGCACCACATCGTGACGATGAGAGGAGTGAAGCAGGGTCTCGCAGGGCACCTAGGACAGCCTCACGGATAGCAGACAGGCCTACCAGGCCTACATTTGTGAGACAGGAGGCCGAGGAGGTCTTAGCAGGTGAGGAGCATGAGGAGTTATTCGCTGATACACTTATGGCAGCGAACGAGGAGTGGGAGTTGGTACCACCAGAGGTCAAAGAGAGGATTTCTTTCGACCGATTTGTCACTCAGAGGCGAGAGCACCACAGAGGTCGACAGGATTGGAGACCTAGATACCAGAACAATGACCTAAAACATGCAACTAATAGGCTTAATCTGGCGATGTTCGATGGTAGTGGCAAGGTGACAGCCCAGGCATGGATTAGCAAGTTAGACACCTTCCTCACATTACGTCCGATGGCTGAGAGAGATGCCATTCGATATGCGACACTGCATCTTGAGGGAGTAGCCTACGACTGGTGGCACCACGGGATGGTGACGTTACAGCATGACAGGATCACTTCATACCAGGAGTTCGTAGACAGATTGGTTGAGCGGTTTGATAGGAAGGATCCAGAATCCTACTTCAGAGACTTAGCTCAGTTGAGGCAGAGTGGCAGTTTGGAATCCTACATTGGTGACTTTCAGAAGTTATTAGTCATGGTTCTGAACATTTCTGAGAGGAGATTGGTAGTACTCTTCATGGAGGGTTTGACAGAGCCACTGAGAGGCTGGATCAAAGCCTTTGATCCTCCTTCATTACAAGAGGCAATGAAGAAAGCACGAAGCATGGAGTTAGCAGCACCGTCTAGTAGATTTAACTCCAGAGGTAATTCTTCATTTAGGGATAATAAGGGCTTTAACAAAAACAGGGACAAATCTGATTTTAACAAAGAAAAATCAGACTTTAGGAACGATTCAAAAGGTAAATCAGCAGCTCCACCTTTGGATCGAGAGGCCCTTAATGACCTACGCAGGAAGAAGCTTTGCTTCTACTGCAAAGGACCCTATGACGCCAATCACGATTGTCCTCTAAGACCTAAGGGCAAGGCAAATTGAGTGATGTGGGCGTACTACGAGGACTCAGAATCAGAAAATTCCGAACAGCAGGAGAGTTCCGAGGATTTAGAGTCAGAGGCTCCAGAGCCTAGAGCTGAGACAGGGCCAGAGCTTCAGTTACAGGAGGCACGCTTATCTAGCATAAATGGGGAGAATGCTACG
The DNA here is from genome assembly GCA_007258455.2 of Sequoia sempervirens. Lineage (NCBI taxonomy): Eukaryota > Viridiplantae > Streptophyta > Pinopsida > Cupressales > Cupressaceae > Sequoia > Sequoia sempervirens. The sequence continues at coordinate 46,906,340 of VDFB02000007.1, forward strand.
AGTTAGGGGTGTGTTAGCGAGGAGACCGAGGGTCATTACCCTACTTGATACAGGAGCCACACATAATTTCATAGATGCCAGATTCGTTGAGAAACGCGGACTCATTACTGAGGAGTTCGAGGGCATTAGAGTCAAGGTGGCCGATGGATACACTTTGAGGTGTGAGCGCATGATAAAGGATCTCCCTTTACGCCTGAACAATTATGAGTTCAAGGCTGATTACTATGTGGTTAACATGGGAGACATTGATTTGGTCTTGGGAATGAAGTGGCTTCATTCATTGGAGGAAGTCACTCTTTGTCTCAAGGACATGGAGATCCGTTTTGATGTCGACGGGAAGACTCACATACTTAAAGCAATTCGGGACAGCGACCTCAAAACAATTTCTTTTCGTCGGATGGAGAGGCTCATGCATCACGACATGGTAGAGTGGGCTGCCGAGTGCACTTTGGCACCTATACAGGAGGGACAGCAAAAGATAGAATATCATCCGGACATTCAGCGGTTGAGAATCAAGCATGATAAGGTGTTCAGTGATATTCCGCCAGGTAGACCTCCAGGGCGGAAGCATAGAAGCACACATTATTGAGCTCTGAGGAGGCTAAGCCGGTGCCTGATAACTCCCTACAGGCATCCTAAAAGATTAAAGGATGAAATAGAGAAGACAATAAAGGAGTTACTGGCTATGGGTCACATTCGACCTAGCAAGTCACCATTCGCTTCTTCGGTTGTCTTGGTTAAGAAGAAGGATGGAGCATTACACATGTGCATTGACTACAGGGTCCTGAATAAGGGACAATCAAAAGCGAATTATCCAGATACCGAGTTGGCAGAGCATTGATGAGCTCCCGCGTTTTATTGTTTACCAGAAATTGATTTACGGTTGGGGGTATCCTTGGACCGAGTCAAAACATGGCCGGAGTTGACTGCCTTAGTCTGTCATTGTAGACGCCGGTTCGTAGTGATGCCATTTGGGCTCACTAACGCGCTAGCCACTTTTCAGTCTACGATGAACAAGGTTTTTCATTCATTGCTGAGGAGGTTTGTGTTGGTCTTTTTCGATGACATCCTTATATACAGCAGGACTTGGCAGGAGCATCTGGCTCACTTAGAGACCGTGTTGAGTATTTTGGAGGGGTCCTTATGCATGAGGAATCCAAATGTGATTTAGGGAATGGCCAAATTGTTATATTTGGGTCATATCATCGATGCGGGAGATGCGGATGGATCACGAAAGATCCAGCGCCATTGTGGGCCCGGCCTACGCAAACAAACGACGGTTGAGGGTTTCGGTTTATATGAGTTCTACTTGAATTGGTGAGTAAATTTATTCATGCATGCAGCCGATGAATTGGTGAAGAAGGGGGCATTTGTTTGGACCGAGAGACGCGGGGTAACATGAAGTTCCGGGGAGTTTGATGACCACATGCCTGTTTTATGGCACAGCTTGCATTTCGAAGCCGTTCGAGCTTCAATGCGATGCATCGGTGAGGGCATTGGTCGCGGTGCTTATGCGGGACAAACACCCGATTGTGGTATGAGCATAAGCTTCGAGGAGGACCGGAGAGAGAGAACATAGCATATATGATAAGGAGATGCATTCAGCACACTATCTTGCAGCAAGTTGCATATTTTCTACAGCAATTCTTGGCAGAAGTAGCGTGGGACCCCTGCTATTTTTAGCAGTATGGATTTGGCAGTATTTGGAATCACTTCAGTGTTCGTCAGCCTCAGACGGATCAGGCATCGGATGATTAATGAGTGAGATATTAATATTTAATTGAATTAATTAAATATTAATTATTTGGCGTTTATAATATAAAGTTATAATATTTAATTATAACTTAAGTGATTTGGATTGAGGGGTCGCCCATCATCAGAAAGGGGCCAGTTATTGATTATATTTTATTATAAAAATTTGGCTGAGAACTATGGAGGAATTAAAATAACAAAAGTCGAATTAATTAAAATTCCCTATCTTTAAGGAATTCGCACTTTTGAGGGATATAGTGCATTTGCATTGGATTTCGAGCCATTATGTGATTATTGATTTTGGAAATTGATCAAGTTTGGTCTGAGCAAGAAGCTTTAGGGTTTCAGTCTCGAATTCCTTGGGGAACGAGCCATCTCCATTGGAAGCAGTTTAGAGGGTGTGAAATAACATCTGATTTATTGCCAGCACAGAGGTTTCTTCATCCAGAGGAAATCATTGAACTTCATAGTTATTTAATCTCCAGGGTTTCATACATTCTTTTCATCCTGAGAACATCTTGCAATCAAGGCGCATCATTTCATAGGGTTTATACACTGATTCCAAGAAGCCGTACAAGAGTACTTGCTGCTATTGACAGGGCCGTACCTTCCTGTACCTGGCCGTACCATCTCAAAGGCCGTACTCCATTTCTTGAGAAAGGCGCTTCTGTTTTTGACTTCCAATCTTCACCAGTAGTGGCGCCCCTGCATCCGGAATCATATGCCATCATTATTCAGAGGGAGAAGAGATCTTTATTGCAGCCGTACTATCAATATATCAGATCAGCTTGCTGCGTTTTCACCAGGTTTTTTCTATTAGAATTCATTGTTTATTAATTTGCATGTTATTGGATATCACTTGTAATAAGTCCAGTAGTCAAACAAATAGACTGGCTTCAATATTTTCAATAGATTCAATCTTTTCCAGAGTTGAATAATTTTTAGACAATTTATTTCATATTTCTTGCAAAATCGCAATTTACCTTTTTGCACAAAAACCCAAAAAAAATCAAAATTTGCAAAAACAAACCAAAACTCAGTCAGATTCAGAAACAAGGGAAACAAGGGGTGGCTTCAATATTTTCAATAGATTCAATCTTTTCCATAGTTGAATAATTTTTAGACAATTTATTTCATATTTCTTGCAAAATCGCAATTTACCTTTTTGCACAAAAACCCAAAAAAAATCAAAATTTGCAAAAACAAACCAAAACTCAGTCAGATTCAGAAACAGGGGAAACAAGGGGTTTCTACAAGCCAGTCTATTTGTTTGACTACTGGACTTATTACAAGTGATATCCAATAACATGCAAATTAATAAACAATGAATTCTAATAGAAAAAACCTGGTGAAAACGCAGCAAGCTGATCTGATATATTGATAGTACGGCTGCAATAAAGATCTCTTCTCCCTCTGAATAATGATGGCATATGATTCCGGATGCAGGGGCGCCACTACTGGTGAAGATTGGAAGTCAAAAACAGAAGCGCCTTTCTCAAGAAATGGAGTACGGCCTTTGAGATGGTACGGCCAGGTACAGGAAGGTACGGCCCTGTCAACAGCAGCAAGTACTCTTGTACGGCTTCTTGGAATCAGTGTATAAACCCTATGAAATGATGCGCCTTGATTGCAAGATGTTCTCAGGATGAAAAGAATGTATGAAACCCTGGAGATTAAATAACTGTGAAGTTCAATGATTTCCTCTGGATGAAGAAACCTCTGTGCTGGCAATAAATCAGATGTTATTTCACACCCTCTAAACTGCTTCCAATGGAGATGGCTCGTTCCCCAAGGAATTCGAGACTGAAACCCTAAAGCTTCTTGCTCAGACCAAACTTGATCAATTTCCAAAATCAATAATCACATAATGGCTCGAAATCCAATGCAAATGCACTATATCCCTCAAAAGTGCGAATTCCTTAAAGATAGGGAATTTTAATTAATTCGACTTTTGTTATTTTAATTCCTCCATAGTTCTCAGCCAAATTTTTATAATAAAATATAATCAATAACTGGCCCCTTTCTGATGATGGGCGACCCCTCAATCCAAATCACTTAAGTTATAATTAAATATTATAACTTTATATTATAAACGCCAAATAATTAATATTTAATTAATTCAATTAAATATTAATATCTCACTCATTAATCATCCGATGCCTGATCCGTCTGAGGCTGACGAACACTGAAGTGATTCTGAATACTGCTAAAAATAGCAAGGGTCCCACGCTGACTGCCAAGAACTGCTAAAAATAGCAACTTCTGCAAGAAGTGTCCGAATGAGCCCGAACGAAAGCCAACTGAAGCTGAGCCAAGCTCCAACGTGACCCTCTATCCAGTCTATCAGCCTACGAGGGTCGTATGATAGGCTAATCCTATGCTCCGAGAGATGTCACTGAGAAGGGGACATGACAGGGTAAATCTAATGGTGATGTCAACTTGAAGGAATTGTGTCAATTACATCTCTAACAAAATATATGATGAGGATGGCCAAATATTTGAAGGAAGAAAACACAAAAGACAAAAAAAAAATTTAACCAACTATGGCATGAAGGGTAACACAAATGCCTTGAATACGGGCAATCAATTTTGTTAAACTTGTAGGGTGAGATATAATTTAAGTACTAGCCTATATAAAGTGATATAAGATCAAGAAGTTTTGCTAACACAAACATCAAACCCAGTGGAGGTTGTAAGAAGCAGTCTTAGGAGCCCTCATCAAGATAGATGATAGAACAATACCATGATGGTGGTTGTGGCAGATGTCTTGACTAAGAACTCAATTGTTGATGAATCATTTAATGCTGAAAACGTAGTGGGGCCACTTCTTGAGAGATGGAAAAATTAAATATAGTTCAGACTTCACCTTGATGTGGCAATGGTGTCAAGCCAATCACCATGTTGACACTAACTTTCCAAAACACAAGACAACCAACTTAAATCTTGTTGACATGGAGGACACCACTTTGGATATTACTAGGGGCTATTGAGACATCCTTGCTAAGAAACGAATAATATTAATTGCAAGGGGAGAAATTGACATTGAGATAACGTAGTCTTGTAAAGTTCCTTTGTATTTGTGGTTTGATAATGATGATATTCAAAGCCTCTTGAGTTTGGTTGATATGGAAATTCTTGGAAAATATGGCCTTGGTTAATATGAATAATCTTTTGCTTGCTATACTAGGCTAACATGTTATGTTTGGCTTGTGATTATTATTGACAAAAGACTTGGTGTGAGGATGACAAGCTAGTGCTTCATTGTGCTATTTGATGAACAAGTGAGATTGCTTAATTGTAGCCCATTTGAACTTTATGGGTTGGACCTTGAGAAATGGATGGGTTGACTGTGGAACGGGTGGGCATTGGATGCTAAGCTTCAAGCTTTAGATGTATTATTAAGTTGGGAATCTAATCCCCTAAATTTTTGTTCAACATGGAAGTTAGAGATCAAGGGATGCAACCTTGCAGTTGACTTGTAATCTTCTCAATTGAATCAAGTGAAAGATTTCCAATTTGCTTCCAATTGTAGAGTTGCAGGATTTTTGGAGTGGATTTCTTGGTTCCATACTTGTTGGCCGTACCATTTCATGCCTAGGCCGTACCACCTTATTGAAAGTGCAGATTGAAATATTGGTATTTGGCTTCTAGGTATTGGTTCATTCTCTCCCTCGTCCTTGGGCAACTAGGTCAGCAAGTTTGCAGATTCTTTGCTGCTGTTTTGGAATTTTTAGGAGTAGGTCGCCCCTTTCCTAGGCCGTACCATTGCTGGCTGGTGAATGTGTGGGTTCAGAAGTGAATCATTTCAGGTTTGCAGCCCTTTGGTGACTGTTTGATGGCACCTAGGCTCTACTAGGCTATCGGTTACTACTATATGGTGTTCTTGGTTAATTTGGGAGGCATCCTAGGGAGTTGTGCCAGTGTCATGCTTGCTGGTTTGGTGTATCAGACTGCTACAACAGTGTATCAGACCTGCAAACAATCTCATTGTCATTTTATGGAGTGTATTTGCTAATATGTTGCAGGGTTGACCTATTTGCTTAATGGTTTCTCATGTGGGATAGTTCTTTTCATGTTTTCAAACATAATATGCAACTACATAGCAGATTTGTACTTGTTAGTATCATTTTGTATTGAGCTCACATTGTAACACTAATTTGGTAGTACCATTCAGTGATTTTAGCTCCTATTTGGTTTTTATACTAACCCCACTGAATAAGTGGCATTTCTATTCCTGCTGAATAAGCTGATGAACTCTTTCTTGTTTTATGATATGCCCGCTGAATAAGTGGATGAACTCTTTCTTGTTTCATGATATGCCCATTGAATAAGCGGATGATCTCTTTCTTGTTAGCTATGCATCCCACTGCAAAGTGGTTTTGGTCAGCTAGCCACTTGATGCTTCTTTTTAGCAAGGTGTAATTCCCCGCTGAGTAAGCAGATGTTTCTTTTCATGTTTTGGAGATTTCATACTCACCCCACTAAACAAGCGGTTACTTAAGTAGCATAGCATTGTAAACCTTGCCACTGTATGCCCTCGCGTTGCCCACATCGGGATCTGGGTGATTAGAAAGTGGAAGGTAGTTTATTCTAGTTGATTATCTTTGATTATTCTACTAAAGCTAACAAGTGCAAAATTTGAAAAAATTGGAGTGGTTTAGCATATAAAAACTTGAGCGGTAAAAAAATTGAGTACCTGGCAACTCGGCAAGTACTCAGAAAGTTTGTGAACTATCGGATACAAAGTTAAAACTTAAGCCATAAGAATTGTCATAAAGATTGACTTTCATACCTAGCAATTGTGTTGGCTCAAATTTTCCTAAAGCCTTCCAACAATTCCATTTCATGAACATCCTATAACAATCACATTCCATGGATCCACATTTCTTTGAGGGACTTCCCGAAAATAGTTTTCGAACCTCTCTATGATTCCACAATTTGCATACAAATCTCTCTTGTTGCTCCAAATCATCCCATCTCCTTCCTGTTCATTCTCTTGTCTTCCTTAGCATGTAAACACTCCCAAAATTGCTATATCCTTTAGCTTTGATGGATGACCTTAGATTGTTTGAAGCTGTCATTTCAGCACAGTCAAGGACACAACCAAAGGTTGTGGAGTTTAGCATTTACACCTACCAAATGCATTGATGGATGTCCATGGCTTGTTCAAAAGCTTTCCTTTCAATGTAGGTAGGCAGGTGCTAACAAACCTTGCGGTGTCTCCCCATCCTTCCTCTTACGAAATTCCTCTATCCGTTATGCTTAGATGGATGTCATAACTTGTTTGTGAGCTCTCATTATGGCACAGGCAGGAAGGACACAGTTAAAGGTTGAGGAATTTGACTTTTGCACTTGCCAATCACTTTTGTTTCAAAGTCCCCAAACCATTTCCACAGATCGACTTTGTGCCTATCCCCACCTACCGGTATTCCATGAGATTGCATTTCTCAAGTCAATTTTTTTCCAACTTGCAGACATGATTACAAAAATAAGAGAGGGATGCCATTCACCACAATGGTGTGGTGAAAGGACTCCTCTCAAACTTTCGCACTTGGCATTCATGTCTCTTAGGGCAGTTGCGATAACTCCATGCCCTTTTCCCTCTTTGTGTTTTTTTTTTGTTATGTCAGAATTGCATTTTATTTTTTAATGCAATCCCAGCGCAAAGATTGGACAGCCAAGGGGGAGGGATGCCATGCCTTATTAATGGCATGACAATCTCCCTTTCCTCTCACGTCAGCCCTAGTTAATTCAAATTGCAGGAGGTCGTCCAACCCATGCATCATTAAATTGAAATGTCTTCCTAATTTATTTATTTCATTGAACATACAATGTCCAACATGAAATGGTCTTCTATGGGGACGTGACACATTTAGAAGCAAAATAATGCCCATTTGGCTCGCATAAAATCATTGAGAGTGATAGAATGCTTGTCTAGCTGAGTGTAGGAGTGAAGAAAGTTGTTTTGAGTAAGTTTCATAGAAGGGAAAACTTGTCAGTGCATCGTCGGATTCTTTTAAGCTAAATAGTCTCAGAGTGTTCTTGGAAGCTCCATGAGAGCTATTGGCATGAAATCGTTTATGATATTGGATGAGATAAGGACAATATCTGAATTTGCTAGAGCTTCGTATATTGGGTTTCTCTAGGGTAAATTTTATGTCTCATATCTCCATATGTGATCGATTCTTGTCATGTGCTCGCTCAATTTCATGTTAAGCAACTGCTGCCATAATTTCTAGCACTTGGATAGCTTCACAATTCATTATGAAATCTGTTTGTAAGTAATCACTTGAACAAATATATAAATCAATTTATATTAGTTTATGCATGTCAATGTCTACTTTGATGGATTAGGAATGGGATATCTGCCCTAATTACAAATCTGAATTCCCGTCTTGCTAACTCATTAAATTGAGATCTAAATTACCTGCCTGCAATACTTTTTTTGTCATTGTGTTTGACTGCAAAATCTGTTTTATAATAGTTTAAGCATGTCAAGGTCTGCTTTGATGGATTATGAATGGGATATCTATTTTAATTACAAAGCTGAATCCTTGTCTTGCTAACTCACAGACTTTAGATTCAAATTAGTTGCTGTGGTTTTTATTAAGCCTTTTTGTCTTTGACCTCAAAATTTCTTTCATGGTTTTTAACGTTGTGATTCGTCTGATATGTTCTGTCCAAATTTGTTTCTGTCAGCATCTCTTTTATTCTTGATACTGACATATCCACTTGACAATTTAATTTATGTAGTTTAATAATGTCTCTTCTTGGTTATTTTATGCAGGTACAATGCAAATATGGACATTACAGATAGTGATCACAAGCCTGTAATGTGCATGTTCAATATGGATATTGCCTTTATAGATGAAGCAACTCGTAGAGAAAAATATGGCTATTTGGTCAGTATGAGCAAAACAGAATTATAAGATCATCATCTGTCCTATCTATGAATAATAATTACGTGCAGAGAGAGGCTTGGGAGAATTTTGATTTTGCTTAGTCAAAGTCTCAAGAAATGGTGGCAAAATTTGATAAATTTACAGGCTACATTAACTTTCTTTATCGTGTACAGGTATAATTTTGGTTTTTCCTTCAAAAAGAACTCATTTAAAAACATGAAACATCTCATGCATGAATATAATTGAATGTAACTTTTGCGTATTCCTTGTTTGTAAGTATAATTTTTTTAACAATAACAGCATGGTTATTTTCCCTTTTGAGATGACAATTCCTTTTTGTTTAATTTTTTCTTTTAGCAATTGTTAAAGACGATTGTCTGTTAGTCACCTACTTTTGTAGGATACTCAATAGTCAATACTGATTATTTTTCATTTCTACTGGCCTAAAGGTTATTGCAGTTTCTGCCGTTATTTGGCCAAGTGAGATTTTCATGTTTGATGCGGAGTGTTGATTTTGGCATGGAGAGGTAAATTATGGATGTCATTTGAGAGACCTTTTAGCATGAATTAAAGAAATAATGGTAATTCTTCCATTTACTAAGGACATGTAATAATGGCAAGCAGCATCTGTCTGTTTATGCACTAAATTTTTCAAAGTTAATTCATTGAATAGTAATTGAAAGTGAAACATTCTTAATAGAGGAAAGGTCCAATTTTAGATTTAGTGCTTACCGAGATATGTTCTATTTTCGTGGAGTATACTTGTGATGAAGAAATCCTTTGCACATGTTTAAATATGACTCCGGGACTTCTTCTGAAACATCACTACAGTTTATAATGGGTGTTAGTTTACACTTCTACAAATCTACTTATTGTTAAGCAGTATATAGAGTAATATAATAATATTACTCCTTTTATCTCAAATTCCTTTTGGGAATTGTCAGTGAAACTTTGTGAACCATCAGGTTGTCAAGAAATCTTCTGTTTGCAGTATTACCATTTTTCCTTTCAAGGGATGTAATCATTATTGTTCTTTTCTGCTTTTCTTGCAAGGAGAGGCAGCTAATATAGTTTATTATTATTAATCATTTACCAAAAATTCTAGAGTTTTTATTGGCTAATGTAACTTCAAAATTTTGATACGTTGGTATTCTACAATGGAATTCACTATGGTGGGAGTTTGGGAGAATCCCTTTTAGTGCAATTGAAAGAGGTCGTGAAGTTATAAGCTTATATAAAAGTAAATCAAAATTTGCTAAAATGTATTTTGACTGAGAAAAATTTTGGTTCATTTCTGTTAAAGCAAACATTTTATCTTTTTGACTGTTGTCTACCATATGTAGTTTTCTACAATTATTATCATTTATCTAGTATTTATTTCCAATTATTGCTCAGAATTTAATGTTCTAAGTGATAGTTGAATGCAATGACATTTTTTAATGTAGAAAGGAGCCTCCTATTTGATATCTCACATTAGCATTCAACAGCTGGCATATTTGTAAGTTGGCTTAATCTTGTCTGAAGTTATGTCATGGCTTAGATATAACAATGTTGTACAGCATTTTATAAACTATATATTATATTATTTGATCATTTATGGTTCACATTAAAAGAATATTTGCTACAGTCGATGTCTGTGTGATGAAGAACAATAACATGATAAATTAGTAAATTACCTATGTGCTAATGTTTGATTTGCAATGGAGGGGCAAATATAAGACAATCAATAGGTTTTACGTTGCAAGGTTCATTGTTGGTGGGCCTAACAAAGAATTAGGAAGAACCATCTAGCCAATCATTTGTTCGAGAGGCGATGGATGGTTTCACTCTCAAATGTTAGGAACAATGCCACTTGTGGATGGGAAGGCAGATTACTAAATTAGTCAGCCAACAACAAAAAAATTCTAATGTTGATTACATTAAATTTACAACAATAGTTTTATTTCTAATATACAGATTCAAGTATCTGGAAACATCATGGCCTGCTGAATGCAGTTGAAATGAGCTAGGGACCATTGCAAGAGGCCGGCGGTCGTTTTTAGCTGCAGCCCAAATCTGTCATGTGGTACTGCAACAGCTGTAATTTGTTCTGCACGCTTCCAGCAAATTAGTTTGCTACAAAGAATCGTATAACTGCTTCCATTTTATCAAGACAAACCCAAAAAAACTAGCAATATTTTAGTATAATTTGTTTCTCTTATTTGTGGGCCATTTCAAAGATAATAATTTATAATTGCAATAAAGTAATTGATTGTGAACAAATGTTTGCTTACATTAGGTGAAATATTATTTCATTGTCTTTTGTCCTGGGTTTCTTTAGGAACTTGTAGTTTTCAATGGTTATTTCATCTCCTTAGTAATTGCGAACATTATATTTATCAGACTTCAGTTATTAGTTCCTGTTGTAAGGCAGGTTACTATTGTATTCCTTCAATATGCATTTGGTATGCAGCATCAGCCAATCACATTTTTTTATTTTAACATATTACTTTCTATTTGTATAGTTTGAATTTTAAAACTTAATTTTTATATTTGAAAATTAACATTTATCTCTTTTTCTATTCTTACGAGTAGCTCTATAAATCATTTTTTGTTTAAGAAAATTAGGAAAATAGGAAAACATAGATTGATTAAATAAAAAACGAAAGATTAAAACTAGGAGCTGGGGTACATAATTCATTAATGCATTAAATGGCATCTGGCTAGAGGAGAAGCCACTAGAACCGCTGGATGGCTAAGCATGATCAGTGTACTTTGATTATTTAATATAGATTAAAGTCCAGCAAGTTGCTATGGGTTTCAAACTGTTTTTTTTTTAATTAAAAATTTACATATTTTTAAATGGTACAAGTTTTTCATTAATGCAACTGACCAGGGTAAGATTCCACTGTGGAAATGAGTACTTTGGGATGGAATTTTAAATTTTAAATTTTTTATAATTAATTTTTTTTTAAATTATTTAAAATTTTAACAAATTATTGTAGCTTAGTTTATTTTTTATAAATTGTTTATTTGTACAAAAGTTTTTTTTTCCTTTTATATTTCATTTTAGTCTACAATCATTCTATGGTGCAGATATAAGAGAGTTAAATAATTTTTTTATGATTGAATAGCATAAAAGTGGAAAGTGTGATCACTAATAAAAGAAAATTTATAAATTTTCTATGATTAAAGACAAAGATTAAAAAAAAAATCTTCCTTATTTTAAATGATTTCACATAAACTTTAATTTTCATCTCAAATTTTAAAATAGGGAATAAAGGTTGGTTACACTTTTATGTTGTAAGTGATTTTTTACTAATTTATTTATTATTAAATCTTTTTATAATATGTTTATTTTAAATTTATTTATAGAAATGAAATTCAAATATTTTAACAAAATATTTATAATAATGTTGGTTTAAGTGTTTTTTTATTAATTTATTTATTATTAAATAATTTTATAGTATATATTTTGAATTTATTTATAGAAATGAAACTCAAATATTCTAACAAAATATTCATAATAATGTTGGGTCTAAAAAATTGCTATTGAGAAAAGTGTTAATTCCTTGTCATAGATGTTGTATTTTAACATGAGACCTTTAAATGTTTTTTAATGATAACATACAAGTCTTACCCTTGCAACAATGTTTCACCCATAGCATAACTAATTGCATCCATCTTTGCCTTTGAAGTTATATTTAAATTATGTAAAGGACTGGTGTCGTACTTAACTTTTCTACAACTCTTCAAATACACACTACTATCTATTTCCCTATGGAAGTTCCTTCCTTTTCTCATTACGTGCAAGAAATGACAATCCAAACTATTTTTAACTCTGTCTAATTTTGGGTTTCATAGCACCTAATGAGACTCTTCTCTTTTCCCTCTTTAAGTTTTGGTTTTTATTCAAAGATCACCTGTTTTGATTTTAAGCCTAGCCATTACCAAAACATGAGTAGTGGGTGATATGTTGGTTTAATAACTTATTATTTTTCCATAATCTATCTTAGTGTCTTGCTCATATGTCAATTTAATAACTTTCTTTTCCCATCATGTATCTTACAACTGTGAACAATATTAGAGTTTTTGGATCTTGACAGACATGTCATTTACACTATTTTATTAATTTGCACTCTTGTGTTATTGGGTTTGTTGTGAATCTAGCTTGTGTTGGGATTAGTTTGAACTTGGTATAGATGGATTGATTTAGTGTAAAGCTATATAATAGCTCCAAAGTGGAATTTAACCTTGAAGCTTTGTTTTGGTGCTTTGATGGATTGATCTAGCATTTCTTTGAGCCACTTTAATTAGCTTGTGATTTAAGCTTTTCTATGCATTTATAAACCTTAAAGTTTGAGCAATGTGATAGAAGTTATGATCTTGACAAGTGGGATGACTAAAAATAAATGACGCTAACAACTATATTCAGTCTACTTCTTTGAAAAAACATCTTTCTTTGTTGCTTGCCTAAATGCTTTTGCCTTGAATTTTTCTTTAATCTCCTTTGCATATAGTAACTGCTTCATCGCTAGAATTCATCGGCCGCTAGCTACATTTTTATATGCTTTAACCTTTGAATCTAAATGCATTACGCTCTCTGGCAAGAACTCAATGCTTGCGTCACTTGTTAGAAAACATTTTCTAGTACCAAACACAATTATTAGGTATAGATGCTAAATACATCTTAGTTCATATACAAAGAAAAAGAACTACTATAGTTGACTACTTGTGGCAAAAGTTCAGTTTTTTCTACACTTTTTTTAGGTTCACCTTGCTTTTGGAATTTTTTAATTATTAATCAAAAATCATTTGTGTACATTTTTTTTTCAATAAATGAAGTTAAAATAGAGTTTTTTTGAGGATCAATCATAAGTATGTTATAATCATGAACTAATTTCACAGTTCATAAGACAAATTTTTTTGAGAGATCATAACTTTCACACTATATTACACCTTTTTCCATCATTATTTTGTTGTGTTTTTATGAGATTTGGTGTGATAAATGTATATTTATAATTGTTTGAATCATTTTTGAGTTGTAGAATATTAAGGATATGTGAGTTCCACTAGTAATCAAGGAGTCTAGGTTATTCAATTTTTAAAGTAACTCTATTTGACCCCTTAATCATTATTGTCTAATTTCATGGATGTGATTATGTTATTTATCTATTAATTCTTGTTTCATTTCCAATCTACTATGTCATCACATGTTTGCATTAATCTATGACTAAGTGATTAGAACAATATGGATAAGATAAACTAATCGGTTTGAATAGTATGGATATACTTATATGTTTACTTGGTTATGATGGAAATAGTGAGCAATGTGAGTTCTTTATGTTGCAAGACAAGTGATTGAAATTATAAATTACTCTTGTATGGGACGACTAATCTTAAAATATGTTTATATACATTTTGATGACATGCATAAAAGCTTTAAACTTTATTATGCATATTCTCAAGTTCATCCATTTAGGAGAGATTCAACAAAATATTGGAATTTTATGGTTTTTCTCATTTCTCTATGAAAGCATGCATCTATGATATTCCAAAATTTATCATATTGCAAACAAACGGTTCCAAATTTGAGTTTCCAACAATCAAATATATAGACAATTTTGTTATGAGATAATTTTTGGCAACAAAATTCTATCTTAATTTTTGGCAATAGTCAAGGATATAAAGAAATATGGGAGCAAATAAATCCACGTCTTACATGCTAAGAGATAACCAAGGGCAATTTCTTTTAGGAAGTCTAATTAGTCCTAAAAGTTCAAATCTTCAACCAATTTGCACTCCATTGGAAGAGAGTTCTACATAATAGCATGGTAGTGTCAAGTCCGTACCCTTTTGTCTTTTGGATAGGTTTAGAGCATTTTTTTTAGGTTTACCATTGTCAATGGACTTATTCAATAAAGGTCATGTGTGTTCCATTTCTTCAATAGTGTGCCTAACTTGACATGTTTGATATTGGAAGATGAGATCTAAAGTGAGATTTTAGGTAAAATGGTTGTATCATGTTGGGGTCATCAAGAAGCTTATTAAACTTGTGCAAGCTTATCAAGATTTAGCAATTGGCCTTGATAGTTTGGGCATGGGGCTTTGATTGATACAGTTGTGAGTTCTTTTACATTTTCACTAGGATTTCCTCTAGGTGTAAAAACCTATTATCTTCAAAGAGGTTTGATGGTATGCCTTAACATTCTAGCATTTAAGGATGTCCTAAAATCACATTGTAAGAATGGTCATGTCTATAAAATAAAGCTCAATTAAAAAGGGTTTTCTTCCTAATGTAATATGGAGTACAATAATGCCAATTAGAGGAGAGTTGTTAGACCCTTGTACAATGCCTTGAATAGACTTGAGATCAACATGGCTAGGACAATTTTTCTTCATAAGGTCAAACAAAATGATGTCAAGAGTTCATTTTTCATTCACTATGGTTTTTTTATTGAAATTTAAATTTGTAAGTCTACATATATAAACAACATAGGATCTTGATTGAACAACATCAAGGTTTGAAGGCATATTGTTCATGTTGAGTAGAAATTGGTGTTTCTCAATATTTGTGTTGGATGGATGTGAGATTATTTGATGTGGTTGTGGTCAATATTAATAAGCTAGGGGAGTTGGGGTTGTGTAATGTCATGTGCTAGATTTAGGGCAAGCAATTTTAACATATTTAAAATATTAAATGGTAACATACAAACCCTAAAATGCATAATAATTTTTATGAGCAATGAGAACCTTATAAAAGCTTTGAAGTATCAATATTCACACAATAATGCTATCCACCTTAAATGTGGTTTAGGCTTCCTTAATTTAAGCCTAGAACAACAAACCCTAACTTATTGATCGACTCTAATACACCTAGAAATTTACAAACACACAAATACAAATAATAAGCCTACAATACAATCTTTACATTTGTGTGTTTACATGGAAAGCTCAAATGATAGACTAGGCTTGCAAATAGAAATAAATAGTAAATATATATTTATTAATGGGCTTGAAATACCCTTATAAAATGTTGTTCAAAGCAAAGGTTGTTAATAGTGATAATCACAAACCCTAAGTACATGGAATCTTCGATTACAAAATACATCTTAGGAGAACAAAGCTATTTGGAATTGCAATGTCCAATTATTTCCTTAATGGTGGTTATAATACAAAACTTACAATCACAACAACTAGAAGTGTTGTATGGATTTATTGTTGCCTTTATTGACCACCATGAAATCTTGATTGTGGCATATGTGTGAGTCTCCCATGACTATTGAAAGAGATTTCATCCTTAAATACTAGATCTATGGGGTTTTTGTCCCACAACCTCCCAAATATGTGATTTTTCATTCTCAAAACTACATGTTGGAACAAGTGCTCACTATAATTTTGGATTATGGTTTTTTCAAAGATGTATTTTTCATCCATCTTTGCAACCTTAAGACACCTAGAGAGAGGATCAAAATCCTCTCAATGGCATCTATCTTGGGTTTGTATGCAAGAATGGACTTCCATAGGTAGCGAAGCGCAGGGCGGTGGCAGAGCCTCGGTTGGTGGGGTCCACCCGCCATCTCTATATCCTCCCAACCCCCCACCTGGTGGGGTTGGGGCCTTGGATAGTGGGGTTGGGAACTATAGTTCAGTTCAGGGGATTGGGAATTTTGACAAGACGTTGCTATCCCCCGACTGCGATTGCCATAGTTAGGAGAGCAAGAAGAAGTTCTTGTGCCCTACTATCTAAAGGCGAATGAGCCGAAGAAGCCAGCCTCAACCTCCTAACTACAACCCAGACCCTCTCCCGATTGGAAGGAGAAGTTGACTTGGGGGGTAGTGATATGATTTGTTTGGAGCCCCTCGAGTGCCTTCATTTCACCCTTGTTTTCTTTTGCATCAAATTGGCCATGGCATCCACTTATGTATAAATAGGCTTGGAAGGTGTGGAAGAAGGTACCATGCAACCTACAATTTTCCTTAGTGATTATGACAAGGAGTGTCTATACTATAGTAATGGTGGTTGTTGGATGCCTTGTTGATTTCCTTGTTGGATGTCCATGTATTTCAATTTCAATGGTACTTGGATGAATGGCAGTGTTAGGTGGAAGCCTACAAGGATCCATGTCATCCTTTTGTTCAATAATGGTACTCTCCTCATGTAGGATGGTAGGTGAAGGATAATAAAAATTGGTGGGAATGTGGAGGTTTAAAGGGAAAAGTTGGTGATGAGGCATGGTGACATGTGAAAATTTGAAGTTATTATGAGGAGCACAATGGAAACAAGGGATGGTTGAAAGGTGTAGAAAGAGGGAAGTATGACATCTCGACAAAAATGGAGAGAGAAGAAGACTTGAGAAGGGATTCATGTTGAGAAGGATAACCTTGCCACTTTGACCACATATACTAACTCATTAACCTTATCATTCCTTCACATTGAAGATCCCTGGGGGGCTTAGGCTGGCATCTAGGAGATGAATGGAAGGGTTTGCACATGAAATGGGATCACAAAAATCATGAAAGTTGTGAATTAGGAATTCTTTTCCATTGCATGAGTTACACAGAAAAGGGTCATGAAAATTCTACCCCACTCGAATTTGCTTACCCTCAAGCAATGCAACTCCAATAATCCAATTCATTCCCGAGAAATTACAAATCCCTATTCTTAAATCCATGTTCAACTAAATGACTTCTATGAGATTCAGTTCATGTTGTTCCTTTGAATCCATTTTTATCTCTTTGCGAGATGCAACCACTTTCTCATTTTTAAATAATTTTTCTAGTCAATCCATAGGTCTCTATAGAGCCTTTAAAACTATACTCAACTTGGTTGCTTCCTATATCCCTACAACTCTTAATCTTTTCTTGGGCTATTGTATGTGTTGAATGTTATCACTTTCATGCTTTCATTGCACTTCTCTAATATAACTGGAGGTTGAAAGTCCTACACTTGAAGAAATCTCTACCACAATGAAAGTTTCAACTTCTTCCTTTCATAAGACATAATGTCTTGCAAGTTGTGACTTTGAATAAAGAGAGATGAGAAAATTACTTTTTGCGTCATCTTTCCACTCATTATGAATTATATCCATAATCAAATTTGATGCATGACTCAACATAACTTGCAAATTCTTATCCCCTTGTTTTCTTTGTGATTGAAAATATTTTACTTAAAACTTCTCGATGAGTAATGAGGAAAGAATTCCCGTAGCCTCTTCTAATTCTTCATACATCAATCATGGGTTTAGTAACAAGTTTCACAAATTTCACATTCAATTGAATGCAATTATCAATAATTTTGCAATGTGGATATTTAGCCATTGTTAGTTGACAACTATCGGAACATCCTACACTTCTTCTATTTCATGTTGAGAAATAGAATTCTTCATGGAGAATTTTGAAAAATTCACTCTTTAGGACATCAATATCTTGTCTACTTTGAAAACTTCACAATTCCCTATCAAAATATTTTGAATTTCTTGAAATCTTATTCCATGAGCCATCTTGTTTAATTGAAAACTTTGATCAATGGATAATTGTGACTTTGCTTGAACATGGCTGCAAATTTCATGTTGGAACTCATATTCAACATTTTGGAGCCCTAACCTTCAAGAGGGTTGGTCACAAAGAAGATTGCATTATGAGCAAGGGTCTAGTATACACTTATTAGAAAGCACTCAAAGCCTTCAATCATACATTTACAAATTTTATGCAAGATGCTTCCTTCTAATTGCCCATACATATATTTGTCATGCTCTTCTTTCCTCAAATCTTATGGGTTGTTCTAGTACCAACTTCCCTTCTCTCAATCAAAGGAATATGTTTAATATTTTCAACATCTCCTTTCATTACCCTTCTCTAGATCTGACTAGTTACAACAACAATCTTGCTACCAGTCTCATTACTAATGAGAAATTTATAGTATCTAGTGTATTATTAGGAAGAGTCAAAGTCATGTAATCTTCACTTTTCTCAATAACCTCTACTCCTACAATTCTCCGATATTCCCTTGAAACCAAATCATCTTGTTCTAATACAAAGATTTTAATTGACTTGATATGGAAACTAATAAATTTTGTCAAATTTTTTCCAATATATTTTTAGATTTGTAAATTTGATCTCCCAAGTGTGCACATTGTTGTAAAGAATAACTTCCAATTTTGCAACTAAAGGAATCACAAGATTCTTTTGTAGTGTACCCTCTATTGGGATTTTTTCCTTACACATCTTGGATTTATGGTCATGTTTTGAACTTAATTCTAAACTTAGGAATAATTGAGCTCCTTTTCCTAACTATGATCTTTGGAACAAGTGGCTAAACACCAGTCTATAATTATGCAAGAAATCTAGAATTAAGTCTCAAACATACCTTCTTCTTTTTTTGCTTCTTTATGATGATTTTTTATAACTATGTTTTCTCCCATTAAATTCTAGATTACTACAAACATCACTTTGTCTTCAAATGTAGAGTGTAGCTTCATGAACTGTAGAAACAACTTCTATAATGTTGTCAACATTCAAAATATGTATTTCATATTCTTCCAGGTTACATTTAATTTCTAGATGCAAGAAATGGTGATCCTACCACCTATATCAAATTTATCAAACATATTTCCATCTTTATGTCTAAGAATATCTCTAGGGTCCTCGATTAGAATATATAGGTAGCTTTGGATTAAAGGTTCTATGTACCTTTTTACATTTCCCATATTAAAATATTTCACGTAATGACAGAAGTTTGAGAATTTATGTTTACAAGCATGTGCACAATATTTGAATCATTCTAATAAGAATTTAATGAATTATCTCCCTAGTTGTTGGATATACATGAAAAATTATGATATTACAAGTGCATCAAGTTATCATTACCCTCTCTTTCTTAACCTTGTCATTTCCACATAATTTCAATCCATTACATGTGAACGATATCATGCCAACATTGACAATACTTGAAATTAAATCAAAATCAATGTAAGAAGAAAGAACTACTACTATTATATTTAGAATACCATTTACTTTGAGTAGAAGAAAACCATTTATCAACTTATCACCAACCACCAGGTCACATGCATTTGCAATGGTTTGGATCAAATCTGAAGCTAGCTTGGGTGGTATGAATTTGTTTACGTAAATTCTAAATTATTTGATTGCCATTGTTAAATAGTAGGTGATGACCCTCTATTCCTTGCAACTGCTAAATTATGTCATCATTCATAATGTTCTCCTTAAATTCATCTACGATCAATTTGGATCTTTCTCTTGGCCAAGTGTATAGGTTGATGAACTTATCAAAAACAAATATATTAAAATTATTAAAATTATTTTGTACTTGCCTCAAAATCCCACTTTGATCCCATCCCACAATGCATAATTGATCTTGAATATAATGATCTACCAATTTTGTATTTTCTTTAAAAAAATATTACCCAGTTTCCAAATCCTTATGCATCCATGCTTTTGTTCATCCTTTCCACCTTCTTAGCATGTATTCCATGATGGCAACAATGGAATTACTGCAATAAATTTGTACTCTTATTTGATTTGAAACCATAGGAGTAGTTAGATAGATTACCTTCTTTAGTTGAGAAATTTACTTCAATACAACCATCCTTGCAATTATTAATTTTAGTGCTAGAATTAGAAACACTTTCTTCAATTACTTGCCTATCAATATGGTGATTTCAAAATTCTATTTTATAGGGTAGGGGCTCAAACTTTTGAAGATTATTTCAACTAGAGACATTTTACATTCAAATTGTAATGTTTGTTTTTTCTTGACTTCATGAATACAAACATTTTGTTTGTTAGAATTTTATAGCATGTCTTTTTGTACCAAGGGCCTATTCAGCTTCTAATTATATGGTAGAATTTTTTTTTCTTACTTACTAATTCAAGTTGTTCTATTAGAAGTCACACTTATTTGAAGCCATAGAAATATCTACTTGTTTTTCTAGTCATTTAGAGGAATCCACCACCTTCTTTCCTATACCTTCATAATATTTCTATGATCCTTCATTTGATTTAACCTCTCTTGTGCTTTGGCATTTGTGGCTTGGTTTAGAAGAATCTTTGTACGAGAAGAATTTTTTTAATCTTCTAAGCTCATTTGTGCTATTATCTTAATTTTTGCAACATGAGAGCTCTCATTCTATTCATGGTTGGAAGGAGGTGCCTTATAATGAAAAAAATTTCTAGGCATTGGCTTCTCTAGTGTCGTAGTGCATTTTATGGCTTTTTTAAGTATTTGTTTTAGTTATTCTTTGTTTTGTGATAAACATTTTTCTTCCCCATGTGTAATAATCTCCTCATTAGCAACCTCTTTCAATTTTTACCTTTCTTCTTTATTTCTTGAACTTATTATGTGATGCAAAGGCATCGTTCCCCATCAATTTTGTTTTGCAATTTTCGTTTTTGCCGATTTTTTATTCCTTGTATCTCTACAACATGTGGCCCATTTCATTTGGTAGCAAGATTCTGGAATATTCATTTCTCGTTGCACATGGATGGTTATGGAAGTTACAACAGTTTTCCTCAGTTGGTCACCATAGTTAGAGCTCGAGTTTCTTACATGTTGCCTCTAGAGCAAGGTCATGGGGGGGTTCTGCCAGAAGGAAAATGATCGACGGTTTGAGGAAAATCCTAATCTGCTTTGGGTCGAGGAGTGCTTTGGTGAAGGAAGGGAGAACGGAGAAAGCCAAAGAGGGAAACATCAGGGGATTTAGCTAGTTGGGAAAGATCCCAGTTTGAATAAGGTTCAAAAGTAGATCAATTAGAGAGGCGTAATCGAGCTAGACATAAAGGAAGTTTATTCCTTTAAGAATAGGCTATCATTGTAATCATTTTTTGGCATAGATCAATACACAGTTAATCTCTGATTTTATATTCATTGTTTCCTTGTAAGCTTTGATTCATGTTGCTTTGAATGTGGAATGAGTTATGTTAATGTTCCTGTAGCTCTTGGCATTGAATCGGTCTAACTGATTGGGCCAACATTTTGTAGGATATTATATTCGTTTTGGTGTTGTTTGCAGTTTCCTATTTCTCATAGGTTTAAATTTGTTTGCAACTAAATAGGCTGCTACTAATTAGGTATCATAGTATATGTTGGTAAATGTGTGCCATTATCTTGGTATCAAAGCATATTTTAGTAAACGTGTGCCATTATCTTGGTATCAAAGTCATAAGAGATTGGGAGATTGGGAAGTGGGCAGAATGCCACCAAGAAGGATGAGAAGAGGATGTGCTTGAGGTGGTGGTCGAAGAGGCCATGAAGAAGGAGTTCTAGAGTTGTTGCAAAACCTATCAGCAAGGATTGATGCCATGGAGCAAGCGCAATGAAGGGGAATAGTCATTGATGATGTTAGTGAAGGTGGGGAAGAAGAGCAATCCCAAACTGATGAGGAAGCTCGAGAAGAACCAGAAAGAGTGGAATAAATATTGATAAGGGCTATTATGAGTGTGGGAGCCAAACCAAAAATAGAGATCCCTACTTATTCTCGAAGCCTAAATGGGGAAGAACACATCAATTGGACCAATGATTTGGACAAATATTTTGAGTACGAAGGTGTTATAGAAGAAAGGAAAGTTAAGTTTGCATGTACAAGGCTCAAAGGCCACGCTGCAATGTGGTGGGATTACATATAGTCTAAAATATGAAAGAAGAAAAAGGGAAAGATCACTTCCTGGGATCGAATGGTTGTCAAATTGAAGGTGAAGTTCCTTCTAAGAGACTAAGACTACCAAATCAATCTTTTCAAAAGATTGCAAAATCTCAAGCAAAAGGATATGTTAGTAAAGGAATATATGGAAGAGTTCTATAAGTTGGTGATTCAGTTAGGCCATAGTGAAGAGGATATGGAAAAGGTAGCAAGATACCTTAATGGCTTGAAATATAGTTTGTAGGATGAACTAAGTCTAGTGTCCCCTAGAACTCTTGAGGAAGCCTATCAGTTTGGCATTAAGGCAAAAGAGAAGCTTATGAGGAAGCAAAATCAACAAGGACGAGGTAGAGGATGAGGCTCTCGAGAAAGAGGACAACAGTACCATCAAGATGGAGAGGCAAGTAGTTCAAGTGGGAAAGTCAACTCAGAAATAGGAGGCTATCAAGATAGAAGAGAAAGATTAGTTAGAAGTGATGGTTATCAAGGAAAAGGAAGAGTTTTTACTGGTAAATATTTTAAGTGTAATCAATATGTTGTTCATAAGAGTTAAGAGTGTCCGAAATTCTCAAGATGTCACAAAAATCCTAAAAGGATTAATCAAATTGTGCAACTAGATCAAGAAAGTGTGGGATCACCTGCTCATCACAATGAGGAACCTTAGACTGGAGAGTCTTTGTTGTTCAAGAGAGTGTTTTTGAAGCCACTAAAGGAGAGTAAAGAACTAAAACAAAGAAGATCTTTATTCAAGACAAAGTGCAAGGCTAGAGGTAAGTGCTACAAATTGATTATTGGCAATGGTAGTAACGATAATCTAGTGGTTGTTGAAATGGTGGATAAACTAGGTCTTACAAGAACTAAACATCCCATAACTTACAAAGTTTCTTGGTTACAAAAGGGACATCAACTGTTGGTAGATGAGAAAGCTTTGGTTGAGTTTCAAATAGGAATCTCTAAGGATAGTAATGTGTGCGATATCATGCCTATTGATGTGTGTCACGTGCTCCTTGGTAGACCTTGGCAATTTGACTGAAATGTCATAAATAATGGAAGAAATAATACTTACACTTTTGAGAAGGATGGTCTCAAACATACCTTGTTTCCTTTGCAATAAGCAAAAGAGGGTGGTCGTTGCAGCATTAGTAAGGTGATGTTAATAAGAGGAAAAGAGTTTTTAAATGGAAGGGAGACAAAGGAAGTTGCAGCAGCAACCAAGGAGGTGATCCTTTATTTTCCTAAATGTTGCAAGGATGTAAAGTGTTGATTCACAAATAGGATAGAGAACATGTGTTGACACAAATGAATGGGAAGTTGAGGTAGATATTTGTCTTTGGAAGGACATACAAAAGTGGAAGAAATTGGCATTGTTGAGTGAAAGGGAGATATTAGAACAAGAGGACAATAAAATTGCAATAGACAAGTGAGAAGCAAATGTTGAGGTAGCAGTAGAGATTGGTCCTATAAAGGATACATAAATACAAGAAAGTTCAAAATAGCAGTACCAAGATGAATACATGGGTAAGAATCTGCATGGACAGAGTGTAGAGATAACAAAACAAAATGTGGAAGATGACTTGTCACTTCAAATTGAGGTTGTTGAGGAGTGGCTTGAACTGACAAGAGGTGGGACAAACATCGTAGCACCCAATGGTGAGGTAATATTTAAATTTTCAAACCCCTTGGATACAGTTGAAGATGATTGATGCAGAGCAAAGGAGAGTTCAACAACACATCTCAAAAACCTTCAATAATAATTCAAAACAATCTTTGTATAACACATGCTATTAGGCATTCTATATCACATTAGAAACATAACTATGGCAGCCCACAATTTAATGCAACGAAAAATCATTGATAACTTCTAAACAACAAAAAAATGAATCCAATCCCTTCAGTGAGATTGAATACAACATACTCATAGACATTTCCTCCAATTTTTATGAAGATCCAACAGTGGAAAAGAAAGTTATTGCATTTTCCCCAAAACTGCAAACCCTAGGTAGGGTTCAGACCTGCCCTCACAAAAATGTTCATAACTTATTCAAATATTAATAAAATTTGATGAGACTTGAAGCAAATGAAAGTGGATTCACATGAAAACAAAATCCAATTGGTTTCAGATCTAAAATATAGAATTTATAATCCGTACCATCACATTTTTCAGACTGTAAATTCTGCACAATATTGTTAGAATAGGGAAATCTCACCAAAATAGTCATATCTTCCACAAAACTCAATAAAATTCAATAAGACAAAAATAATTGGAAACTAGAAATAGAGATATTTCCATCCATATATTATACTCCATTATTTGTGTCTACACTAGGCCATACAAAGCACAACTTCAGCCTGAAAAAAATATAAAAATCAAAAAATGCACACAAAATTTGAGGTTGCCATTCATCAAACTTCAAAAATAGTGTCTCCAATCCCCAATTCGAGTTTTGGAGGGTGTAATTATACATTTCCAACCAAAATGAACTATTTTAAACTACCTTTTGATTAGTTTGTTGACAAAAAACCTTAATGACACTTTTTGACAAGTTGCCTGACAACATTCTTGAGCAACTTTTACAATTTTCACAATATGAAACAACTTTAAACATTATTTGACAAATGACTTAAAATATGACTTCCTAAGACTTAAAAACCTCTAAAATGGTTTGATAAACCTTATTATAAGATCCAATACACAAAATAAAGCAACTATTTACAAATGACCTCATGGAGGCAAGAAATCAAACAAGTGCTCATGTACCAATGATTTTCATGAATATGCAATGATTGCAATGGAGAGTATGTGGAAGCCAAAAAACATAGTGCACAAGGGGAGACAAGAAACAATTTAAACACGATCATTAAGTTCTCGAATTTTGTTCATACTAATGTTGGAGTTGATTATTGTTTGATGGAAATGTGAAAAGAATAGGAAAGGTGCAGCAATGAGAGGCTATTTGTAGAGTGCCTGAAAAAATGTTGAAGATGATGAGATGGGGTGTGAAAACAATAATTTTAACTGGAGGACAATAAATCAAGAGGAGTTAATTCTCCTGATGGTTTGGAATGAGATGAAGCCAAAAAGTGGGAAGAGAATGAAGGGAGTATTTGGGAAGAAGAGTTCAATGTATGGTGGGAATGGACCCACAAATGACCATGAATATATGACATTCATCTCACTATGTAATAGAGGAACTATTCCGGCCATATGCTGGAAGAAAAGAAAGAAGTAATGGTTACAAGTTGTCATTTTAAGCATAGGGGATATGTTGCAAGTGCTTGCAACTTGAAATGGTAGTCCTACTACTCAACTCCCTTTGTGAGTTATGCTCAAAAACAACTCACCTAGGGAGTGTGATGCAAAGGCATCGTTCCCCATCAATTTTGTTTTGCAATTTTGGTTTTTGTTATTTTTTTATTCCTTGTATCTCTGCGACATGTGGCCCATTTCATTTGGCAGCAAGATTCTTGAATCTTCCTTTCTCATTGTACAAGGATGGTTATGGAAGTTATAACGGTTTTCTTCAATTGGTCACCACAGTTAGAGCTTGGTTTTCTTAGCTACTGCCATTGGAGCAGGGTCATGGGGGTTCTACCAAAAGGAAAAAGGTTGACAATTTGAGGAAAATCCCGATCTTCTTTGGTCTGAGGAGTGTTTTTGGTAAAGGAAGGGAGAACGAGGAAAGCTAAAGAGGGCAACGTCAGGGGAGTCAACTGGCTAGGAAAGATCCCAGTTTGAATAAGGTTCAAAAGTAGATCAATTAGAGAGGTTTAATCAAGCTAGACATAATGGAAGTTGATTCCTTTAAGAATCGAATATCATTGTAATTAGTTTTTAGCATAAATCAATACACAGTTAAACTCTTATTTTCTGTTCATTGTTACCTTGTAAGCTTTAATTCCTATCGCTTTGAATGTGGAATGAGTTATGTTAATTTTCCTATCACTCTTGGCATTGAATTGACCTAATTGACTGGGCCAACATTCTATAGGATATTATATTTGTTTTGGTGTTGTTTGTAATTTCTTGTCGCTCGTAGTTTTCAATTTGTCTACAAATAAATAGGCTTCCATTAACTAGGCATTAGAGCGTATGTTGATAAACGTGTGCCATTATCTTGGTATCAAGCATCTATTGGTAAACGTGTGTCATTATTATGTAGTGGAGGAATATTCCCTTGGAATATTCCCTTGCAAGTGGGGGGTTAATTAGATTAATTAGTAATTGATAATTAAACAAAGGTTTAATTATGCAATTAGAGGAATTTTACGATATTCATTAAATAAATGATTTAATGAAAAGGGGGAAAGTGGATGATATTTAAATAAATAACTTAGGGTTATTTAATTAAATAAGAAGACTTAGGGATTCAAATTAAATAACTTGAGGTATTTAATTTAATAAGATGAGATGTTAGCATGAAAGGGGGTGAATTATCCTGATTAGATTAATTAGGTTAATAGATGCAAATGATATAATTAATTAAACAGCTAGGAAAATTTAATCAATTAAGTGAAAAGAGGATGGGTTCAAGGATGAAATAGTGTTAGTATACATGATTCGAGTGTGTATATCATTCAGTACATTTTTAAGTGTCTACATTTTGCCCCTCTTTGAAGCGAGGTACCTATTACATTTGTTCAAAGACTAACACTCTTCAAATTAAAAATTGCTACTCAGATCAAAAAAAAAAAAAAAATTGGATGCCCCATTGTTGCCCCAGCGGAAAGAATAAGTTGGTTCTCTACCCCCTCGAGAAATTGGGAAAAAAATTTGAATTTGGGTTGATTTCTCAACAAAGGTTAAATATAGGTTCAAGATCAGTTCAGCTCAGAGAGGACTAGAAAGTGAAAATGTATGATGGAGATAGATTTGATGATGTATAGACAATCATCGGCCATGGGTAACCTCATGTATATTTTGATATATCACACAAATTCGATACTTGGATAGAAATGTTAGTAAAGATAGAAGAATAAGAAGAATGGATTTGACCATTGATTTTGAGATTGATTCAAAAGTCCAACAAGCCTATGAATCATCGAGACTTTATTAGATATGGTGATGAGATGGATGATTTGCTCATTTTTGGGATTGGGATTTACCGTCATTCCTTATTTTTGTTATAACACATAGACACGATGCATCAAGGTATTGATAACCAGGACGACGTTGTATCTAGTGTAATGGACTTTGACTCTGCAAACAGATAGGATAGTTCTTGTTCACACCTTGACATACAGAAACCTCGTTGGAATGTAGGTTAGAAGTTTAGAATATATTGGACCAAAGCATACGCAATAGTCAACAATCTACCCCAAACAACTTCCCTGCATACAACTAAGCAAGTATGTGCCAATATTATTTTACAAGAATACCCACAAGCATAGCAAACGATAGATAATGATCGATGGCCCATTCCTTTCTCTCTAAATCGTTAAGACATCATCAAAAGGTCCTCAGAATGGGTCAATAAGATAAATCATAAGAAAAGATTAAAGACAAATATTCAGTGTTATCTATATCTCTTGCCAATTTAAGATAGCTAAGGTGATTTTTGATGTTGATGCCCATTGTTGGAAGGATACATCCTAGGACATGTTATCAGATGGTTTGATTAGGATAAGGTTTATGATAATCCATTGATAAAAACTTCACTGACTCGTTTACCTATGACCTAGACTTTAGATTTTGACACTTAGGTTCTCACTTTACGACTTGCGATACTTGCTTTCTATTTGTTTTTTCAAAGGTTGAAGGTGACGATTGATTTATTATGGGTGAAGGTTTATGCGAGTGAAAGCAAAATGGGATGGATGGTTTTGGATTTTCTAGAATATTTCAATGTTTTTGGTATTTTTGAAATGTTTTGATGCTATTTTTGGTTTTCTTGAAAGTTTATATGAATGTTTATGTTTTTGGTTATTTGAGGTTGTTTACGGTTTTCTCCAAGATATTTTATGTTGTTTATGTCTTTTGAATGTTTTCTAATGTTTTTTTGTTTTCTGAATTTTAAAATGTTTTTGAGGTTTTTCAAGTTTTTGAATGTTTAAGGCTTTTCTAATATTTGAATGTTTAGGGATTTTCTAAGTTTTCAAATGTTTTTGTGCTTTTCTAAGTTTTCCAAATTTTTTGGGGTTTTATGAGATTTTCGAATGTTTAAGGGTTTTTTGAAATTTTGATGTTTAGGGATTTTCTGATATTTGGATGTTTAGGGGATTTTTTAGTTTCGACCAAGAACCTAACCTAAAAGACCTATCTTAGGGGCCTCGGTGGTTGATCAAAGATGAGCATTGCCTACATTATACACACAGAGACCACGTAGTTCGACTGACTTCACTTATTTGAATATGAAGATGAATAGTTAACGAAATATCTACTTATTATGACAGACTCCTAAAGACTAACCTAGGGTGTCTTGGGGGCACATCAATGATTGCCTTGCCTACGTTCAAGCTTAGAGACTTATAGTTTGACATGGTACTAATTTTGGATTTTTCGATGAGATTTCCAACAACCTTAAGATATAAAAGAACCCAATCTGATCCATAGCGAATTTCCCCCAACATGATGCAATAAACTACCTCAATATAGGTAGGGCAAATTGACCTTTGGAATATGCCGAGTAGTACTAAAGGGGATACGATACTTCATAATATCAAGCTATGATGCAGACACGGATGGGGGATGGAATAAATAGGATGAATGATTTGATGAATGGATGTGACGGACAGAATGATAGGATAAAGAGCCAAAGAATAGATGGGGGTGCTTTATTTACACAAGGCTCCTGTTTGCTAAGTTTTCACCAAGGTACTTGCCCAAATCACCACCAAAGTGGTTTTCACTAGAGGACAATTGTTTTTCTTTACTTTTTTCAATCCTTTATCTTATTTTTTTGGATTTTGATCATTTTTTGATTTTTTGTATTTTCAAATTTACACCCTTCAAGCTTAGGAATAATTTTTTTTAAGATGCAAGTTGTTGGTCAATTCCTGCAAGGGTTCACCTTCAGGCATTGATAGTTGGTATGCTCTTGATCCATAGCTTATTGTGACAACAAAGGGACTTAACCAGTTAGGCTCAAACTTTCCTTTATTGTCCTGATCTGGAAGATTTTTCAAATTCTGCTTTAGAACAAGATCCCCTACCTGGAAATATGGACACTTGATCTTCTTGTTATAGCTCCATTTAAGTTGGTTTTGATATACTTGTAAGTTATTAAGGGCATTAAGACGACGCTCATCCTAGAATTCTAGCTCATTTAGCTGAGATACTTTGTACTCTTCATTAGTGATTAGGTTTTGTAGTGATACTCGCAGTGATGGGAGCTCAACCTCAATAGGCAAGATGGTTTTGATCTGTAGATCAAGGAGAACAGGGTTGCACTTGTAGGCATGTGAATACTGGTTTGATATGCCCATAGAGCAGGATTCAACTACAAATGCTAGTCATGGACAACTTCATTGACCATTTTCTTTAGGATTTTTAGAATTGTCTTGTTTGTAGCCTTAGCTTGATCTTTTCCCTAGGGGTAATACGAGGTAGAGAATCGATGTTGGATGTTGAACCTTTGACATAGCTATTTCACATCCTAATTCTTGAAGGGTGTTCCATTATCTGAGATAAGGGCTTGCAAAACGCATAATGGTAGATTAGATAATTCAGGGTAAACTTAGCAATTTGCTTCCCCATTATGTAGGTCATAGGAATGGCTTCTACCCACTTGATAAAGTACTCAGTGGTTGTTATGATAAACTTGTGGCCATTAGACGAGATTGGAGTAATATTTCCTATGAGGTCAAGCCCCCACTGTGAGAAAGGCCAAGGTGTGACCATTGGTTGCAACTCCTGAGCTGGAGCATGAATAATATCTCCATGTTGACACTGGAAACACTTTTGCACATATTGATAGGCTTCTCTTTCCATGGTTGGCCAATAGTACCCCGTTCTCAACAGTTTCTTAGCTAAAATCATACCACTAGAATGGGAACAACATATGCCATTGTGAACTTCTATTAAAGCAATCAAAGCTTCCTCTTGGTTAAGACATCATAGTAATGTCCCCTCAATGCTTCGATGGTATAAGGTATCACCTAGGATCACGAATCAGGATGCCTTTTTAACAAAGGTATTTTTAAGGTTGGAGGTGATATCGGATGGGAGGGTTCCTCTGCTCAGGTAGATAAATATGTCATGATACCATGGGGATCCAGGACCAATGATGACACACGCAAATTCAAATTTTGGGATTTCAAAAGTTGGTACAAGAAGTTTTCCTACCAAGAATTTGCACTGAAGGACATTGTGCGGCATGTCTAACAATGATCCAATTGTTTCCATAACATCTGCTACTCGGTTGTTTATGCGAGGAATCTGTTCAAAAGTTATATCTATGAAAATATTCTTGAGACTTTCTACCATCTTCTTGTAAGGAGTGAGTTTAACATCCTTGGTTTGGTAGTCGTCATTGACTTGATTGATAACCAGCTGTGAATCTCCATAGATTTTCAACTCATGTATCTACCATTGAATTGTTATCCTTAGACCTATGATCAGGGCTTTTCACTCCATAATGTTGTTAGTACATGGAAAAGATATTCAGTATGAATTTGGAATGCAATCACCTTGAGGGGTGATAAAGAGAATACCCACCCCTGATCCATGTTGGTAAACGATTCATCAAAGTACATGTTTCATTGATCTACTGCATTGACAAGGAACATTGATTCATTAGGGAATTCAAATATCAATGGATTATCTCCATAGATAGGTGCATCTAATAGTTGGTCTATGATCACTTGTCTTTTGATTGCCTTGCGCTCCACATACTCTATGTCAAATTTAGTCAAGATCATCACCCATTTGGCCATTCACCCAGTGAGAGTTGCTTTGAATAACATGTATTTCAATGGTTCAATCTTTGCAATAAGTTTGATTTGATTCGACAACATGTAGTGTCTAAACTTTTGTGAAGCAAAAACTACTATTATGCATGCTTTCTCAATGGTTGAATAGTTAATTTCATAGCCCACCAAGGTCTTGTTGATATAGTAGATGGCTCTTTCCCTTTTGTTTTCATCATGTTGTGCTAGAAGAGCCCCTAGTGTTGCTGATGTTGCTGAGATATATAGGATCAATGGTTTTTTCTATATCGGTGGCATGAGCACTAAAGGTGTCAACAGATAGTCCTTGATCTACTAGAAAGCTTTATCACACTTCTCATCCCACTTGTAAGTTATTCCTTTATGGAGAAGATGTGAGAAAGGGTGTATTTTATCTGATAGCTATGTTATGAACCTCTTGATGGACTGCAATATTCCTTGTAACCCTCTCATCTACTTTAATGTTTGTGGTGGTTCCATTTCTAGGATGGCTTTGACCTTTGTTGGATCAATTTCTATCCCTCTTTGTGATATAATATAGCCAAGAAGTTTCCCTAATGTAACCCCAAAGACACATTTTTTTGGATTCAGTCGTACCTTATACTATTCGAGCCTATCGAAGATGGGTCCTAAGACTTGTATGTGCTCACTCCTTTTCTTAGGCTTTTCCAAAATATCATCCACATAGTCTTCAACTATTTTGTGGATCATGTCATGAAAGATGAGGGTCATTTATCTCTTATAGGTTTCTCCTACGTTCTTCATCCCAAATGACATTATGTTCCAATAATATGTCCCCCATGGACAAGTGAATGCAATTTTGTGTTGATCCTCCTTAACGATCATGATTTGATTATAGCCTAAAAAACCATCCATGAGTGGTATCATCTCATGCCCAGCTGTTAAATCCACTATGATGTCAATGTTAGGAAGAGGGAAATCATCCTTCAGGCATGCCTTGTTCAAGTCTCTGAAATCAGTGCAAATTTTGATGCTCATAGTGGGTTTGGAGACTGGTACCAGGTTTGAAACCCACTCAGGATAATCTATGGGTCAGATGAATCCAACATCAAGAATCTTTTGTAACTCAAGTTTGACCAAGAGTGCTATCTGAGGGTGCATCTTCCTTAACTTCTGCTTTATTGGTTTGGCTTTAGGATAGACTGCTAAATGATGCACAACTACTTCTAGATTGAACCCTATCATATTTGTGTATGACCATGCAAATTTGGTTCTTCACTCTTTCAAGAATGTTGCTAGGTTTTTTTGTGCTTCATCCAACAAGGATTTGGCATAGAAAGTGATCTTGGGTGCTTCTTATGTTCCCACATTGACTGGAGTGGCCTTTCTGCTAAGACTGCTAACTTTTCTGGATTCATTGCACTAAGGGGGATTGAATCCCTCATCCTTGGGTGCCTCATAGAGGTTTTCACCCTTAGATACATGCTTTCTTTTTACTATTTTAGGATCAAAGAGTGCCACAATGTGGTTTTCACTCAAAGATCTGCAAGTTAGTTGCATGTCATCAATTTTGCGATTGAAGGATTCAATCGTCTCCCTGTAGTACGCCCTTGTGTCGAGCTCTATGTCAAAGCCTAATTTTTGATTGACCCATGGTAGGTTGTCACGAAGTCCCATGAATTTTGAGATTGCTTCATCATTTTTGAATAAATCTATAATTGGTGGTCCTTGTTGGTCCAAGTCAATGAGTTGCAAGTAAACTAGGCGTATTTCATTTGGTCAGTTGCTTGGGGTGAAGGATGATGTAGATATCATGAAGAGGGATTTATTCTCAAATAGATCAGCAACATCAAGGGGGAATTCATCTAGGGTAGTATCACACGATGTTGGTAACCAAGAGGAAGCCTCAGCCCATTTAGAAGAAGTACCTTTTCCAAGGGTAACCTTGCTAGTAGTACATCCAAAGCCAAGATTCTTTGGACATTTCTCAAGAACAATGGGTTCTAGCAAACCATTGTCATTTTTTCCTAGTTTCTCATTCTTGTTGTATTCCCAGCTCTTCATTAGCTACAAGCCTTTGTTATCATCTTCCATGGGAAGAATGGGGACAGATCGTTCATCTTGATATAGCAGTTTAGAGATATCCTCCTCATTGACATCTTCTTTTTTTAGGTCCCCCCACTTGGTGAAGGTAGTAGTTGCCATCTTGATAGTTCAGGGAATTTTTTGGTGCTAGGTGTGGGTTTCCAATGAGATTTGGGAGAAAGAGGTAGCTCTCCGAACATAAAAGGATCACTACTTTGATGTCGGGTATGTTCTGCACAATGGGTGTTTTCGTTTATAAGGTAGATGCAAGGGATGATGGGTCAAAAAATGAGGTAGAAGGTGTAGGCCCTTCATCATTATTGGGTATTTGGTGGATCTTATAGAACTTAGCCTCAAGATTCTTGTAGTAGTAAAAAGGCTCAAGATCTCCATGGATGGTAACTTCTCTACCCTCAAAAGGAAACTTTACACATTGATGGTAGGTAAAAGCTACAGCTTTTAGGGCATGGATCCAGGGTCGGCCAAGTAGGATGTTATAGGGAAGATCAAGGTCTAACACTTGGCATGTAGGTTCTATGATGACAAGTCCCACTCGGATGAGTAGTGCAATGATACCTTGTGATATCCGCTCTTGATCATCATATGCTCAGATGTTGGTACTCTTTGTTTTATCAATAGCATCCTCTAAATATTTTAGATTTTTTATCAACTAAAGGGTACAAATGTTCAGACCAGCACCTCCATCTACTAAGACTCTTTTAACCTTGTTCTTATGAATGATGACCTTAAGGTGTAAAGCACAATTATGAGATGGTTGTGATGGTAAGTCTTGCTCTGAGAAGGTGAGGAGATGATTAGTGATATGCCCTCCCATAGCTTGAAATTGTCTTGTATCTATATCCTCAGGGACAAATGACGCAGACAAAGCTTTCTCTAAGATTTCCCTATGTGCAAGGGATAGCCTCAACAGTTCTAGGATAGAAATATGTGTGAGGGTCTTCTTAAGTTGATCTAGGAGATTTTTCTTGCTAGGATTTGACGTTGGCAAGGTAGGTTGTACCCTAGATTGAGATGGAGATCCTTGGATGGTGATTTTTCCACGTCATGTGGTGACGCCATACTCTGTACTAGGCCCTTTGATGGTGATGATGGTGATAATGCTATCACAAGAAGCAACCACATTGGAATAGGTGTGTTGCACATTTTTGTAATCTATAGCTTTCCCAGTGTTGTTTTCTTTGCTATGATCTAGCATAGGGTTCTTGTATATCTTAAGATCCTAGTTTTCAGGCTAGTACTTCAATAGATATGTCTTCACTCTTGATGAGATCTTGGATAATATTCTTGAGCCTCATACATTTTGATGTTTTGTGCCCTTTGATTTTGTGAAAATCACAAAGATCTTTTTCGTTGTACCAGGGTGGTTTATCCTGTGGTTCTAGGTAGTTTTGAAAATTTGGAAGTGCTATTAGGATTGACTCTGCCAATTTCTTCATGATAGTCTCAATGGGTTTCGACAACTATGTATATTTGTGTTTTGGATAGTTGTTCTTGTTGGGAGTTTATCTCTATTGAGTTTCGGTGTTGTTGATCTGATTGTTTTGTGGTGATGTTGTTTGTTGAACAGTTGGTTGAACGTTAGCTATTTGATTGTTGTTTGGCCTAGGATCACTTAAGGCCACCTTAGCATCTACCACGACGTCATTCGTTACGTTCTTGTTCTTATCCCAAACACGAGGCTTGTAATTTAAACTGGTTGATGGATGGTTGTCTTTGTAGGCTTGAGTATTTCCTTGTGAGATTAGAGATCTCTCGATGTTAAGGGCTCTAGGGAAAAGCTCGTCATAAGATGTAATGCACTACATCTTCAAGTGGAAGGATAGATTTGGATCTAAATTTGCTATCATGATGCCCACTTGTTGTTCATCGGGAATTGGCCACTTGATTTTACTAGCTCTTTTCCTCCACCGTTGCAAGAAATTGGTGAAAGATTCTCCCTTGTTTTGTTTGAGAGTGTATAACTCTTCTAAGCTTACGTCCATGTCAAGATTGAAGGAGAAGTGATCTATGAATTTGTCAACGATTTCTTGGAAAGTTTTGATACCTGGAAGAAATTGAGAAAACCAATCCATGGCAGGACCTGTTAAACTCCGTGGGAAAAGGCGCATCAAATAGGACTCATTATAGGCGACCTCCATACACATGAGATTGAACTCTTTGATATGGTCCACAAGACTTCCTCTCCCTTTATATTTATCGAATTTGGGGATTTTAAAACTGGGAGAGAATGGTACCATTGTGATATTTCAATTGAATGGATATGGGCATAAGTTTTGTGTATGGGGTTTCTTCATTTTTCCCATCCAGATATCCTGCATTTCTTGTGTTAGTGCCTTGAGTTGCGATGCCATATCGTCTTGTGGGCTTGGTGGAGGAACATATGTTGCATATTGTGGGATGGTGGATGAAGTGTATGCAGGATTCTGATATGATGAGGTGTTGTATGGTGTGTATGGTGGTATAGGATAACATGATGATGGTGTAGGCATATATGTTCCTAATGTGTTTGGGTTGACGATGTTTTGTTGAGGGTTATAGTATAACCCTTGTTGTTTTTGTTGTCTGAGCAATTGTTGTTGTTGTTGTTGAGCTACTAAGGCTACTTGTTATGCTGCGAAGGTTGATTGATATTGTTGCTGATGTTTTTGTGCTACTAAGGTTGCTTGTTGTTGCTATTGTTGTTGTTGTGCTGCTAGGGCTCCTTATTGTGCTTGTTGTTGTTGTGTTGCTAGGGATGCTTGTTGTTGTTGTTGTGATGATAGGGATGCTTGTTGTTGTTCCTGCTATTGGTGCTATGCGACTAAGGTTGCTTCTTGTTGTTGTTGTGCTGCTAAGGCTACTTGTTGTTTTTGTATTGCTAAGGCTACTTGTTGTTGTTGTTGTGTTGCTAAGGCTACTTGTTGTTGCTATTTTTGTTGGACTGCTTGTTGATAAGCCTGTTGTGCTTGTTGTAAACCTAGGGCATGTGCTTGCAATGTAGGATCAATCAGTGATTGGGACATCTGAGATGGGTTTTAGGTGTTGATGTTTTGTGCAGGTTGCGGATTGTTGATGAGAGGTTGGGGGTTCACTTGGTTTAACATTCCTTGCAAGATAGTGGATTGAGATGGAGTAATGTAAGTTTGAGGTCCCATTGGATTTTGCATGAATTGGGGGACGAATGGTAAAGATGATGATGGTGTCATTAAGTATTGTGATGTTAAGGGCACAATAGGAACTTGAGTGCACTGATTGAAAGGATTCCCCTGACCGATGTTTTGGGGATTCCCTTGTGTTTGAGACACGACCAAAGTATTACCTTGGTTAACGGGATTTGTGATCAAGGGATTATTTTGATGTGGGTTGATGATGGATGGAATAGATGTGTTTTGGGAAACTATTGGGTTTGATGTTATAACCAGAGGATTGGATGAAGATGTTCCTTGTTGCATTAAATGTTGATTTTGCGTGAGGGTATTCCCTTTCCCTTTTGGGTCTACTTGTGACACTTGGTCTACACTACTTTACAAGATGTTGGGCACAATTGTGGTACTCATGGGTATGGATGAAGATGGATGTCCTTGATATGTTGAGGTTGTTGTGGAGTAGTGGAGTGTAAGTGGTTTATATGGATGTTGGGGATCCTCGAGAACAGTAGGAGTGCTAAATTATGGTGTCCAAATGGTTGTTTGGGATGGAGTTGTGTTGAGAGTACCCACAATTGTGTTGCTTTCAAATGGATGTAATATCCCCAATTTATCCCTACACTCTTCATTTGGATTTAGCCTATTTCTAGAAATCCGTAGGCTACTCAGATGTGCAAATTTAGGGTTTCCATTTTCAGTAAGTCTTGCTTCCAGCTCAGTTCAACTTTATGTTGGTTTTGAGGTGAACTTACTATTTTTGGCTTTGGCTATTTTTAGTAAGTCTAATTTTGGTAGTAGCATCATCACCAATTCAGCTCAGGTCATCATGTTATTTTTGGCAATCCATCAATTTCAGTATTGGCGTTGGTTTTGGTTATCTCCTTGGACTGAATTTTATACTTAGTCAATTTCATGTTTTTAAATTGTACCCCACGCCTAGGATTGATGACTTCAATTTGTTTTAAAGAGGTGACATTAAGGGGTCAAGTTGAGCATTTAATGATTTAATAAATGATTTCTTGTTGCATTTTGAAATGGACGCCAAAAAGGAAAGATGAATAATATTTTATTATTTCAAAATAAAGTGAATGGTTGAAGTGGCATCCCTTTTGGAAGTTGAAGTGGTTCGACTTCTTGGAATTCAGAATGTTTCATTTTCCATTTGAAGCTTATTTATTGAGGCCTTGCTCATTCATTCTCATCTTTGGAAAATATTGTAAAGTTGTGTTGTTAGTTTGAAATCCAAAATCCAACTAAGGGAAAGCTTAGCAAATTTACTCCATTCTTTGAGCCTGAAACTATGGTTCCCTAGATGGTTTGTTGGGAGTGTGCTTCATTCAAAAGTGCATATTGAGCATCAAAGTGAAGGAATTGGTGATTTTTATCAGTTTTGTGTTTGTTGGTTTATGATAGGCTAAATCAAGTTTTCATTTACAGCTTTTGGTGTGAATTTATTTAGCTTATGGGTATTGTTTCTATTGATTCCTATGCTAGAGGCGACCCTACTTATGCATTTGCAGATTTTAATTCAAAGTCTCCAATTTTTTATTGAAGTTCGCCCCTCTTGGGAGGCCATACCATGCTAGAGGTGTCTTGGGATTTGTGCACAATTAATTGTTGAGCTTTTGATGTAGTTTCTTGGTTAGGAGTTGGGAACCTTCCTCCTCATATGCATTTTCAATTCATTTCAGAGCATTTGGAGGTATTTTGAAAGTGTTGTGAGCATTTTAGTGGTTTACAGTTTGCTGGTTAGACATTTTCAATTTGTTGGTTATTGTTATCACATTTCCATAAGTTTAGAATTTGGCTTGTAATTCAGTATTTGAGAGGTTCAGAAGTTGGAAGAATCATCCTTCAATTATTTGCATTGGTTTTATCATTGTAACACTTGTAAATTGTAGATTTATTTCATTGTAAAGCTATGAATTAGTAGTACTAATCGAGTCATTGTTATTACTGCATTTAGTTGTGAATTCTAATGCAAACACTTTAACCCTTGGATGGTTTACCGCCAATGTGGGGGAAATTAATGTTGTATGTACATCTCTCACCCACTGTTCAAGTGAAAAATCCCCACTAATAAGTGGATGACCGCTAAGCGGATGAATTACTTTGCATTGTATTTTTTATTCCCCTCCACTGTATAAGTGGTAGTGCAGACTCTTCATGGTTGGTTCACCGCCTATTAGCTTTCTAGTTGAGTTTCATTTTCAGTTTTAGTTGCTTACTCAGTCATATGCTATCACCTCGCCTTCTGAAGGATCTTGGTGAACATTCTCGACGTTGAGTTCTTTAAATTAATCATCATTTTTGGAAGCTAACGCTAATCTCTTGGTGGATTCATGTTTGTGTTATGAAATTTCAAAGAAAATTTTGGTTGGCATATTTCAATGGAAGAGTGTGACCAAATTCCTTGGCAAGACTAGTTGCAATACTAGGAATAAATGTTTGATTTAGCCCTAGTGATGGAGTTGTTTGAATGGTAGATGAATTCAAGCCTTGTGTCGATGATTATGCAACAAAATATAGGGAAATTGGAGCTACATTTTCTAAGGCTTGATGTTCCATGATTTCTTCCCTAATAAGCCCAAATGGATTGTTCATGACATCTTCTATCTCATATGGCCCTGATGGAGATGAGGGTTGTGATGGGGTAACTTGACTTCTTGGATCAAATTCTTGAGGATTGGGATCACTTGAGGTGAATGTGACTTTGGTTTTCTCCATGATTCTCTTGTGTTGTGTTCTTGTTTTTACCATAAATTTTGGGTCACCTATGGGAGAGTTGTGTTGAGATTTGTAATGTTTAAACTCTCTAGTTGACTCAAATCTAGGTAGAAAGGACGCTCTAAGTCTTTTTGGAGCAATGATGGTAATGAGAGATGAAAAGATGAATGATGTGGGGAGTGATCTTTGCAAACTTTTTTTTTGGGACAACACTTTTGACTTAAGTTTGATGTTTGCATAAAGGATGTTTATGAACTTGTGAATATTTAGGGTAGACTTATGACCTTCAAGATAAACTAGTTCAAAGATGATAAATAACTTAACCAAATGCATGGAAAAGGATTCATTTCACATTCAAAGTAGCTAAGTTAGGATTTGGGTTTGATAGATGTTTAAGTCCAAAAGTGTTAGTGTATTCAAAAAATTTGAAAAGTTTGGTGAAGTGAAGGATGAAATTTGATAAAGGGGTGGATGAAAGTGTTTGACCCAATATTGATTTAGAGTGAACCTTTAATTTCAAAGACCAAGGTGGTGAGAAACATGCTAGACCTTTAAAGTTTTCAAATCCTAAAGACTTAATGATCAAGGAGAAGTTCTTGTGAAATGGGTAGATCTAGTTTGCTCATGAAATAGTATAGAAAACATCTCCTTAGTGGTTTATCTCAGTTGCGGTACTATCTTAGGATACGTCTTCTAATATACTTTGAACTATGATGTCTAAGTTTGAAATGGCGGCATGTAGACCTTCTCTTGGGGATTTTGATTTTGCATGAGATCATTTAGAGAAGTTCAAGATCATGGAAAAGACCAATGTTTTGATTTTCAAATAGGGCATACAAGTCTAGATCATTCATTGAAACATGTCTATAAAAATTCCTTGCCAATATATTCCTATTTTGGTAAAGTGCCAAAATGTGTTGTTTGAAAGATTTTGGACTATGATGTCTAAGTTTAAAGTGATGGCATGTAGACCTTCTCTTGGGAATTTTTATTTTGTGTGAGATCATTTAGAGAAGTTCAAGATCATGAAAAAGAGGACATTTATTTCCACGGGGGTGGTGGTAATATGGACCTTCCAACCACAATATCAACTTGTTCCTCGTCTTCGTCTATGATGTATGTTGCATTTATCCACTAGGTTGGTGTTTCCTTTGATTCAAAAGTGAAGCTTCTCAAACTACTAATTATATCGGTTTGTTCTCCTTCAATGAATTCAAATTTTGGTTGAATGATAGTGGTGTTAGGGTTAGAAGGTAGATATCTAAAAATTAAACACATATTTGATCAATAAAACAAAGGAATAAAACACACAGAGAATTTAGCGTGGTTCACCCAATCCGGGCTACATCCACAAAATCACAATCATCCAATGATTTTATTATCCAGTGCAAAACTTATTACAATATCGTGAATAATTTCCTTTTTCTACATACTGTAACTCCCATCCCAACCCCTTATAAAAAGCCTTTTAGAAGCTTCCAGAATTAGGGTTTTACAAAGTCAATTTTTTTCTTTTTCGGTGATTTTTCCTTTTTCGGTGATGACGCAAAGAAAATGGGAAAAAAATTCTCGAGGGCTACCACCCCCAAACCCCCACCCAGGACTCGGCCCGACCCTGAACCCCAGCAAGGATACATGAAGAGTGTACAATATAGCATGATCAGTCGCCACATACCAACAAGTGGGTGTAAGGTTGGGTTGTTCAACCGAAGTAATCGGATGCCAAATGGTCATGTGGGGTTCAATTTTTCAATTTATCTAACTTAAATGAGTTTATTTTTACCAAAAACACTTGTCTTTCTTAAGTTCAAACTAAATGTCTATGTCAAAACATCATCAATTCCATAAATTCCATTTTGTGAAAAGGATGAAGTTAGGGGAATAGTTACCTAGGTTAACTTTGGGAAGTATGGATTGAGATATAAACCAAAATATTTAGAAGTATCTAAGAATAAATCCTTAGGAAAAGCATCAATATCAAGGTTTTTTCAAAGGGTATCCATACTTAGACCAAAGGGTTTGAAATTTTGAAAAGACTTTGTTGATGTTTGTTTGCAATTGTTTTGGAATCAAGCAAGTGTTAAACTGAATCTCAAGCATTTACAATCCTAGATAGAGCGAGTACGTATTTCTTAGTATGCTTACCATCATTGGAAGAGATGATTAATCCATGAAGATGAAGTGGAAAAAATAGGCTATGTTAAGGAAATGTAACGTCTTGACATGCCAAGCAAAGTAGTCCATTCCCCATTTGCTTTATTGCCTCAATCAAAAACCGGACATGGTAGGTAACTTCTGTGCATGGTGCTACTCCCATGCACTACCTTGAAATATGTTTCAGAATTGGACTTGGTTATCCACTACAAACAAGGATTTTAATAACCATATCCAAGATAAACTAGTGCCATACATGCAATGATTCTACTCAATTAAGAGGCCTCCCAACCCTTAGAAATATCTAAGGATTTTTATTCATCATAAGGATACTAAGGGAGACATTCATTCGTATGGGACAACCACAACCAGCTTGATTAGTGACTTTCATCACAACCAAATTATTTATATAGCGAGCCGAAATGAAAGCATCGCTTTGGGTCGTTCCCTCTCTCAAGTTGGGAGGCAAGCTCTTTCTAAAGGTGACACAAGTTTAAAGCATAAAATGCTTTTTGTCAACCAAGATTGCCAATAGGCGTGAGGGGAGAGGATAAGCACTTCCAAGTAGAAAAGTATACTTGTGTGTTTCTCTTCACCCAAGATCACATGAAGCGCAAGGGGATTGGATACACACAACAAGAATACGTAGACAAATCAAACACATGTTCATTTTAATCCATCATAGCAAAATGAGTTCATTTTAAACACCAAACGAAGTATGGAAGTTGTATTATTCAATTTTAATCCAACAAGCAAAATGATGTGAGGGTTCAATTTTAACCAATTTGAATGTTCATTTTAAAGCCCAAAATAAATCTAGTTTGGTCCTAAAATGTGAAATAAAAAGCATCATAAATGGGTTATAATTGCCCCATAAGTGTCGCAACACTTGTTACAATTATAATTCAAATGATAGTAGTATGCTTCTTCACTTCAAGTTTCATTGTCCAAGCCTGCAAAACCCAATTAGCCTAAAAAAGTGAGAAGTCAGTGATGTGTCAAAAAGCAGATAAAATTAGAAATTTAAAGCACATGCTAAAAATTACTCATTGTTTTTGCTTACTAGTCAAAAAGTTTCATTGTTCATGATAGCTTCACCATAATTCAAATGAGCATCACTCTAGTAAAAAATAGTGTCGCTCTATAGTAAGACAGAGACGATAATAGCATTGCTATTTAGTGGTGTCGCCATTTTTAAATACTCGATACTTCTAAAAAGTATTAACTTCACAATTTTTTAATCAACATTAGGGTTTCAATTAGGCGTTGTTGTTTCTAATGGAAAGAGTGTCGCTATATGGAAACACTTGACAAAGGCGTCACTAAAATCTCTAAGAGTGTCGATGTACTTGCAAAAACTAGAAAAATGGACTTCGAGAGAAAAATTCGTTAAATTTGATCGGTTATGCCCTCCTCCTAGTGCCAAAATGTGACAAACAGATTAGTATGGGCCAACTACACTTGATCCATGAGGAATTGAAGTGTAATTATGCCACTAAACATCAGTCCAATAATATCAATCAATAAAAAACTAGACTAAGAACCATTAAAACTTAACATATTAAACTATGAAAGCTTTAAAAACACCTATTCTATCCCATTGAAACTTATCCTATTGGAGGAGTGGTGCCGCATTGATGTGTAATGGCGACCCTTTCCCAATCTCATGGATAAATGAGTCTATTTCGATCGATTCTATTGAAGAGAATTGATGAAACTGATGAAAGATGTGTGATGAAACATGATTTAAATGTTAAATTAACATGATGCAAACTATTTTAGCATGATTTATGCTAAGATGATCAATATGGATTTATGCAAAGCTCATCTAAATGGATTTTAAGCTAGAAATATTGAAACCCTAATTACCAAATAAACTAAATGAATGCATCTATGTTATCATGGAAGGCATTAATCGAAGCTAAGCTAATATGATGC
Organism: Sequoia sempervirens; assembly: GCA_007258455.2. Classification (NCBI taxonomy): domain Eukaryota; kingdom Viridiplantae; phylum Streptophyta; class Pinopsida; order Cupressales; family Cupressaceae; genus Sequoia; species Sequoia sempervirens. Next base: position 46,949,525 of record VDFB02000007.1, read on the forward strand.
AAGAAAATAAACTAAAAGATGCTAAATAAGTACTAAATATGAGTGCAATTGCAAGTGATTTTAACAACATAAGTTTGTTGTTAAAAGATGGATCCATTTGTCTCCAAATAGTGACCTATTTATAGGAGGACAAATGAGAAATGAAGGGTTGAGATTGAAAAGGCTAATCAATGGTCAAGGATGGAGGAAAGGTGAAACATGGATCATGGATTCTCATCAATAGATGAGAATCGATGACCACATGGATCAAGGAAAGAATCAAGGGTTCATATTCTTCCAAACAAACACACTCAAAACTTGCACAAGAAGTCTTCTAAGTTTGTTAGGAAGAAGAATATTCCCTTTTTTCAAATGAGTGAGGAGAGAGGATATTCTTTGGAATATTCTCATGGGTGAGGGGAAATTATATATTTAGCAAATTAAAACAAAGTTTTAATGTGCAAAGGGGGAGGAATATTCCATAGGAATATTCCTTTTGGAGGAATGTGTAAAGGAGGAATATTCCATGGGAATATTCCTTTTGGAGGAATGTGTAAAGGAGGAATATTCCCTTGCAAGTGGGGGGAATTATATTAATTATTAATTGATAATTAAACAAAGGTTTAATTATGCAATTAGGAGAATTTTATGATATTCATTAAATAAATGATTTAATGAAAAGGGGGAAAGTGGAATGATATTTAATTAAATAACTTAGGGTTATTTAATTAAATAAGAAGACTTAGGGATTCAAATTAAATAGCTTGATGTGTTTAATTTAATAAGATGAAATGTTAGCATGAAAGGGGGTGAATTAACCTGATTAGATTAATTAGGTTAATAGATGCAAATGATATAATTAATTAAATAGCTAGGAAAATTTAATCAATTAAGCGAAAAGAGGATGGGTTCAAGGATGAAACGGTGTTAGTATACTTGATTCGAGTGTGTATATCATTCAGGACATTTTTAAGTGTCTACACCTCCCATCGATGGTAGACACCTAATCTTATACGTATCAGCCACCACATCACCACTAGGGGCATTACTAGCACAAAATGACAATGATGGAAAAGAGAGCTATATATTATATCAGTCATACTCTTGTAGGATATGAGCTTAATTACAGCCCCATTGAATGAGCATGCCTTGAAGTTTTTTTCACCTCACTGAAGCTTAGACATTACACGTTGAACCATGGAACAAAATTGATAGCTAAGATTGATCCTTTGAAATATCTATTGAGCAAAGCAACTTTGATAGGTCAGGCTAGAAAAGTGGGTCATGATCTTGTGTGAATATGACATAGAATATGTTGATCAAAAGGCAATAAAAGGACAAGTGATAGTTGATAAAATTACAGATGCACCAATGATAGTAGATCATCCTCTAGTGTTTGACTTTCCTGATGAATCCATCTTTGCAATAGAAACTCCTATGACTTGGAAATTATACTTTGATGGGTCTTATACAATTTGTGGTTCAGGAGTTGGTATTATTTTTATCACACCTTAGGGGGACTCCATTCCTAAGTCATATAGAATAGCATTCACATGCACATATAACATGGTTGAATATGAAGCATTGTTGATAGGACTCTGAATGGCTATCAAATGGAAAATCAAGGATCTTCAAATCTATGGTGACTCCCAATTGGTTATCCATCAAGTTAATGATGACTATAATACAAAATATGAGAAGCTTACTCCCTACAAGTGCATGGTCGATAGTTTTAAGTTGAACTTCAGTGTTATTTATTTTTTTTTTAAATTGAGGATTAAGAACAAAGCAGTCAATGCAATGGAAACCATTGGATCTCTCTTAGATATTCCTAATAACGCCTCGCAGTATGAGTTTTTGGTGGAACAGTTGTTGATCCCTACATTCGAGGTCCCTGGATCAAAACTTGTGTGTGAAATTTTTGGCATTGAATCTTTTTGGTACAAAGATTTTTATAACTACCTAATGACCAAATTATCCCTCCTGACTTGACCACTAGCCAACTGTAGAGAAGAGGGATTCGTTGCTCATGAGTCTCTTTATTCTAAAGAGAGTCCTAGGGAATGAACTATCCTAAACTACCTCAAGGAACATATCAAAAATTTTAGAGTCAGAATGAGTAGTTCACATGCGTCTTCTAAATAGACTAGCAAGTTTTTAGCCAAGGACGCCAGTGTGACAAATTGATGTCTCGTACAAACTAAAAATCAAGAATGTCACAAAAATAGTAAAGCAACTACTAACAATCTAATTACTAAGAACTTCCAAAATGTGGTAAAATAACAGTGAGTAAAATAAAGTAAACTAAGTAAAACATAAATGATAAAGTGAGAGAAGGAGAGAAAGAGAATGCTTATAATAACTTGAGCAATGAAGCCTCCAACAAATGAATATCTTCAATACTTGCACACATAAGACTGAGGGAAAATGTTGGGACTATTTAAGGGCTTGCCACAGTCAAATGCCTATTTCTATGTTCCCACATCCATAGACATCCAAATAGATAGATAGATAGACAAGAAAGAAAATAGCCAAGGTAATGGGCATAATGATAAAGTGTGTAGACAAGGGATGTGAGGAATCCCAAGATGATCAAAGACACAAGGCAAGTAATATATCACTTGCAAGTCTTGAGGAAGCCAATGAGAGAGAGAGAGGCTATGAAATCCAAGAGGGTTGTAAAGAGTGTTGCCAAGAGAGATTGAGATTGTTGTAGAAAGTTGTAGAGAGCTATGCAAGCTTAAAAGAATGAGAAAAGAAAGAATTTCCAAGAAAGGAGAAGAGAGTTCAAGATATAATCCCAAGAAGACCAAATGGATTGAAAATACCACTTTTAAAGAGAGAATAGGAGGGAAAATAAGGTTCCCAAGTTGTTACAAGACATCCCAGGTCATTACCACTGAAAAAAGTAGCTGACAAGTGGTAAGGCACTCAAAAATGGTCGTTTGAATGTCAAAATGTCATGGGATGCTAGTGTGGCATGAAAAAATCCATGCGGCACACTAGTATCCAAACATATCATGCTACAAAACGACGGGAATGAGAAAATCACAAGGTTTGACGCAAAGCTGATGTGCGAAGGTAGCTACTAAAAAGGGGGTCCTAAGCATCCTCAGAGGGGAAAAAAGGTTGATGCAAGGGCTAACATGATCCTACACAAATTCTAAGGGAGTGTACACAAAATTGAATGCAAAAATATAAGTGAAATTGCAATGGGTGCAATTTTACGACATTACATTTTTCCCCCACTTTAGCAGGCTTATGATTCTACATGAATATGCATGCTAAAAGAAATCTACTAAACAAAAATAACATAATGATGCCAAAAGGATATTGTAGAGGAAACAAATATTTATTTGAACCAAGGAAGTGTGCCCCTAGGCTGAAGACCTACAAAAAAATGCATTAGACAAGAAAGATCTACACAAGACAACAAGGCTAGAACATAAAATTTCATTATAGATCAGGGGGCTAGAACATATACATGGATAACACATACACTCAGGCACATAAAAAATTAAAGGATTTGAGTCAGCAAAGTGAAAGAGACCTCGATGTAGAAGGTTTTCTAAGTACTATGTGTCATCCCAAAATTAAGAAATAGCACAGAAGAATTCTTAAATGGAGAGAAGAATGCAATGATTGATTGCTTAAAGAGAAGAATTCATACAAAATATAGGGAAGCAACTAATGTCAAAGAGAGAAAGAAGTATATACTCAAGATGAAGAATATGTGGGTCTTCGATCCAATATATACACAAAATTGAGCTAAGAGAGAAGAGAGAAGAGATATGGCTTTATAGGTTCTTGGTTTTGAAAAGTTTGACATGCATTCTACAGGTTCTCAGTCTTGCAGAATTTGTGATGGGCTCTACAAGTTCTTGGTCCTACAAAGAAGGAGCTTCACATGTTCTTGGTCCTGTAGAGGAAGTACCACAGGTTCTTGGTCCTATGGGGCTTGACATGAAAGGACTCTACAAGTGCTCATTCTTGAAGAGGTTGATGCAAAATTCCCTTGCAGGTTCTCAGGCAAGCTTGACGAAGTGCTCAGTCCTACTAGGCAAGATTGATGCAAAGAATCTCTACAAGTTCTCAGTTCTACAAAGCAAGATTAATCAGATATGTGTGTGGCTACTACAAGGCACGTTGTAGGATGGTCATAGAAAAGATAGATCTATTCAAGCTACCCTCAAGCTAAACACAAAGATATAAGATAGGTCTAGTCGAGCTACCCCCAAGCTAGACATGGTAACATCAAATATCAAATATTGCATGACACTCAAGAATTATTTTGATAAGAAGGCTTTAAAAGGGGGTTCCTTCGACAAGGAACCCTTCAAGTCACCAAGGGGCCCATTCAAAGGAACAATCCAATTGAAAGACATAGAGAAGAGAGGGGGTCCTTAAAAAGGATGCACATCTCCAAAACAAGTTATCACTGCCCCAACATACAAGAGAAGAGAACCATGCAAGATACTATTTTTTTTTTTTTCTGGATAACCCAGAGCTATCTTTGTGACCCTGCCCAGTGCCTAGCCTCACCTTACCTTGGTCTTAAAAATGCCAAGTTGGGGATTAGAAGGGGCAAGTTGGGGTGAGACTAGTCCCCTGGGGATGCACACGACCACCTGCAAGATGCATGCATCAGTTAATCCTGGGCCTTAGAGTCGAACCCAAGACCTTGGGGAGCAAACCCAAGACTCAAGCAAGTAAAGCTACAACTGCCACATAATGGAAAATAACACAATAGAAGGGAGTTGTAAAACCTCATGAGAAGATGCTTAGAATGGCCAAGATAAAGTTAGACCTCGATATCACTTGTCATTTGAAGAAGAGATAGGTGTATCAACAAATGGAAGAGTGATGGCACCGGAATCAAGAAGTTTTTATATTTTATCCTTCAAGGCCTTACATTCGCTAGTGGAATGGCTAGGCACTTGATGGTATGCATAGAAAGAATGTTTTGTTTTATCATGCTTATGAAATTTCTTATGTGTAGGAGGAGGAAGAGTAATTAAGTGGGCTTTAAGAAGCTTAAAAAAATACGCTCTTTCTCAGACAAAGAATGAGAAGCAAGAAGCAAATATTTCTTTTGTGGAGAAAATTTTCACTAATCATAAAAAGAAGATGTGAAGACAACAGATGATGGAGGATGGATCACTTCAAAATAACAAGGTTGAGTGGAAATCATGTCAACATTAAACCATGGTTTCCATTTAGATTGTTCGTTCAAGCAACCAAGCCCCAAATTATGCTTACGAGGTGTACATTTTATAGGGACTTGAATGCCTTGTTATTTATGCCCATAATCACATTTAGAGGCAAGTTTAAAACCAGGGCCATAACGTGTTTGCAAATCTTGAGGAGGAGGATCTTCATAAAGAGCATTATTCCATAAATGGAGATCATACTCTTCTATGGGATCGCCATCGGCCTTCTTGATAGGATTACTAACATTATCCTCTTTAATAGAGGTGCAATCATCTTCCTTAGAAGGGGGAGGAAAAATGTTAAGGATATTACAGTTATTGTGCACATTATCTTGCAATACAAAAGAATAATCATCTTTGACAGTGGGTGTGAATGATGTTGTTGGAAGATCTAAGTGGATCAGATCAACTTTATATTCCCCAATGAAGGATTTTGTAAAGTCTAAAGAACCCCAATCACCACTAAGACATGCATTCTCTTGAGAAGAAGGAGTAGACTTAATATTTCTTGCTTCGAAAGGATCTTCTTCAGGGACATTTGCCTCAAGAGTATCTATTGTAATAGGCACTATTAGAGTAGACGTCAACACATCCAAATATAATGAAGGAAATAAATTTGTAAGAGTAGGATCAACCAAAGCCTGATCAACAACTACCATCTCACATAAGTGTACAACATCAGGGTTAGCCCTGATTGTGACTACTTGATTATTATGAATGAACTTGATAGATTTATGCAATGTAGACGAGACTGCACCCATAGCTTGAATCCATGGTTTATCGAGAAGCATATTATATGGTAATTTTCCTGGCATAATATGTACCAGGGTGGGTTTAGTAATGGGTTCCAACCTTAAAGGCAAGATTATTGTGCCTAAGGCTTGCCAACGAACATTATCAAACCCACAAATACATAAGGAAGTAGTAGCAAGAGAAGATGAATCGATTTTTATTTTAAGCAATAGATCAATACTACGTGCATTGAGTGATGAACTGAGTGTCAATGAGAGTATATTCAATGTCAATTTTATTAATGTTAACTATAATAATTAGAGGGTTTGCTTTCTTTTGTACTTTCAAGGGTGAGATTTCTTGCCAATATAACGTAATATTCAGCAAATCCGCATGGATATGAGCCATCAACCCATTAACATTTGTTGGTCTAGTAGAAGAAGGCAAGAGGATCTTTTGCAAGGATTCCTAAAGAATATCTTGATAAACTAGAGTAGTTTGAAGCAAATCCCAAAGTGAGATCTTAGTGGGAGTAACACTAAAGTTGCTCGAGAAGGTCATACTCGCTTGGTCGCTTAGTTGTAGGGTCTAGGTACTTGAGGAAGGCTTGGTTGAGAAGGTGGTAAAGAATTAGGTTGATTAACATTTACTTTATTCCTTTTAGTATTATAAGTATGGGTTACCACTCTATAAGAGGGAGAATTAGAGAAATCGAGAGAATCACTATTAAATGGAACAAATTCTTTTAGGACTAGTTAGAGTTAGATAAATGACCGGTCTCTTAGGCCTTTGAGGCGTGACAGAGACATACATGACATTTACTGATTCCTTACAACTTATGGAATCACTTGAAGATATATGCTCAACATCTATCCTTGGAGGATCTGATGTGAGAGGAGCTTCAATATTCAGCAATGCAATGTCTCTAGAAGAGAGTGCATTGGAATGAAGATGAGATTCATCATTCACTAATGCATCATCCCTAGTAGAGAGTGCATTCAAATGAAGGAAGGTAGAGTAATATTAAGAAAAGTATCAATGATTTCATCTTCTTGCAATAAAATATCCTCCAAAGCAAGAGGAATTTCATGAGAAGGATCAAGTATACAAAGTGACATTGGAAAAGCCAAGTCACCATCACATGCATGAAATGGAACATCATTAACACTTTGAATAAAATTAGAAACTAAACTAATAAAATATATTAACTGTATTTTGAAAATAACAAGCTAAATATAATAAATAATGAATAAACAAGCCATCTAAATGTTGTTGCATTACTTCTACTTTGATGGTATGAAACGGGGTTCGGGGCAACGCCTCAAAAAATTATTTCTAGAAGGATAAATATTTGATTGTCCTTTTTTATTGAAGGAGTGTTCACATCGGGTTCACCAAAATGTAGAGAAGGGGGATTCGCTGCTCACGAGTCTCTTTATTCTCAAGAGAGTCCCAGGGAATGAATTTCCCTAAACTACCTTAGATTACCTCAAAGAATAGAGCGAGAGTTTCAAAGTCAAAATGAGTAGGTCATAGATGTCTTATGAATAGACTAGCAAGTTTTCAACCAGGGACAATAGTGTGGAATATAGATGTTAGCGTGGCATGTTGGCATCTCGTACAGACTAAAAATCAAGAATGTCACATAAAATAGTAAAGCAACTACTAATAATCTGATTACTAAGAACTTCTAGAATGAGGGAAAACAACAGATCTAGTAAAATAAAGTAAACTAACTAAGTAAAACATAAATGATAAAGTGAGAGGAGAGAAAGAGAATGCTTACAAAAACTCGAGCAATGAAGCCTCCAACAAATAAATATCTTCAATACATGCACACATAAGATCGAGGGAAAATGTTGGGGCTATTTAGGGGCTTGCCATAGTCAAACCCCCATTTTGGTGTTCCCACCTCCATGGACAACCAGATAGATAGATACAAAAGAAATAAAATAGCCAAGATAATGGGCACAATGATAAAGTGTGTAGACAAGGGATGTGAGGAATCCCAAGATGCTCAAAGACACAAGACAAGTAAGATATCATGGTGCAAGAGCACCTACAGCACAACATCATTTTTTTATCATTTGAATGATTAGTAGGGTGGTTAGTTGGTAAGTGTTAGTATTTTTAGGTATTTTTGTCATTAATAAGGTCAATCAAGACCATTGAGTAAGATCTAGGATTAGTTTTTTGGTTTTGTGTTCAAAATGTGTAAAGTTGCCATCTTGCACCTAAAAGTTGTCATGTAGCCTTTGAAGGCATTAACTTGAATGTGTATGTGAAATTGAAAGGCTGGAGTTTTAAACATGTAATAAGGCTAATTCCAACCCATTTGAATTTTTTTTGGGTTTTAGGTGTGAGGAGTGGAAAGATGCTTCAAAAACGCAATATTGTCTTAATGAAATTTGTTGTAATCTCCACATTATGACATAATTATCATTAACCAATTGTTCCCTCCTTTGAAAATCAGTTGAGGGTCATTGGAAGTGATGGTGACAAGTTTAAAATCCTTCCTTGGATCGAGTTTGGGGAGTTGATGAAGTTTTGAAGCCTTGAATACAATAAAACTCTATTTTTTCTACTTTTTCCTGTGTTTTACACTGTTTTGTGCGTGGTACAAACAGTGACTTCACTGTACGACCTCCTAATGCATATGAATTGAAAGGGGGAAGATTCTACTTTAATTTGGTGATTATTTGGCCTATTTTCATTAAGTATCAACAAAGTTACATCCATTTTAGTGAAAGAGGGTCAGAAACCCTTCAAAACAAGGGTTTTGATCACAAAATGTTAATAATTCACCATTCCACCGTGGGAAAATTCTGAAACTTGGTGGAATGGTGGATTTAAGGTTCTTCTCCATGCTGCAATTAGTTTCAGAGCAGAATATGGAGGTTGGTAAGAGAAATTTGATGCCCTAGCACTAGTTTTTCCTTATAATAGTCCAGAAAATGTCTATTTGAGTGCACTTTTTTGTTGATTTCTAAGTTTTTGTGTGATCATAATGAATGTAAGGTGTGAATTGGGTATTGGGGAACATTTTGAAACCTATTGAAGGCATGTGGGGTGTTGGGGAGAGCCTTGGTATTCAAAAACCTTCTGTGTGCAGGCCTAGTTAAGCCTTGGTTGGGCTTGTAAGTCAGTAATTTGAGACACTTGCTTTGAGTGTTTGTTCCCATGCTTTTCAAGATATGTAAGGGTCTATGTAAGAAGTCTAAAATATGGTTCTTTCTCTATTATTTTTCCTTTAACAAATCTTTATATTGATTGTCCTCATTGGGCAGTGCTACAAGGTTGCATGGATAGTATGGTAGCGATGGAGGAATGAGAGTTTCTATGAGCGAAGTCTAATTTTTTGTTCATGATTTGTCATATTAAGAGTTTCCAAATCATCCCCAAGTCCTGTAGTGATGTTTGGTTGTGTGAGTCAAGTTGTATGGTCAGATTTCCTTATTGAAGGGTATAGTTGAATAAGTGTGTCAATTTGGGTGCTTCCCCTACCACTCTGCATCATATCACCTAAAAGGCTTGGGGAAGCCAAAGAGAGAGGGAGAAAAGCTATGAAAGCCAAGCGGGTTGTAAAGAGTGTTGCCAAGAGAGCTTGAGAGCGTTGTAAAAAGTTTTAGAGAGCTATGCAAACTAAAGAGATTGAGAAAATAAAGAAAGAAGAAGAGAGTTCAAGATAGAATCCCAAGAAGACCAAATGGATTGAAAATACCACTTTTAAAGAGAGAATGGGAGGGAAAAGAAGGTTCTTGAGCCGTTACAAGGCATCCCAGGTCATTACCACCAACAAAATTAGCTAACAAGTGGAAAGTCACTCAAAAACGGTTGTTTGAACATTGAAATGTCATGGGATGCTAGCACGACACGTAGGCGTCCATGCAGCGTGCTAGTGTCTAAACATATCATGCTATAAAATGACGGGAATAAGAAAATCACAAGATTTGACACAGAGCTGACACACAAAGGTAGCTACTAAAAAGGGGTTCTTCAGCATCCTAAGAGGGGGAAAAAGGCTGATGCAGGGGCTGAAATGAGCCTACACAAATGCTAAGGGAGTGGACACCAAAGTGAATGCAAAAATATAAGTGAAATTTCAAGGGGTACAATTTTACGACATTACACCTGTAAGAGAGGGGGACCGACCACGTCAAGGCCCCAAGTCACAAAGATCCAAGAGTGGAAGGATTCCCTAACTTACCTCACTCTAAAGGGATATTTAAAATGAGGGACGAGAATGATGAGGACTATAAGGCCCTGCAACTACTCTTCAAACCCAAAATCTAGATTGGGGCTAGGCAAGCCAGTTTTTAGGTTCAACACTATACCTCAGGTAGCTCTCTGCCCGAGGATGGAAGTGCAATTCTGGGACAATAGTGCGACACACTAGCATCTCTCAGGTGCGCTGGCGTCCGTACGACCAGAGGACCAAAAACACAGTATGAACCGCCAGAAAACAAGCTAATAGCCTAGCTAGTCACTTCTAAGGGAACAAAACAAAACTATGACGTAGGAAAGATACAAACAAATGTGATAAAGTAAGTATATGAAGGCTAAGGTGACAAATATAATCTCACAAAGATGCTCATTCACTAGCTAGCTCCAAATGCACATCCACCTACACACAAGAAAGAGGGAAAATTGTCAGGGGTTGTATAGGGGTCTGCCTCAGTTAGACCCCCGTTTTGGTGTTTCCACCTCCATGGACAACCAAGATAGCAATGATAGATAAGTGTATGATAAAGTAGTAAAGAAAGAAAGTACAAGAATAACACTACAAAATAGTATAAATCTACTCAACCAAATCGTAAAGGGGAGGAGTGAAAATGTTACCACCTCCACCAAGAGCTCACTAGCCAATGATGGAGAAAGAGAGCTTGAAAAATCACCACAGCCTCAACTGTGATGAAGGGAGGTGTTGCAAAACCTCAAGCCCCTATTGCAATGGCTTGTTCCACACTTGCTTTACGGAGTCGATGGAGTGTTGTTGTTGTTGCTATGAAGTCCCAAAGTGTTGCTTGAAGTGATGGATGCATAGAGAATGAAGGTGAAGTACTTGAGAATGCCAAAAGAGATTGTGTAGAAGATGAAATGAATGAAGAATGTTTTTGAATGTGGGATGAGATAAACTTTCATTTTTTGGGTCGGTTGGTCAAAGAAAGACATTACAAACTACCCCAATGGGAAGTGTAATGCCTCTGCCAACTTTAGATGTAGGAATCCATCAAGGACGTAAGCACGCCGCACAGACATCTACGCTCCGTGTGCACGTATCCAAAAAATATTCTTCTACCGATGCAAAGGACAGATGCCAAGTGGAATGAAGGCAGGAAGTTGATGTGGAATTTTTCTTTCAGATTTGGTTTTCTAAGGTGAGGAAGTGCAAAATGGGAATTTGCGTAAGGGGTACAAATTTGTGCCTATACATTTTTCCCTCATTTTAACAAGCACGAATACTGATGAGTGCTTCGGTAAATTAGATAAAAAAGATAGTAGGGTTAGAAATGTATACCTAAACCATCGAGGAAGCAGATCGTGATTTGGTGAGCTCGAGAGCGCAGGACAAGTAAAGGACTTCATAGCCCCGCAGAACTATGAAGTTGTAGATCAAAAGCGTCTTACAAGCCCACAGACTTGCAAGGAGGTGACCCCCAAGATCTCTCACATGAAGGAAGCCCCGAGAAGTAAGTGCCTCACAAGCCCACAAACCTTCAAGGAAGGTGTCCTCCAAGATCTCTCACATGAAGGAAACCCCAAGAAAATTCCCTACAGACCTTTAGACCTATAGGGAAGGTGACCTCCAAGATCTCTCACATGAAGGAAACCTAAAGAAAGTTCCCTACAGACCCGCAGACCTATAGGGGAGTAACCCCCAAGATCTCTCTCATGGATGAAGCTTAGAAGAAGCACCCCATAGACCCACAAACCTATAGGGAGGTCTCACCTAAGATCTCTTGCATGGAGGAAACCAAAATAAGGGGACTTCATAGAGTCAGAAAGCAGCTTCACAGGCGCACCTGCAAAGCAACATGTTTACCCACAGATAGAACATGTCTGAAAGAGGCCATGCAAGCAAGTAAGCAAATAGTCACATAGACTGTCAAAAGGTCGAAAAGCTTTCAAAGGGGTCCCTCAGGAACTCGACATGAAAAGAGGGGTCCACTTAAGGGACGCGTTGTTTGAAAGTGTGGAAGAGGTGTTTCTTTCTCGAATCAATTCATCATTAAGGAATCCTTTCGAAAGATGTTCACGTCATCAAGGAATTCGAAAGGAAGAAAATTCCCCCTCATGAGGGGAAGGTGAAAGCTGCTCCCACCTCAAAGAAAAGGTTCTCAAGTTTTTTTTTTACGAACCCGTGATGAAGGAAACACGTTCCGTTAGGGGTCCTAGTCACGAATGTGGTTTTGAAAAAGAAGTTTGGGAAGATTCTCAAGAAAATATTCATTAACAATGAATGCATTTTCTGAAAATTGAAGTGTCATAGAAGTGGCATTGTCACACATGAGAGGGACAACTCAAGAAAAGAAGAGAGAAACATAAGAAAAGAGCAAAAAAGGAATGAACAAAAACATAGGGCATAGGGGTAGCTTGATATTTTGGGGTTAGAACTACTCATAAATATATATATAAGTATAATAACAATATATAAAATTAACTTTCATCAACCCCCTACTATATCAGACCATGTGAAGAATGCACAAGAAGACAAAGTAAAAATAAAAATATTCATTAACAATGAATGCATTTTCTGAAAATTGAAGTGTCATAGAAGTGGCATTGTCACACATGAGAGGGACAACTCAAGAAAAGAAGAGAGAAACATAAGAAAAGAGCAAAAAAGGAATGAACAAAAACATAGGGCATAGGGGTAGCTTGATATTTTGGGGTTAGAACTGCTCATAAATATATATATAAGTATAATAACAGTATATAAAATTAACTTTCATCAACCCCCTACTATATCAGACTATGTGAAGAATGCACGAGAAGACAAAGTAAAAATAAAAAATTGGGTCAACATGGAAGGGAAGCCTAAATGTCCCCAACACTTTGCATCATCCCCAATTTTATCGAAAATCAATCACAAACATGAAAGAATGATGATACACATAGAAGAAGGTTTATGACACAAAAATCACGCCTGTATCCAAGCTCCAACAAGGGTGGCAAGGGTCATCTAGGTACACATAGCACAATCATAGGGGAACACATCACAACACACACACATCTAATCTAAAGATAAAGAAGGGGCCTCCCCCTAACACTAATCAACAAAGAGGTCATATGTTTCCCACTCTAGATCATCATAGGGGGGAGGAGGATGAGCCTGTAGTGGTGGAATGTTAAGAGGAGGAGCGTCTGACCCTCCCACAACAAGGACTAAGGAAGAAGGCCCTGTTAAGTCTCCTTCACTCGGCTCTTGTGGAGCCATGGTCAACGATTTCGCGAAGATCGCTGACAAGGCCAAAAATTCATCTAGAGAGTTAAACATGCACTCCATAGGAGTGCCATGTTTCACCTCAACGAATGGAGAAAGTTGTGCCCTAGATTCACCGCTAGGCTCACTGAGTGATTCGGGAGTGGTGACGAACTCAGGGGAAGCTAAGACTGGTTTCATCACTAGGATAGAACAAGTCAGCGTGGGACCACCCTTCAAGGGAGGTGGAATCCTCTTACATCCTCTCTTGTTGGAAGGACCACTCTCTACCTTTTGTTCCATCAGGGGACGTGAACTCCCTATAGATGAGGCGAGAGGTGCGAAGGAAGAGGAGGAAGAGAAAATTGCAGTAGATACCACCGAAGTGTTCAACATATCTACGGGTTTCATGAAAGGTGAGACATCTGGAAGGGACATCAACAAAGGTGGCTCCAACGAAGGAGCGATGAACACTTGCACCTTTTTAGGGTCAGGCGCATTCGTACTCATAGCGAAAGCCGGAAGAGATACGAGGCTAGATTAAACAGAAGCAGAGGGGAGGAGAGAGGAGGACACATTAGGAGGCCTTGATACAGGGGCAGTCATCTCCTCTTCCTTCCTTTGTAAGGTGGCCTGCTCAGCCGCGAGAGCCTTTCAATGACACTTACGCTCGGGCACAAGGCAGTTTCTACAACGTTTTGAGCTAGAGACTAGAGGTTGCGAATGAATAGAAGGATCTGACTCAGCCATGGGAGTGTCCTCTACAACTGTTTCTAGTAGAGGGACAAGCTCTTGAATGGGAATAGGAGGAGCAAGTTGAGAAGCAATGGGGGGAGTCGGCTCTAATGCCTCAGCAATGAGCCTCTTCTCGTTTACTACTTTGGAAGCAGGGACGGTAGGAGGCTGCGGGGGTCGAGACATAGAAGATTCCCCACGAGGGCCTTTTCCTCTACCATACAAATAGTACCAAGGTCCAGGTGGTTTAGTAGGGAGGTCTGATATCCTGATCCTGGGTTTGCACCAAGAGGGTATCATCGGACTTAACGGATAAAAACCAAGCATATTCATCCAAAAATCTTCTCTGGAAAGAGGATGAGAGCCATCCCGAGAACAGGGGAGCTTCTCTTTCCCTTTTCGAGAAGGGGATGTAGTTGGTTGTTATATTACCAAAAGGGCCAATTTCGGTTGTCCCTTGCCCCTGGTCTTATACTTCACATAGTTTTTGTAAAGTAGGTTTGTTCTTAGAGGAAGTGAACCAACCGACGTAGGCCAAAAGTGGTCTAATGAATATCCCCCATGGGCTATCAGAGGCTGGTATCCAGTGTCATGTACTACGTGCACAACACCTTTATGGGAGAATTTTAAACATGTGAATAACAGAGGTTATTCCATTCATAGAAGCTAGCCAAGGTATGCCTAACTTCATCCTGAACAAATCTGACTCCAAAACAACATCAAAGACCGTGTCAACGGCCCTAGGTCCAACTAGGACAGACAAAGTTATTGAGCCATATGGTTTAAGACAAAGACCATCATGTGTATGGATGGCAGATTTTGTTTCTTTGTACTCCTCTTTGTGCAATAAATTTAGCAACAGTGTTTCCTTTGTAATGGCATTCACACAGCTCGTGGGCTCCACTAGGAATCCTATCACAATGTAGCCATTGAGGCAAGTGGGAATGTAGAGAGGAGAAGGTTTGTTATTCACGGGCACATCCTACAAAGTGAATTTCACATCCGGCAAACCAATCACAGGCTACTTAGTAGGAGTAACCATGACCATGTTGACATAGGCCTCAAATTGAGCAATAGAATCAGAGCGATCAACAATAATGTTGGTAGAATGTGATGAAAACGGGTCTATGTATATATGCAATTCAATGTTCTCTTTCACCACTAATTTATTTGTATTTTGTTTACTTCCATCAAGAAGAATAGTACCATCCTCGATGCGATCATGTATCTCATGACACAGGTGCATACAGTGTTTGGTATCATGTCCATTAATTCAATGGTACTGACATAAGGTATTTGGATCGTACCAACTAGGGAAAGGTTCCTTAAGAGGCTTAGGATTCTCCAAGGTTATGATCTTATCTTTCAACAACTTTTGCAAGATGGAAGAGTAAGATTCTGCTAACTTTGTGAACTTCCAATTATGTTTGAGGCCATTATCAGTCATAGTAGCTACTAAATTCGCAACCTTGCCTTTCTTAGAGATTGATATGATGGATTTTCCTTCAAAACGGGAGTGCAAGGAAGATCCCCCGAACTAAACTACCGTTTGTTGATACTCTCGTAGTGTTGCACACAAATGTGCCAAAGAAGAGTACTTCATAAGGGAAAACTTCTCTTGCCAGGGTATTTATAAGTTCCCTATGAATACCTTTTGCATGTCAGAATCGGGCAGCGGGTACGAAATTTATGAGAAAAGTGCTTAATACCGTGCAATGAAGTCAGGAATCTTTTCATTATCTCCCTATTTGCACCAGATGAGATCCAAAAAGGTCATCTTCGATCCAATGTTAGCTTGAAACTATCGGATAAATTGGTTCACCAATTGATTGAACATGAAAATGGAATTATCGGGCAAGGAACAATACCATTCAAGCGTTGTATCCTTGAGGGATCAAGGGAATAGTTTCACCATCAATACATCATGATGGAAGAAATTTGTACATAGGGCATTAAAGGAAGACACATGTGTTTGTGGGTCACCTTTGCCACGATATTTCTCAAACTTAGGAATCTTCATTCCTTGAGGGAAGGGAGTGTTTAAGATTGCTACCGATAACGGGTTATGTCAGAAAAAGGGTTGAAAGATAGGTTGGGCAAAGGCCTGGGAGAGACTCACTAGCTAGCTTTGCATCTTACCCATATTTTGAAGAAGAGTGTTCAGAATAAGGTTGTTAGAAGACACAGGGCTAGATGAACCCCCTCTAGAACCACCACTAGAGCCTCCTTTGAACCGCCACTATGGCCACTACCTGAGCCACCGCCACCAACAGGGCCTCCACCAGAGCCACCTCCACTTCTAAAGCCACCACCATGACCTCCACCAGAACCACTTCCACCAGCACCACCCCCACAACCGAAGCCATCGTCACTACCAAATCCTCCACCGGTAGAGGTGACAGGAGGGGTGAAGCTAAAGCCCAAAGGGACCCTGTTTGCTTTGATAGTCTCAGAGGCAGAGGGGATGTTGATCGAGGGGATGGCATCGGCCATGTAAAAAGACTTAGGAGGCATCGACATTCCTAGTTTTCTTTCATGATCTTCAAAAGCAAATCCTTGCACAATGTTAGGATTGTTTCAGGGAGCACATGCTTCAGTCAAACTAGAGAGACTAGCCAGGATTTCTATGCGTGTTCGGTCTTTTCCCACCATATACTTTAATTTGCTGATAACTCGAGCACCCTAGCCAACTTTTGGTTTCTTTCCAAGTGGCTTTACAAGTCACCCAACCCTTTGCTAAGGGTAGAGACATATTCTGAAGGAATATGAACAACCTCATGCTCATCTACCAACGATGGTGTGGGGGATGCAGGAGGAGTGGGGACGTGGTCGGTCTCGTCAAAGAATCCTACTTCACCCCTTAACAACTGCTCCTGTGTGGCGAGACCAACGACAGATCCAACAAAAAGTCTTGTAGAGAAACCTATAGTGACCTTCATCCTTTCCATTGGAAGGTGTCGTACACTTCTCCTAACAATATACCCAGAGGTTGTGGACTGGGTTGTGATGCTCATAAACCTTCGCAACACTTAGGGGCACAACAATCACAAGATACAAGGGGAAAATCCTCAACACCATCAAATGAACAGATGTTGGTTCATGTCAGGTTCACCAAAAATGTAAGAGAGGGGGACCAACCACGTCAAGACCCTAGGTCACAGAGAGCTAAGAGTGAAAGGCTGCCCTAACTTACCTCACTCTAAAGGGATATTTTAAATGAGGGATGAGAATGATGAGGACTATAAGGCCCTACAACCACTCTTTAGACCCGAAATCTAAACTTGGGCTAGGAAAGTCACTTTTGAGGTTCAACACTGTACCTTAGGTAGCTCTCTGTCTGAGGATGAAAGCCCAGTTCTGAGATGACAGTGCGGCACACTGGCATTTCTCAGGTGCGCTAGCGTCCGTATGAACAAAGGACCAAAAACATAGTATGAACCACTAGAAAACAAGTTGATGGCCTAGCTAGTCACTTCTAAGGGAACAAAACAGAACTATGAAGTAGGAAAGATACAAACGAATGTGATAAAGTAAGTATATGAAGGCTAAGGTGACAAAGATAATCTCACAAAGATGCTTATTCGTCAGCTAGCTCCAAATGCACGTCCACCTACACACAAGAAAGAGGGAAAATTATCGGGGGTTGTATAGGGGTCTGCCTCAGTCAGACCCCCATTTTGGTGTTTCCACCTCCATGGATAGCCAAGATAGCAATGATAGAGAAGTGTATGATAAAGAAGTAAAGAAAGAAAGTAAATGAATAACACTACAAAACAGTATAAAGCTACTCAACCAAATCGTAAAAGAGAGGCGTGAAAACGTTACCACCTCCACCAAGAGCTCACTAGCCAATGATGGAGAAAGAAAGATTGAACAATCACCACAACCTCAACTGTGATGAAGGGAGGTGTTGCAAAACCTCAAGCCCCTGCTGCAATGGCTTGTTCCACACTTGCTTTACGAAGTCAATGGAGTGTTCTTGTTGCTACTATGAAGTGCCAAAGTGCTACTTGAAGTGATGGATGCAAAGAGAATGAAGGTGAAGTGCTTGAGAATGCCAAAAGAGATTGTGTAGAAGATGAAATGAATGAAGGAAGAGTGTTTTTTAAGGTGGGATGAGATAAACTTTCATTTTCAGGGTCGGTTGATTGAAGAGGGACGTTAAAAACTAACCCCAATGGGAAGTGTAACGCCTCTGCCAGCTTTAGATGCAAGAATCCATTAGGGACATAAGCACGTCACGCAGATGTCTGCACACTGCATGTGCATCTCCAACAAATATTCTTCTATCGAAACAAAGGACAGACACCAAGTGGAACAAAGGCAGTAAGCAGATGTGGAATTTTTCCTTCAAATTTGGTTTTATAAGGTGAGGAAGTGTAAAATAGAAATTTGCGTAAGGGGTACAAATTTGCGCCTATACAACACCAATGTAAGACCTTTATTCAACAAGCCTCCAAATATGTCATCATTGGTGATATCCTTTACTGTCGTAGCCTAGATAGCACCCTCCTAAGATGTCTCAATTCAGATGAAGTACAAATGGCCTTACAGGAGGTACACAATGGTATATGTGGAGCTCACTTTGTTGGTTCAACTCTAGCTAAGAAGATTATGTGAATGAGATCCTATTGGCCTGCCATGGAACATGATTCCTACTACTTTGTGAAGAAATATCACAAAGGTCAGATACATGAAGATCTTATACATGCACATGCTCAGGAGCTTGACCCACTTACATCAACTTAGCCATTCTCTCAATGGGGACTTGACCTCATGGGAAAGATTCACCCTACTTCTACTAATAGTCATAAATTTATCCTTGTTGCAACTAAGTACTTTACTAAATGGATTGAAGCCTTTCCAATGACCTACATCACCAGTAAGCAAATATCCAAGTTCATTCTTAATTACATCATATGTCGATATAGTGTTCCTCAATCCATCATCACAAACAATTGTCGTCCCTTCAAAAATCAAGATGTCCATGAATTATACAAGAGATTCCATATCCAACATCATTTCGTCACTCCATACTACCCCCAAGGCAACGGTCAAGCTGAGGCATCTAATAAGACCATCCTTAAAATCATAAAGAAGATTGTCGATGACGCTGGCTGTGACTAGCACATCCAACTTAATCTTGCATTATGGGCCTATCGTAGTAGCATCTGTACTCCTACAAGAGACACTCCATAGTCCCTTGTCTTTGGATCTAAAGCCATTTTCCCCATTGAGGTCAAGTTACCATCCTTGAGGGTATCTATGTAATAGTTTATTGATGAAGAAGAGTACTGTATATCCCCTTTGCATGAGCTAGAGCTTTTGGATGAGAAGAGACAAAATGCCTTGACCCATTTATAAGCATACTAGAATCAACTTCGTCAGAGCTATAATAAGAAAGTTCTAGTCAAACATTTTGATATCGATGACTCAGTCTTGAAAGAGAATCCTACAAATCATAAAAGCCTAGAAATTTTGAGCCTAATTGGTTGGGCCCCTACAACATCACAACAACATATGGATCTGGTGCTTATCCACTTTCTAAACCTACAGGTGAACCATTAGTAAAGCCTATCAACAACATGTACCTTCACTAGTACTATACATAGAATCTAGTCAAAAACTCAAAAAATACAAAAAAAAATCAAAAAAATCGTTGCCATGATGGAAACTTGGCAAACAAGCATCTTTGTCACACCAAAAATAAAATTTTAAAAAATCATAAAACATCAAAAATCCAAAAAAATATAAAACATCAAAAATCCAAAGAAAAAATCATAAAACATCAAAAATCCAAAAATCATAAAACATCAAAATCCAAAAATCATAAAACATCAAAAATCCAAAAAATATAAAACATCAAAAATCCAAAAAAAAACATAAAACATCAAAAATAATAAAAAAAAAACCTTAAAAACTCCAAAAACAAAGTTAGAGTCAGTGTCAGTCCAAGTCTAGTCGAACTACGATGTCTCTGCGCATGCTACGTAGGCAAGGCCATCATCGATGAGCCCCTGAAGCACTAGGTCAATCCTTTAGGTTTTTTTCAAGTCAATTCAATCATAATTCATATCATAATAATAAGTTATCCATGGTTAAAGTCAGCCAAACTACAGTGTCTCTGCATGTATATTGTAGGCAAGGCCATCTTTTGATTAGTCCACAAGGCACTAGGTCAATCCATTAGGGTTTTTTGGGTCTATCTTAGTCCATCGTCATTTTTCCTATAGTAAGTTGTCCCTTGCTAAGGATGACACTTTGATGAGACACAAACAAATACTTGAACCTCAACTAAATCACAAAACAACATACCAACTATCCAACTAGTCTTCAATCTAAACTAATCAATTGTCTAATCATCAATATCTACCAAGTCAATGGTCTTATACAAGATATGGCATTGTCAAAGTCAAACTCGGTGCCTTATATGACTTACCTTATTTCTTGAAACCAGACCCAATCTTATCATTTGTCTTATACAGGATGTGTCCTTCCTGAAGTTAGACATTGTCATTTTTCAACTCTATCATTTCCCTTACACAGGTGGTTGCATGGTCGAAACTAGACTTGACATCTTATACGACGTGTTTCCTTTCCTGAAACAAAGCATTTTCAATCAATCAATCAGTCAATTAATCAACCAATCAATCTTGTCAACCTTGTCAATTAATAAATCAATCAACCTCATCAATTAGTCAATCAACCTTATCAATCCTATCAACAAACAAACTTTGGTAAATGATCTAAATGGTTGTTGACTATGTTGGTCTAGTCAGTCTTATCTTTTTTATTTATCTTTGTTTATGTTACTATGTGCCTCAAGGATATCCCAAGAAGGATTTAGAGTAGCGATGATGGATCATGACCTCTTTTCTTTTGATTGTTGTTTGTGGTTTGTCTTGAAAAAAAGACTAGGGCAACTTGGTCCTTAGTATGAGTCATGGCATTCCTTGTTTGTTAAGTGACTGTTTTTGCAAAGGGATAACATGGCACACCTTTGCCTATGTCATACCATGGTGTTTATTATCCATTTGCTATAATTTTACCACCCAATGATGATAAACATGCAAGTCTAACATCTATCAAGCAAGAATATCAATCCCTATTCATTTGACTAACTTTGCACTAACATCCATCTTCTTCATGCTCGCACCTCTTCTATCTGCAATCATCTTGATGGCATCCTGTGAAACACAAAAATATCTTGAATACATAATCATATTAGAAGCATTATAGGTATCACCATAAACATATTAGGTCATCCATATTGCATCTGAAAAATAAAAAAACATAGATAACATCATACATACATCTATACACGCATTACATGTCATAATCACATAAGTATCATCTTGCATCCATAAACCATCAGCATACACCTCAATGATTACATATCACATTTACATATCAAAACAAAATCATAAAAATCATTGTATTTTACATACATTTTCCATATTCATAATCCATATCCATATCCATATTATTGCATTTGCATGCATCATACATATCCATGATCCATATTGCATCATATCATAATCGTAAAGCATCCATAACGTCACAAATCATATAATAAAGATAAATTAAGTTCATCCATCCATACATCATAGCATAGAGAATCATAATCCATACATCATATATACATGTAATGCATCATAACATAAAGAATCATCTCATAATCAAATACATAACATAATCATAAATATCATAATCTGTCACATATGACATAAATCATGTAGTCACCGCAAAAATCATGTATCTTGCATATATATCAAAAATCGTGTCACAATACAATATCATGATGTCTCTCAAAATGGAGCTCGCTAGCTCGATCAAAAATACAAGTGTCTAATACATGTATTAATTAGCTCTAGCCAGAGCTGCCCATATCTCCTAATGGGGATGGTCCTAGTGATGGTTGTCTGTCTTGTCTATTTGGTGGTTGCTGGGATCCTAAAGGAATTTTCCCTGACTCTGATGGTCGATCATATGGAGATGACCTAGGTTGTGACACTCCTCCACTACTATGTGACTGCAAACAGTGTGACCTCCTACTCTGCCTCCACTCACAATCCCTCCTACTCTACCTCCACTCGTGGAACCTCCTACTTCGCCTCGTCCCTAATAGGCGAGAGCCATCTAACGACTCTTTATCTTCGATCTCTCCTCTTCCTGTCTTTTCCTTCTTTATCTCCATTTTCGCCATCCCCACCATCATCCCCTCTACCTCCATCTCCTCTCCTCCCCCATCTTCTAAACCAACCACATGGACCCCTACCCTTCTGCTCCACTAGGGTAGGTTGATCGAGATCTATCAATGGATCTGGCTTGTGTGTAGTCCAACAAGTATCATACTTGTGAATAGTGATAGCATCTCCAACCTTTGTACCAACCCCCCATTGTATAGGCTATAAAGAATCAATATCTTGCTCTATCATGACAACGTTGATCATATGACCCCATTGGTCAATCTCTGTGATGACCTAGAAAAATCTATGGTGCAAAAGGCAAGCCCCTGTCGCTCCCCAAACTATTTGAGCACCCGCTTTGGAAGGTACCACTCTATAATATGCTATGACTGTACAGTCCTCCCAATCAGATACCTGGTCTGTTGACAGTAGGGAAAGTTCTCTACATCGTCCTCCCATGGCTGATAATCTTGGAATGGTCTTTAGATAAAGGAAGCAAGAAGATCTATGGCATGACACCAATATCTAGCATCACTAACCCTAGTCTGTGTGACCACTCATCCATACAAGAAAACATATAGCATCCTTGCTCCTAGCTATCTCCCCATAGATGGTCAAAACATAATGATGTGCTCCTAGGCCCCGATCATAAGTAGTGTAGTACTACAGTTGATGGACTATGCTCCTAGGTATGCAACATTGTGTAATTAAAAGTATAACATAGAAAGAAGGAATGGCCCCCACACATATACTATCCCCCAGATCATCATGTCGATAAGCATCTCCCCCATCTAATAGGAAATCCATGTCCTTGATGATCTAGAATGACAATCCCTGCAATCATAGTGCAAAGAACTACCTCAAATCGCTCATACCTCTTAGCCAATACATCCCACTGGATCTCATACTCCTCAATGTTGAGCTCTGCAATGTCCTCATGCTCAAAGGACCTTTGGATGGCAATGGATCCACTCTTAGGATCATACAAAACACGGGCTCCATGAATCGGAAGCCGCAAAATCCTCCAAAGTCACTGTCACCTCTACTGTAGGCAAGTGGAAGGAGTTGGTCTCCGAGTGTCACCTCTCAACCAACATAGTCAACAATCCCCTATTAGCCCTAATCATAGGCATGAAGGTCACATAGTATAACCCGAGGGAATGCAATTGGTCCCTATCCTCATCAAGTAGTTGATCTCGTAGTCTGAAGGTTGACAGTCGACTCTCCTGGGTGTAAATGGGGTCATATCTAACCTATGATCACAAGCAAGTACATTGTGTCAATTGAAATTCCTAAGAAAACCTATTCGACCTAAATCACAAAAGAAATTTTATACAAAATTGGGGCAAAAACTTAATCAGACAAATGCCTTGCACTATCTAAACAAATGCAGCTTATCAATCACATGCATCACACAATCCTTTGCATGCAATTTACAATCACATTTGCAACATTCCTGACCACAGTTGATGTGCATGAATCATGTGTATCACACTTAAAAAGTTGCATCACAATGCATTTGAAATACCCTAGCCTAGCAACTACATTGCAACGCTACGTCACACTGAGTGGATGCAACAAAGCACCCCACTTGTAGTGAATGTGATAACAGATGTGGCGAACGACATGCATCGCATCTTTTTGCTCACTTTTGAGCCCTAAAATCTAGAAAACAAAATGACAAAATGGAAAAGAAAGAAGGTGTACATATCGCCTCCTTGGAGCCCTCTGGCCATCTAAAGGTGCAAACTCTAAATTTGCGATGCGAAGAGTGTGATACTGGAGACATTTTGACAGTAGCTCTGCAATAGGATCTCGCTCAGAGCTCACTATTCACTCAAGGTTAAAATACACAAATGACCTTCTTACCACCCAAAAATACATTTATACCCCCCTAGGGTGGTATTTGACCTCCCTTTTTAACTGGGTGCATGAAATGTTGAGCCATAACTCTAATGTGAACATCCCGAAGGTCCAAAACTTGAAACCTTTTACTGCAAATGTGTTATCCACTATGAAAGTTGCTTTTCAAAATAATTTCTCAAATTTTTCAAAAATTCTAAGGGGGCATGGGTCTATCCTATCTTCACCACAACACATTAGGGCATGTTATGGGCATGAATTTTCCTATTTATTCTTTGATACAATATTCAAATGACTTCACATTATATCAAAGAGGGGTAAAATATAGACATTGAAAATTTTCCTAAGCCTACGAATGCCATTTTTCACATTGATTTCCCTTCTTACCTGCATAATTGAATAATTTTAATTATTTGATTATCTTCTAAGGTTACATTCTTCTATTAATTAAATAATTTTAGTTAATTCATTTTCTCTTTCTTTATTCTTCCTTAATTAATTAAATAAATTAAATATTTATTTAATTACGTCACTAATATCCCTTCCTCTCTGTAATTAAATAAATTATTATTTATTTAATTACTCGTGCTTCACTTTTCTTCTATGGTTAAATAATTATTTTAATTATTTACTTGTTCATTAGCCTTTTCTTCCTTCTATAAGTTAACTATATATTTTAATTATTTAACTCTTCCTTATCACTCTTCCCTCCATTATTAAATAATTAATCTAATTTAATTATTTAATATGTCATCCAATTTCCTCTACTTTTAATTAAATGGTTTCTTTAATTATTTTACTTAAAATCCCATTTCCCCTTTTTCTTCCATAATTAAATAATCACTTGGACTATTTAATTGCCCATATTCCCTCTCAAATTAAATAATCTTATTATTTAATGTGCTCCACTTTCCCTCCACTTCCTCTTTTGAATCTCCACCATTAATCACTTTCGTTCTCCTTTTAATCTTGACCATCCATCCTTAGCAATCCCTAACCCTATCTTTTCGTGGTGTAAGCAACCTCGTTCGTTGATCTTGGCATCATTTTGGCTTTCGATCTAGACCGTCCATTCGAATAGCTTTTCAATTGTCTCTGTCATTCCAATATTACAACCATGATCTCTGATATTATTTCTAATCCCTATCACATCACTATCACTTGCGTACACTTGCATACAACAAAATATGAGGGAAAGCTTGCATATACAACAAAATGGAGGAGATGCAAGGAAGATGAATCAACTTTAGCATGGGAAGTTTGTTATTGCTTTTTTGTTATTTTATTTCCATTGCTATTTGTGATTTCTTGTTTGGATTTGGGTCTCTTGGGTTTTAGATTTTAGGTAGTTGTGGTTGTTACTATTGGTCTTTACCTTTGCACTCAATTTTAACCTTGTCCTATAGTTTCTATTGGTATGAGCCCATTCAAAATTGTTTATGATATAGATGCAAAGATGCTCGTTAGTTTAGCAAAACCTATGTAGCAGTTGCTATAGGATATTGATGACAATGAAGACCTATATTTTCTTACATAGTGCTAGAGTTGGTGTAATTGGGTGAAAATAGAAAGGATACACATGATATAACTTTATCAAATAAGTAGATGAAAAGGTATTTATTTGATAAGAGGGTACTTCAAAGTAGTTTCCATATTGGATATTTGGTCCTCATGTAGAATACAATATCTAAAAACAAAGGAAAACATGGTAAGTTTGATCCTTTATGGCTAGGGCCATATGAAGCAAAAATTTGGGAAGAAAATATCTACCACTTGAAGGATGTGACAAGGAACTTAATGAAGTTGTGCATCCATGACCAACACTTAAAGTATTATTTCATGTGAATAATTAAATGTTTTTGTTTTATTTTGTAAATACCTTATTGTGTTATGTAATCATGACCCTTATTTGTCATGATGAAGTGTAAGTTTGTCTCTTTCATTCTTTTGGTCCCTTATTTTGGTCTATCCAAAGATCTAGATTCTCATTGTGTCAATAGAAGACACACATTCTCAATCAGATCCTACTAGTACTCAATCCCAACATGTCAATTTTTTTCTTTACTCCCTTCTCTTTTTCATGTGTCTTAACCCTATTTGACCCACTAGTGATAACTGATCTAAGAAAGCATAAGTAAAAATTTCCTTGTCAAAATTTCTCTCAAGTATGCTCTATGATGTTCATGTGCATTCCTTATTTCTCAATATCTCTAAAAGGCCTGCAAAATTTTAGGGGACATTCCCTTAAGTTTTGTGAGTTCTCAAATTTTTGAGTTATCATATTATCTTTATGATAATATCCTTCCTACCAATCCCAACAACCCACTCATTCCCTTATTAAAATTCATCTTTGTGTTGATTTTTTTGGTCTTTCAAGTTATCGATATGTCATTCCATCCATCTCATCTAAAATAATGAGTTTTTCCTTAGAAAAATCTTGTATCAATGGGCTATCAAACCTAGTCATTAATTGGTACAAATTCAATTGCATACTAATCCCCAATCCCCAATCCTCTACCTTCAAGGTTTTCCCCTTTATTTTTTGTCCCTTTGAACCTTCCCATCCCATATACCACTTCCTTCCCAAACCCGTAACTCTAATTCCCTAATATTGATGTCATGCAAATGTCACCCTTCCTTTAGAGTTATGAGTTTATCCACCCCCATTGGCATCGTCTTTGTATGTTGATAATTTCATCTATTTTTGGAGTTTCAATATGAGCCATATTAGTTGACATTATCATGATTTTATACTAACATCACCTTTTCATCCCCAAAAATATTCTGAGTCCTTTAGACCAAGAAGTTGAGCCATTCATCCCTCAATACCCTACTCCATGTTTTCCCAAACTTTAACTTCTACTTCAATATCTTCCCTAAGTCTTTTAGAGTTAAAGTTTCATCCAATCCATTATTTTAGTACTCATTTTTGAAGAGTTTAAGGTAATGTATTGTAAAATTGGTATAACCTACATAATTTAGAGGTTTAACTAACTGAATAGTCCACTCAACATCGCTCAAGACTACATTAAATTATCAACCCAAGGTTTGTAAGCTTGTGATGGTGCAACATTATATATATCTTCAAGGACTCAAAAATACTTAAGCTATCATACTCAAGTTATTCTACTTGCTGGAAACTCACAGAATTACAAAACAGTCAAAGACATAACCAAAACAAGTGGCTATGAGTACCTACAACTTAGACTATAACTGAACTGTTGCTAATGAATTGATACTAGGTAATAACTCAAAATTGATAAAAACTAATGACTCAACTAAATTAACCTTTACAGTACTATTGGTTAACCATTGCATGCATATTCATAAGCATTCATTAAACATAACCAAGATATGAAATTTAGGTAACTTGCATATGATTCATGAAGTAGTGATAAACTAATAACAATTATTAAACAAAAATAAGTAACTAGAAAATGAAGTGAGGAACAGTACCTTGAGTGGCTTTCCCAAGTGGTTGTTCTCACTTTAACTGAACCCAAATCTAGTAAAAAAATTCTACACATCCTATGAAATTAACTCCATTCATTGCATATTATGAAAGATTACAAAAGATCTTTTCACAGATTGTACTCAATTATTTTGAATATTTTTCATGTCTTGAAACTAAAAGTAACTAATAACATAAAACTAAAAAACCTACTAACTCCCTACAAATTCAACCAACAACTATATACGAGCTTGAGGGAATATTATTCAAAGCAACACTTAACTCAAATCATTAACTCCATTCCCAGATATTTAGAGCGTAGAGCTAAGACTGATTTATTCAACCTGTAATTGAAAAGGAAAAAGAATCCTGGTAGGACTAAATCTCTGTCAAAATAGAATTGCATGTAAACCAACCATTTGTCAAAATCCCATAAGTGAAGGATACCTCTTCTTCAGTTTTTATTAACCGGTTATAATAATGCACATTCAACCTTCATCAAGTGCCTTTAATCAACAATCATATCGTTCGGTCTAATCTAGAACTCCCATGTTTTGTCATCCCAGACTCCTTTTTTTGTGGGTTCATCCTACAATTGCTACAAGCCATGGTTCCTCTTTAGCTGCAAACAAGTTAATTTTGCAAAGCATGTACACAAGGATATCTATCATAATCAAAACATAGCATTCCATACATATCTTCATATAAATCATACAATACTAGCATATTATAACCATAATTCCATCATTATATTTTAGGTTCAAATCTACATAATAGATATGAAAGGATAGTATAATATAGAAGCATTTTATGGGAAGTGTATCTAAAAGTGTCTCAAAATATGTATGAAAACAACATAAAATGAGCTATTATCTGGACCTATCATCTCCCCCCAACTAGCCTTTTGTTTGTCCCCAAGAAAAACACCTTGGCCTAGACTCTGGTTCTTTAGGTTCGTTATGCTCACCTTGGCTACGAATAGGCGAAGCCATAGGTGAGACATGAGGTTTTTCCTCTTCAGGCTCATTTTGGGGTTCTGCATCCTCAGGTACTATGGGTGCATCCAACAAATTGTTAATATATGTGCACTCCTCTTTCTTGAAATCCTCCCACCTCACTTGTGGGTATTGAATCCTTAAACTCCTCTTTATTAGTAACGTAATTAAACAATTATGAGATAGAGAGGAATCATTTTGCTTTCCTTGGTATTATGAGGCCATCTGTTTCAAAAAATTGTACAAAAATTTTGGTACATTCACTAACCTATTATGTCTGAGGTGGCTAAGTAATTTGAAATGAACTGTATACAAAAGGTTATGCCTACCATCACAAGTGATGTATCTAAAAATGTAAGAGGCATAATTTTCCCATAACCAGGGGAGGGAAAGTCTCTTCATACCTTGTGATGAGGTGTCTAATTCCTCTCCTCGTATACAAAATTCTTCCTTGGCTGCAACTACGTCAGCTTGTGCTAGAAATTTTGCCCTTGCTCTTGGTAATCTAGTGACCTATGCAATGGCAGTCTCATATGTGTCTACTGAAAGTCCTTTTACCATAGCTTCATCATATTCAAGATTAGATGTAAACCTTATTTTCATGTCATCACTAAATTCTATTAACTTCAAGTAGTCGAGCCAGCCAACCCTGGTGAAAATGGGTAACATCGTTGCATCCTCCAAAATTTTTTGATGAGTTGTTGGCTCCCTTCTTATGATATCACCTCCCATTTTGGATTACTTTCTCTACTCAATGTACTCAATTCAGCTTTTGAATTTAAGCTCAATCTTCTCTACCACCTTCCAAACCCTTCACTTCCCTTTTGTTTCCTCATATATCTCTACTAGCATACCATACTGCAAATTTCTCTTTTCAATACCAACTTAATTCGAGCTCATGCATAGGTTCTAAGTTTGACTCTCGACTCTGGTTTAAACTTAAGCTCAAGTTCTTAGGGTGTAAAATTTAGCAATTTGGAAATGGCATAAAAAATGAGATATAATTTAGAAATTTTTGCATGTTGTTTCTATCCATTGATTTAATTTAGGTGGCAGATTTTGAAAAGAATGATGAAAAGACTAACTAGGTTGTACCCTCCCCCCAACTTAATTGGTGAAGTGACCTCACTTCACGTTTATGATTTGGAGGTGGTTTAAATATGAAATGATGGTAATTAGTGATATAATAGTTCACATGCATGGAGTAATATGAAAAATATAATGAAAGTTTAAAGAAGGCTATAATAATCATGATAGCGTACCTAAAGTACCACCTTGAAGAGATAACCATCCATCGCACGTGGAAACTAGAAAGAATATTTGTTCATTGATTCAATGTGATAGATAATAACTACAATTTAATGAATAGTGGGTGGTGAATGTAAATGATGGGACGGGTATTACAGATATGAGCTCGTGATTTGACATCTTGAGTATTTGAAATACAAGCAGGAAACAAAAGAATTATGTTGTAGGTACTTATTGTGAAATGATGGATATTACATGTGGATATTGTGAAATGAATGTGTGTGAACTTGTAGTGAATATGGCGCCAACTAAATTTAGTTTTCTTTTCGGCTACCAGACGATGCTATGGGTAGCTGCAGTGTCAGGGCCCATTCTGAACGCTGACAACATTAAACTACATGTCCCTATGACATCAATACCCTTTGTGAATAGTGATAAATAGCTCCCTCTAAAGATATTTTGAATATTATTATAACGTGCAGTGTGTGCTTGTGAGAGAAAATGAGAAATTAATCCCAAGTGAGCTCAGGGATTGAGCTGTGTAGCTCAATCTCTAGGTCACTAGAAGTGCTTGGTAGATCATGTGTTGTTGAAGTATCACTCCGTGTGTTAGCTTCAGTATTTGGTTCACTACGAGCACCATATTGTTGAAACATTGAAAATATGAAATCATCCTTCTGTAATGGCTTCGTATATAACTTCAATCTATGGCCATTTACTAGAAGTGAAAATATGACTGCATCGATGGTGTATAACTAGACTACCTCATTAGGATAAACTTGATTACTTTCATAGGGGCCCAACCATCTAGACTGGAATTTGTCTTTGAAGTCTTTATACCGTGAATCATATAACAATGCCCAGTCCCCCACAGTGAACTCCTTTATCTTAATGTACTAATCATGCCACTTCATCCTTTGTTGTTGAACTACCTTAGTGTGGTGTATTGCTTCCATTATTATCTCATCCAACCCATTTAAAGTATGCATCATTTCCTTTTGAGCTTCTGTTAAATCCATTTCCATTTCTACTATTGTCCTTAGTGTTTAATATTCAAATTCAATAGGAAGGACTGTTGTCTTACCATAGACTAACTCATAAGGTGTAAAACCAATGGTGGTTTTCCATGTTGTTCTGTATGCCCATACCGCTTCAAGTAACCTTGAAACCCAATCTTTCCTATGTAGCTACACTGTCTTGGTGAGAATACTTTCAATCTCCCTATTAGTGACTTCCACTTGACCATTAGCCTGAGTGTGGTAGGGTGTTGATTTCTTGTGTCTAATTTGGTATTCCTCAACTGGCTTGGTGATTAGATCAAAAGTAAATTGGGGTCCTTGATCAGTGACTATTTCACTAAGCACTCCATACCTAGTAAAGATATCTTCATATAAGAACTTAGCCACATTACCATCTCTAGAAAATTGTAAGGCCTTTACTTCCACCCATTTAGTCAAGTAATTAGTGCAAACAAGGATGTATTCCTTGTTGTTGGATGTAGGTGATATTGGTCCAATGAATTCTAAACCTCATTTGTCAAAAGGTGCCAATGTTAACTTAGGTTGCAATGACATTTCATCTCTTTGTTGGTATTCTCATCCTTTGACACATATCACAACTTCATGTGTATTTAACAGAAACTTTATGCAAAGTAGGCCAATAATAGTCAGTTGTGAGGATCTTAAAGGTTGTTATTTTTGCTACAAAATGACCTCCACATGGCATGATGTCAAAGATCTCATCCTCCCTGATACACCTTCTCATGATATTATCAGGGCCAGTATAAAACAGATAACCAGATACCCAGGAATATGGGAAACATTTGTGAACCAACTGTCTCTTCTCCCTTGGAGAAAAGTGTGGTTGAATTTGACATGTGACTAAATAATTGGAAATATATGCATACCAGGGTACCTATACTTGTAGAGCAAATAAGTGTTCATCTGGGAATGAATCATCCACCACTCCTTCAGTTGATTGTGTTGGAAATCTTGATAGGAAATATTCTACTGCATTTGCTTTACCAGGTTTTTCCACTATGGTAATGTCAAATTCATGTAAGAGAAGTAGTCATTTTACCAATCTACCCCAAAGTACTGGCTTGTTCATCAAATACCTGATTGTTGTTGTAGACACTGAAAAATGTCTTGAATGATCTCATACACTCAAAACATATTTACTAACATCATTTCCTCTTTAAACCCATATACTTTTCGCTTAATTGATTAAATTACCCTAGCTATTTAATTAATTGCATTAGTTTCATCTATTAACCTAATTCATCAAAATTGGGTTAATTCATCCCCCTTCACGCTAACATTTCATCCTATTAAATTAAATAAATCAAAACATTTAATTTAATTTCCTAAGTCATCTTATTTAATTAAATAACCTTAAGTTATTTAATTAAATATCATTTCATCTCTCTCCCCCCATTTATTAAATTATTTAATAAATGTCACTTTTTTCCTCCAAGTCCCCTAATTGCATGATTAAATCTTGTTTAATTAGCAATTAAATTAATTTTCCTCTAAAAGGGGAATATTCCTTATCCCTTTTTTGCACAATTAAGAATTTCTTTTAATTTACAAAATCCCTTTTATCCTCACCCAAATGAATATTCTAAAGAATATTCTTATTCCTCCATCATTTGAAAAAGGGATATTTTCACTTAGCTTCTTAAACAAGTTTTAACCTTTAACCTTTTGAACAAGTCACCTTTGACCTGTGTGTGCAAGTCAAAAGTGTGTTTGTTTGGAGCAAATGTGAACCCTTGATTAAATCTCATCATGCATTCTCATTCATTGATGAGAATCCATGATCCATGCCTCTCATCTCCTTCATGTTTGAACGTTGATTAATCTTTTCAATCTCAACCCTCTATTTCTCATTTGCTTTCCTATAAATAGGTCACTATTTGAAGACAAATGGATCCATCTTTTTTAGAGCAAACTCATGCGGTTGAATCTCATCCATCTTTTCACTGCAAACTTATGATGTTGAACTCACTTACATCCACACTCATCTTTTACTTTTAGCTTGTTTTAGTTAATTATAAGTTGCATAATAGCTTAGAGCATCCATTAATGGATTCCATGTATCCATCTTGGTTTGTATATGAATTAGGTTTTCCATCTTTTAGCTTAGAATTAACTTATATTAGCTTAGCAATTGCATAATTAGTTCTTTTTTAGCATAAAATCATGTTAACTTAGCTTGCATCATGTTTAATTTAGCATAAACTAGGTTTTCATCCATTTATCACAATAGTTTCATTGATTCTCTTCCATATAATTGACTGAAATAGGCTCACTAATCATGGGATTGGGAAAGGGTCGTCATTTCACATCAACATGACACCAATTCCAAAATAGAATAAATTTCAAATGGGTTAGAGTGGGAATTTAACTATTTTATAGTTTGTAACTTTTAGTTTGTACAAATGCTTAGTTTAATCTTTTCAATTTGAATGATCTTGTTTGGTAGATGTAGGTTTATTTGGGTAAATTATACTTCAATTCATCATGGATTAAGTGTAACTGACCCACATTAACAATCCTTGTCTCACACTCTGGCGCTAGAAGGAGGGAAAATTGTTAATT
This sequence comes from Sequoia sempervirens, assembly GCA_007258455.2. Taxonomy (NCBI): domain Eukaryota; kingdom Viridiplantae; phylum Streptophyta; class Pinopsida; order Cupressales; family Cupressaceae; genus Sequoia; species Sequoia sempervirens. The sequence continues at coordinate 46,982,952 of VDFB02000007.1, forward strand.
TAACCAGTTTATAGCTTGAATTCCGTTTGTTTGTTGGTTTGCATGATACAACAATGCCCAAACTACAAACAATGACTCACTTTGAAGAGTGTCGCCATGTAGCAACACCGATGCAATTTGAAACATTGACGCTGATTAAATGCCCTGCCACCAATTTATATCTAACGATGCTGATTTAATATAGAGGTATCGAAAAGTTCAAACAACGACACCCATCTTCACCAAACTGATGCCCCCCAAATTTCAAAACAAGATGCTACTATAAGTAGTGATGCCAGACCAAATCTTGATGCTATCGTGCTCTTTGTTTCTATTGCAAAGCGATGCCCATTTTCACCAGAGCGACGCCCAGACTTCAAACTGTGATGCTATCGTGTTCAACGACACCCAACCAGGGTAAGAAACTTTACGATAATTTTTTTGACATGTGCTTTAATTTCCTTGAATTATTTGATCACTAATGCACTTATGATTGTGTTCTAGTTGTTAGAATAATAGGGTTTTTTAGGTTGAAAGACATGGAGATCAAGTGAAGAAATCCTTTTCTTATCTTAAAATTTTGTGATTGTAACAAGCGTTTAACGCTTTTGGGAAATTATAACCCAACTTTTATGCTTTCTAATTTCTACTTTAGGACACGCACTGAATTTCCATTAGGTTTAAAAAGAACACTCAAACAAGATTAAAATTGAACCCTTATCGAGCATCATTGTTTTTTTTGGGCTTAAAATTGAACAAAGCAACTTCATATTTCAATTGGTGCTTAAAATGAACTCATCACTACTTTGAGGGGTTAAAATTTACAACTGTTTGCTATGTTTTGTGATTTTCAACGTTGTTAGTGGATGCATATGCAATTATCTCATGCTATTTAGCAACCTTAAGAAACAAAAACATTCCTTAACACTTTGCAAAATCACCTACATCTTTCAATTTGGATTAAAATTGAACCCCCTTTCGAGTGTGAGAAAAAGGCATTGCATGTGTTCTCTCTTTGTTCATACAAATGAAGATGATCAAGCTACGGATGTACTTCCTTGCTATTTTTTATCTTTAGAGGACCTTTCTTAGTGGGAAAAAGTACTCACCCCAAGGGAACGACCCAAGCGGTAATGAGCTAATGCCAAGCTCTTCCAAACCGTAATATAAATGTGTGGTTGCAATGAAAATTGTGATCAATGGGAAGCAATTCATGATAGCTCTCGCCCAGTATCTTTATGATGCGTAAAACCCTTGTTCTAAGGGTTGGGAGACCTCTTGATGGATTTTATCATTACACCCCCTAAACTAGAAGCCCTTATTATGAACCCTTGTTTAGAAGCCAAAAATCCTTAATATTTGTTGGTGCAAGAATGGTCATTCTGAAGTCGCCCCACATTTGTACTATTCAATTGTAGAAATAGAAAAAATCCTTTTGATCTCCAGATTTTAAGGATTTTGAGATTTTGTGGTCCCATGAAGTGTGTGTCGTGGAGGGGAGGCAGTGTCGCCAAATCTCTAATTGTTTGCATTGTTTAGTGTTTGGAGAAATTCGAGTGGGGACTCAACAAATATAGCCATTTCAAACCTAGGGTAGTAATGATTGTGAGTCAGTTTAACACTTTGCTTGATTTCAAAATGATGCAAAAATAAACATTTGCTATCTCCCTCAAAATTTCAAACACTTTGGCTTAAATATGGACCTCTTGAGTTAGCCTTGACATTACTACTTGTCCTAATGATTTATCCTTAGTGATTTCTAAATATCTTGACACTAATCTCAAATCCATATTTTCCCAGAAACAACATAGGCAATTATGGCTCTAATCTCATAATTTTCACGAAATGGACATTGTGAAAGTTATGATGTTTTTGACATAAACATCTAGTTTGAAAACATAATCAAGAAAAGTGTTTGTAAAATCAATTCACTTAAGTAAGATAAGCTTGAAAAATGAACCCCACGTGACTATTTGGAGACTGATTGCTCCCATTGAACAACCTGATCTTCTAGGTGCTATAATTCAACCAAACTTTGAACTCATTAACGGAGAACAAACCAATCTCATTAGCAGTTTGAGAAGCTTCACTTTTGAAAGAAAAGAAACAAATACCCAATGGATAAATGCAACAACCATTTTAGATGAAGAAGAGGAACAAGCTGATATTGAGGCTGGAAGGCCCACATTACCACCACCCGCGTGGCAATAAATATCTTCCTTTCTTCCATAAACTTTAACTGTTTCTACATGATCTCACGTAAATTCTGGATCCCTAAAATAAAGTCTACAAGTCTACATTTTAGACTTAGGCATCTTAGTCCAAAATCTCTTAAGAAACATCTTTTAAAACTTCACAAGAATAGAGACAAGTTGGTAGCAAACTTCTATAGACACGTTTCAAGAAACAATCTGGAACTATATGCATTCTTTTGGAGTCAAAATCCTGGTCTTTTTCATGATAATGAACTCCTTTAATTAATCCATCAAAAAATAAAAATCCATAGGGGAAGATCTCCATCTCATCATTGCAAACGTAGGTATTGTAGTTCATAGTTTAGTAGGAAGTGGGCCTCAATACTTTATCGCAGTCGCTACCGCTTGTTAAGAAACTTTTATGCTCGAGCTAGGAGGATCCGAATAGGTCTAAAAATCCCCATCCACTAAATGTTATCACATCAAATCAAGCTCATTACAAAGATCGATCCATTAAAATACCTGTTATCCAAAGCAACTCTCATAGGACAAATGGCTAAATGGGTGATGATTTTAACAAAGTTTGACATAGAGTATGTAGAGCGAAAAGCAATCAAAGGACAAGTGATCACAAACCAACTAGCATAAGCACCTATCTATGTTGAGAACCCCTTGATATCTAAGTTCCCTAACGAATCAGTGTTTCTTATCAATCTCACAGCTTAGTGGAAGATGTACTTTGATGGATCGTTCACCCAACATGGATCCAGAGCAGGCATTCCTTTTATCACCCCTCAAGGTGATTGTATCCCGAAGTCATACAAGCTATCATTTCCCTATACTAACAACATTGTTGAGTACGAAGCCCTAATCACAGGACTAAGGATAGTAGCTCAGTGGCAGATTCAAGAGATGAAAGTCTAGGGAGACTCACAACTGGTTATCAACCAAATCAATGACTATCAAACTAAAGACGACAAGCTCACTCCTTACAAGAAGATGGTGGAGAATCTCAAGGATCTCTTCATAGACATAAATTTTGAGAAAATTCCTTGCACGAACAATAGAGTAGCAAATGCCATGGCAACAATCGGATCACTGTTAGACATGCCGAACAACATCCTCCAATGTGAATTCTTGGTAGAACAACTTCTCATACCAACTTTTGAAATCCCTGGATATGAATTTGTGTGTGTCATTATTGGTCTTGGATCTCCATGGTATCATGACATACTCACTTACCTAAGCAGAGTAACCCTCCCATCGAATATCACCCCGAACCTTAAAAAGACCTTTGTTAAAAAGGCATCCCAATTCGTGATCCTAGGTCTTTATCGTCAAAGCATCGAAGGGACATTACTACGATGTCTTAACCATGAGGAAGCCTTAACTACTTTAACAAAAGTACACGATGGAATATGTGGGTCTCATTCTAGCGATATGACATTAGCTAAGAAATTGTTGAGGATGGGGTACTATTGGCCAACCATGGAAAAAGAAGCTCATTAGTATGTGCGAAAGTGCATCTAGTGTCAATAGCATGGGGATCAAATTCATGCTCCAACTCAAGAATTGCAGCCAATGATCATACCATGGCCTTTTTCACAATGGGGCCTTAACCTCATAGGAAAAATCACCCCAGCCTCATCCAATGGCCACAAGTTTATCATAACTGCCACTGAGTACTTTACTAAGTGGGTAGAAGCCATTCCTATGACATATATAACAAGGAAGTAGATTTCCAAGTTTATCATGAATTACCTTATCTATCGTTATGGTGTTCCTCAAACTCTCATCTCAGATAATGGAACCCCCTTTAAAACTAAGGATGTGAAAGATTTGTGCCAAAGATTCAATATCCAACACCAATTCTCTACCCCATACTATCCCCAAGGCAATGGCCAAGATGAGGCTACGAACAAAACTATCTTGAAAATCTTGAAGAAAACTATGAATAAAGTTGGTCATGACTGGCATCTATAGTTAAATCTTGCTCTTTGGGCTTATCAAACTAGTATCCACACGCCTATAGGTGAAACCCCTTTCTCTTTGGTCTATGGATCAGAAGCTATCTTGCCTATTGAGGTGGAGCTCCCATCATTATGAGTGTCATTACAGAACTTGATTACTGAGGAAGAATATAGAGTGTCTCATCTGAATGAACTAGAATTCCTAGATGAACATCGTCTCGATGCCCTCAATCACTTGCAAGTATATCAAAACTAATTAAAATGGAGTTATAACAAAAGGATCAAATGTCGGTCGATCCAAGTTGGAGATCTTGTCCTAAAGCAGAATCAAAAGAACCTTCCAGATCAAGACAACAAAGGAAAGTTTGAACCTAACTGGTTGCATCCCTTCATCATCATAGCAAGCTATGGATCAGGAGCATCTGTCAACCCCTTAAGGTGAACCCTTGCAGGATCCAACTAATAGCTTGCATCTCAAAAAATTTTATGCCTAGTCTTGATGGGTATAAAATCTGAAAATACAAAAAAATCAAAAAATGATCAAAATCCAAAAAAATGAGAAAAAGGATTGAAAAAATAAAAAAGAAAAATCGTCCTCTAGTGAAAACCACTTCAGTGGCGCTTTGGGAAAGTACCTTGGTGAAAATCTGATAAACAGGTGTCTTGCATAAATAAAGCACCTCCATCTATTCTTTGGCTCTTTTATCCTATCATTCTTTGAACCACCATTTATCCATCATATGTGTCCTTAACATAGCTTGATATTATGAGGTATCATGAACCCTTTAGCACTACTTGGCATATTCCAAAGGTCAGTCTACCTTGTTTTTATCGAAGTAGTCTAACATGTCACACTGGGGGAATTTCATTATGGGTCATATCAGGTTCTTGTATATCTTGAGGTCATCGGAAATCTTATCTCATCAAAAATCCAAAAACATTCGTAAAATGATCATTAGAAAATCTAAAAACATTTGCAAAATCCTGTATAGCTAAAATCCAAAAACATTTAGAAAATTGTAAAGGAAAAAATCCAAAACATCAAAAATCCCTAAAAAGGTCAAACATTGAAAAATTCAAAAAGTGGTCCCCTTGTCAAACTACATCGTCTCTGAGCTTGAATGTAGGCAAGGCCATCATTGATGTGCCCCTGAGACACCCTAGGTCAGTTTTTTAGGAGTTCGTCATAACAAATTGAAATCTTTCATTTGTTCATATCTTCATCTTGTAAATGGGTCGAGTCAGTCAAACTATATGGTCTTTGCGTGTATAACATAGGCAAGGCTTATCTTTGATCATCCCCATAGACCCCTAGGATAGGTCCTTAGGTTAGGTTCTTGGTCGAAATCTCTAAAAACCACAAAACGTCCAAATATCTTAGAAAACTCAAAAACATTAAAAAACCAAAAAATACAAAAACATTTGAAAATAGAAAATCCAAAAACAATAGAAAATATTCAAAAGACCTAAAAAGCCTCAAATATCTCAGAAAACCCTAAACAACCTTAGAAAATCTGAAAATCCTAAACATTTGCATAAACTTTCAAAAAGACCAAAAATAGCCTCAAAACATTTCCAAAAATACCAAAAACATTGAAATATTCTAAAAAATCCAAAAACTCATCCATCCCATCTTGATTTCACTTGTAATAAATCTTCACCCATAATAAATTGATCGTCACCTTCAACCTTTGGTGAAACAAGTAGAAAACAAACATAGCAAGTCGTAAAGTAGGAACCTAAGTGTTAAAATCTAAAGTCTAAATCATAAGTAAATACTTCAGTGAAGTGTATATCAACAACTCATCTTAGCATCATCATCCTAACATCAAACAACCTCCGATCAACATTTCCTAGGATGTATCCTTCTTGTGATGGACATCAGTATCAAAAATCACTTTAGCTAAACTTAAACTAGGCAAGAGATATAGATAACACTAATTGTATGTCTTTGATCTTTTCTTATGATTTATCTTAATGATCCATTCTGAGGACCTCTCGATGATGTCTATCAAAACTATTTAGAGAGAAAGGAATGGGGAATTAATCATTATCTTTCATTTGTTGTGCTTGTGGATACTCTTGCAAAATAATCTTGGCACATACTTGCTTAGTTGTGTGTAAGAAGGTCATTTAGGGTATGTTGTTGACTATTGTGTATGCTTTGGTCCAATATATTTTAAGCTTCTAACTTACATTCCAATGAGTTTTCGTATGTCAAGGTGTGAAAAAGAACTATCCTATTTGTTTTCCAAGTCAAAGTTCATTACACTAGATACAATGTCGTCCTGGTTATCAATACCTTGATGCATTGTGTATATGTGTTATATCAAAAAATAAGGAACGACAAAAATCCCAATCCTGAAGTGTGAGCAACTCATCATCCTACATTTTATCCTCATTTTTTGCATTGTCTCATCACCATCTCTAATAAAGTCTCAATGGATCATGGACTTGTTGGATCTTTTGAAGCGATCATCGAAATCAATGGTCATTCATTATTTATTCTTCTATCTTCTCTTTGTGCTAACCTGGTATCATGACAGTCAACAAAATCATCATGAATGCAACCACCTTGCATCCACAAACCCTCAACATACATACATTTCATAACATAATCATAGCATCCATCATCATAATCATTGCATATCACATCATACATTATGCATTATCATTTGAGTTGTGATGAATAATATAGATTTGTTATTCTAAGCATCTTAAATTATTGCATATCATGAGCATTTGCATCCATACATCCATATGCATACATGATCATCTCGTAAAATTGCATAGAAAATACACAAAAAAGAAATGCATCCACATCATTTGCATCCATAACATTTGCATCACATATCATTCATTCCATAGCATATTATGAAAAGATACTGAAAAAGAACACAACATTGCATTCATATCATGTCATGATCATTGCATATCATATAGAAATAAGTAGAGTGCATCCATACATAATATAAGCATCTCATATCATATGCATCCATAAACATGAAATAGGATGAACACATCATGAATCATCTGTATTTGTATCATATGTATATCAAAAAATGAATGTCATGGTACAAAATCTAGATCAGTGTATGTATAACGATCAAAAGTACAATATCCATGAGGCTATCAAAAAGGATCCCATGAATGTATATCTGTGATAAAGAATCGGGCAACAAAATAAAAAAGTGTGTGTACATCGAAGGCTAGCCCTAATGGTTGCTACCATTTCTGGCCTACCTCTCAGGTTGATCCTCTACTCTCGCCTGTGCATCACTGCACTGCAAAAAATCAGGTTGTCTAAGTGCATGTGGTACATCTCGGTGGTAATGTTTCCTGTAATACCCAGCCTCTGTAACAACCTCTTTGTACAACCTCACCAAAATCCTACCATCTATGGCCACCATCATAGCCCCTATCTGATGGCGCTAAGCAACTTCCTGGTCTCTAAGCTCTGCGATCACGACCTGTACCCGTTGTAATGCCTGATCCCTCTTGGTCGTGATACCTACAACCTATTTTTGTGCTTGGTCTCACTCAGCAATAATACTCAAAATCTATTGGTGGGCCTAATCCCACTCACTAGTCAAAGTCTGCACCTACTACTGCAACTGTTGAATCTATGCATCCCTAGCATCTAGTGGTGGCGGTGGTGGTGTTTCCTGTTGATGTGGTCCCTACTATATAACTGGGGGTTGCTAAGGAGGTTGTTGTCTAATCGGCGGAGCCCCCAAAACCTGACCATCCTGGCCACCCTGTCCTTTTCCTCTAGGCCCTACCTTCGGGCCTCCCTCATGGAGGAGCACCCGCTAGACTTTGTCAATCGTCGTGGAGGTACGAACCAGGCATCATATGCAAGCATAGTTTGTGCTACCGCCTAACCCTAATAATAGGCCCAAGGCTGATCCGCTAATTGTCTAAAGCTCTCGACTACCTCGAGAGCTAGAATGGTTGGTCCCCATGTGGGAACCTCTTTGGCTGACCTAGCAAAAATAGCCTTGTACCCGTCATCTGGCCTATCTTGGACCTCTCCAAATTGTCGAGCCACCCTGTCTGGAAAATATCGCTCAATAATGGTGTGCTCATGACCCTACATGTATTGGGTCTGCCTGGCAAAGTATAACTGTTGTACATCATTAAACCATGGTGGAATCTGTAGCCACATGTGCTAGTGGAAAATTGTCATATCATCAATGACCCGTCGCCAATATGGGAGCCCAATATGTCTAGTGTGCCTCAGGGTAATAGCACCTTTGTACCGTCAAATCACAAGATCATCTGGCTTGACATCTACCATCTGAACAATAGGTCAAAGCATGACAATATGCTCCCACACCCAAATGTGAAGCAAAGTCACCCCTGCACCAATAACTCTCCCATCATAGTAAAAAAACTTGTGCATGTCATAATACAGAGAGGCCAACATCATGGGCCCCCACGAAAAGAGTGTCCTCTTGTAGAGCATTTGATTCCACACCAAGCCCCATCCTGGGCTGAACCCTCAACTATGTCTATCAGGAGCAACCATACCTAAAATAATGGTTGTAATGATCAATCTGAATGTGGGAACATGACCTCTATACATCTCGAGGTTGATTTGTGATGTCACCAAGGTGATGTCCTCAAGCTCCATTACCTTGTGACAAGTGTCAAATCCAGAATCAACATCATATATGACTCAATCACCATGAATGGGCAAGCAAAGGATCTTCCAAACATCCTCCAAGGTCACCGTCGCCTCGCCTGTTGGAAGGCGGAACGATGAAGTCTCACTATGCCATCTCTCGTACAAAGCGGTCATCATAGCAAGATGTGTCTAGATGACGGGTGCATATGTGACATACTAGAGGTCGATCTCTCCCAAGTGCTCCTGGCACAACTCTGACAGATCACTCAATCTCTCCAATACGGTGGGTTTGTGCTCCCGTGACATCAGTGGTGGAATGACCTCTTGCATCCATGAAGCGCATAGCATCAGGAAATCAAGGAAATTTGACTCAATTTAAAATTTATAGCTCAAAAATCACAATAGCATCACTATAATCAAATTTCAAATTGCGATGCCCAAAAGCATTTAAAATCACAAATCGCAACATGCATCGCCAAACACACAGGCGTCACATTTTAATCTTTGGAAAACCCTAACCCTAATTTCTAAATTGGTAGAAGCGTCACTATAAAAGTATGCATCGTACTTTAAAATTAGAAACCCTAATTTTAAATCATGACTAGTGTCACCATATACATATGTGTCACTATAATTCATTTCAGCGTCGTTGATTTCAATTTGGGCATTGCTATATAGTGATGTCGCCAAAGTTTAAATTTCAAAGCGTGATAAATACATCCAAAAGTCAAATTTCAAATCAAGTTTGGAGTTACATACCGGTGGTCCTGGGCCTAGAAGCTGCTGGAACTCTCGAACTCGGTCGAAGATGTGCCTAGGAAGCTCTCAGCGTGCCATTTCGTTAGAGGGTCAGAGCTCAAAATAGCAAGAATCTCTTAAGTGTGAATGCACAAATGAATTGAAAGTGACCCTTCTTGACTTTTTTATGCTAGAAAATTAGGGTTTTTTGCCCTAATTTCATCTTCAAGCTAGGGTTTATCATCATTTTCACCAAATTTTCCAATCTGAACCTAATTTTGTATCTTTTTTGCATTTTTGGCATAATTCTTGCATCTCGGAGCCTTTCTGGACCCTTAGGGCAGCTTTTAAACTTTATCGAGAAATCAACCCAAAATTTGAAACTTTTGCTTAATTTCTTGAGGGGGCAGGGAATCAGCTTTATCCTTTAGTAGTGGGGCATCTAAAAAATAAAAAAATAAAATTATTTTTTGATTTAAGCAGCAGTTTCAATCCGAAGAGCGTTATTCTTTGAATTGAAGCAGCAGGTACCTTGCTTCAAAGAGGGGCAAAATGTAGACACTAAAAAATGTCTTAAATGATCTCATACACTCGAAATAATTTTTTTGTCATTTCCTCTTTAAATCCATCTTCTTTTCGCTTAATTGATTAAATTAGCCTAGCTATTTAATTAATTGCATCAATTTCATCTATTAACCTAATTCATCAAAATCAGGTTAATTCATCCCCCTTCATGCTAACATTTCATCCTATTAAATTAAATAAATCAAAACATTTAATTTAATTTCCTAAGTCATCTTATTTAATTAAATAACCCTAAGTTATTTAATTAAATATCATTTCGTCTCTCTCCCCCCATTTATTAAATTATTTAATAAATACCACTTGATTCCTCCAAGCCCCTAGTTCCATGATTAAATCTTGTTTAATTAGCAATTAAATTAATTTTCCTCTAAAAGGGGAATATTCCTTATTCCCTTTTTTGCACAATTAATAATTTCTTTTAATTTGCAAAATGCCTTTCATCCTCACCCAAATGAATATTCCAAAGAATATTCTTATTCCTCCATCATTTGAAAAAGGGATATTTTCACTTAGCTTCTTAAGCAAGTTTTAACCTTTAACCTTTTGAACAAGTCACCTTTGACCTGTGTGTGTAGGTCAAAAGTGTGTTTGTTTGGAGCAAATGTGAACCCTTGATTAAATCTCATCATGCATTCTCATTTGTTGATGAGAATCCATGATTCATGCCTCTCATCTCCTTCATATTTGACCGTTGATTAATCTTTTCAATCTCAACCCTCCATTTCTCATTTGTTTTCCTATAAATAGGTCACTATTTGGAGACAAATGGATCCATCTTTTTCAGAGCAAACGAATCTCATCCATATTTTCATTGCAAACTTATGTTGTTGAACTCACTTGCATCCAAAGTCATCTTTTACTCACTTTTAGCTTGTTTTAGTTTATTTTAAGTTGCATAATAGCTTAGATCATCCATTAATAGATTCCATGCATCCATCTTAGTTTGTATATGAATTAGGGTTTCCATATTTTAGCTTAGAATTAACTTATATTAGCTTAGAAATTACATAATTAGTTCTTTTTTAGCATAAAATCATGTTAACTTAGCTTGCATCCTATTTAATTTAGCATAAACTAGGTTTTCATCTATTTATCACAATGGTTTCATTGATTATCTTTCGTAGAATCAATTGAAACAAGCTCACTAATCACGAGATTGGGAAAGGGACATCATTTCACATCAACACGACACCAATTCCAAAACATGATAAGTTTCAAATGGGTGAGAGTAGGAATTTAACTATTTTATAGTTTGTAACTTTCACTTTGTACAAATGCTTAGTTTAATCTTTTCAATTTGAATGATCTTGTTTGGTAGATGCAGGTTTATTTGGATAAATTATACTTCAATTCATCATGGATTAAGCATAATCGAACCGTATTGAAAATCCTTGTCTTACAGTTGTATGGTCTATATGGACAAAGACTAAATAGCTAGTAATATAGTGCCTAAATTTATTAATAGCATATACTACAACAAGCATCTCTTTTTCTATTACAATATAGTTCAACTTTGTTCCTTGAAGATTCTTGTTGATATAGTAAATTGCATACTCTTTGTTGCCTTCCTTTTGACCCAAAACTGCTCCAATGGCAAAATCTAAAGCATTTGTATGTATGTAAAAAGGCAGAGTCCAATTAGGTCCTCTTAAAATAGGTGTTTGAGTCAAGGCTTTCTTCAACTCTTCAAATGAGTGTTGACACTCGGATGTCCATTCAAATTCAATGTCCTTACTCAACAAAAAAAATAATGGTGCAACAATCTTACTAAAATCTTTGATAAACCACCTGTAGTACCCTGCATGGCCAAGAAAACTCATGATATCTCTTTGTTTTTGAGGAACGAGTAAGGTAGATATAATTTCTATTTTGTGTGGATCAACCTAAATTCTTGCATTGGATATAAAGTGTCCTAACACAATTCCTTTTGTCATCATCATGAAACACTCTTCATTGTTGAGTGGTAGGTTGTGTTCTTTACACCATTTCAACACTTTTTCCAGATTATTGAGAGCTTCCTCATAACTTTCATCCATGTATATCTCCATGCAGTCATGTGCATAATCAAAAAATATGTTGAGTACTGCTCTTTGAAAGGTAGATGGAGCATTGCATAATCCAAAGGGCATAACAAAGTAAGCATAAGTTCCCTAAGGACATGTGAATGTAGTTTTTTCTTGATCCTTTGGAGCAATTTGAATCTAGTTGTAACCACTAAAACCATCAAGAAAATAAAAGTACTTCTTCCCAGCTAGAGAATCAAGTACTTGATCTATAAAGGGCAGAGGAAAGTGGTCTTTCTTGGTTGTTGTATTCAATTCCTGGTAGTCTACACAAAATCTCCATTTCCCACCTTTCTTGGGAATAATTACCAAAGGTGAGACCCACTCATTGTCTGATATTGGATAGATAAAACTTGCATCAAGGAGATTTTGTAGTTCATCTTTCACTATCTCCCTCAAGGCAGGATTCATACATCTACGTGGTTACCAAATGGGTCTATAATGATCATTAATATAAATCATGTGCATACATAAATTAGGATCTATGCTTTTCATATCATGGTAATCCCATGCATATGCTACCAAGTGTGCCTGCAACACTGTTTACAAAGAGTTTTGTTGCTCTGCTGTCAAGGCATTACTGATGTTTAATTTCCTTCCTGGCATGATTTTCCAATTCCTTATATGATTCTTGGACATATGAGATATCAAGGCTTGGTATGATAGGTACACATTGTTGAGGTAGCAATGAATGAAATATCTGAGATATTTCTTCTATAGAATTGGTTGGTAAAATACTTTGCAAGGGGTCTTGTATGAATATGAGGCAGTATTGTTGTTGCAAGCTCCTACCACAGTCATTTGGATTATGTGGGAAATAAGCTCATCTTCATCTTAGTCATCCAATAAGGGGCTACGATTTATAGTCATTAGTGTCTGCAAAGAATAGTTATCTTTCTCATCTAAATTAGGCCAAATAGTTTGCTCAAGGTCAACATAAGGTTGAGCCGATGGATAGATAACCAAGTTTAGTAACTGCCCCATTGGATATTATCATTTTGCTAGACCTACAACCTATAAATGCATCAACTGTAGCTAAGCAAGGTCTGCCTAGGATGAGTGGGTAACCTGCAAGATTAACTTTTGGTTGTAACACTATAAAGTCTGCAGGATATTCCCAAGAATCCAATGCAATGACTAGGTCATCAATAATTATCTCAGGCTTGATCGTTGACCTATCAGCTAGCTGTAGAACCATTTGTGTAGGCCTGAGGTTGACTAACTAAAGTAACTACATTATTTCTTTTGTCATGACATTGATTGTTGCCCTCAAATTTATTAAAGTATTCTTAATGAGGGTTCCATTAATTTTAACGTCCACTATCAGACTACCAGGATCTGTATACTTAGATACAATAATGTTCCTTAACATGATATTTGCAAGGTTTCCCAAGACATGGACCATCTAAGGATCTTTTATTTTTCTTCCTGGTTTCTTAAGACATAGATCCCTTACAGTTTTGGTATAGATAGGGATGTCTTTAATAGGTTGGATAAGTGGAATCTTGATGCTCACAAATTTTAATAGACCTAAAAGATCTATCTTAGCCTGTGTGTGATGCTTTTGAATAGCTAGGCATTCAAGAAAAAGGTGGCTTGGGACTTGAGGTACTTTGGTGTACCTAATTTGACTCAAGTTCCAAAGGCAATTTTTCTGAAGCTTCATCTACAGGTTTCTCATCCTCCATCTCTATAATTTGAGGGGATGAAGCTTCAACAAGTTATTTTCCTAATCTAAAGTGGAAATCACTCACCTCTACCCCATAGGTGGGGTATTGCATAGCTTCGTTAGTATAAGCATGTTGAACAGGCTTAGTGTTAGGGTTAGGTGCAGGTTGGACGAGTATTTTTGGTTGCTTGGGCGGTTGTGATGTAGGATTTGATGGAGGAATTAAAGCTTGTTGTTGTGGTGGAGGAGGGAGCATAGGTTGTTGATAGTTCGTATTTTATTGCTGCCATTGTTGGCCTTTTTGCCATTGAGGCTACCACTGATTCTGTTGGGTTGGCCATTGTGGACTATAACTGAAACCTTGAATTTTTTTTTGTGGTCAAGGGTTTGGTTACTAATTCCAATTTCGCTGAGCTTGTGGCCATTGTTGAGGATTCTGCCACCGGTTTTGGTTTGTTGGCCAGGGCTAAGAGTTCTAATCAGAGAAGTTTTGATTCCCAATAGGAAAGGATGAATTATAGCTGAGGGGGTCTTGTGGCATACCTTGTCTTTGTTTCCATGACCTCCTTTGTGCTATATAGAAGAGTTTTCCATCATCTCTTTCAATTGGCTAAAAATCAAGTTTCTCAACGTTATCTTGCTAGATACTAGCCACTCTTTTGCATTTGCAATTTGCTTTTCTTTGCCTACAACTTGGACAATATTCAGTGAGCATAGCCTCAACTTCCTCCTACTTCTTAATGTGGAGAGTATCCAACTAAGTTTCCAAATGGCTAATAATTTCATCCTTCATGTTAGACAATAAGTTGCTTAACTCAATCTTTGAGACCCCTATAGATGATTTACCAATAGTGGATGCCCTATCTACTCTTGGCCTTTTAGTGAAGGTCCTAGAATAATTCTTGTAGACCTTACAAATTTCTAAAAATGGTAACTGAGAAATATCTCCTTGTCCAATGAGGTTCAAGGCATCCATGCAGTCATCATTGACTCCCCTCCAGAAAACTAACTTGAGGGACTCTTCTGACAACTTGTTCTATGGGTTTTTCTTCAAAGCAATCTGAAATCTCTCCACATAATCTTCCAAGGGCTCATCATCCTTTTGTGACATTATGAAAATGTCATCTTTCCTCCTGTCATGTCCCCTACAATAGTCCTAATAATTTTCTAGGAACAATGTCTTCATGGTGTCTCAATCAAGAATAGCATCCCTACCTAATCCCATGAACCATCTTAGGGTTGCATCCTTTAAAGCTGCAGGGAAGAGTTTGAGCCTAGGAGCATCAAAAGTATAGTCATAACTTCTGCATAGGATATCAAATTCAAAGATAAATGTATTTGGGTCCTCAGTCATTAACCCATAGAAGATCGGTAAGGCTTAAGGAGGAATGTTCTTCAACACTGTAGACCTTTCCTAGTTAGTGATTAGAAACTCAAATTTTTCCCTTTAGGACCATCATCTACTACATCCCCCATGGTGTGGTATGTTCCTTATGTATGTGTGCTAGATGTTGGTGATAAGGAAATTTCTTCTTCAGTATTACCTTTGCTCTGAGTACTGGATTCATCAACTTCTGATATAGCTGCTTGGTGTGTAGAGGGAAGGAATCTACCCAATGGATCTCTCTGCCTCCGCATACATGTAACATGGTTTTATAATGTAGCGGTCATGTACAATGTTAGTGTATTTTTGGTGTTGGAAATAGATGAAGTCTAACAATCCTAATGCTGAAAATAAAAGTTAACTATTAAAGCTATGAAAACAAGTCTATGAAGATAGCACCATCCCTAGAAATGACGTAAAAAATGTAGAGTCTAAGCTAATGTATGTAAACTTGGTAGAACCTACACAATTTAGAGGTTTAACTAACTGAACAATCCATTCAACATCGCTCAAGACTACATTAAATTATCAACCCAAGGTTTGTAAGATTGTGATGGAGCAACATTATATATGCCTTCAAGGACTCAAAACTACTTAAGCTATCCTACTCAAGTTATTCTACTTGCTAGAAACTCACTGAATTACAAAACAATCAAAGACATAACTAGTGGCTATGGGTACCTATAGCTTAGACTGTAACTAAACTGTTGCTAATGAATTAAAATTGTAGTAACTCAAAACTGATAAAAACTAATGACTCAACTAAATTAACCTCTGGAGTACTACTGGTTAACTATTGCATGCATATTCATAAGCATTCATTAACAATAAGCAAGATATGGAATTCTAGTTAACTTGCATATGATTCATGAAGTAGTGATAAACTAATAACAACTATTAAACATAAATAAATAATTGGAAAATGAAGCAAGGAACAGTATCTTGAGTGGCCTGCTCAAGTAGTTGTTCTCACTTTAACTAAACCTAAATCTATCTAACAGATTCTACACATCCCATGAAATTAACTCCATTCATTACATATTATGAAAGATTACAAAATATTTTTTCATAGATTGTACTCAATCATTTTGAATATTTTTCATGTCTTGAAACTGCAAGTAGTTGATAACATAAAACTAAAAAACCAACTAACTCCCTACAAATTCAACCAATAGCTATATACAAGCTTGAGGGAATCTTATTCAAAGCAACAACTTAACTGAAATCATTAACTCCACTCCTAGATATTTAGAGTGAAGAGTTAAGACTAATTTATTCAACCTATAACTGAAAAGGAAAAAGAATCCTAATAGGACTAAAAATGATGTCAAAATAGAATTGCATGTAAACATACAACCATTTTTCAAAATCCCATAAGTGAAGGAGACCTCTTCTTCAACATTTATTAGCTGGTTATAATAACACACATTCAACCTTCATCAAGTGTCTTTAATAATAATCATTGCGTTCATTCTAATCTGGAACTTCCCTATTTTATCGTCCCATACTCCTTTTGTTGTGGGTTCATCCTGCAACTGCTACGTGCCACAATTTCTCTTTAGCTACAAACAAGTTAATTTTGCAAAGCATGCACATAGGGATAACTATCATAATCAAAACATAGCATTCCATCAGCATTCAACCATACATATCTTCATATAAATCATACAATGCTAGTATATTATAACCATAATTCCATCATTATATTTTAGGTTCAAGTTTGCATAATAGATATGAAAGGATAGTATAATATAGGAGCATTGTCTGGGAATTGTATCTAAAAGTGTCTCAGAATATGTATGAAAACAATAGAAAATGAGCTATTATTTGGACCTATCAATTTCCTTCAACCTTTCAAAGTTGGAATTTTAGCCTTTTCTTATCACAATGCCTATCAAAAGGTCATCTTGATATCCTGATCTTGACATCCCAATGCTCTATTCATTGTTGGGTTTCCCTCTTCAAACTTCCACCAATTCACCTCCCATTTTAGCATGACTTCTTTATCATCTTCAAAGTCTAATGCTCTAATCACAAGTTCTTAGCATGAGTTCCCTTTGAACTTAAAACTCTAATTCTCTTGCCCATTTTCACTAGTTTCTTAGCAACTCACTAGAACGGACCAAAAAATCAGGTGGTCAATAAAAAAGGACCTAACATACTAGAGAAAAGTACTATTAGCCTATAGGAACATATTTTCACAACGCAAAATGATTTAAGTAGATTTTTGGCATGTGATTTGAGTACTTTTTATCGACATGTGGTTGTTATTGAGCACCCAAGATACTGAGAGGGGGGTGAATTAGTAATCCCTTAAATCATTCAAACATTTAAACATCCAAATCACATAGCACAATCAACTATAGTAAAGAAAGAAAGCATGAAGCATCAATAATAACACAACTCATGGACACCATGATTTTATGTGGAAAACCCAAAATGGGAAAAACCACGGCGAGGATTAGCTCACAATATATTATAACCGGTTATAGTATATTTACATAAGTGCTCACTGTAAGTGGACTCACTACCCACAAAGAAAAATATAGAAGAGAGATTGTGGATCACAACCTAGTTTGAACTATTTCAATTTGTCATTCACCAAGTCATTTATCTCTCCAAACTGCAAAATGACATTCTCCCTTTGTGCCTGTAGTTGGAAGAACTTCTTATGCAAATCCTCAATTACATTTCTTGTATTACTAGCTAGATCAAGTGCCAGATCATAGGCACTAGAGGCTTCATTTATCTAGGGCTCAATAGAATCCATCTCATTTTTTATGCTTTGTGTGGCACCAGGCCACTTCATGCAATATTGAAAAAGATCCTTAACCTCATTCACACAGATATGTGCATCCTTCAAATTATCTAAAAAAAAATTATGTGCAAGAGCACAGTTCTCAGTGATCTCCAACATCTTTTTATCATTCATTTTCTTTTCTACTTCTTTCTCCACTTCACTTCCAAGATCAGAGGCGTATTCCTTAAAAGAATCAATTAAAATCTTTAAATTTTCCATATCAGAGAGTGAAGTGCCTATGTTTGCACTGAGTACAACCTCTTGCAATGTCTTCACTAATTCCTCCATCAATTCTCCACTCTTATGATGCATCTCAATAATCTCCTTCTAGGAAGATGCATGTAATACATCTCCCAATTGAGCTTGCAGAGTGGGGAAATCTTGTCCAAATCTACATTTCCCTGTTGCATTGGTAGTTTTAGCAATTGTGAAGAAATAATAGGCTGAAACTTGAGCTGCATACTCAGTAGATTCTTCAAGGAATCTCTACAGGAGTTGGAGGATTCACTAGAAGTCTTTGTAGTCTCTGCAACTTTCTCTTTCACTTCCTTTCCCTTGTCTTTGCTAGTGTCTACATGTGTCTCTTCTTTTGTTCTTGCATTCCCAAAGGTATCCTCATTCTTATCTTCACTTTCCTTCTCATTATCTTCTTCCTCATCTTCCTTCTTTACATCACTAGTTTCTTCTTTAGCATCTTTATTCACATCTTCCTTTGCAGATTGGTCTAGGTTATTCAGAGGAGGAGTATTTGGTTTATCTTGCACAATCTCAACATTTTCTTCAAGCACTAGAGGAAGGGAAGTATCCTTTGTTGTGTCTTCTTCAGTGGCTATCTCTCCTTCAATATTTTTTTTGCTTCTTCATCTTCATGTGCTAATTCTTCCACTTTCAGAGAGGTATTGTCCTAAATGTACTCTTCATCGGTCACATGCTCGTGTTGAGCATCAATGTTCTTTGCTTCTCCTGTCATGACTTTCAGAGCAATGTTCTTTCAAATCATACCATATTTTTGTGGAATGTCAGAAATTTTATCAACTGTCTCCTTCTATAGCTTCTCAAATTCATCAAATTCATTCTTGTATCTACCCATAAGGGTAGTTACCCTTTCCTTTACTCTAAATTCAATGTTGTCTAATTCAGCCAATGTGGCTCTGTTTTCCTTAGAATGAGGAGCACCGATCTTCTCCAACACATATTCTTTTATCTTTCCTTCTCCTTCAATTGCTCTAGTCTTCTCTTCACTAGGACATTCCATAGCTCTTTAGGAATTTTATTCTCAATATTTTTCATATCAACTTCCAAAACAATAATGTATTTAATAATTGCCTCAATAATGGTGGCCTTATCCACCTCATTTAATTCACTATACAAGGTTGCAGTTTTTGCAAGCATGTCATGTTATATCATTCCATTAACAAGTGCTTCTACCTTCATGGGACTGTGGGGTTTTTCTGGAGATGTTTTCTTTTGCTTCTTCTTGACATCTAGAGTCTTCTTTGTTTCTACCTTCTTCTTTTCCGGAGATGCCTTCTTGGTGGATTTTTTCTTCTTCTCTCTCATGTGTATTACAAGTGCTTCCTTCTCTTTCTCTATCTCCTCTTCACTATTTATGTCAACAACATCAAACCTTTTTCTTTTGGCACTAGCTTCACCTTGTGAAGACTCACTCTTCCTTTTGCAAACTAATTATGATCCTTCATCCTCTTCTTCTTCTTCTTCTACATTCACACTCACATTATTTTCTCTAAAATCCTTTTGCTTCAATCTTGTCTTTGTAGGAGCAACAAGTGGTGCTACCAGAGTAGCTTTCTTATTCTCTGGCCTTCTCATGTGCACAACCAAAGGGGATTTCTCCTTCACTAGAGGACTATTTGTTGATTTTCTTTTCTCTCCAATAGACTTCCTAGTCCCAAAGGACTTTTGAATAGCAAGAGGGGTGTTAGAGGTTCTACCAAATCTCCTTGTGCCTGATGAGATCTCTAGAGCTCCAACCCTTGCTCTTGCATACTCCACTTGCTCTTTTGTGAATCCCATTTCTTTTGCAAACTAATCAACCATATTTTTAACCTTTTTTTGAATTATTGATTTATTTTGTTCCATATGCACCTCCAAAGACTTTTCTTCATAAGTGTCATATCTTGCCTTAGTTGTATCCTTTGGACTCTTTAACAAAATATCAACTAAGCCATTACTTTCTTGTTTAGTGACCTCATATCCCATTGCAACGATCCACATAGTCTTTGGTTCTACTACTTTTTTCATGCACTCATTTGTTGAAACGAGGAATGTGATATCATTCTGGTACTTTTCTACCAATTTCCTTTGAATTATGTCTCTTTCATGCATCCTCTTCTAAAAGACTGCAAAGAAAGTAGTAAGAGCCTCATCTTGTGCCTTCCCATCACCAAGACCACTCATAGAATCTCTGATCCAATGAACAATTGGTCTTCCTTGTAACCATTCCACTCCTTTGGTTCTAGGGAGTTCCTTTAGGAAATAGAAAATTAAACACATAACCAAAGTACCATACTTAAATGCATACTTATTTTCCTTGGTTTGCTTCAAATTCTCCATCAATTGTTGTCTTAGAAACTCACAAAGATCATAATCAACACCTTTTTCCACCATCTCATATGCCACATTGATTGTAGTGGCAGATACAAAGTTATCTCTGTTTGTTAAGTAGATTTTATAACCAATTAACATTTTTGCATACCTCATAGCTAGATTTTTGATAGGATTTATTGCTAGATCCCTTTTATCATAAATTGCACCTGTGAGTTCCAGTACAACTTCATACTTAACTAATTTCAGTATGGGAATAGGTTCGGTGGAGCACAGACCTATAACCTCTCTAATTACCTCTTTTGTTATCATTCTAAGCATGTCGATCCAAACAAATTTATCATGGATTTTGCTTAATGCATTCTAAGCCACTTTTCATCAAAACAAAAATTCGGAAACCATTGCCATACATCCAATTTCTTTGCGACTAGGTTTTGATATTCTGGTTTTAAGGAAAAAATTTCTTTAGTAAGTTTATTAGCCCATCAATATCCTAGCTTAGTGTGATCAAATTCTTCCATCTTTCCATGAATGTAAATCCTTATATACTCTATTGGAAAAACCCCATATGGAACATGCGAGAAAGCACTAATAGATCATCTTCTATTGATTTTGTAGGGTATTTCTTAAACTTAGGTTGTGGCTTCTTAGTTACCTCAATAACCATTGGTGTATCCATTGAAAATGTATTCAAATTGCTTTCAAACAAAGTTCTTCTGAAAATTAGGGTAAATTTAAGATTGTAAATACCTTTTCTTTCATTTGTCTAACTAGGGTTTCAATGCATCAAGTCACAAATTGCCTTTGATCACTCCTTCACTGCTTTGCTTCTTTTAATTGATTTTTGTAAATGAATTTGCCTAAGTGAAATCACTTTATAACCATTTGAATCTAACTTGGTTTTGCATTGAATGCTTTTAACAATAAAGTTGTCAAACCTTTATTTGTATGCAGAGTTGACTTCTAATGCTCTGCAAACTTTCACATTAACATATTTTCTTTCACAATATTCACCAATGGATCAAACATGTCAATCTACATCACATATCTTCGTGCTAAGGCATCAAAACCATTTTTTTGGCAGGGGATAAAATATTTTCATTAAATCTCCCCTTGATCCAAAGCTCTCAACTTAGTTTTCGAAGGAAACATCTACACCGGGTGTTGGTACAGATTCATCCTTAACTTTTGTCTCTTCTTTCTTTCTCCAAAGCTTTTCCATCTCCTTTATTTCTGTCAAATCAATCTTTTGCACCAATCCATTCCTCTTTACCAAATTATCCTTCTTCATATTTTTGCTTAGATGCAAAAGTTAGTAATGTGTCTAGGTCTACTGCAATTGTAACATATGGCATTATTCTGACTACTATTCCTTCCATTCATTATAGATTTGCATTGATTAGCTTTATGCCCAAATCCATAACATGTATAATAGTAGCCTTTGAAAGATTGAATCATTCTACCATTGCTATAGTCATTCATCATTTAACTTTTGCACTCATTAGCTCTATGAACAAATTTCTTGCATATAAAACATTGACCAAAAAAGGATGGAATATTCAGATTCATTATGCTTCTACATTTCATAGTCTTATGTCCAAATCTATTGCAAGAATAACATAAACCATTAAAATATGGGTACCTTTATGCATTTGGTTGTCTAACCAGTGGTCTTCTAGCTTCATTCCTTTGATTATGGATCTGCTTACCATAGTTATTGTCTTTAGTCTTCTTTTCAATGTTTGATGTATGATCTAATTTTGAACTTTCACCCTTTTCAAATCCTAATCCTTCTTTGTCTTTAGCTCCTTTATGATTTGCAATCATTTCGTCAAGCTTTGTAGCACTCATATTGAATTTGTCTTCACGACTCCCTGCTTTCTCTAGATTTGATCTCAAATTCATAACTTCTTGTTCAAGCCTTGTACATTCCTCATATTTTCTTTTCACCATTGCATCCAAGCACTCCTCAACTCTTTTCTTTTCTTCAACTTGCACTTTTAGACTAGCGATGGTTTCATTTTCTTGATTCAATTGTTCAATGAATTCCTTATGTGTTTCTCTAAACTTCTTGATTTGTTCTCTCAATTTTTTGATGCATTCATTTGCTTCTTGAAATTTTCTTTTAGATCTCTATTTTCACCTTCAATTCTCTCTAGATCTTCAAGGGAAAATTTGAGTTCTCCATCTTTGTCAAGCATGCAATCTTCTTCTATGATTCCAACTATTGGAATCTCTTATGGAGGAGTAGGAAGTTTTCTAATAGCCACGTGTTCAACCTCCAAGATCTTCCCCAAGAGATTAAGCTCCTTCCAAGGAACCAATCTCTAATACCAATTATTGAACACCCAAAATACTGAGGGGGGGTGAATTAGTATTCCCTTAAACCATTCAAAAATTTAAACATCCAAATCACATAGCACATTCAACTGCAGTAAAGAAAGAAAGCATGAAGAATCAACAACAACACATAACTCATGAACACCAAGATTTTTATGCGGAAAATCCAAAATAGGAAAAACCACGGTGAGGATTAGCTCACATTATATTATAACCGGTTATATTATATTTACAAAAGTGTTCACTATAGGTGGACTCACTGCCCACTAAGAAAAATATAGAAGAGAAATTGTGGCTCACAACCTAGTTTGAACTGTTACAATTGCATTTATCATATGCATGAATTACAATTCCATAGAAGCTCAGTAAATTGACTCTACTCACTTCATTTGATTCTAATTTAACACTCAAATTTCCTCTACATTTACATCACTTTAATCTTCTACTCAACATTCACAACATATATTCACACTACTCTAATAATATTCACATCATATACATGTAGAATACTCACAACATTCATCAAAGCACTGAAGAAGATCTAACTTATATATCCAATTTAAGAATAACATCAATTAGGTCAACCTAATTAGATGTAACATTCAAAATATAACTTGTCGGCTCCAAATATTTCCATATATGCCTCACACAAAAATTCAAATCTCAAAATAATTTGAAATAGGTTGACATGGACCTACAATAGATCCCACATAAGACCACAAAACTTATTTAACCTTCACATACCTTCAAACTTATTAGGTTGGCACCACAAAAGACCTAATACAAAAATTATTCAACTGTGTATCCATAATCAGACACGTGGACCTCAAAACTAAATGCCAACAAGAATTCACACTCTATTGACATCTGTCAACATCTCCTCAAAAGTGAAAATCCAAAAACTTATCTGCGGAGACATGTAGACTCTCCTACTCAAATGCACTATACAAGAAATAACTGTAATATGCCAGACCAAACTTTTTCCATCCATAACTTCCAAACCAGAGGTCAAAACTAGATGAAATCTTGGAATTAGATATTTCTAACAACCAACAAAATAATGTTAAAGTGTAGAGGGAAAACTTCATTCGTGAACCAGTGTAAACCCAAAAACTAGATGCTTTGTTACACAAAATTAACGGAGTTGACTCCTAGTCAATTTTCCATCACAACCAACTTTACTAGATGAAACCATCTTGCAAAAATATCTTCCTCAAACACTTGAAAACTTGTTAGAACCAACCAAAATGATTTGCAATGATCTACACCAAAATATTCACACCAAGATATAAAGTTGACATCAATGAAAACACTGCAACACATCGTTACCTACCTTTGTGCTTATCCCTCATGATCATGTTGCTAACAACATCATCAATGACATTCTTCCAACAATTGTAAGTAGTCAAGGTTTCATTTATGACCTAATTTGGCTATGCAGGTCTACTAGAAAACACCCTTAATCAATTTTATGCTAAAAAAGGCACAGATTCAACATTGAACAATTTCATGACCATGTCAAATTTATTATAGCAAGTCAAATCTTGCAAGAAACTAATTTTTACACCATCCCAAGTAATTTTATTAGAAGATTTTATGGATTTCCCATTATTCTTCACATAGATTTGGGTATGATTGATGAGTATCTTAATATAATATATTTGTGCCAAGATTTTGATGATGGTTGGCATGTTATTTGACCTCAATTTATTTTTTTAAGACTGCAAGATGTGGTCTATGCACATGTCCTATTTTATCGTGCTAATTAATATAATTGAACCCAATTACTCGTTCATCTCTAGGAAGTTGTTATAGTAGATTTTATGGGTAACTTTCTCATCTAGCACTCAAAATCCACATGTCATTAATGCTCAAGTATGACAAATATAGAAAGAATAATTTTCTCACTTTCTCAAGCCTTCATGGATTTTGAGGGGCCATTTTCTATGTAGATCATTCATCACAATGATGGCTTGGGCACAATAGATCTCTACAATACCAACTATATGTGTCCTCTTATTCATTGCTCATGTACCTATATTGTATATCTATATATATTAATTTTTTCATAAATTTAAAGATTTAGTCATTCTAGGTTTTTAGAGAATAGAGGTGTAGAGCTTCTTAAGGTTTCCAAATTTGTTAGTCAGTCCATTATTAGAACTATGACTTAGAACTTACATGAAGGTAGCTACAAAAGAATATATTTGTAATAATATATATCTTTGATTAATTGGAAGCATTTTGAAAGGTCTTTTGTAGTAGAATATGATAATTTTATTATTGTTTTAATATATTTCTTCATCACATTCATTAGTGTAAATATAACATAGATTAGATAAATGTTGTAGCATTTTAAATCAATGTGAGATTATTTTTGTATTGGTCCTCTCTGTGTTGCATGTGAATGCTTGTGATTTTGATGAAGAATTAATAGAGAGAAGTGTTTGCATAATATCATATCTTTGTTGCAACTTCTTGTTACTTCTTGTTTGTAATTTTAATGTTTGTATGTGACTCTATTACCTAATAAGGCACCAATCTTGAAGAATTTGACCCTCCACCTCATCTTAAAATATGAAAAATTAGTCACCAATAGTATAGAAAATAGAAGTAGATTAATGTGTGATGTTTGTGATTTAATGTCAAAAACCAAGGAAAACCTTAAAGAAAAACTTAACTATTGTATCTTTTAGAAGATCATGTTTAATACATTCATACTTTGTCAATGTCTATAGGGTAAAAAATAAAATTATCCCAAGAAAGTATTACATTGTTATCATCTATTCATGCATGTGTAAAGTATTTATCAACTATGAAAAAGGTAATTGTAGCTAGTCACTCTTAACCTAGTGACAATTATAGGGGTCAAATGTGCAATTTGGGTATAATTAATATTTATTATTTTTAGATTGTTATTTAATTTTATTTAAATGCATGTTAAGACATGCCTCTAGGAACACCCTCTTAATTTTAAGTTGAGCTCAAAGAGTATGAGAGATTAATCACTCTTAGAGTTAGCATTTAACCATCCTAAGTCTATTGATGATGCTCTTTTTCCCCTCTTAGAGACAACCATTGGCCTTGGAGGTGGAAGAAGAGTTGTATGAATTGGGAGAGTGATTTTGGGACCTAAAAAAGGGGATGAGAAGTTAAAGTATGCATTATGGGATGATATAGTGACCTGTAAGTTTTCTCTTCATAAAATTTCATTTGAGCTTATCTATAGGTTGGATGCGAATCAATTTGGGGCTATTTTTATATCAACAAATTTAAGATGTTGCAACCTATCTTATAGTGATGGATTTGATATAATTAGATGAAAGTAGGAGGATCGTACATGAAAATATCTCATCACATAAGAAAGAAACAAAATATATATTTGAAAAGAAGGCACTTCAAATAAATTTTTGGGTTGGAGATTTGGTCCTTATGTAGAATACAAAATATGAGGACAAGGTTAAATATAGGAAGTTGGTCCTTTATGGCTTAGGAAATATGAGGTTTTCTAGGAGTATGGTCATGTTGTATGCCATCTTAGAGATTTAGCAGGAGATTTATTGAAGCTAGTCATTCATGGTCATCATTTTGAAATATTATTTTATATGAATAATGTTGGTTATACCTTGCATCTACTATGTTTTTTTTTTTTATGTATTGTCTTGTAAATGATATAATGTGTGTCTTTATGTAGGAAAGATCCCTATTTGATCATGATGATGCATATTGTCCCAATAATTTTTGTGCCTCTTTTGATCTAATCCCAAAGATCTAGATTCTCATTGTGTTTGCCAGAGACATGTTGGGTTATGAAACAACACTCCTAAATCCTAGAGCTTTTTCTATATTCAAGGCTAGGGTTTTATCATCAGGAAGGGAGAAAGAAGATCATCAATAGACTTAGGGTGGGAGGTCAACTCTAAAGTGGGTTATCTCTCCTACACTTTGAGCTCAACTTAGATTCAAGAGGGTATTCCTAGGGGTATATATTAATAGGTATTGAAATTAAATAAAATGGACACCCAAAAAGAATAATAACTAAACCTAGTTACACACTTGACCCCAAATTATCTCATTGGATCAAGTAAAACTATTTGCATTAACCCCTATATAGTTGATCACACACCTCTATATGTACCTATAAATGTTAGTAGTTCTAATACCCTATGGTTGTTTCATTCATCATCTTTTACTTAATTATAGGGTGTAAGCATGCATATTTAGGTTCTTTGATGATATATATTTTTGGTTCACTCAAAATGTTTCCCTAGTTTGTAGTAATGAACCCTAAACAACATGATATTCCCAATCTAAACCTGCATATAGCTAGAAAATAAATATTACTTATATTTAAATATGTATGATCCCAAACCAATACAGATCGGTGCTTGAATCATTAGACAATAAAGTTATAATAACAAAGAGGAAAAGGATAACTAAAGCACACCATCAATGAAACAAGGTTTACCCATGAAAACCAAAGGTTACATTTTAATAAAGAAAATGCTTAATAATCCATGATTAGAACTATTGAAACTCATATATATTAAGAGAATAGTTATTACAAACATATGCAATACATTAGGTGTCATCACACACACCAAAAACCTTAAATATACTCATGCTAGCAAATATGGCAAGGAAAATATCTAACTACAATTAAAGCATTTCCCTGAATTTCTATAAATAATCACAAAGACATTCATCATAGAATAAATGTACATAATCAAAACTTCCTACATTATGAAAAGTATTTATTTTTCATGTTGTCTACTTGCTTTACTTTTACATCCACTCGCCTTGTATTTCACATACACATTAAAATGAGGGTAAAATGTAATGGTAAAAAATTCATACCCACATTCTTTTCTCTTATATTTTTGGCCCACTTTGGTTAGAGTGTCTTTTATGTGATTTTGTATCATGACATAACTACATACCCATCCCATAACCAATCATCCCTAGAGATTGATCTTGATCCCTAGATCCTCCATTCATCACTAGGATTTAGATTTGGGAGTGTAGATTTGACCAAGGTCATTTTCATAGTTGCATATTTAAACTTAAAATTTTAAAATATAAATTCAAATTAAATCTCACAGACTTCCTCCTACCAATAGTTGTAAGTTGACCTAGTGCACATATGTGTTAATTTGTGTGCTATGTCATTATATTAGAAGACATGTAATCATTTATTTTGGGATCATATGGGAGGATTAGTAAAGAGTTAACATCAAGAATTTATGAGATTGCCAAAGCAATATTATTAGGGCATTACATCAACATACATCATTGTAGGTCCATTACAAACTTGCTTTCTATCCTCAATCCTTGTTCTAAAGTCATTGAATCGGTCCAATAAGGGCCCTGACTAAGGAGTGTTGGACATTAGGAACACTAAGAGGGGGGGTGAATCAGTGTTCAATAATATTTGACTTTCAAATAGATCTAAAACTATCAACAACAATAATTGAAATTAAAAAAAAATCACAACATATAAATAGAGGGAAACAAGAAATCACATTAATGAACACCATAACACCATAAATTTTTACGTGGAAACCTTGTTAAGGGAAAAACCACGGTGGAAATTAATCCACAATGTATACTCTGTTAAAAGTATGATAAAAGAGGGGAATGCACTTGCATTCAAGTGCACTGCCAAGAGAGAAAGGCTCACTGCCTTACAAAGTATAATTGAAATTACAACAAAATTTTGAACTAAGAATACAACATCTACAAATACTTGGATTCAGTTCCAATGAAGCTCATAATCATAATCTGGATCTTTTTACCAGTTCACACTTTTGCTCTGCTCTGCTTAGCATACAAAACTTTTTCTGCCCTCAAATAACTAATTTGTCCTTTTTCGATCTCTTCTTGATACACACACACTTCTATCTCTACCACAACTACATCACATTCAAAATGATTTTTCGATCTCCTTTATATACCCGCTAATTAGGAATTCATTGTATGTCAGCTTCATAATAAAATATAATATTCTTGCTTATGTCGGCTAAAATCATTAATTGGAGTTGATGCGTACCTACACAAGTCAACTATACTATAGTAGGGACCTAAAACAAAGTTCCAAACATAAGAAATAACTAAATACATACTCCACATACATCCACGATACACCATATAAAACATGTCGGCCAAAATGAGAGAATAAACCATGAACCATACTATAGAACCTCTTAACTCAAACTCCGACTAATACAACACCACAAAATTCACCAGTAGGGTAGTATACATGCTAGGAAGGCTTACCTGGAGATCCACACCACAAAATAATGATCCGGTGAAGTGATCAGATCAACTTATCAGCCATATGTTTCGCTCTTCATTCTTTCTGCTGGTAGATTACAAAATCTTACTTCCCTTGCCGATAGGAGCAATGCTAACACTGCAGATCATACTGCTGACTCCAATTGCCATCAATGACAACACAAGTAGCCAAAAATGATATCTCAAAGCCATATGCCAACAATCTCCTCCTTTGGCATTGATGGCAACACTTAGTGAAAAACTGACTAAGCGTCAAAACCAAAAACTCAACAAAACCAAGACTACTGGTCCCCCTTTTGATGTCAAGGAATTTTTCATTGCATTCTCTCCCCCTTTGACATCAATGACAAAGATTCTATTTATTCTGCTCTCCTTGCAATGTTTTACTATACTTCTCTTCTTATTCTTTCCCCTTTGCAAAATAGAGAGTTGGATCAAAATTTGAGAAACTGTTGCAAAGATCAGAAGATTATTTTATACTTAGCTTTAATTTTTGAAAGGAATTTCTTGCAAGAGTCCACCGCAATCCCAATAGCTATAATAAAGTTGTTATTCTCTGATGTCCTATTGATAATCTGGACAAGGGATTCAAGAATGGTGATTGCTTCTTCCAGCTTTTCTCCTGTCTTTAGCACTTCAATCATTTGCTCTAGTTTGCCTTTAGTCAGGTCTTTTACTCTCCAGAAGGTGTCCATGAGAGTGTTTCTAGCAAAGTGAACCTTTGCATGCTTAGCCTGCAGATCACGAAACTTTTTCTTAACATTTCCATCCTTATCTAAAAACATATTGTAGTCTTGTCCAATTCTGACAAGCTCTTTTTCAATTTCCTCCAACTTATCCTTGTACTTTCCAACCACATGAGGCCACCTTAGACAGTAATTGAAGACTTTATTGGCCAAATCAATGCACTGTCTTAGCACATTCATTTTCTTCTTTAGCTTAGCAAGAGATAGCCTAAACTGCATCTTCAAATGGGAAATTATTTCCTCCTCTTTCCTATCCAAAGGCACATATTCCATAGCCTCCTTAACACACTCAATCAGTTCTTCTAGGAGAACATCCTACAGACTCTCCAATTCAATGTTGTTATTAGCAAAGTATCTTCCTAAAGTGTTCTCAATGAGATCCAGCTCATAAGATGGTCCATTCAACCATATGTCAGATATCTTTTGCATCCCATCTTCATCCTGAATAATCTACATTATCTTTGATTTGAACAGAGCACTTTCTTCATCACTGTCTTCAGCTATTATTATTTCCAGTTCACCTAGTTTTGGTTGATCTCTAGGAGTATATTCATCAGTCTTCATCCACTACATCCACAACCAACTGTCCTTTCCCTTTTTCTTCAATTTTTATTGACTTGGGTGTCAGAGGAGTGACACCGGCCAAATCTCTTCCTCTCTTCTACTTTTTCTCTGTCTTTCCGGAGGATGATCCAACTTCAGTTATTTTTACCAGAAGAGGGATAACACTTACACCAAAAATTTCCAACACCTTTCTAAAGAAATTTTCATAAACTCGTTCCCCATTTTCAAAAGAGTTGTAATGCTCAAAGATTTGCTTGCAAACCGGTATATTTTCTTTCCACACCACATTGTCATTCAGAGGCAAGCAATTTAGAAAATACATCACAATGCATATTGCAAGGGTGCCAAACCTAAAGTAGTAGTCAATATACTTTGTTAATTTTACATTCTCCATCAGTTGATCCTTCATCAGACTACATAGGTCAAAATCTTCATTTTCTATTATCATTTTATGAGCGATATATACAACACATGCCAAGGTTGATCCTTCTCGGTTTCTGAAGAAGATCTTATATGAGATTCCATGTGCAACATACCTTATCAACAAATCTTTAATCAATGCAATTATCAGAGCCCTCTGATCTTCCCTTATTCCAGTTAGGGCTTCAACCTCAACATTTCAAATCGATTTCTTCTTCAGAATATTACCAACATTGCACAAACCTGTTAGATTCTTGGTTACATCTTCAGAGATTCGATAGGGTTTATCTAGAGTAAGGATATCTCTGTCCAATTTGTTCAAGATAAACCGAATCACTTCCGCATTGACAAAATGAGGGAATTCATTCCAGATATCCAAATTTGTATGCTTCGATCCTTCAAGCTTCCTTAATTCGGTGGGAGACAACAAATTTCTTTCATCCCTAACTTTTTGACTACTATACTCATCCAAAGTTACTGTTCCTTTAGTTTGTTTCATTTTTCGTGTCGAGCAAGGTTCTATCGACCACCAAATAGATATGAAATTAATAAGCAACATAAATACCTAAAGAATTCGCCACTAAATTGACCTTTCACACCTTTGGAATTTTGCAGAAAGGGCTCTCCAACTATTCTCTTTCAATGCACGATGACGAATTAGGGTTCCAAATGCCCTTTTATAACTTCACATACTTAACTTCCTGCTACATTAAATGCATTGCCCTAGAAGTTCCAGTTACTCTGCAAACTCAGACAACAAGCGAAGAATCCGATTGTGGATCTATACCATTTTGTCCAACTCAATAGATGATTACTAATACTTTCAATAATGAATAACACAACAACTGACGACATCCTGCAATTCAGTGCCAACTATATCACAGGGGGACAAGAGATTTTCTTGAAAAACTCCCCCTAGGCCATTGGCTTGAAGTCAATTGTCAGAAGAGTTACTGGAGGGAGCTTCTAATACATCCTTGTTTCCTTCATCAGATTCACTTTTCTTTACCCATGTTTTCTTCATCTGATCTCTTATCTCTTCCACAAATGCTTTTTCTTTTCCTTTGTTGTCTTCCTATGAATTTATTCCTTGATAAACCAGACCTCTTTTGTTCATGTTTATGTTCCTGCAGAATCTTGCAATGTGCCCAAAATTGTTACAATTGTAACATACTAGATTTTTCAGTCTATACCATCAATTCCATTGATTTCCTACTGACCTGCAGTGATTAGCAACATGTCCAAATCTTCCACAGGTATAAAATGTTACTTGCACTACAGACATACTTCTGCATTCTAATGCCTTATGACCAAACCTTTTGCATTTAAAACACTGACCAAAAAATGATGGAGTACTAGGGTTTATGATTCTTCTACATTGAGAAGCCATATGTCCAAATTTATTGCAAGCAAAGCAATATCCATTAAATTTTTGAGCATTGGGTTGCCTTACCGGATGTCTTCTGCCTTTGTTCTTCTTTTCAAGGTTCTTCTGTTCAGATTCAAAACTTTCACCCTTCTCATATCCAAGACCTCGCTTGTCATTTGTATCCTTTTGTCCTTTGGTTATCTCATCAAGCCTAGCAGAGCTTATCCTAAATTTCTTCTTGAATTCATTTGCAGTAGCAAGCTCATTTATGAGGATAACTACCTGTCTCTCAAGCTCTTGTTCATTGTTTCTGGATTGTTGTAGTTCAATTTCCAACTAAATGAATCCATTATTAATTTTGTTGCATTCTTTAGATTTTTCTTTCAGGGACTGGGCCAGATTCTCCTCATTCTTCTTTCTTTCTTCAATCTCTCTGGTAAACTTCATCACCACATATTCCATTTCAAGCTTTAGAGTTGTATTGTCCTTAGCAAGCTTTTCACATTCTTCTATTATTTTCCTTAGGGTTTGATTCAGATGGACATCATCTAGACCTTTGCTTTCTTTTTGCTTCAATTGATCACATAGTTCCTTCCTCTTTTCCCTTGACTCATTTATCTTATCCTTTAGTGATTGAATGATTTTTTTGGCAGCCACAAGATTTGCTTTTAGTTCCATGACCTCTGCTTTGGACTGATCAAGATCATCAAGTGCCACCATAAGCTGCTGTTGAAGACCACCAACGTCCATTGTAATTCAAGATCCACCTCAAGCTATTAAACTCTAGAAGAGGAACCTTCTCTGATACCAATTGTTGGACTCTAGGAACACTAAGAGGGGAGGTGAATCAATGTTCAATAATATTTGAATTTCAAATAGATCTAAAACTATCAACAACAATAATTGAACTTAAAACAACATTCACAACATATAAACAGAGGGAAACAAGCAATCACATTAATGAACACCATAACACCAAATTTTTTTACGTGGAAACCCTGTTAGGGGAAAAAACACGGTGGAGATTAATCCACAATGTATACTCTATTAAAAGTATGATAAAAGAGGGGAATGCACTTGCATTTAGGTGCACTGCCTTGAGCTCACTACTCAAGAGAGAAAGGCTCATTGCCTTACAAAGTATAATTGAAATTACAACAAAATTTTGAATTGAGAATACAAGATCTACAAATGCTTGGATTCAGTTTCAATGAAGCTCATAATCAGATTCCAGATCTTTTGACCAGTTCGCACTTCTGCTCTGCTTTGCTTAGCATACACAACTTTTTCTTCCCTCAAATAACTAATCTGTCCTTTTTTGCTCTCTTCTTGATACACACACACTTCTATCTCTACCACAACTACATCACATTCAAAATGATTTTCCAATCTCCTTTATATACCCGCTAATCAGGAATTCATTGTATGTCGGCTTCACAACAAAATATAATATTCTTGCTTATGTTGGCTAAAATCATTAATTAGAGTTGATGCGTACCTACACAAGTCGGCTAGACTATAGTAGGGACCCAAAACAAAGTTCCAAACATAAGAAATAACTAAATACATACTCCACATACATCCACGATACACCATATAAAACATGTCGGCCAAAATGAGAGAATAAACCATGAACCATACTACCAAACTTCTTAAATCGAACTCCGACTAATGCAACACCACAAAACTCACTAGTAGGATAGTATACATGCTAGGAAGGCTTCCCTAGAGATCCACACCACAAAATAATGATTCGGTGAAGTGATTAGATCAGCTTATCAACCAGATGTTCTGCTCTTCATTCTTTCTGCCGGCAGATTACAAAATCTTACATCCCTTGCCAGTAGGAGCAATGCTAACACTGCGGATCATACTGATGACTCCAGTTGCCATCAATGACAACACAAGTAGCCAAAAATGATCTCTCAAAGCCATATGCCAACAAGGAGAACACGACCCTTAGAATTTAATAAAAATAATCTTAAGGTGTTTGTAGATATTGCCATTCCTTACTTATATTTAGATATCAATAGATTGAGACAATTAAATTTCAATAACCAACATTTCTAAAGTTCAATCTTACAACTTACAATTTAGATCCACATATGAAAATTCATATCCACACTTGTGAAGATGAACCATGACAATACACAATTAAATTTAAATTGAGACAATCAAATTTCAATAACCAACATTTCCTAGGTTCAATCTTACAACTTACAATTTAGATCCACCTATGAAAGTTCATATCCACATTTGTGAAGGTGAACCATGACAATACACAATTAAATTTAAATCAATAGCAATTCTCTAACAACCTCTTAACTTTTAACATCTATATAATGTAATCTTCATCAAGTTTACAACTAAATACTTCACATTTAATTTATACAATAATTATATTATTTATGAAAATATTTGATATTAATCTCAACTCATTTATCTAAATTAGATTATATAAATACCTTTACTAATACCTATTCTAAAATGACAACAAGGGGTGAAGTGTGTTAACTCCTACCTTCTACATTAAATTTGTATAAACAAAATATTTTCAAAGTAAAAAAAAAAACTTTTAAGTAAATAAAATAGTTTCAAATTGATATGCAAATATTTTTTAGATAAATATATTTAAGATATCTATACAACTTTATTTAATTAAAAGTAAAACAAAATAACTTTTAAGTAAATAAAAATAGTTTCAAATTGATTAATGATAACATATTTCCACAATCCATAAAGATTATTATTGAATTGTTTTGGATTTGATTGTGTCAGTAGTTTTTTGCATCAATCTTTCCATCATACTTCGTGATCCATCATCAAGATGAAGTAGAGAGCTCAAGAAAGAAAAATGGATCACATAGCATGATTCAAAATGTTATGCAAAAAATACTAACACAATCAAATCCATAAACAATTCAACAATTTGAATATTTTTAGAAAAATATATTTAAGATATCTTTACTAGTTAATTATATATTTTTTTATATAAAAATGTATATTTCCCTTGAAAAAATAGTAACACACCTAAATTTTTTGTTTGATGAACAAATATTTGATTGCATGACAATTCACCTATTCTCAAAGATTCAGAATATTAAGTGTTTCAACTTAACTTCTCGTTTCTTGTGGTCGTTGTCATATGTTGGATCATCCTTCAACTCAGCTACTTATTAGTATCTCTTATTCTTTATACTCTTATTCAATATAAAAAAAAAATCAATTTTTTTTGCAATTAACATAAAAGAAAAATCTCAACCATCATATTAAAAAAATAAAATTATATAAATTTTAACATTAAGTAAACCAATCAAGCCATGGATGAAATCTGATCAAAATTGCTACATTAAAAAAATTCTTTTATTAAATAATATAAATGCCACTTAAATTGCAATACCCAAAACCAAGTTATGTGAAGACATGTCATCCTTCTGTTCACTTAGAAAGACAACCCTTGGCTTCACCGTAAAACAAATGTTAAAATTTATGTTCCGGTTGTCAAAGAACCGCAGAACCCTTCTGCAATGAATTAAACTAATTTATTTTCATTTGTATTATACTGTATTGAATCTATATAGATCTGGTCACCCATAGTGTAAAAAAACCAAAAAGCAAGACTCCCATCCTAATTATTTTAGCGACCAGACCCGTGTTAATTTTTCATAGAAATGCTCATAAATCAAGAAAAGAATTCACACCCTGTCGTATTGCTGTTTTGAAATCGGACATGATGCGCAGTACTATTGCAAGTTTTAAGGAAAATCTTTCACGGATTGCTTCAGAAGTTAAGGACACTGCAGAGGAGCTTGAATTATTAGGAGGAGAAGAACGGAAGCATCCTGATGGACCGAGGCAGCAACAAAATCTTTATCTCTCCAATGGGATGGATCACAATGTCAAAGCCGAGGTATTTTTTTGATCTCACTGGTATTTCTTGTTTATTTTCTGATCCGGTACTCAGTGGTCCCATACAGATGGCCAGTTATTTCATGGCTCATGTAAAATTGAAATATCAGGCACCCAATCAACAATTACAGTCACCCATTTCACACATCAAAGACCCATTTCATTAGAAGGGACAATGTGAAAATGAAACATCAGATACCCATCTGTAATTACAGGCACCCAATTCCCATATCAGATGCCCGTTTTATCAGAAGAGAAATGTGAATGACATACCACGCACCCAATTGTCGAATACAGACACCAAATTCCCACTATTTCATTGGAAGGGCTAATGTGGAAATGAATTATCAGGTACCCAACGATCCAATATAGGTATCCATTTCATTAGGCAAATGTGGAAAGCATTTTGGTAAAACTTAGATAACTGGATTGAGGGTTCTGTTTTCTAATGTTTGAAATATCTGACGGCCAATAGGACAATACAGAAAGCCAATTCCCATAATGGACATCAATTTCAGTTGAAGAGTCAATGTGGAAAGCATTTTGGTAAACCGCAGACGGTTGGATTGGGGGTTCTGTTTCAGTTGTTTAAGAGTGTTGAAAATATAAGGTGCTCAGTGATCCAATGTAGATACCCAACTCTTATGTTGAACATTGATTCCATCACAAGGGCAAATGTGGAAAATAGTTCGTTAAAACTTAGATAATTGGATCGAGGGTTCTATTTTGGATACTTTAAATATCAGACACACAGTGATTCAATTTAGATACCCGATTCCATATTAGACTCTCATTTCATTGGAAGGGCTAATGTGGAAGACGTTTTGGTAAAACTTGGGTAATTGGATTGAGGTTTTGTTGTTAAAATGATTTTTTGCCTACTTGGGTGGTGGTGTTAATTGAATTGTGACCCTTTGAATCCATGTATCTTCTTTTGGTTGGAGTTTTGGGTGTAGACAAGTCTATGGGAAAGCAAAAATTCTGACTACCATAATTACAACTTACAAGGTTTGAAAAGTTTGGTAGGTTCAAGAAGGGGAAAGGTTGGAGAAGGTAGGAAAGATCGGTCAATGATCATAATTTCAAGAAGGCTTGGAAAAATGTTCCAAACTATATATGATACAATACTTACAAATAATCACAGAAATAAAGATTTGAGAAATGTTATAAATGAGATACTTCAATGTCCAGTGTTCACAGAAAACAAAAAATTGGTACATTTCATCATCCAAACGTATTTACAGTGGTTTGAGCCTCCATGGTCTATCCCCTAGGTAGGCTCTAAATTATAATTATTAGTGTATTAGCATATTCAAATCAAAACATCCTGTATACGATGCAATTCATAATTATCAATACAATTAGTTCCAACATCCTGATTCGATGCATCTTATTGCCATGGCCCATTACAGTTGTCACCAAATTTTCATCACGATTTTCAATGCATTCAGGCTCATGATGAATCAGAAATCATATACATCATGTTTTCTGGCTGGAATAAAAAACAAGGGTTGATATTGACTGAATGTTGGCTTGTTTGGTTCAATACGTTTATCCCTCCAAAGACAATTGAGGTTTGATTGGACCTTATAACTATGCTGATCACCCACATGGATTTGCGGAATGGGGTTGTTTTACTATTTGATGGTTGGGATTGTGCAAGTTACATTCCATAATCAGGATTCAAGGTCATTTGCCAATTCCAGTGCTTTAATGGGGGTTTTCTTCAATGTTCTATTTTTGATTGCATGAAGTGGATGATTTTTTTAAGAGCGCAGGGGACTCCTATCATGACTATATATGAATGGAATACCCAACCCAATGAATAAGACTTCTCATTGTTTTTCTGATTGACTTGGTTCAGCTGAATTTTATTCTGTCATAATAGATGGGGAGGGTATTCATATGGATTACAGAGACATGAAACTAATGCCTGCATTTTGTTCAATATGTCTATTATTCTGACATTCTGCCTGTAAATAACACAATTATTTATCTAGAAAAAAATTAAGAGAAAAAACCAACAAACAATAATTACCTTCAGAATTTGACAGGCATTCTCTCTGTTTTTTTTTCTCTTGATACGCAGCTTGATTGGTACAAGGGAGAAATTCAGAGGCTTCAAAATTCTGAAGCTGAAATTCAGGCAATGTCTGTTAATTATGCATCCATTTTAAAGGAGCGAGAGGTATGGTTCTTCCCTTTGCTTGCATTTAGTGTCTCTCTTAGTCTGTACAATCTACTTCTTAAGAGAGAAACTACATTTAGCTGGTAATTGTTTTTGTAGTCTGTGTTCTTGAGATTAACTCATTGAGTTATGCTTACTATAGTTTAATTAAATTGGAACTAATACACGGAGAGCTTGGATTGTTGTACACAAATATTTGACTGGAGCAATTAATATAGAGTTTATTTAATCCAAAATGTGGTAGACTGTAAGATTTGGCAACTTCATAATTACTGATATGACTCGAAGCATATTTGATACCCTCACTATTATGAAAATTGGCATACAAGACAAGTGTTTTGACATATTTATTTCCTGGAAAGTAAATGGCAAACGTGAATATGAATAGAATTGGAAGTACAACTATGTGATAGAATACCATAAAAAATAAACATTGACCACAAAATGGCAAATGGCAGCTACATAATATGTATTCAAAGTACTAAATGTTACATGCCAATAAATATTCAGGATCAATACAAACAGTGGTCAGCTAGGGAAGGATTGATGATTGACCATAAGTCTAAGAAAATCGTATTATTGGTTTTATCAGATGCTTTGGCCATGGGTGTACATACCACTCTGATGGCGGCACCTGTCATGTCTCCCTTTTCCAGCCCATGACTTTATTTTATATATATATATATATATATATATCTAGTAATAAATATAAAATAAAATAAATTCAAATTAAAAAAGTGGCACTCAATTTGGGACCATGAGTTCTATTCCGGCTAGGTATAATTACAAGCTCATTTTGATTTTTAGGAGCACTGAACTACGTGGAGAACTTTCATTCGACTAGCTGTAGTGATCTGTATCAAGGACAAAATCCCTTGATAAATTGAGGACAAAACCCTGAACCTCTTCTGAGCATTTCATTATAGGATTTAGCACTAGAGTTTAACTAAAGCTACTTATACCTAGGTGAAGGCGAATTAGGAAGAGATCAACAGTAAAAACAGGAAACAATACCAATCTGGCAGGGAGACAGCTCTTGAAGGGGGTGGACTAGAAGTGCCCTCATACCCTCCATTCACATCCCCTTGGACCTGGAAGGTGATCCATTCACATAGGTGTATCTGCAGAGAAAATTTTCATCACTTCATTAGGGCATACCCACTTTAGGCGTACAGATCACCCATTCGTGAGGGAGCTGGGCAGAAGAAATCAGACCAAGCAAGTGTTGGAGATTGAGGGCGAAATAAGGCAAGGCTACCATATGCAATTCTGATTTTTTTCTGTCAACTGAGTCATTGTTTGTAAGGCAGCTAGGCAGCACCTGGTACGTTCAGATCAGTTTATAAATATATACTTTCAGCACCTGTTGGGTGATAACATTAGTGTAACTACAGTGCTGGTCAAATATCTAATTTTCAAAGCAGAATATTTGTTTGTGCCAGCCTTGTTGTGAATCGTTATTTTTCTGGCAAAATACAGTGATTTCAGGATTGGATTATTGGTGATTTCAATTGTTTATGTTCTGAATCTGAATACAGTTGCATTTGTTACTATGATGCATATTTTAATGAATCTGATCTCTGAATAACTCTCACTCTGTCCATCAAACCCTAAATTCAAGTACTAAGGCAGCACAGTTCATCACATTGGTATCAGAGTAAACAGTCCTGCCTGCCTGCGGGTGCAATTATTGAGTGCATGCAGTTGAGTCAGAGAGATCCGAGGGCTTTAGACAGGGAAAGGAAAAAGTTGGAAGCTGCACAAACAGAAATCGATGTTGACATAGGAGGCAGAGGTAAGAGAAACATGGCAGATCAGGGAGATAAACTTGATGTTTTCATCCAAAAACAGGAGCTATTGAATCGGCTACTCATCCAGATGATGCAACAAATGCAGAATATGAATGCCACTTTAAATTTCACCTAGTTTACACAAAATCTCACAGGAGAAGGGAGCTATTCAAATCAGAATGGTCATAACCGAGTCTCAGTTGGGTTGGTAGCTAGACCTTTTTAGTCTACCTTTTTGCCTAGAGTGGAGACACCACTAGAAGAAGAGGAGCAAACTCCAACAACATATGATAACAATGCTTATATGGATGAATACATTTAGAAATCAGATTTCATTTGCAAACTACCATAATTTTAGATCAAGGAATGGACCAGGAGTGGAAAGAAGATTTCCTACACAACAGCCCCATAGAGATTGAGCAAGTTGATTTTCCTTCCTTTTGATGGATTAAGGAAAAGTACTGCACGTGCTTGGTTCCAAAAGTTGGACAGCTATCTTTCACTCAGCCCTATGTTGGAAGAGGAAGTCATCAAATTGGCAATTCTTTACTTGGAGGGTATAGCTCAGGAGTGGTGGCATCACAGGTTGATCACACAAGGGCATAATCATATTGTTACCTACATTGATTTTACTCGGAGACTTATGGATAGATTTGACAAGAAGGACATTGAGATACATTTTACATTTTAGGGAGTGGGCCCATTTGAGACAACATGGCACAATGGATGATTATGTAGCAGAATTTCAGTGAGTATTAGTTATTGTTCTAGATGTGACAAAGAGTAGACTCATTGTCTTATTTGTGGAGGGACTAGCTGAACCACTTGGGGGTTTGGTCAAGGCTTTTGTTCTAGTATCTCTACAAGAGGCCATCAAGGGAGTATTGAATTTAGAGGATTCAATGACTGAAAATGAGCTCTACTCCAAGATTGCACCATTAGGTCAGCGTAAGAAACCTTTTCATAAGGTTTTTCCTCAACCTAAGACATTACCTCCTAAACCAAACAAGATGAAAGAATCCAAAAATGACTTTGAAGGAAAAAATAATGTTTTTATTGCAGAGAGCCATGGGAGCAAGGACAAATGCTTGGGAAAGGGATAGGTGCACTACGTAAAAGTGATTTTCAATGAGGATTCAAAGGTAGAACCCAAGCTCGAGGTTGTAGTTAATGAGGTAGAACATGAGGGCAAGGAAGGAGAAGAGTCTTCGAGAGGCACACTTGCCACACTCTCAAGAGCACCCATCATCCTTTTCGAGTCCAAGGAGTCTTATAGGGTCATAGAGTGATAGTATTGATTGATAGTAGGTCTACCCATAAATTCAATTGACTAGGATGGGATTGAGTATAGATGATTTTGAGGGATTCAATGTTATAGTAGCTGATGGGTTTACTATTCTGTGCAACAAGAGGATTCAGCATCTTGACATGGCTTTAGGGAGACATAGAATGTGGGATGATTTTTATGTGGTTAGGATTGGTGAGATAGATGGGGGTTTGGGGGTGCAATGGTTGCGTTCACTTGGCGAGTTTACCCAAAACTATCAAATTATGGAGTTGAGATTCAAATTCAAGGGAAAGGAGGTGGTTTTGAGCCTTATCCAATAGAGATTCCAAGATTGTTTCGGCTAAAAGGACGGACAGGGCTTTTCGTAGAGACCAAGTGACTTTGGCAGTACAATGTTTAATTCCAAACATGGGTCCATTCAAGGATGGGAGATCTTACCATGTTGACATCCAATCCATCTTGGATAAGCATGGTAGTGTGTTCAACAATATTTCTTCATGGTTGCCACCAGATAGGGCTTTTCAACATGTTATTGAATTGGAGGAAGGATCAAAATCAGTTATCACTACACCTTATTGTCATCATAGGAGGCATGAGCAAGAGATTGAGAAGGTAATTAGGGAGTTGTTGGATATGGGACACATACGACTGAGCTCTAACACATTTGCTTCTTCCATGGTGTTGGACAAGAAGGATCAAGAACCACTACTCTATTCTTAGAATTGATGAGTTGATAGATGAGCTTCATAATGCGATGTACTTCTCCAAGATTGATTGGCGATCAAGGTATCATCAAACGCGAGTGAGAGATGAGGATGTGTATAAAATAGCTGCCAAGTGTCATTATGGGCATTACGAGTTCTTGGTCATGCCATTTGGGCTAACTAATGCATTGACCACATTTCAATCTTGCATGAATCAAGTATTCATTAAGTAGTTGAGGAAGTTTATATTAGTTTTCTTTGATGACATATTGATTTATAGTAAGACGTGGGAGGATCATTTGTGACACATAGATGAGGTGCTTGGTATTCTA
Organism: Sequoia sempervirens; assembly: GCA_007258455.2. Classification (NCBI taxonomy): domain Eukaryota; kingdom Viridiplantae; phylum Streptophyta; class Pinopsida; order Cupressales; family Cupressaceae; genus Sequoia; species Sequoia sempervirens. The sequence goes on from VDFB02000007.1 coordinate 47,025,474, forward strand.
GAGCAACAATCATTCTTTGCTAAGGCATTAAAGTGTGAGTTTGGGTTGGTAAAGATATTAGTGCTGAAAGGTTTAGCGTGGATGATGAGAAGATTAAGGCTATCATGGATTGGCCTCTACCAAAGACTATCACACTTGAGAGGGCTTTTTGCCTTTTGGTCTTTTGTAGTTACTACAAGAGGTTCATTAAAGGATTTTTACAGGGAGCTGCTACATTGACATATTTGATGAGGAAAAAGACCTTTTCTTGGGGTGATTCAACACATAGAGCTTTTGACAAGCTCAAGGAGGTAATGTGTTCATGTTCGTTTTGGCCATTCCAAAATTTTCACTTCTATTTTAGAGTGATGCTTCAAGAGAGGGGATTGGAGCAGTTTTGATGCAAAACAAACACCCCATAGCATTTTAGAGTAGGAAGCTCAAGGAGTCAGAAAAGAGCTTCTTGATCTATAACAAAGATATGTTGGCTATCATGCATGCATTGGTCGAGTTCAGGCAATACTTGGTTTGTGGAAGATTTGTGGTGAAGATAGATTGCAATAGCTTGTAAGTTTTTCCTCAATCAAAAAAATTTGAATGATAGATAGCAAAAGTGGGTAATAAGTTTATAGGACTATGATTTTGATATTGAGTATGTTAAGGGGAAGAACAATGTTATGGTTGATGCTTTATCTAGGAAGCCCTATTTCTGTTCCATGATTGATATATTTGCTGATTGGAGGGTTTCCATGATGATAGGTACAAGGTGGTTGATGAACTCATTCTCTGTAAGGACTAGGTGGATCTTGTTAGATTAGGTGACAACTGACCTTACAAACCTATGTCATTTTTATGTCTCCATGTTTCTTGGAAAGTGTCCTAGGGGACATGAGAGAAATGTATTTAATATTGACATATTGTAACTATATTTTCAAGAGGAAATTTAATGTTGGTGGAGGTTACACATCACTAGAGGAGAAATTATCCCTCCTAGGTGTCCACATTGGGAATGTGAAAGGTTTTGAGTGGGGCACCCAAGTTTGGAGGGAAATAGGTGTCCATTGGTGTGCCATCTAGAAGCTGAATAGTCACTAGAGCATCTTGAAGGCAGAAGATGAAGAGGCTATGGGTTAGGTGCCCATGTTGGAGCTTTGTGCATATTAATTAATGTATTATCATGACTCTTGGTTTTCCAAGGATGGGGTATGGGTTTTTGCAAGTGGTTTTGGTACCTCTTGTTTCAGTTTACTACTATGGTTTTGCCTCCCAAAAGTTCTATAAATTGGAGCCATTAGATGGTAGTTGTATCTTGTGTTATTTGCAGGTGTATGGAAGCATCTGGATTGTAGGAGGTCAGCAAGGAAATGCATTGTGGTGTATCTCTCTTGTGAAGATAAATAATATACTTGCCCTCTTTTCTAGTGTGGAGTTTTTTTCCGAAAGGATTTCTCTTCGTAAATCCGTGTCATATTTGTTTGCTGATTTTTCTATTATGGTGAATGTGCAATCACATACATATAATCTGATTTGGTAATCTTACTTTTAGATTTGAATACACATACATAAGTTAATATTGCAGCTTAGATTCACCTTGTTTTCAACAAATCTTGTTTAGGAATCAAAGATGAAGGAGAAGATTTTGAGGGCATATCATGACACACCATTAGTGGGTCATCCGAGGTAGACATACCTTTCCATAAACTGAGTTTTTGTTTAGGCTACACTATGAGTGTGACTCATAAATTGAACATTCAAGCAGAACTATGAGTGTTGAACTTGAAAAATATGCAATTGGCATTGGACGAAAGAGTCCCCATAACAAATTTCCTGTATCATCGTATGAATATAATCCCTTGTTATACATTTATTATCTTCTATTGGGAAGGTTCCATATGATATAATTGAAATGAATTCTTATTTCTTGGATAGATCAAAAACAGTAGCAAGCAGCAGACAGACATTAGCATATTAGGAAGTTAGTGATTTTTATTTCAAAATACAAGGAAGAATATCAAGATGCATTCTGTGGGTGCTAATTACAGGGAGAATATTGAATTTCTTTGTGATGGATGATAGGGAATCCTTAAAAACTTGTGAGCACTGTTGTTATCATAAAAATTCACTATTGATGAACAGTTCTTGGCTGCCTGTGGAATAAATGAAGACAACTAGAATATTTTTAAGATAATACACACTCTCAAGTGCTTAAGACAATCTCATCTTAGAGATTCATCTAGCATTGTTGTTTTAGAAGCATGCTCTAGGGACATACTATATGGTCAATACCTTCAATAAAATGCTTCTGTGTTTGAAGTTTAGTTGTGACAGTTTTGGTCAAATGGGATTGCAACATGTGGATCTTTTGAATGACTATGATGTTTTGAAATATTTACATTTTGAAAGTTATAATGTGTAAGAAAGAAATATTAAGAAATAACAAGATGATGTAATCATAATCACAAGAGTCTTTCCCAAATGTTAGATACAGAGTACTGAGAAATTTGAGTCTACTCTACAGGAAAACAAGCAGTCAACCCTTCACAATTTACTATTTAGTGCTTTTTGTGTTTATGTTTGAATTGCATGCCCGTGCTTCATAGATATTGAAATAAGTATAATGACATTTTTGAATAGGCTTATACCTTTCTATTGGTGATGTGCAACTTACTACGAATGATAGTCCCTATCTAACAAATTATTTAATGTTACATTTTAATGTCTATTTAAGTGAATTTGTCATGGAATAGGAAATTCATTTTATTTGGGAACTATTAAGTTTTTTAAATTTTTTGTTTTGCCAAGATTTTTCTGATCTCTTGCTGAGCACAGTTGTACTCTTATTCTTTAGCTCTGCCCATTTGTTTCCCAGTACAATTCATGTGAATCTAGGTAAAAGGATATCTTCATTCATTGCTTGCATGCTTGGTGCTAATACACTCCATGCAAGTATTTATAATTTTAATATATCATCTATCTTGAATCTTATTTGAGGAAATCAACATTAGTATCTGCACAACCTGTAACCTATGTCATGCTGTTGGACAAATCTACTTTAAATTTATAAAAGGAATGTTTTGCATGAAGAACTGTCTACTATGATCTAAATGGGACATTACTTGTATGAATTGAACTGCCAGGAAGAGCTGTCTAGGTTGCATCAGGAGAATGAAAAGTTGAAGAAAACAATGGTGGGGGTTTCTGCAGGACACATGCTACCTAACGGGGATGATAGAAAACATATGGAAATTGCAGATGCTTCCAAGGTAATAGCATGGTGTATGATGCTTATGAATAGATTATGGCAATTTTGGGATTTGGTATGTATTAGTCCAAGCTAAGGTCATCCTATCTTAGTGTTTCCTTTTTATATTAAAATTTCTGTATTACAGGTTGGAGACAGTTCATCTAATGGGATGGATGTGCTTCAGGTAAGATAATTTTGGAAAATGTTTGATTATGGTAAACTTTCACTATAAATAATATACAGTTCCATTATCCCCTTTTCTCTGTATAGCTTTAGAGGTAATGTTGTGCCTTTTTTTCATTAGATTAGGTAGTCATACACGCATAATCTTATTTTTGGTGACCTTGTTCACTTTTGATGGGGGAAGGGGTGGTTAACTAACCCAATTATGATTTCAGAAACAGTTCTTCAAATTGGCAATAATTTTGAAGTTAAATTGTTGATAATATCTTAGAAGTTTGTTATTCATATTTTTCAAAGCTTACGCTAAAGACAACTGATTTGGACCCACAGAATTCTTCAACTCTTACAACTGTGGACTACTGAATTTTGGAGACAAGAAGAAATTTTTCTTGTTAGTTTTGGACAGTTATGATGGGTGCATGCTTAAATTGTGATTGCAAATTACTTGGTCCAACTTATACTAGTTGTGTGTGTTCTATAGCATTCCTTGTTATGCGTCCTTCAGTGGTAGCAAGGGGTGGATTGTGATGGTGTGAGTGTGTTAAAGAAAACCCCTTAACTTAATTTGGCACCCCTATACATGTCAAATTATAAATCTTAATAATAAACATAATATTAGTGATGCCTTATTAAGTAATGAAAAATCAAAAAATAGTAGTAAAAACAATTGGTAAGTGGAACACAATATAAAAGAATAGCAGTAAAAACAGTTGGTAATGAACAAAATATATTGAAATTACTGTGTTTGAACTGTTTTATAAATGTTTGCATGTCTTTAATTATTTGGTTTATTTTTATTTTTTAAATAAAAGGGGTAAAAACTTTATTGAAATTTAGAAGAGAGCATTACAATAAAGCAGAGGGCTAAAGCCCGAAGAAACCCAAAAGAACAAGCCAGATAGAGAAAGAGACAAAATCAACCAACACCAGCACCAACTCTGTCCTCAGCAAGAACCCTCTCCAAGTCTAGACAGAGCTCATGGGGGACCTGTGCCCAATCATCAATCTTCCAGCCGTCCAAATGCTCAGAAGCCCATTTGGCCAGGCAATCAGCTGTCCTATTCCACTCCCTTGGAATATGGACAAAAGTCACCATCTCCATCAAGGAACCAATCTGCAAAATCTGCTGCACCATCACCGCTAACTGCTAGCTAACATCGGACACCTTCTGTTCATTAAGCAAGTTAATCAAAACCTGAGAATCCGACTCACAAATAACCCCGCGCCACCCCAAAGCATAGGCCCTCTCTAAAGCGTAGAGGATCGCTAAGCCTTCCATAAGGTTGATAGTCTGCAAACCTTTATGGACAGAAAAGAGGAAAACCACCGAACTAGAAGAGTCCCTGCCAACCCCACCAACTCCAGTAGGTCCCGAATTGCCCTTGGAAGAACCATCAGTATTAAAATTCAAAGTGCCAACCGAAGGGGGCTGCCATCTCCCCACTATTTGAACTTGCTGCCTCACTTGCCTTCCTCTCCTGCAACAAGTAGAGGTCGAAGATAACCTGTGGATACCCAGCCTATCCACCATCTTCGCATCCCCTTTCTCCAGTGGCAACACCACCCCCCCCTTAGCTTCAATCGTCTCATGAATCATACCTAAAATTCTGTGCCAGACCTGCTGGACCCGTAGGTTTTCACCTCTGAAAATCCTCCTATTCCTTTCCAACCAAACCTGCCACAGTAAGAAAATAGGCCCAACATACCAAACATCTTGCAAAAAGGAAGCCAACGAGGGTGGTCCTCCCAGGCTAGTCCAAAAATCCACCAAGGAGGAAGCATGAACACAGGGGCTGTTCCAAACTCCCCACCAAAAATGCCAAAGTTGCAAAGTAAAGGGACATCGAAAAAACAAATGAGAAGAATCCTCCTCACCACACCCACAAAGAACACACATAGAGGGGCCCTGAAAACCCCGCTTCTAAATATTATCCCATGTCAAACACCTATTCCAAGCCAAAGTCCAAATAAAGCAGCTACACTTCGGCCAAGAAAACTTATTCCACACCTTCTTCCACCAAGGAACTTCCACCCCCTCGATCCTCTGAGAAAGCAGCATCTGGTATCCAATAGGAACAGTATAAGTACCCTTCGGGTTAGGAGACCAAGAAAGAACATCCTCATCCATGAGGGAACTACATTGTCTGTTAGAAAGAATATTATGAAGCACCGCACACTCCTCCATACCCACCATAGGCCACTCATCGGGATTCTTCCACCTTACTATCACCAGCCGCCCTTGAAAAGAAAGCGACTTAAAGTCACTCACCCTCGACCAGCTAGCATCACAGAATCTCCGGCACAAGTTCAACAAATTAGGAAATTGAGAAACAATGGGGGGTAGCCATCCCAAGAATCATACCAAAACTGGGCCTCCATCCCTCGTTTACATATCCAAAATAAGCCATCCTTGACAAGCGCAACTCCTTTCTTGAGTGTAGTCCAAATTTTCAAGCCCTTTCCCGCCAGAGGGTAGTGAGGGATATCTTTCCGAGGGATACCTTGGAAGTACTTATGAGACAAAATCCTGGCCCATAACTGATCCTGCTCAATACACCATTGCCAATATAATTTAGCTGCCAAAGCCATACCAACCAGCGACGATTGCCTTAACGGTTTAACCCCAAACCACCATACTGCTTTGGGCAACACACAATATCCCATTTTACAAGGCTCCATTTAGAAGACAACAAGCTGCCAGCCCATAAGAACTGTCTTGCTAATGAGTCCAACTCCCTAACAAAACCCATCGGAGCCACCTGAATCATACAGTGATAGATGGGGAGAGCCTGAACCACAAATTTAAGCAACTGAACACGGCCCGCAAAGGACAGCCAACGATTGGTCCAATGAGTAACTTTCACATGAAATTTATCCAAAATAGGCTGCCACAAATCCCTTGGTAACCTGCCCATTGAGATAGGAATCCCAAGGTAAGACAAAGGAAGAGCCTCAATTTGAAACCGAAGAATATGAACAATTCTCCTTTGAATGGAATTTGGAGTGTTGAAGAAAAAGATGGAAGAGTTGTCTTCATTAATTAATTGTCCCGAGGCCACACGATAAATATCCAGAACCTTTAATTATTTGGTTTATTACTATATATATATATATCTTGAAGTAATGTTTAAAGTAAATAATTTGTCTTCATTTAATTTATTTGAAAACCATTGAAAGATCAAATAGTTCTGGAGTAAAGGTTAAAATAAAATAAATAGTGTCTATTTCTTTTCTGATTAATCTACTTATTTATTTATGTCTCTATGCATCTCTTTAGTAGTTTAGATAGATATTAAAAATGATATTCATAAAGAAAAAATAATTTTTGATGTAAAAGTTACAGTAAATAATTTGTTTTCATTTAAGTTTTTGAAAATTTGAGTATGGTTTCTATAATTTATTGTATCACTATTGAAAAATGAAATAGTTTTTCAATAAAAAATAAAGCAAATAATGTCTAGAATAAAATATCTCTTCAATAAAGTTAAAATAAAAAATGTCTAGATTTTTTCTTATCTATCTGCTTACCTATTTATGCGTCCATGTGTGTATGTAGTAGTTTAGATAGATATTAAAAATGATCTTCATATAAATATTGTAAAGGAAAATACTTTGTTTATGTTAATCTAAGCTAATTAAAAGAATGCACAGAATTATTCAAATTTCAACCTAGATTTATAAAGTATATGATAATATTTATGTTCTAAAGTAGCATAGATAATCTTAAATACATCTATATAAAAGCGCTGAGATGGATCAGTCTTGATGCACTTATATATCCTATGTAATAAACTCAATAAAAGCACCTTCTGACTGATATCTCTTGGCATCTTTTGAACATATATATTTAAGATATCTATGCTAGTTTTTAATGTATGAAGAAGACTTTGTTTGGAAATACTACTTTTATCATGGTTGGAGTATTTTGTACCAAAAAGATCTTTGTCGCTTTCTATTGTGAAACAACTCTATGTTTCCTCTGCATCAATTTTATGCAATTTCTTTTGAGGATGGAGAAGGCATTCTTGTAGCCATTAGTTTCTGGAAAATTGTAAGAAAAGGTAGTGAGATGCCAATACCCCAATATTCTATTCCATTGTCAACAGTGCTCGACCTCCTCCGGACATTCTGGATTCCATGCAGATGAGTGTGATACATGCATTTCTGAGACTATGAGTAGGTAATGGATGCTACTTTGAGCTACCTTCAACAACTGCTAATGAAAGGCATTGCAGATGATGTCTGCCCAATTAAAGGGTCTTCTGTTCTGTGATTACTTCAAAAATAGGAATATCCATGATCAAAACATACTGCATCAGATCTGAGAAGTTTCTGTATTCCTTTTTGAACTTGGCCTTTTTTCCAAACTTCTTGTTGGTGAAATATTTCTTTAGCTGAAAGGCCCATTTCTTGTTCATATATCTCTGTCAATCTATATCATTTGCAACAAAACTTTCCTGTGTTGCCTTTGTGCTAATAGAATTATGTGGCCCAGGGAGATCCAACATTACTTAAAAATATTCAGTGCTCAGTCTGGTCTTTTCTTTCCCTACAGCCATCTTGATTGTATGGTGTTATGGGGTTGTAATGTTTTTGGGCATTAAAGAACTAACTCTAGAAATAGACCTGTACTCCGCAAGGAAGCAATGGAAGTCAATTCTGATGCTTTCAAATGATTGTTTGTGTCTCATTTCCAGGGTTCGACAGCCATGCCTCTACATCAATGAATCCTATGTGATTGATTCCTAGGACTTAATTTAGCAAGTGGAAAGATTTTAGTTGAAATTTATACCTCATGATTATTGTGCTTTTTCACCCTACTTGGTTGAATCCATAGAATAGTTGCCCATGGGTCAGTAATTGCATTTGTGAGATGAAACGGAGTAGAAGCTTCTAATCTGCTAAGCTACAGGCTTTTGGTTTACCCTTCCTCTGATAGGCATGCAGTTCAACTAGCCATGGGCAAAAGAATTATACCTTCTTTTTTCAAACGACTTTGAAAATTACAGGGCTTCCAAAGTTGTAAGAAGCCTGTAATGAACAAAAACAAAGCCACAAGTTCTTCAAGATTTACAAAAAGACTTTTAATATTTAATATGTGCTTATCCTTTAAAGCTCACCCAAAGTAAGGCCATCCTAAAAGAAATATAAAACCGTAGGTGTTCTCCAAGATTAGCAATGCATTTGCATCACAAAATATATTAAGAGGGGAACTCAGTCCTAAATGCCTTGAACAATGGCTACATTAAATAGGTCTCTCAATGAGTCAATTCTTATCCCAACTGGGAGTTAATTAGTATATACATTGCCCAGATTGAATCAGGTAGAAATCAACAAGAAAACAAATGTCTTAGAAGATTGAGGTCCATAGGCTCAATCTCATTCTGTCTTCAACCAAAATCCATGGTCATAGTCATGAATCAGTGGTAGCTTGATACTATGATCACAGTCATGAATTGATAGTAGCTAAGCTAGAGGGGAGTAAATTTTTCCTTACACAGAATATCTCACTATACAGTCCTCTGAGATTATAGGTGAGCCTTATAGTTTTGCAAAACCTGTAAGGCAAGCAGTCGCACTTGTTTGCCTTTATTTCTTGCAAAATTGAACTGATTTTGATTATGAACTCTGTTTGTATTTCTATCCTGTTTTACTGTTCTACTACAATCCATGTGTTTACATCTAGCTAAATGGTGCAGTGTCGTTCATGCCTGATGATTCATTGAAGATTTTTTATATCTTTTAAATTTACATATGTTGTCTTGAACATCAGTAAGTTTGCTTGCCAGTTTAGTTATATTTTTTGTGCAAGTGGTACATTTTTTCTTTGGGCAGGATATTTGTGATTGCATTGAGCTTACCATTTCTATTTGCACATGGTCAACACTTTACAGGGACAGATTGACATCCCAACAACTAAGCAACAGAGGTATGGGAATGCCCCTCGCAGTCAAAACAGCCAAGGCATTTTACGTGTTCATGGTAAACATGCAAACACTGGTGCAGTTGTAAAATGGGATGCGGCAAGTAATGGAAGTTCATCACCACCGGAATTAGAGGGGCGACAAAAGCAAATGGAATTGAAAATCAAGAAACTACAAGAACGGGAAAAGGTTCATCACAAATTATTTTCATTAAGTTGTTTTTCCTTTTCTTTTGTGACTTCCTCTTCATAGAGGATTTGAATTTTGTCATCTCTGAAGTTTCTCTGAAGGATTAAATTTCATATTGGGCCTGCCAATTAGAATGTAATTCATATTGCATTAACTTTGTTTATAATTATTTAGGCTGATAATTCCTTTCTGTTTGCTTGCTCATGTTTTAAAGTTATTGTTGTAGTGTCAATTTCTTAAATATCTGAAATGTCAAAAGCACATGTCTGGTGTTCAGGAGCTTTCAAATTTGCTTCAAGAAGCAAAACAGACTGCAGTATCACAGAAGGTTGATAATGAAAAGTTATTGGCTGAAATGAAAAGACTGAAGGAATTGCACGAAAAAGAGCTAGTGGATTTAGCAAATGCGAAGTTGCAACTTCAGAGTATGTTTAGGTGGTTCTTAGATCATTAATAAATTCATGTTAAGCCTATTTGTTCGATCATAAGTCTATTGTTTTCTAATCTGCTCTGGAGTTTGCAGAGGATCAAGAGCTGATTGAAATTACTCAGAAGGAATGCAGTGTTTTAAATGCAGAGAAGGAAGGGGTGAGTTTTAAATATTTCTAATGCTTGTCTACTTTAGGTATATATAGTCTGAATGTGGTCTGACTTACTAAGTGCAGTTTTCTATGTAAAGCACGCTGAAAAAGAAATAAATGCTGTAATCATTTTTTGAAAACAGAAGATCTAAGGTGCATGCTTTAATTTAGATCGAATGCTACCCTTTAGAAATGAAGTTAATTGCAGTTTGTTAGATATATATAAAACAAATGGCGTAACAAAATGGTACATATTCTTACAGTTATTTTTAGCATATTCTAGCCATTGAGAATGTCAGGAAAATATATGCCTGTAGTACAGTTTGTACTGATAATGTACTTAAATATGGTAGTTTCATTTTGCCCTTATGTTTCTCAAATTCTGTAACATCTCCCTTAATATATATTTCAACAGATGTTGATAGAGATGACAGAGTTAAAAAATAAACTAAATGAGAGGAATGCGGATATGAGTAAGCTGCAAGCAGATTCTAGTAAGAGGAATGCGATGCTGTCAAATGAACACATTGAAAAATTACAAAGGACGATTGGCACACTGGAAAAGCAGAATACTGAGCTTAAGGTATTGTTTTGTCTGATTGCTTGGTAGTCCAATAAAATTCAAGTTTAAGCAGTGAATGTGCACTACATGATACCGTTATTTTAGTTACAATCATACGATGTTTATTGTTATCCTTTGATACTGGGTATCTAGTTCTAGAGACACAAACTTCAGTTACTAAGTAATTGTTTGTGGGATTGAAATTATACAACTTCAGTTCCTAAGAAAGTCCTTGTAGGATTTAATGATAGCTGTACAAGATTGTTAAATCTGTTTTGTATAAGATCAGTAAAACTCTGAAACTTCACAGAAAACTTAGATATTCTACTCCTAACCGTACTATGTGCAGGAATACTAATAAAATTCAATAGAATAGATTCCAAGCTGATAAAGTTGTAATGCAATTTCCACATTTGTTTAAATGCAAACTGCACTCTTGGCTGCTGCATCTGCAACATATTTGTATCCCTGGGATGGTTATTAGGCTTGTCTTAATGCTTGATGTAGTCAGTCTGAGCTGTAAACATTTAAGGACCATGTGTCTCACCTTAACTGCAGTCTCTGATGAAGATTTGCCACCAGGCTGCATGTGTATCACTAACAAAGCACGGGCAAAAGCAAAGCATGTATCTCAACGGATTTGAGGAGTTACACCTTGGATAGTTTTAATAAATGGCTTGTGAACAGCAATGGTTTCATATTAACATCATAAATTTTACGCTCTTGATTTTTAATATGTTCATCATGCACTTCTGGAACAACAGTTGCACTTGAGGCAGGCTTATCCACACACGGTTGTCTTGATCTCAGTTCTGGAAGGAGTGATTTGCATGACAGATGGGAAGGGACTTGCCATGCTTTCTTTGACAGGCGTGACATTTGGACTACTTTATGGAATAGGTGGTGACAACACAACCTTCTAAGGTGGAGATGGATTGGACTGCTCAGGGGCAAAGCTCAGAGGTGTTGAATCAAACTGCAATGAAGTAGGATATCTTGAAACAAAATCAAATGACAATATTGCAGGTTTCACATCAATAGGTTTTCTAATGAGCTAGTGGATCTCACAGAGATAAGGGTCCTAAGCTGTTTCAGCTAAGGAGCAACTGTGAAGTTGGAATTTTCCATTCTTGAACATGGAGCATTGGAGTACATGAGGCCTGGGTCTAGCAGTTGAAGGTGGTGATCGAGTGGGACTTGGTTTAGACATAAAACCATGGTTTGTGGAAACTAATTGCCTGAAGATTTGTCTTTGCTTCCTCAATAATTTGAGATTCTAGCTTCTCTCTTCAATCTCTTTGAATGAATTAACATCCTTTATCAAATCTTCCTCCACATCAACATCATGGACATGCCCATTGCAGTGGCAAACTCTGAACATGATTCATAGCCAAATTTCATGGGCCAAAACTTTTAAAATCTTGTCTCCCAAGTTTATATGTTGCCAAATTGAGGGCTTATTTTATAGCTTGAACCAAAGTGGCAATGCTCAAATATCCAACCAATATATAGGAGAATTGGGAATCATCCATTTGTTTTGCCAGTTAAGATAAAAATTTGCCCCACATACAGTTCGAAATTCAATCTCCTTGATGACAAAACTCAGTTAAATAGAATGATAAAGTATGGGACTGGGTGTGTACACCTACATTGCGGATAAAACCAAAAACCATACCAAGGAAATGACTAGAAGTGGCTGATAAACATTTAACTTTTTTTTGATAGAAATGGGGTACATGAAGTGATTGCAAATAGCTGGATTACATCCTTGGAATTTTGGTTTCCATAAATCTTTGCAATGTACATTCATTGGTGGAGACCTCAATGACCAATTATAATTATGCTGATAGTTGCACCTATAGGCCTAATTACAATGGCAGCAAGGGCAGCTGTAATGGAGTAAGTGGATAATGAAAACTAATTACCATAAATTTGATGGTCATTTACATGTTAAACATTCAGTATGCCCAATTTTATAAACGTCTATGTAGAAACCTAATAAACTAGCATAGATATTGTAAATATATCTCTATTTCAAAGGCATCAAGAGATAATTTTGATGCACTTATTTAATGTATTACAGAAATCCAATATAGGTGCTTTGAGATTGATATCTCTCAGCATCTTTTAGAGAAATATATTTAAGATATCTATGCTAGTTCAAACTAGGAAAAGGATTATCGGCATAGACAATAGCAAGGATAAATACTGACATAAAGAACTAAGGCCTTTTATCAGGTTGGTATTCTTGTACTTATTGAATGAACTGATGGAGGTTTTCTAAAATATTGTCTATCCAATCAAATTTTCTGCCTTTAACCAAGCCCCTGTACAACAAAAGATTCCATTGAAGCTCAAAATGAGTTCTCAGACACATCATGTAATCTACATAGGAGAACCATCACATTCCTTATTGACTTGAATTTAACAAATGTTGTATTTGTGATAGCTTGATTTCTAAATTTGTTGTCTTCAGAATATCATCTCAAACACTCCTTTACATTATGCATTTTACTTATTCTTGATTAAATTGGATGCTTGCATTTGGAAGCTTATAGATTCTTTGCAATGCATTGGAGTAAAGGACCTGAGTGTGTTTTCTATATCTGTTTTGATGGTTCATGTATCCGAACATACCCTCCTTAGGAGCTTGGCGTTCTTGAAAATTTCATTGAGAAAAGTATGATTTGGATGTTGATTTGGGATGAATATTTTATCTTTCATTAAGGCCAACATTGAAGAATCTTCCATCTCTTGAGTAATCTCATGTACTATAACAGATTTCACGCTACTGGTTTTCAACTTCTTCACCATGCTGTTTAAAATATCAAAAGTGAACAAAGAAGTGATGGTACAAGTGAGAATGGAGGTCATACTTGGCAAACTTTGTGTAAGTAATCGTGAGTCACGTGGTCCTAAGATCTCAAGTATGGAGGGAGGAACCTAACAATGGACAATGTATGTAATATTTTGAAATGGATTATTATGTAATATCTGATCAAACAACACATACTTCACAGATTTGAACACTCTGTAATTGAATTTTGTTGTCACAAATCAGAATTACTGAAATGAATACTAGATTTGTGGAAATCAGATGCATTGCAGCAATAAAATATAAACCCAAATCAGCACAGCAGCCCACTTTCAATCTATTATTTATTTCCAGTTCCAAGAAGTATAGACAATTCTGAATGCAGCTCTACACCAATTAACACAGCAAATTGGCACCCATGTTATTATGTATGGTACTAAACAAGCCGCCCAGCAAATACAAGGAATAGTGCTGAGTTAGCTACCAAAGTCTGAAAGAGGGCGCTATGGAAGCCACCCGAAACCAGCTGCCCAGATCTGCAAAAAGGGTGCTGTAATAGCTGCCAAAATCTGCAATTGTAATGCTGAAGCAGTCACCCAGCTCTGCTGCAAGTTAACAATTCGGCCCTATGCAAGCAACCTTCAAATCCTTCACCAATTGGCCCTATACCAGCAGCCATGTTATTCACAATTTCAATTCAATTCACAATGTAATTCAACAATGAAAGAATAGCTTAGAAAGATTTCACCACGAATCCTCAATTGTCCCAAAAATGAAGCTCCAATGCATTTTTTGAATGAGGTCGCCCAACTCTGAATTAGGGGATTTCAATCCACTAATTCAGTGATAGAAATTAGGGGGTTTTCGTCTGTCAACCTCCATGATAGATGAACAGCATGTCTATACTATTTGAGGGAATGAAATAATAAGCAAGCATACATCCATTGGCCAAAAGCCTTGCTTATATAGACCCTTGGGCACCAACTTTCCCTAAAAAAATAAACCTTTTCAAAATTTCAAGTGCCTCTTCCAATGCCACATAGGAGAAACAAATCAAAAATTTGTTTTAATTACAAAGCCCCCACTCTAGGTGCCCACTTTATGATAATGCTTTATTGCGAAGACCCTCACTCTTGGCATCCGCTTTATACTTTATGATAATGCTGTATTGTGAAGACCCTCAGTCTTGGCATCTGCTTTATAAAAACACTTTAAGTGGTCACTTTATGAAAACATAAAAAGCATAATTCACTAAAAGGTTATAAAATGATTTCCCTAGCATTATTTTCTCAAGTCCATGGGAAACGGGAAATGGGCTTATTGAATATTATAGGAACTTATCGAAAAGGGGACATGGCAATTTATGAAACTGTGTAATGATTAATCAAATGTGACACACACTTGTGTCAAGGAAATGACAATGATTGGCAATAAATGTGAAGGCCTTGGCTTTGAGCTAGTATTGGCAGATCCAAGTTGAAAATGAATTTGAACTAGATGTATGCATGAAAAGGAATCAAGCAATGGGTTATGAAGGTGATAGCATGGTGCTAGGAAATTTTTCCTTTAGGGCTCTACACCTAACATGGGTGGTAGTGCAGTAGACATTTTGTTCAAAAAGATTAAAACAATAGGTTGATAGGATGGGCTTTAGGATTCATTTAACTCAATGTTCAAACAACAAGGTGGATGGCCAAAGTAGGCCACCACATGGACCAATGAAAACTAAAGCCAATAAAAAGGGTTTTATCACCAAAAGTTAAAATAAAAGCATTGGCCTTGTTGGGTCTTGAAATAACACTCTTAAATCCTAGATCGTTTATTATTCTTCAAGGCTAGGGTTTTGTCATCAAGAAGGGAAAAAGAGTATCATCAATAGACTTAGGATGGTTAGAGGTCAACTCTGGGAGTGGGTTCTCTCCTATGCTTTGAGCTCAGGCTAGACTCAAAAGGGTATTCCTAGGGGTATACTTTAGAATCAAGCAAAGTGCACAACCAAAAATAATAACAGCTAAACCTAGTTGCATACTTGACCCTAAATTCTGTCACTTGGTCAAGTAAAACTAGCTGTATTAACCCCTATATAGCTGATCACACACCCTGTACATGTACGTGTAAATATCAACAGTTAAAATCACTTAAGGCTAGTTCATTTGTCATATTTTACACAATGACAAGGGTGCAAGCATGCATATTTAAGTTCCTTGATGTTATATTATTTTGGTTCACTCAGAATATTTCCCTAGTTTATAATAATGAACTTTGAACATGCTGATCCTATTCTAAATCTATATCTAGCCAGAACATAAATATTGCTTAGATTAAAAAATGTATGATCTCAAACCAATAAAGATTGGTGCTTGATTCATTGGGCAACAAAGTTATAATAACAAAGAGGAAAAGGAGTATTGAACACAACATCAACAAAACTAGGTTTGCACATGGAAACCAAAGATTATATTTTAAGGAAGAACATGCTTAATAATTCATGATCAAAACTACAACAACCCATATGTATTAAGAGTGGTTATTACAAACATATGTAATACGTAGGTGCTATCACACACACCAAATCCTAAATACATTCATGCCAACAAATGTGGCAAAGGAAAATATCTAACTGCAATTAGGTTATTTCCTTGAATTGTTGCAAAAAATCATGGAGACATTTGTCATAGAAAAATGTATATAATGGAACCTTTCTACACTGTTACAAAGCTTAGCTTTTCATTTATAGTTACAACCCGTGTCTCAAGGTTCACTAAATTTCAAGCATGAAATTCAAATTTTGGTGAACTTCAAACTTTTATATAAAATTCTTTAAAATTCAGCTTGGTATTTGTATGGAAAAACATGTATTTAAAGTAAATTTTCAAAAAGCAGTTTTTAGGGTTTTCCAAAACGTTTTTTAGGGTTTTGGTCCTTGGATGTATTTTTTGTATAAGTTGCTACTTGCAGGTCGGTCTTAGCACACAACTAAAAATTATTCTTTTCTATTTGGGAGCCGAGTTGGGCATTTGAGGTTGAGCGTTGTGTTGGTTGTTTGAGGTTGAACGCTGAGATCTGTTGTTGACTTTCACCATTTCCTATATATATACCATTTCTACCGCCAATTTTCACCATTTCTTATGCGAGTTTCATTTTTGTTGTGCGATTCTTTTTGTTCCTACGCGTGTTGGCTCTTTCTGTTAAAGTTTAGAACTCCAACATCCTGTGCAAGGCGACCTTGTGGAGTTGGCAATTATAGCTTTCTCTGGTTGACTTTATTTTATTTTTATAGGTTTTATTTTTTAGTATTAACATTTAATAAATTAAGATGTCATATTTTAAAACAATCGATTTAAATTTTAAACTATTTATATATAAAATTTACCAAATTTAAATAAAAAATTTAAATTAAATTTAACATATTTAATTTAAATTTATCAAATATATTATTTTGAATATTTAATATGATACTATTTTATTTTATTTTTTTGGTATGTAAATATTATATTTTATATTAATATAAAAGTTGCAATACATTTCATTTCAATGGTCCTGATACAGACATTTGCCCAAGCACATACCAAAATTCTGCCACCATTCTAGCCCCTATCCCAAACTATAGGACTACCTTTGACACAACATCCCACCTAGTACATGAGTCTATGGCCGAGGCCAAGCGTTACATTGCAAAATCTGTCAAAACATCAAAAACAAACTAGATGATGCTTTGAGTAAACTTCGTCGCTCCTGTCCGCCGCTACATACCATCTTCAAACCCGTCGCTGGCTGCCAAAAAACAAAACCACGTGCCTGCTATCTTCATTCCATCAGTATCTCTTACTCTCAGAAGTACTCCTTGATCATCCCCTCTAACCATCTTTCAGTGCCACCTCCAGATATAGAAATATTTTGAGAAAATCAACACCTTTCCTCGACTGTGCACTGTGCTCATGAAGCTCCTCTCCCTTCACGTCCAGGAGGAAGGGGTACCTCTTCACCTGGATGTTGGGAAGCAACACTCGCCTCATGTCCCTCGGATGTGGGATGGTACTATTTTATTTTAAAATTAATATATTTTAATATTTAAATTAAACTTTTAAACTTTTTAGTATCGAGTTATTTCACATGCTTCTAATGGTTTATATTTTATAAATATGTCATCTTTTATAATGATTTCAGAACTATTTAGCAATGTTAAATTATTTTAATAATTTTGTGGATATATTACTTATATTTTAAATATAAATAAATTTATATAGGGATGAATTTAATGTTGATTTTTTTTCCATTTTTTCTCCCTTGCTGAACTTATCCAAATTTTATTGTTGACGAACATGAATTCGAATTCGAACCTGGTTACAACCATTTCAACAATTGAAACCTTAAAGAGATTTGCAGACAAAATTGGAGCCAAAATTGGTTTAGCGACCAACCCTTTTGTTGATGTTGGCAGTGTCGGTCATCACTTCCAGCCACGTCTTGAAGCAATAAATTCAATATAGCCTTATTGGCTATTCAATTTATTGGAGTCAATATTAATGTGAAGAGGCGCTTCACTTGAAAACAATAGAATATTTAATTATTGTTAAATAATTTGTTGAGGCTGACTTCATCTCTTCCGCCACCCTCATGGAGTCACATTGGTTCATGAAGAAGGCCGACATGATATCTTGAAAGGATGCAATCTCTCTCTCTCCCTCATGTATATATATTCGAGTTGCTCTTTGTTCATTATTATTCATACAACACATTCATTCATTCATCTATCTATAGTGCGATCTCATGAGAAAGGCAAATTAAGTCAAGAGCAGATTGAAGACTTTGAGAGAAGGTCAAATTTATCAAGGGAGAAGCAATATTATTATCTGAGTTTGCATCTAGTTTTTGGTGCTGTTATTTGGCCTTGTTATCAGTCTTATTGTAAAGAGAACTTCTGATTATTGTTCAATATATAAGTGATATATTGTTGCTGGGTTTTTCTCCCTCAAGTGGAGGGTTTTCCCAAGGTATATGCCGTGTCTATTTGTTTGAAATTGAATTAAAATCTGCTTATCTAACTTCTGATCCTAAAACTAGCATGGTATCAAAGCGGGTTTAAGCAAGATCGTGATCAGATTTCTATAAGCAGCGTTAATTTCCACTCTTGTTCTCATCTTCTTGTGTCTATCTTATCTTCAAAATGGTGAACGGGCTCAAGGTTGAAGATAGACTTGAAGGCGCTTCCAACTTCACCTCTTGGAAGTTTAGAGTGTTACTTGCATTGGAAGAGAATGAGATTGCTGAGTTCGTGGAGAACGAAGTTCCCGAACCTTCCGATGAGAATGAGAAGTCACAATGGAAGAAGAATGGCACTAAGGCGAAAAAGATCTTGGTTTATTCTGTGAAAGACCACCTTTTGCCGATTATCTCCAAGTTGAAGACAGCAAGAGAAATGTTCAAGACCTTGGAGGAAATGTATGAGATCAATAATACAAGCAGAGCTCTTGCATTGAGGCAACAACTTCATCATGTCAAGATGGCGGAAGGAGATTCTGTCATCTCCTTCTTCATGAAGATCACCGAGTTGAGAGATCAGCGTTGTACCATTGGCCATATGGTTGACGATAAGGACTTGGTCATGTTGGCTCTTAATGGTCTTCCTCAATCTTGGGAAACATTTATCCAAGGAATTAGTGGGAGATCAAAGCTACCTAAGTTTGATCATCTTAGGGCAGATTGCATTCAAGAGGAATCTAGATTGGCAGCAAGAGGCATTGGGCAAAGTTCTACCAATGGAGACATTCATGTACTTGCCGCTCATTCATCAAAGAAGAAAGGAAAAGAAGGGAAGAAAGGCAACTTCAAGAGGAACAGAGATAAAAGATCAGATTGTGCTCTTGCATCTAAGAAGAAGAAGGATCTCTCCCATTTACAGTGCTTTAGATGTGACAAGTTTGGTCACTATGCAAAAGATTGTCCAACTAGACCTAAACAACATGCTTCAATTACGGATGTGGGTGAGATCTCTCCTCAGAAGGATTCAAGTGGATTTCTATTCTATTCTTCCCTATCAAGCAATGTTTCAACAGATAGCAACACTTGGCTGATTGATAGTGGTGCCTCTCATCACATTATTGGTTTTAGAGAACATCTTTCAGATTTGGTGGAGGGAGATTCAAGCATTCAAGTCATAATTGGAGATGATGCTTGCTATTCTGTGAAAGGTGTTGGAACCTCCTCTCTTCACTTAGATTCTGGCATCTCTCTTCAGTTGAGTGATGTGCTATTCATACCAGGCATCAAGCGGAACCTTGTCCCTATCTCAGCTTTGGAGGACAAAGGATATCAAGTTGCATTCTTTGAAGGAAAATTTCTTGCATGGCCAAAGAACTCTAGCATCAAGACTACCTGAGTGATTGGTGTTTGGCAAGAGAGTCTCTATAGATTTTCCACTTGACCATTACAGGCTTTGTTGCATGATTCAACAAGTTCATGTGAGCTTTGGCATAGAAGAATTGCTCACCTTCACTTCAGAGCACTTCCAACCATGGAGAAGATGGTCACAGGCCTTCCTAAACTCAGCCAGGAGCATGAAGGTACTTGTCGAGGATGCGCATTGGACTAAAGAATTTGAGGAAGTACTTGAGAAATTCAAGGAATTTAAGGCTCAAGTAGAGAACTTGTCCGGGAAGAGGATCAAAGTTCCGAGATTAGACAACGGAGGAGAATACATCTCTGGAGGCTTTCGTAACTTTTGTATCGAGGCTGGGATTAAGAGGGAGTTTTGTGTTCCTTACAATCCACAGCAAAATGGTGATGCAGAAAGGAAGAACAAATCCATTGTAGAAGTAGCTAAAGCCATGATCCATGAACAAGATCTGCAAACCTTCCTTTGGGCTGAAGCATCTAGGATAGCTATGTATGTTCAGAATCGAAGCCCTCATCGTATTTTGGAGAATCATTTGGTGTGTTGTCCTGTGTATGTTCATGTGCCTAAAGATAAAAGGACAAAGTTGGAACCATCTAGCAAGAAGGGAATATTTGTGGGCTACAGTGAGTCTTCAAAAGCCTACAGGATCTACATTCCAGGACACAAATTGATAGAGATTAGCAGGGATGTTACATTTGAAGAGGATGTTGCATTCAAGAGATCTAAAGGCTCTCACATGGAGATAGATAATGAAGACCATGAGTCTCCTCAGGACATGGAAGTTGACCATACTCCTGAGATTCAGAGGGATTCTACTAAACCTAAAGAAGATGATGATCCAGTTGAGCCTTTGGAACCAACTGATGGGCCTAGAGACATTGTTATTGATCGAAAGAGACCTCTTTGGGCTAGGCAAACAATGTAGGAGGCATAAAAGTTTGCAACCCCCAGAGGAACATTCAGAGAGAGCAAAAGACCACAAAAGTTTCCAAGCTATGTTGCATTGATGAGTCAAATTATTGAATTTGAGCCTTTCAGTATTGAGGAAGCTTCAAGTCAGCAAGTATGGAGAGATGCTATGGCTGAAGAATATCAATCTATCCTCAAGAATGATGTTTGGGATATAGTACCTAGACCAGAAGGGAAATCTGTTGTATTTTCTAAGTGGCTTTTCAAGATCAAGCATGCGGCTGATGGAAGCATTGAGAAGTGCAAGGCTAGGTTTGTGGCTAGAGGATTCTCTCAGAAAGAGGGAA
The DNA here is from genome assembly GCA_007258455.2 of Sequoia sempervirens. Lineage (NCBI taxonomy): Eukaryota > Viridiplantae > Streptophyta > Pinopsida > Cupressales > Cupressaceae > Sequoia > Sequoia sempervirens. The sequence continues at coordinate 47,046,604 of VDFB02000007.1, forward strand.
TAGACTATGAAGAAACCTTTGCCCCAGTTGCTCGTTATACATCCATCAGGACTATCATTGCTATTGCAGCAACTAAAGGATGGAAGTTACATCAAATGGACGTGAAGACAACATTTCTAAATGGTGTAATTGAAGAAGAGGTATACATTAAGCAACCTAATGGCTTTGAGGTTCATGGGAAGGAGTCTCATGTTTACAGATTGAAGAAGGCTTTGTATGGCCTTAAGCAAGCTCCTTGTGCTTGGTATGAGAGAATTGATAGATACCTGATGAGCTTGGGCTTCTCCAAGAGCGATGTTGATTCAAACCTGTACTTCAAGGTAATTGATGGCGAAGCGTTGATCTTGGTTCTTTATCTTGATGATTTATTTCTTACTGGAGAAGATCACCTCATTATCAAATGCAAGGAGGAGTTAGCTTCTAAATTTGAAATGAAGGATCTTGGATACATGCATTACTTCCTTCGTTTAGAAGTATAGCAGAGGCCTAATGAGATCATTTTGAGTCAAGGGAAGTACACAATAGACATCCTGAAGAGATTTGGTATGTTGGATTGCAAATCCATGTCTACGCCGATGTAGACCAATTTGCAGAAGTTAAAAGAGGCTGTAGCTAGTTTAGATCTAGTGGATCCTACTATGTATAGGCAGTTGATTGGATCGTTGATGTATCTAGTCAATACTAGGCCAGATATTTGCTATGCAATGAGTGCACTTAGTCAGTTCATGTGTGAACCAAGGCAAATACATCTAGTTGCAGCAAAGCATATCCTGAGATACTTGCGTGGCACAGTTGGGTATGGCTTGAGATATTCTTCTGGTGTGGACCTAAAGCTGCATGGATATTTTGATTTTGATTGGGCAGGGTGTGTAGCTGATCGGAAAAGCACCTTTGGATGTTGCTTCAGTTTGGGGTCTGCGATTATCTCTTGGTGTAGCAGGAAGTAGTCTTCAGTGGCACTAAGCACCGCAAAGGCCGAGTATATTGCAGCTTGTGTGGCAGCTCGAGAAGCAATGTGGCTTCGGAAGCTCCTTGCAGGATTGTTTGGACAATCATTGGAGCCAACTGTCATTCATTGTGATAATCAAAGCTGTGTGAAGCTTTTTGTCAATCCAGTGTTTCATGACAAAACCAAACATGTTGAGATCAAATACCACTATATCAGAGATATGGTATTGAGGAAAGCTATCCAGTTGAAGTACATTAGCATTGATGAGCAGACGATCGATATTCTCACCAAGCCTCTCTCCAGAGTAAAGTTTGTGTACTTTTGAGACAAGCTTGGAATTGTGGAGAATGAAGCCCTAGCTGAGAGGGAGACTCAACACTAGCATCTTCTGTGATTTGCTTTAATGCATTTTTCTCTGTGAGAGAAATTTGAGGTGTAAGCCCTTGTTAATGCATTTTTCTTTGTTAGAGAAATTTGAGGCGTAAGCCCTTGTTAATGCATTTTTCTCTGTGAGAGAAATTTGAGGTGAAAGCCCTTGTTTCCACCCTCTGGGAGTAGCCATGGTGGACGTCATGATGAGATGATGACATCACGTTGAGTGATTCAGTGATGGGCACTTGTGCACATATACTTTGCCATACATGGGAGTAGCCATGATGGTTGATATCACGTTGAGTGACTCCGTGATGAGCTCTTTCCACATATGGGTGTAGCCATTGTGGTTGTCATGTTGAGAGACTCCATGACCTTGGATAGCTGGAAGTCTTCTTCCCTAGCTAAGAGGGAGTGTTGATGTTGGCAGCGTCGGTCATCACTTCTAGCCATGTCTTGAAGCAATAAATTCAATATAGTCTTATCGGCTATTCAATTTATTGGAGCCGATATTAATGTGAAGAGGCGCTTCACTTGAAAACAGTAGAATATTTAATTATTGTTAAATAATTTGTTGAGGCCGACTTCATCTCTTCCGCCACCCTCATGGAGTCACATCGGTTCATGAAGAAGGCCGACATGATATCTTGAAAGGATACGATCTCTCTCTCTCTCCCTCGTGTATATATATTCGAGTTGCTCTTTGTTCATTATTATTCATACAACACATTCATTCATTCATCTATCTATAGTGCGATCTAATGAGAAAGGCAAATTAAGTCAAGAGCAGATTGAAGACTTTGAGAGAAGGTCGAATTTATCAAGGGAGAAGCAATATTATTATCTGAGTTTGCATCTAGTTTTTGGTGCTGTTATTTGGCCTTGTTATCGGCCTTATTGTAAAGAGAACTTTTGATTATTGTTCAATATATAAGTGATATATTGTTGCTGTGTTTTTCTCCCTCAAGTGGAGGTTTTCCCAAGGTATATGCTGTGTCTATTTGTTTGAAATTGAATTAAAATCTGCTTATCTAACTTCTTATCCTAAAACTAGCACCTTTGAATGTTGAATTCCTTAGCATTTTGTTCAAGCTCCCAACTCGCACAAGGGAGCCTCATAAAGATGAAAATGGCAAAGGCTTGCGAAAGCCAATCATCATCTACACAGCCATCCACACGTCGTGATTTGCGATTAAAATCATGTGAAAATTGTTGGAAAATCCTTGAAAATGCCATAGTAAACAAGGAGGAACACATAATAGATCTGCAAAATCACATTGCATTGATGGCACCTTAGGATTTGGAGTGATATAGTCTATACGAGTTTGTAAAATCCGCTAAGGATGCCACCTAGTGATGGCGTGTAGACATTGGGTTGTGAAACCTTATTTGCAATAATAAATGAGGGCACGAGCTGTACCATTTGTTTTTCCCACTAAATCTACACCCTTTTGAATAAAAAATGATTTCTAGGCACTTATCTATCACTTTTGATAGTTGTAGAGCCTTATCGGTCGCATTAATGGCTTTTTGGATTGTCTATGGGGCATGAAGGAGTTGGTGTGAAGAAGTGTGGGAGTTTAGAACTTTGAAGGTCGGGGGTGATAAATGCTTCATGACACAGGGGGATGATGGAGGAGGGAAGTCTGAACGAGGGAGTCCAAAAAGGATGAGCAATGGAGAATATTGGAGATCGGGGGTGGGAAAGGAGTCATATTACTAAGGCATGAGTGGAAGGGGAAGTCTAAGGGTTTAACTTAGATGAAGGACAACATGGAAAACTTGAGATTCAGGGTTACCTCGTGACAAGTATTGGGAACACAACAAAGCCAAAAGTCTAATTCTGAAAGGTTTTTGTGAGGGAACAAAGGAATTGCAGGCTTTTTGGGTTAAAGGAAATGGGTACTTGGAACAAATGAAGTTTGAAATCTCAACCCAACATGCTTCTACAAAGGGGATTGGCGTGCTTCGGAGTTCAGAGCAAACAAAAGGGAGATACTCGGTTAAGGATGGTTTGATAGATTGCCTCGAATGACTTAGCAAAATTATGGTTTACCATGGGGGAGTCAGAGTTGGACGGGAACACATGCAAGTCTTGTAGGAGTTTATGGTGAACTCATCAACACCCTAGGATCACCTGCAAGACAACAATAACTTCCACAAGAGAGAAATGGCAGAAATATCATGCTATGATTATGGATGCAAGATTACCAGATTGAATTTGATGTACATATGATGCCTTGCTTATAAAGGCAAGTTATGAGATAGGATTAGACAAGATCTTGACATTTGTCTTAATCCTGTATAATGAGACAACTACCACAAAAAATATTAAACGACTTACAACACAAGCATTAAATGCCAAAAGATAAGATCTAGTGACAACTAACACTATCTAGAAAGATTTCCTCTTAGGACCTAAGTGGACTTAACATGTAAATAGGACCTAGATAGGTAAAACACCTATTTACACCAACAAGTCTAAACTCTGAAAACTTAAGACAATTTTTGACATAGGTAGGAGTGAGGTTTGAGAGAAATTTTCTGGTGATGGAGGAATGTTTCGATGATGGAGGATTGCAGATGCTCGATAGAGTAAAGGGAGATGGACTTAGGCAAGATTGCATGACGAGGTAGGAAAGTTTGACGTACTGGGAGGAACCAAGGGAAGTGGGGAAGCATGCTTTGTAGGGAAACACCAGCAGCTCGACATTTAGCACAAACTTTAACATTTTTAATCAGCAACCTAGACACTTAAACAATATGTGGAAATTTGGCACTTGCAACACAATATAAGCACATGGGGAAAACAATGAACAACACATATGCAAATTTTGGCCAAGGGAGACCCATGTAAAACTTCTTAGATCAGATATAAATGGGGGCTAGGTGTAGTCAAAGCACACAAAAGTGGAGGGGACTCCAACAAAATTTTCGAAGTGAAATTGAGTCTCAACATGTTGACACACACCCAAAAGGAAAAAGACAACGGAGCTTACAAAACAAGGTCCTTGGCTGATTGATGTGTGAAAAGAAGGCTTAAATTAGGAGCAACACATGAAATATTAGGATATCACTAACCAACAATATTCAAAGGAAATTTGAGCTTTTGAAGTTACACAAGGAGGTATTTAAGATTAGGAGATGTGGGGTTTGGATGCTTCAAGCAAAAAAGGCCAAAAAGGTGAAAGTGAAGATAAGGAAAGCCAATGGTCAATAAATAGGAATAAATCAAAATACAAATTTAAGAGATCTTTTTAAGGTTCAAAGTCAAAATTGCACAAAATTTACCTTAGTGTTGGTGATCTGAGTGTTAGGTCCCAAATCCCTGAGGTTGGATAGTCTTCCAGGTGCTAGGGGTGTCAAACCTAGGAAGAATACCACAAAGTCTATATTCAGGTTGGGCAACCAAGGATCAATTATTGAGGTAAGACCTCCACTTGAGGCTTTGTTAAAACCAAGGGAGGCTTCCCTAAGGTGTTGCAATAGATATCACCACAAAAGCAAAACATCACCCTAACACAAACCATACCCATTACACAAAGCACTCCTATTTTGGTTGTCACTTTGTGCCTATATGCTGGTTTGGGGAACTTAAGATTAAATACCTTATTAAAAGAGATGAACTGCCATATGAGTGTCTGAGAATGTGTTTAATAATAACCACTTATGCTGTTATACACATTCAGACATGGAGATGAGAACACACTAGAATAGATAAAACTGAAAAGATGTTTATATTAATTTGTTTTGAGTGTTTTGGGATGATGGGGCCAATAGCAGGTCGATGCTTTATCCAAATTGGGCAACAAAGTCTCCAAGTTCATACAAAAGATGTAATAACTGTAACCAAAGGCGATACCTTAATCAAGATGCAACTGTTAGCAACAAAAAACGATGCCTTTCAAAATGCATAGGCAAGCTGGGCTCTACACATACGTTTGGACAGACAATAAATGGTCGTAGAATATTAAATAAGTCTACTTAGTAATCCATGAGCATACCCATACATTTCCTTTATTCTGTTGAAAAGATACCTTACAAAGGCTTTGGAAGAATCTTACAGTCATCTGGTTGGCCAGCTAAATAACACATATCTAGAAATGCATGTCATACACAAGGGGACACTCAACTAAGGTTGATTTTTTTCTTTAATCATTTGATCTACAAAGGTTACAAATATTTATTACAAATTTGGGATGAACACAAATCATTACAGTACTAAAATACCTTTACCTAGAACTCAAAATTGAAACTCTAGGGCTTCTTGTGAATGCCATTGCTCTGCTGGTTCTGCAAGTACTCCTCTTTTTTCCTCCTCTTCTTGAAGGAAAAAAATGGAAAATATGTCTTCCCACATCATCAAGCAATCTTGGGAGAAGAACCATGGTTGTTTGCAATTGTACAAGCCTCTCATGTTTGCTTGCATCACCTTCACATGGCCATACACTTGAAGCCATGCCCCTTATATCAGCAACCATATGCTTTTGTACACCATTCATGCCTCAAATAGGCCCATAGGTACCAAGAGATGTTTGAGATCCTTCATATGTTGAAACATGTCCATTAATGGCATCTTGGGTCGTGTAGGGGGTAGGTAAGGTTTTTTTGTTCAAATGACAAGAGTTTCGAGACTTGGCATCCCAGGCAAGGAAAGTCCGATAAGTATATTGGGACGACCAAGTCCAAAATCTTGAAATTTGGAAAGTGGATTTTTGGGGAAAAAGGTTGGCAGTTGATGAAAGGATGTATGGAGGACCAAACCCAAAATCTTGAAATATATAACTAACTATATTGAGTTCTATTGTATAACCTCTTGTTGTATGGATGAACAACTAATTTCAGTGTATTGCTATAAGAATACGAAATCATTGTGTCTATGCCTAAAAGAAAGAAAGTTTTCTTTGAACTGCTGTTTATACATGTGCTTTGTATAACTCTGATCTAACCAGATTTATGCATTGTAGACAGAGAAGGATAGACTAATTAATGTCTTGAAAGGCAAGCAACAACAATTTATCCATACCGAACAAGGTGATTCTTCACATGCTACATCCAATAAACAACTCAGAGATGGAAGTCAGGTATTATACTCACTTCTGGAGCATAAATGCTGCAGTTGAGTTTTGGTAGTCAATGCTTATCAGTCTTTTCATAAATATGGGTATAATTGTTTTTCTGTTAGTTCATTCTTACTGGATCACAAGAAACTCTAAGCATTGTTTAATTTTATTGCATGTGATCATGATGAGATTCTATGCTGATTTCTATCTGCTCTCTTTTGTATTACACTATTTATTGTCTGTAATGATAGCTGAAGATAGACACACATCACCATTTTCCCCTCTATTTCTAGACATGTATTAGCCTTGGGTTTTAGGAGAGGTTCTAGAGGAGCTATATTGCTTCCTTCTAGGATTTTCCAACTTTGTCACCTTATCCCAGGGAATTTTCCAATGAAAATTTGGAGTTCCTGCAATGGTCCTTTTGCGGTGTTGTACGATGATGCTTCTGATTCTTCTTTTACTATTGACATTGCTTTTTCAGTTCTGCTTTGGGCACTGACATAGATATTTGATAGCACTGGTTTCCAGCTACTGACCGTAAGCTTAAGCATTGGCCTCCTGCTTCTTTCCTTGTTTTGGGGTACCTCTCCTCACATAGCTATTTATACTTTGTATATTGTTGCAAGGGTTTTCCCCTTTACCTTTGCTTTCCTTGTTTTGTTTTAATATTTCAAATCCCATTGTATTTCAGCTCTTAGGTTTCTTTTTCTACCTTAATCCTCTCCTCCTGTAATCAGACACATTTACAAGCTCCTTTGACTTGATTTGATTACTTGTGAAATTGTATCATTTCTTTCTTTTTTTCTGTAACCCACAAAATGTCCAGGGCATGCGGTCCGTATGAATTCAGGAAAACGATTAAGTAGATGGTGAGAAAATAAGTGCTTAAGGTTTTCAACTGCTGATTAGTAGGTTTTAACCCTCATGAAAAATCAGTTGCATGTAATTGGATGTCTTGGCATCTTTGTTGAAACTTATTTGCTAGCATTAAAAATTGTTGGTAAACAGTTTTGTCACTTTGAAGATCACTGAACTTCCCCAATGAGCAGCAACAAAATGCACCAACAATGAAGCACAATATGAGAAGGTAAATGAAGCAAAATAGAAAATAAATTTAACTACAGACATAAAAATGCAGCAGATTTTCCATAAGGAAAATGAAGAAAGAAAGGGTTGTGACAACTACAGAAGCACACAGATTTCTATCATCTGCACATCAAGAGCAAAGAGCAAGGAAATAAATATGAGAAAAACTAACTAGACATAAGAATAATCAATTTTGAAAAGAAGTGTTGACATCAGAACAACAAATCTTTATTAAAACCAACTAGAGCTCATAGACTCTAAGATTCCTCTAAACAAAGCTCTCTCTGTTGCAGAGCTGCCAAAAAAGGATACCCCCATGAACAATTATACCCATACTTAAAAGAACTTTGGATGGGAATACCAAGAATTTCCCCTCCAAATTATAATTATAAAATGACAAAATTTGAAGAGTCACAAGGTTGTCTCTTCAAATTCAACCTTTTACTTTTCCTAAACATCAATAGAGTAATTGAATAATTCATCCCATCGAATCCTTCAGCCACCATCATAGCTCCTTTTCTCCATATTGTTGACAAATTCTCTCCTTTCTCTTCATCAACAGTACAACAAACATGAAACACCACGACCCTAATGATCCAGTAGGATTTGACCTGATATTTTCAGATCAAGTAAGCTGTGTGGAATAAAATTCACCAGGGCTTAAAATTGAAACTCGTCTCTTTGAGAACTGTCAATTGAGGTTTCTTCCATCAATCATGCAATTCAACGGACAAATTTTTCAGGAGTAAAGTTTCTGGCAACAGGTGCTACACTTTAAACATCAATCTCTGATAAATGATTGCAGCTCAGCAGGCTTGATTAATCAATCCCCAAGAGGTGAGGAACAACTGCAAAAAAACCTCCAAAACAGTATTATATTTTCCAAGCTGAGATCTTCATTTCAAATTTTCATGATAAGAAAGTTGGTAAAAGTGCAAATTACCAACTGATATATGACGGAAAGAGAAAACAAATCCTACAGTGCCTGCTTGCATAAAGATGGCATTGTAGCTGGAGAGAAGGCTCCCTTTTCTGACATCCCTTGCTCTCTGCCCTTTGTTCCAAGAACTACTTCCAAACCCAATGCATTATACAAATAGAATACCCACATTTTAAATTTGAAAGATCATCAAGAGATTGGTGGAACTCCATTGGTGGTATTGGAGCCTTTGAAAAACAAATTGGATTGTTTAATATGAAAGTAGCAGGCAACATATCCGAGAAGGGATCATTCGATCATGCACAACTCTCTTTACTAGGTCTTGCAGGCCAAGCACATTCCAATGAGCTATCTTATCAGAACAACTCATGGACAAAGTAGTATCTCCACGTTCATGTTTTCTCCTCACCATTCCAATAGCTTCTAGTTCTAAAGCATACATGAAATCCAAATGATTCCCCCTAACTTGGTTGTCTTCAAATCCAAAAAAACTTGATGGCTACCAAGAATATCCCTATCAATCACAGACTTGTGCAGATTTTGACTAAAGATATGATCTCCATGGTTTTGATTTTCTGCAGCAAGTGCTTTTTTACATCCAATCTCAACTAGAAAGTGTGCAAGTTTTGCACCAGTCTGTTTCCAAATTAACAAAGATAGTTGTGGTTGCTTTGGAATATTTCATACTTTTGTAGGATCAGTAAATTGGTTTTCTGGAGAATCTTCACTTTGACCTTGAGATTTTTTCATTGAAATGCTCTGCTTATTTTCATGTTTATGCCTCTTTGACTTTTCCCATGGATTACTCAACTTTTGGAATGAACTTTGAAGATCAAGTACATCAGGGTGCAAAAGTTTCATTAAGCATCTTGGAGATATAATGCATGCATCTCCACAAGGAGGCTAGCTGACAAAAAAAATGAAGTTGTGTTCCTGACCTTTTTATATTTCAAACCCCTAGTATCACTTGAAGCCAGCTGAAAAATTGAAGTTACTGAAACTTGACTTGGATGTTAATCTTTATCAATATTGATTTCTCGAACCTGGCTCTCAAATACAGGCAATTTCTTTATTGCACTGCAAGCTGAAGGAAATTCTGGTTGCACTACTGATGAAATTGCACCTGCATTGTAATCAATGCCAATGCAAGACAACATTTCTTGGCATTCAAAAAGGAATGGGGTCCTTGACAAATGATTCAAAAATAGGTTGTTCATAATCATCTTCATCTAAGCCCGAGTTCTCATTTATAGAACCTACTGAATAATCATTTTTTTAGTAATCTTTTCTGGAATCTCTCAAGACTTCACAAGATTCCTGTTGCACTAGAGAGCTAAAAGGTCCCATTATCTGTTTATGCTGGTCTAATTCCTTTGCCCTATTCATTATCATCTCAATCTCCTGAGAGAAATCAGTCTCAATCTCTGACATTCCAGAAGCTTGTCCAGTTGACTTTAAATCTGCCTTATATGTACCTGATGGAACCAAAGATTCAGGCCTTTGCTGTGAGTGGACCATCATAAGAGGGGAACCTTATAAAGAAAAAGTAGAATAAATGCTTGTTTTCAGACCAGACTGAGAGATGCTACTGGAAGCAATTGTAGCTACTGCATTGGTAGAATGGAAACCACTGACATCTCCTGGAACACTTGTCTTTCCCTGATGTGGATCTTTTACACCTGCAAAGAACATCTTAAGCTTGCCTTAGACAATGATGCTTTTTCGTGGGTAGACACAAGGTTTTCCAGCTTTAGTACCACAGAAATGAGATTGAATGACTGTCTCCGATTTCATGGCAGACACCAAGTATGTAAACCATTTGTTGGAAGAGGTTGATCTACAACTGCAGGAGGAAAAGTTGTAACTTCTGCTTGTTATTGCTCTGCATTGTTGTGTAACATCTTGAAGTTGATTCTCATCTGCTAAGACTGAATAGGTGGGGATGACAATATGTGATGGCTCAAAAATGGAAAAAGTTTAAAATTTTTCATGTTCAAATTGTGGACAGCAAAAATATTAGCAGATATGACTGCTTTGCAATAGGCTGAACTTTCAGTGGTTACAAGACGTTTACATGATATTAAATCTGCTGAAGGTGTATAACCTCTCTTCAAATGACATAGCAATCCCAATATTAGACATTAATTCAAGGTAAAAGTATTTTGTTCGCCAATCCAAAATATTGATACAATATTAATTTAGGGCTTCAAAGATCCCAATTTGACTGATTTAGTGAAGTGTAGTAAACCTATTTTTCATAGGTCTATTATCTGTCCCCATGCATAGATATATCATTGGATAGATAGTCATAAAAGGAACAATTATGGAAGTCTTGAAGATTTCAGCTGGACAGAGCAATATACAAGAAATTTGAGAATGCTCAATACATTGAAAGATTCATTTTATGGTAAAAGTTAATAACATATTGAAAAGAAAGGGATTACAATGAGTCACCATAAATAAAATGGAAGATCAAAGTCAAATGAGAAACTTTGGATTTTTGCTCACTGGCGAGTATTACAATGGTTATGTGCTAGGAGACCAGTAGATATAAGCAAGTTGTGTCATTCAGGTCTATACATAAGAAAAAATATCAAAATATGTTTGCAGCATATTGTTTTAATGTGTGAAGACATCAAAACATCCATTGGGTTTGTTTGACAAAAACTTGCAGTTTTGAACAGCATTTAATAGGGATGATTAAATGTAACCTGTGGGAGGGTAAGTACCATTTCCCTTAGTAAGATTGCTGATTTGGCAAGCCACTTGAGGTTTTATTAGAGTTCTTGACCAAGTTCCTCTGATCTTGGCATCTGTAGAGCTTTCTACTTGAGTTGCTAGATACTTTATAAGGGGGATCACTCCAGCATGGTCCTTAATGATTCTGGCAATTTGTCTTGTAGCAGATTCTGGGAGAAGCATTCTGTTTGCAACCTCCAAGGATTTCTCATGTTGGTCCACAACTTTTCTGAGTTTGTCAACCTCCTTACTAATTGCATCATTTTTTGTTTGTTTGTTTCATGATACTATGAAGAAATCTCCAAATAGGGGTTGTGTATTCCATGTTCTTCAATGAGCTTTTGCAGGCTTTGAGACCTTTGAGACATCCCAAATGGCTGCCAAGAGACATAATTGGAAATTGCTATTCATGCTAGGCAGGAATGTGGTGTTAGCATCTTGAAGCAGTGGAGTGTTAAAATATTCATGGCAATAGGTATTTGTCCTAATGAACCATTGAGGAGCATGGGAATTAACTGTAGATGAAAATTCATGAGTAGGGGAGGCAAGATGAGGGGGATTTACTCCAAACTTGGAAAAGTTGGAGGAACAGAAGGGGGATTCTTCCTTTATTGAGGCCAAGGTTAGCCCAGTAGCTAGATGTGCAGAAGCTTGGGGCCTAGATTGATTTGGGTAAGGAAATATCTTGCCTCTATTATTATTAACCATTGTATTTTGCATGAAATGGGTTAGCTGTGAGGTGTGGAATTGCTGGGGTTAAAAGAATTTCTGCTGTTGACACCAGTGGAGGTGGCTGAATCTTCTTCTTTACTGATCAGATAAATCTACTGTTGACACTACTGGGCTTGGTTTGATCTTCTTCTTTACTGATAGGTTGAATCTACTGTTCACATCCTTGTTCTACTTTCATTGTTGGTTGCCGTTCTGTTATGTGGAGGGATTATTTCTTTTCTTGTCGTTGTTGTACACTTTCATTCCTTTTTTAAGATTATTACCCCTGGTTTTGTACAAGGCCTTGCTTCCATTTATAGTGTTATTTTTCTGCACCTCAATGAATTTGTAGGGCAGACAGATTGAACTGCCATTCAGTGGTCTGTCCTTTGTTTGACTGTATTAGATTTAGAAGACACCCACAAATCTTGTAAACTGATTTCTGGGGTTAAATCAGGCCACCAAAATGGCTTTGTGCATTAGAAATTGAAAAGTGGAATGACGAGTTGATGGGAAATAAAGAGAGCCAGTAAATGTTGAGGGTGTTTTTAATGGTGCTACCCACTGAATTTGCAATAAAGATCTGATCGCTTCCTTCATTGATTTGCTTCCATTCATTGTTGTGTGAGAATATTTGCTTTTGTAGATATTACAGTTAATACTTAAGTCTGTTAGCACTTTAATATAGCTATTTATTAATGCAATTAATTTATTTTTTTTGTTTAAAAAAAAAACTGCTTTTCATCTGGAGCTATGAACCGGTGAGGTCACAAACAGGGGACCTCATCCCCAATATAAATTCTCAACAATTACATCCCAATGGCATTTGAACCTTCCACACAACAACTAACCATCACATGCCACTATTGACCAATTAAAATCTTAGCAAGACTCGAGTGTTCAATTTTTTTGGATTGTGTTATTAAAAGGATTTTGAGTAATTAAATAGCTTGCCATGTGTAAAACTTTATCACTCATCTGTGATGTGTGAGCTAGCCGTTGATCGAGGGAGTATTGGAGATGATAGGTGGCTGGAGGAGTTGACTTAGAATATATACAATTTTCCTTGCAAGATTGCATGAGTAGTGGCTATTTTGTATTCAATGGGATATGGAGAATATGCTAGGTGTTTAGGTAAACAAGGGTTGGGAATTGTGGGAGGGGACAGGATATGGGAATTTAGTGTGGTGTGGATTAGCCTAGGAGAGCGGAATGGTAAGATCTGAGGGAAAGATAAAATGAGAGGGGTTAGTGGAAAAGGGGATGGGTAAGACATAAGTATGAGATAAAAGCGGGAATTAGGAAATAAAAAGGAGCGTGTTGTGATTGAGGTATTGAACACATGATGTTAATATGGGGAATGCTTGGTATGCTTGGTATGTGGTTAAGAACGGACAGATTAATTCTAGGACCTAGGCAGTGACCATTATAGGCTTTAGTGTAGAAGATTGAATTGTGAATTTTTCTCATATTTGTATTGATTGGCAGTGTCCTTCACTGAGGCCACTAGTCTATGAACATGTTACAGAAGTTAGTGAAGATGTGAGTGTACATGAATATGCTTACACTGCAAGTTGGTGATTGCTGCATTTGCTAGTTGGTCTGTTACTCTATTACATATGTGTTGTTGGTGATATATACTGATATCATGGAACCCCTTAAGTATACCATTAGTTGGAGTGATATGATATTGCTAGACATTTTCTTAATGAATTTCTACGCAATTAAATCTTTCAAAAATTGTTTTGGCATGCTTTTTTGTAATGTTTTTAACATCATTTGATGCTTGCATATTCAGCAGGTTCAACCGTCACTCGAAAATCTGGGAAGCCTGGAAGAAGCTCATAGGTTGCAGAAATTAGAGTTTGAACACAACTTGAAGGCGGTTTGCAATGAAAGGGACAAAGCATTGCGTGATTTGGCCAGACTTAAGCAACATCTCTTGGATAAGGTAATTTTTTCATGTCTCTTCATGCATGAAACACATTCCCAGCGAGCAATTAAAGGTTTTATTTGCCATTAATGCGTTACATCCAAAAAATAAATAGGATATAGTGTTTCTGATTGTTAGTTTTAGGTTCTTTTAACTTTTCATGCCACTATAGTTTACATGAATGCCTTGGAACATCTATTTTTTCTTGTCTAATGTGAACCACTAAAAGTATGAATGGAATAGGTGAGACCGCTTGCTCTGCAATGCAAATCTATGACTGTAAGAAAGCTGAATATTTTGTACCTTAGAATTAGAAATAAGGCAATTTTTTCCTTTTGACAACTGAAAATGTTGGGAATAGATCAGGAAATGTTGTAACTTTTGTCTACTGAATTACCACGTTTCAAACTTTCAACTATAGCTTCTGGTCTAGGAAGTTGCGTAATTTGTTTCAAGAAATATATCTGCATATTCAGTGTAAGTTAATTCCTGGATGGTGCACTTTTTTAGGAGTTAGAAGATTCGGAGAAAATGGATGAAGATAGTGAACGCATAGCAGATCTTCAGAGGCTAGTAGATGCTAGAAATGCTCGCATAATGCAATTGGAGAGATCTCTTGCACATGCAATTGCATGTCAGGATGAAATTAAAAAGAGCAATAACGATGAACTGCAGAAGGCAAATGAAATCATCAGTGACCTAAGGCAAAAACTTGCAGTTTGTGTGAGTGCTCTAGATTCAAAAAATGTTGAAGTTCAGAATCTTCAGACTGTTCTTGGGCAATACTATGCAGAGAGTGAAGTAAAGGTAGATTTAATATCTGATTTTCAAGTCACTTCTAATTTATTTTGGTCAATTTACAGATAAATGTGTTAAGAATGCTTAGGTAATCTTTGCATGTTATCATTGGCAGGATCGTGTCTTTGGTGAGTTAGCTGCTGCGAGAGAAGAGATCAACAAACTGTCTGAAAACTTAAAGGTAGGTAATTTCTACAGAGTGGAAAGACACAAGGCAACAACTCTTGATTTCAATAGTACCTCCTCACAACCACAATAATTCAATGCAATAGGTCTAGGCCAAGTAAAGACAATCACCAAACTGTGTCTGATAGTTATCCCTTGATGCTCATCCTTGTGAGGCATCACTAATTTGGGATTCTTACCTGCTTTGATATCTCGGTCTGGCTCAAGCATAACAACTTGAATATTCAATATTGATGAAATTGAATAATTATTTTAGTGTCAATCAATGGCCTAAGTGTAATCAATAATTAAAGTGCCATTGCAAACAGAAATGGACTGAAATAAAGAAAAGATGGGAATATTTATCATAGGAAACCCCAATAAGGGGGAAAAACCCAGATTATAGTGGCAGATGGTCTTCTGCTTGGAGCATATGGTTCAAATAAACAAGCAAATATACAAGATATCAGTTCTTTCAAGTCTATTTCTCTACTTTTAGCTTGTTCCTCACCTTCTTGTTGCTAAAACAATTTCTTTTCTCCTCCCCCACTTTGTCATGGGCTGTCAATCTCTCCTTACAGCATGCTGGAAGACTCCAAATGTGTGTTAGAGAGTCTGCTAGCATAGAATTCGAAGAGATAGGGTCAACTAGAAAGTTTATTTTCTAGTTTCTTGTGGTGGGAAAAAACTGCCCCTTTTCAGCAGCTGGTGGTTTCATTTTCACTGCATCAATTATGAAACTGTCCCATGTGAACTTGGTGGTTTTAAAATAACCACTTGATCAAAACCAGCAGTTTTGTACTACTGAATTATGGGGTGATTTTGGTTCTTGAAACCTGCTGAAATGACTTAATGTAATAATGAGATTTCCTCCTAGATCTCATAAGGATCATCGATCAATCTCAAATGAAACCTGCCAGTAATCAATTCATCAAGGACATGAGCAATCTCAAATGAACCTTGCGTCAATTGATAACTGGGTGTATAATAAACATCATCTAAATCCTGCCATGGATCTGTCTCTGGGGAAATGAGCAAGCTTCAACAGAATTCTTTGGTTGACTCGTCTGTCTTTCTGGCATTTTCTTTTGGACACTCTCTTGTTGGAGCATTTTAGGTTGCCAATCCTTAGCAGGCTAAGATAAAAGAGCTAATTTTCTATTGCATATATTCAGTTCTTGCACTGCTGGCAGTTTTGAACTAAGTACACCAGACACTTCTTTTTATTGTTCAGCATGGAAAGGAATGTATTCGACAACAAAAGAAGTGTCTGGTGTACTTAGTTCAACACTTCCAGCAGCACCAGAACCAAATTGAGGCAATTGAAAAATTGCTCATAGCTAAACTGTCTAAAAGGAGGCTGGCTGAAATATTCAAAGCCTTAAAGGTGGGGCAAAATAATGCCATTTAAATGTTGCATTTTGAAAAATACAAAGCCTTTGTTGTCATATTCTTCATGTACGTAAGTTTAAGAAATCCTACAAGTGATGCTATATATTGTCATCCTTGTTAGCAGTAATGCATAGGTTTAGATGGCAGAGGTGTATTTAGGTAGTGATATGTATGGCTGAATTAGTATAGGTGAAAGATAGCTATAAATGACGTTCTAAAGCTTTTACTTGGATATTTGTGTTGGTAGATTTGATGCTCCAGGATTTAGTTCTTTTGATCTTTTTGATGTTAAGAAGAATGACTGCATAGAGATTGAGAAAGAATTGTGTGGCACCCACTCCAATGCATAGTTTTAAAAATCTTAACTTGGCAGAGCCCATTTTGACTCAGACATGGTGACTTGCAAAACTCAACAAATTAAAAAAAATCATTTTCATAAAAAATATCAATTTCTTGCAAAGTGCAGTTAAAAAAAGGAGTACAATATCAAATCAACATGCAAATAAAACAGCCAATAATATGATACAAATCACATGATAAAGAATTACTATTTCATCCAAGTTACAACAATTTATAACTTTCTTTGAAAGTTTACATCCTAATCCTTGTGATGGTTGGGTTCTTACTCCTCATAGTGGGTAGCTGCTCCACCCTTGAATTTAAAGGTAATAAATCCTCCTCAGGATCACCATCATTCTCAATCATGACGTCATCCAATCCAACGCCTCATGCTTCTGCTGCATCCCCTCTTGTTGCCTCTCAAAATCAGCAATCTTTCCTTTTGTAAATTTGAGGCCCTCATCTTGGACAATCCAGTCTCCATATGGATCAACTAACACAATCAGCAGCTTTGTATGTGGCTTCAGTGGAAAATAAGGCTACATTGTGCTGAATCTTACCTTGTCATGAAAAATCTCTTGAGCCAAGTGTTCAATGGAGTTTCGGGGACGGGGATGGGGGGACGGCGGGGGGACAGTGGTGGGGGGGCAGTGCTGAAATACATATAGTACTTGAAAAATTAGTTATAAAAAGATGTATGCAAAATCAAAATGCCAAAATGTGGAAGCATAGACAAGGCATGTGAACTTTTTGATAGTATGCCTCAAAGAGATGTCATCTCATGGAATGCAATGATTGCAGGATATGCACAGAATGGATGTGTTGAAAACTTGAAAAGAATTTAAGCAATTGAAAAGGCTTTAAGAACTTTCAAGCAAATGCAAATAGCAGGTGTAAAATTGTAAATCCAAATTCGAAATTTATGATTTAAAAAAATTATAAATTAAAAAAAATTAATAATAATAAATATTAAATTTTAATTTAATATTATTGCTCCTGTAGAGCTCCCTCCTGTATGACTATATATGCAAAATGTGGAAGCGCTGGCAATGCTGGTTTTTCGTTTTTAAATTTTTTTGACTGAATGCCTCAAAGAGATGTCGGCTCATGGAATACAATGATCGCGAGCTTCTGCAAAGCCCGCGATCATTGTATTCCACGAGCCGACATCTCTTTGAGGCATTCAGTCAAAAGTTAAAACAAAAAAATCTTTCTGTAGCCTATAAGTTTCAATCTCCGATTCTCCACTTCCAGTGTTCACTGCTTCAGGCAGAAGCTCTTAGTCGCATGACAGACTCAAAACAAATGACAATAAAAAATATCATTGCCAAATCATTTTACTAGGTCTAAAACTTTAGGTTTTATTTTTTTAATAAAATTATAAAAATAATATTATATTTTGACTTTTGGAGGGGACGTTTTGGAGACATTGAGGGGACGTCTGTAAGTTTCCTGGGAGTTTCCTTGGCATCTCCCTACTAGAAACAGCAGGGAAACGTCTCCCTCAAAGAGGAGACGTTCAGGAAACAGCAGGGGTACTTGGAGACGGCGGAGGGACGTTTCCTAGGCATCCCCCCGTCTCGGAAACGTCCCCATCTCGGGTGTGGGTTGTTTTTTGGTGGGGACACGTCGCCATGGAACACTGCTTGAGCCTAAAGAGAAAATGTAGCCAGTAGTTGATATCTGTGTATCAAATTTTCGTGCCCAATCAGAGTCCTTATAGCTTATCAACTTAAAATCTTCTGTCCTTTGATAGAGAATGACAAAGTCAAGATTACCTTTTACATTGCAACACATGTTTCACTTCCTACCAATGAATGAGTTTTGGTTGCCCTAAAAACTGAGAGATAATTAACAACAAAGCAAAGATCAAGTCATGTGGATGTAACATATGTCAGACTACCCACTGATTGTATGTAGAAATAATTAACAGCAAAACAAAGATACAGCCATGTGGATGAAAGATATATTTATTTGTGATGAAAACATTGTCAATGCTAGATTATGATGCCATTATCCTTAAATCAAATTTGTCTCATCACTTTTTTCAATCTCAGACTGTTGTCTACAAGTTGGAACATACAGTTGCTTGCTTCTCTCTACATTTTAGGCCTACTTGGGGTTACAACAAATTTTGAATATCATCTCTCTGTAATGTGGATTTGTCATGGGGCTACTGAATATGCAAGTCTAGAAGCAGAACCATTGATGTAAATGTGTGTTTAGGAGATATTCCTAGAAGTTTGAGCATACATGGGATGCATACTATTATGAGGGGTAATTCCTTGAGATTTACTGCAGGGAATGAACTATCAATACCAAGGCCAAGTAGGCTGCTGTTAAACTCTAGGTATGTTTTGAATGCAATGCTGGATATTCCAGAGCTCTAGTTTTGCTACACATTCTTCTATATTTCTTCTATTTTACTTTTACAAGTTACATCATCACTGCATCACTTCACTTCACCTCAATATTTATTTCTCCCTTTCTCATCTTTCAGTTCTTTTTGCATTGCCCATGGCTTTTTTCCCAATGTACGATAAATGAACTTGGGGGCAGTTCTACTTGGGCTAAATCACCCAAGGAAAATCTTTAACCCAGGTAGTTCCAGAGGAACAAACAGTTACTGCTTTGCAACTAATTCAATTACTGGTAGCAGTGGGAAACCTGCTATTGATTGTGTGATATTTCAAATGATTTATTTAAGATGATAATAAGTGAAGAAATTTAATGCAATGCAACCTTTGGGGAAATGGTATTTTCAACCATGTCGGAAGAGAAACATTTGTTAAGGAATATAATTTATTGCCTCAAAAGTTCCCATAAACAGTCAATGAGGCTGGAGTATATCAGCATGTAAGATATGACTAGTGAGGGACTTCCTAAAGCTTGTCCTTTGTTTATTACATTAATATCAAGGAACTCAATAAAATAAGAAGAGAGTGCTATGGTAAGTTTATTTTTGTTTGTTAATAACTTAATTACTAAGTTACCGGTTCGGGTTCGGGGATGGGTTCGGGTACGAGAACCCGGTACGTGGGTACGGGCAAATTTTTTTTAGGGGTTTGGGTACGTATGGGTACGTGTGTATATATATATATATATATATATATATATATGTATTATATATACAAAAAAAGAGAAATATAGAGAATTGTAAAACTAAATCATTTCATAGTATGATACTTGATCATTGATCAATGCCAAATGCCAAAGATAAATATTAAATGCCAATTGATAGTTGAAAAATATTCAAATAAAATTACTGAATTACAAAATGTAGTTCATGAAACATTGAAACATGATTCAATGTTCATTGTTCAAGTGCTCATCAATCATCAAAAGGATTGTCAGAATCATCGTGACTTGGATTTTGAGCGGTTTGAACTTCAAAATCATCATCATTTGAACCCAAAGCGGATCCAACACCATGTGATATGTCATCAATATCACCCACATCATCCATAGTGGCTCTAGCAAGATCCTGAATGGTTGCATCCAAGTCAGTAGACTCGGGTGCTACATCCCAAAGCCTTGCTGCCCCCTGCCTGTATTGAGGATCCTTACGTGACAGAAGATGCAAATTGGAATGAATATACACTAAGTCTTCAGCTCTTTTTGCAGCCAACCGGTTACGCTTCACTAAGTGGATAAAGGAGTATGTACTCCAATTCCGTTCAGTGGCAGAAGAGCTTGCAACCTGGAGAGAAAACCAACAAAATTAAAAATAAAATAAGAAAATGCAAGATAAATTCAAGAATGTTAAGTGTTAAATTTTACAATACAAGTGGCAAAAAAAAAAAACTTGTGAGAGGATCTTGATTGCAAGAGGTTGGAGGTACATATAATCTTGACCATGGAGGTACCACCATGTAAGAGCATCCATTTTGTATTGGTCTCTAGCAACAAAAGAGGTATGATTTTTTGATTTTCCTGTGATAAACATTCCAAATTCTCTCATGACACTTGTATGCACTTCTGGATCACTGAACATTCTACTAAATGCCGTCTTATACCCATTAGCAACTTCAGAATCTCTATATGGCGGTATTCTCCCTGGGATAGAAAGTACTTCAGTGGTATAGTACCTCGGAGATAGGGCATATGCAAGGAGGTGCAATGGAGTTGTCATCTTGTTCCAACGATGAAGAACAATTGCTTCCACCCTTTTGTATAAGGTGTCTTCAGGATCATTCTCTCTTTTTTGTATTTCTATTTTTATTTTTTCCAACATTGTGTCCATGCTATCATAGACATCCCCCAAGCATGGTTCATCTGTATCAGCAAACCAAAGCATAGACATGATAGGTTCGGTGAACTCCAATACATAATTCACACGATCCCACCAATCGTCATGCAAGATCAATGCCTTGACCTTTTGGGCCCTCTCTGAATTTGATTGCTTCCATATACCCCATTGGTTGCTAATAACCATTTGACTCAATGCATCTTTCACCTTCACAAGTCGTCTCAGAACAATTGTGTGAGATGCAAACCGGGTCTCGGCAACCTAAGAACATGTTAATAGTAAGTTAATAACACATTTAAAATATGTAAATAATGCAAAAAATTATTTTATTCAATTATGTAAAACATGACATAAATGATAAATGAAACTAAATAAATTAAATTTACCTTCAACAATTCCAATCTTGAAAAAGTTCTGAAAATTGCTTGTGACATATGGTGGTTTGTCACAAACATCTGGATCTCCTCAGACTCCTGGTATATTTCTTTCACCCACTCTATTTGGTTGCCAATTGCTTGCATCACCAAATTGAGGGAGTGTACGGTGCACGGTGTCCAAAAGATGTGCTCATATCTAGCCTCTACCAAAGCACCTGCAGCCCTGCAAACTTTTGCATTGTCCGTAATTACTTGGACAACATTTTCACTACCCACCATCTCTATGGAGTCAATGAGAATCTTGGAAATGAACTCTGCATCTTTCACTTCCCCTTCACAGTCAACTGCCCTCAAAAACATTGCCCCCTTGGGGGACACTGCAATAACATTAATCAATGGACGGTTTGTGCAATCTTTCCATCCATCGGAAACAATAGATACACTTGTTTCAACCCAAGAATCTCTAATTGGTTTTAGTTGGGCCTCTACAGATTTCTTCTCTTTTTGCAATAAGGTGGTACGCACCTTTTCATACCCAGGACTTGTGAAACCAGGAGCTGCACTATTTATTGCTGACACCATGTCCCGCCAATATGGTGATCTCACCAAGTTGAATGGAAGACCATTGGCATAGAGGCAACATGCAATTTTTTCTTCAGCAATATCTCTTGCCTCCATTTTAAATGCCTTCTCTAATGGACCTCTCTTGCGGGTGGTGGTTTCTGGTTCTTCATCTTCTTCTTCCGTAGAGGGTATAGACAAGAAGGGATGTCTAGAGGGCCTAACTATCTGAGTGGGTAATGTTATTGTTTTTTTCTTTCCGGAACTATAACTACTTTCTTTTCCTCTTGCAACCAATTTGTCAGCATCTTCTTGTTCTTTTATAAATGCTGCTATTTGTACACCAGACAACCCCTTCTTATCTGGGCCCTCACACATATTAATCCCTTTACCACCAGGGCCCATTAAATGAAGTTCACTCGGTAATAGGAGCTATTATATTGTGTATTGCAAAAATTACACTTCCAAACAAACCCCCCACCTCCAGGAATTTGTGAAATTCTTGTGGTATGACTCCATAAAGGAGATCCTTTATCAATTTTGAACTTTTGGCTTCCCTCCCCACCCACTGAACTTTGACTACTAGCCATTGTTGCAATCTATAAAAAAAATGAAAAAAAATATATATACTTGAAAAACTTCTTCACAAACTTGAAAAAATCCATCAAAAACTAAGAAACTTAAAAAAATTCATCAAAAGATTAAAGAATAAGGTTTAAATGCATACCTTGAACACTTAAATCTCCTTTGTAGAAGCTATTTGCCACTCCACAATTGATCTCCTTCAAATGCAATCACCTCCCTTCAAAATGCTAAGATGGAGAGAAAATATGGAGAGAGCAAAATGAGAGGTAAAAATGAAATGTTTTAGTGTTGAAAGGCCTCATATTGGGTCATTTTAGGGTTAAGAGGCAAAATAATAATTAAAAAATTGTTTTTTTTTAAACTTTTGGGCCCACTTTTTAAGTGCTGGGCCGTGGGTTCTCCCAGGTACGCCCGGGTACGTGGCTGGTACCCTCGGGTCCGCGTACCTTTGGGCCAGATACGAGCTGGGTACGCACACAGGGCTGGGCACGCAACCTGTGCGTACCCAGCGTGTACCCACAGGCAAACCCGTACCGGGTTTGCACCCGAACTGGGTTCGAGGCCTGTGGGTACGAACCCTGCAACATAGCTTAATTACAGTATTTTGTCAGAATAGCCAAATTTAATTGAATTTTATGGTTCGTGAGCATTAACAGTTTGAAATTTGAACTATTGGACATGCCAGTATTTTCCTTGAAAGTGTCTTTGCATGATCAGCATGCTTTTCTTCAAGTAAGAAATTAATATCTGGCTAATTCCAATACAATGCACAAAAAACAATTTTGCAAATTTGGAACATGGAATATTAAGATATTGATTTGGAATCAGCTTGGTATGGTTGAATAGTATCAAAACTCGTACTAATATTCAAAATGCCCAAGGGTCAAAAGATGTATATAGGCATTGTTGTATGTCATATGATCATATAACCAGAAGATCATACAGCATGCATCCATAGCTATAAAAATTCTAGAGATGAGGGACAAATGTAAATGGGGACAATTGTACCAAAATCATCATAACATAGGCCATAGTTAATTCGTGTTTCCAGTATAAATTTCTAGCAGGGTATGAGGCCACAGACACTTAAATTAAGGATTTGCTGTTGCTTCTTAATCTCAATGAGGTTGGGCAGCATCCTGACACTTCTATTCATAAGGTCATGGATTGTAGCAGTGATAGCCTATGAAATTCAGGCACCTTGCAAATGTTGTCCAAAGTGATGATTATTGATTTAAAATTGCTCCCTGAAATCAGTTCTTTGGTCAAGTTCATCTCAAATCTATGGTGAGAACCGCCTTGGTGTCTTGCATGACCATTAAGATATCTGAAATATTATGATATCTGTAGGGATACTGTAAATGATACAATGTCCATAAGCAGTCATAGAATTCCAAACACACTCAGTTATACAATGGGAAAAGCTTTTCGAAAATTCTCTCCACATGAACGGTTCCATTTACCTTCACTCCAAACTGCATGGATCCAAAGTTGGAAGGATAATTTGGGACGAGAATATTTCCATGCAAAATAACTGCCTTTTATGACTTATTGGTTGAACTAGGATAAGATTTCTGGTACCCTCCTGCGTGCAACACTGATTCTCCATTGCCCTTGGTTATGTTTGTTGTTGGACACTGTATTTGCATTGTTGTTTGTACTTGGAGCATATGGATTTATCATTTCCAACTTGTCTAGGGTTTACATGTTTTTGGTCCAAACTTCACTTTCTCTTTGTATGATTTCATTATTTTAGTTTAAGTTACTATTTTGGTTCTTGAAGTTCTTTTAATAGTCTGGAATCCTTGGTATTGGAATTCATACTTTAACTTTCAATTTCCATTGATCTACTTTGGTCATTTGTGGAGGTTGATATAGTTACCTGCTTTCTATAGTGAAAGTCCAGAACCAGCAAACTGAGATTAAAAGAAAAACAAGAGCTACCAATATTATACCTTTCTGGACGGACTAAAAATCTAATGGCTGTAGCTGCAATATAGGAATTCAAATAATTAATAAACAAATGCTTTGATTCCATTGGTACTCATGGACAAAGGGGAATTGTTGTTAATGCGTTATAGCTTTGTGTGTACAAATAGAAATGATCATTTAATAAATCCTTTCCAAAGAATCTGTATCTAGTTTCTGTTGCATATTAAAATTTTAAATATACACCATCTTTTGCAAGGTCCAATAAACTTAAAAGTCTTTAATTTCGTACATGCAGTAGTTTGCTCATCAAAATACAAACTTAATAAATAAGGCTGAATAGTCTGAAGAAGTAATACTTATAGTATAGTGATCAGTGGATTCCAAAATTATTAGTTCTAAATCTTTTCACAATCTAAAACTTAGAGAGGTGGGAACTATATGCCAAGGTTTGATCTATTGGCAATATTACAGGTTTAGTGACAAGGACTGTGGAAGCTAAAATGTAAACTAATGTCACTGTCTGATATGCATTTTGCAGACAGCATATCACATGATTGAGATAAAGAACAAAGAAAAAGATGAAATTTTGGATAAGTTGGCACTGGCCGAAAGGCAACATTCAGAAGGCCAGCAGAGAGCCCAGAAACTAGAAGATGAAATTTTGAGATTACGCCGTGCTTTGGAGCAGAGCATGACACGGTTGAACAGGATGTCTTTAGATTCAGACTATTTTGTTGACAGGTCAGATGTTGTGTTTAACTATTCATTCCTTATTTAAATTTCTACTATGAGGTTGCAATTGAATCTATTTCAGTTGATGGAATAAGATTGTGCCTTTGGGCAACATGTTATGGGCTGCTTTTGTTGACATGGTATGGAATCATCATTTATAAATCATGTTCTATTTAATTTTTTTGCTATTTCTAGCCATGAATAACTTGATTTTATGTAGAATTCAGTAACTATAATTAATTGAAATCTTGCTGAAATGCTATTTTTTCCATTGAATCTTTTATGAACTTCCTAGAGCTTTTTTAGATGGATTTAAACACTACTAATAATAGAACTTTTAAAATCCAGTTTTAAAGAGCTGATTCCTTGATTGAAGAATTTTGTGATCAAATGTATTTTTCCTTAAATAGCTGGATTGTCTTCCTTGATTGAAGACTTTCGTGATAGAATGTTGTTTCTCCTGCCATAGACTTATTGTTCCTGCATGAAGTACTGTGCATCAGAGGTGTGGATTATTAAGAGTATATAATCTTTTGGGAAAAATTGGATCAGTGTCTGTATTAGTGTTGCGGTCAATTGCAATTTATATGAGTTATTCCATATGGAAATAGCTGTATCCTACGACAATCAGCATGTTGGAGAATTTGTGATTAACTATTAGGTGCACAGTAAAAAGGTTAGAATAATTATAATCAGCAGATTGGGCATATACCAAATGTCTCTAACTTAAAATTACAATGTGATTGCAGCTCACATAGTGGACTGGGGCATTGAATCCACCAATCGGTCTATCTGAAAATTTTATTTATTTTGATAGTTGTTCACCCATGGTCATCAATTTGTATGCCTCCAGTGATACTGGAAATGCAAGTCATTTTCGTGGTGGCTGCCCAATGAACTCCCCAACTCTTGTTAGACTCTCTGCAGTGATTTTAATATGGTCAAATCCACGAAGATATGGGGAATTTTTTCTCCATGAGAAGGTTTGATCTAAGGTTGGTTAATTCTCTGAAGTTCATGTTTAAGGATGCCTCAGCTCGTCTCACTATCAATGGGTAGGAATATGAATTCTTGTGCTCTTCAAGATTTATTAGACAGCACCTCTCTTTAGCTCCCCGTCTTTATGTCCTTGCAGCTGAATCATTTGGATTTCTGTTTACTACTTATGCCTTTAGAGCCTTGGTCAAAGGAACTTCTCTTCGAGGAGACACGATTGAGCAAATAATGAATGTGCATTTGGCTGATTATTCTTTTCTCACTTTGATTGAGGAAGAGTTTGTGCAAATGACCATGGAATGCCTTGGAATATTCTACCTCGCTTCAAGATCCAACATTCAGTGGTCCAGGACTTAGTGCTATGGGCAAATCTTTCTTCCCCTTTCTACCTTTGCTTCAAGACTCTGGTTGGAGGTCGAATTCATCATGGAAAGCTATTTAAGTTCATGGTCATCTCATTTGCTTTTCATGCAACCCCTCCTAATTTACGAATCTTTAATGTCCCGTTTGAATTTTTAATATCCTGGAGGGAATATTTTGTCATATCCAGTCAATTTTAATTTTTAATTTCTATACAATAATATATACACTGGAAACTATACTTTTTCCCATCGGTATTTCTAATAATTAATCGAATTTGCACAATTAAATATCTCTTTTAAAGTTAGCAATCAGATTTGCTGATAAACAACAAATGTTATTAAATTGAAATTCTAGTAGAAGATCAGTCAACTTAGCACATTGGTGATCTCCATGTGACATCACTCTTGAGAAATTGTGGGTTTCAGTCCTTCAATTCCTGCTATGAGGGGTTTTATCCTCAGGTTAAATGAACTGCAGTTCCATGCTCCAAAGGAGTGGTAATCAGATAATAAAAGATGTATTCTTTGTATGGTGATTACTTCTTCTTATTTGGTGTCTCTTTTATATCTTTTTCTTTCAATAGTGATGATTCTTCACATGCCCCTTGACTTTTGATAAAATTAAACTTTATTTTTTATATTTTATATCTTATTAGTTTTGATATTTTAATTGATTATTATTATTATTATAATCCCATTTCAAAAATGGGACATTACAGAAATTGTGTTATTCAAAGAGTGGGGGAAAAGATATCATATGGTCTAAAGTCCTTGCAACTATACATGTAATCTATTCTTCTTGTTGGGCTCCTTGAATAGTAATCTACCATAGGCTTGAAAAGCTCCTTTGGGGTAACATTAAAGGTGGCCAAGAATTTGATAGAGTGGCTTGGAATGTGGGAGTGATGGGCTTTATTGGCCGAAATACCAAGTTTTATTTCACGAGAGCTGATTTTGAAACATTTAGTGAGATTATCATGGTGAGTCATGACAAATATTTACACAAGCTAGGACACTCTAGATCATCACTTTGGTGGAGAGATTGGTGGTGGCATGTGAACACTTATTCCTTCAATACAAGCTTATGCATTCCTGAGCTTCTTGTATACGAAAAATTGAATCACATCTCTCAGTCCCAATGTTTGGAGGGGGAGATTTAATACAGTTTGGAAAGTCATTATGGAACCCAAGAATATAGCAAGGCTTGCCAAGAGGTGATAAACACCATGTAGATCCTCCTGCAAATGGGAGTGGTTGGGGGATAAACACGATGATCCCACATGTTCTCATATGGCTCATCTTGTTGCTAAGGTGGCTTGATTTTATTTTTTTTGACATGTTAAAGTATTTAATGTTGCCTCTGAAAGACTTGAAACTTTGATAATTTATGTCATCTTGTTTTGATGGTTCCTACAACCCTGGTATCTTGTATATTGTGCTGCTAATTAGGAATGTTTTTGTGGGTTGTTGGCCTGATGTGACATTCAGGATGTGATTCCATTCCACGCTCTTGTTTTTATGATTTGTTGCATATATTTATCTGGGTCAATATAGCTATTGTTTCAATTAAAAATTATCAGGTGCCAACAGTTTTCCTTGCTTTGATGATTCTAGAAATTTATTCTTGTCATTTAAATTGCTCTGTAAGTAGTAAAGGTTTTAAGCAGAGTTTCTTCACATATGGCTCAAATCCACATCCCTCTTCTATTGCAGAACTACTGAACACATCGTATACCCACTATTGCAGAACTTCAAATAGTTCTGCTATTATTAAAGTTCTCAATAGCGGGTATACGATGTGTTCAAAACTTCAAACTATCTCTCATATTGGTTTGAAGTTTTGAACACATCCTCCACAAATCGAGAGATAAATTAAACCCAAATAACTAAAGGACTATGTGATTGTGCACACATTTGCTAAGCTTTATGCCACAGTGCCGGACAAGAAGCTTTCTAAATATTTGGAAGGTAGTAATCACAAAGCAAAGGAGCAAGCCAACTTTAGGAGATTATTCTCAATAACTGAACATATGTTTATACTACGTGCTATTATTGAGGAGGCTTGTCAATGGTCTTCCAATGTTATTTGCTGCTGAGTAGATTTCAGGAATGCTTTTGACTAGGTTCTGAGACATTTTTTTCTACAAGCTCTGTGATATTGGTATTTCAGATTTTTTCATCACTTGAATTGTGAGACTCCATCACACAATTGTTGGTCAATTTTAGATTCCACTTGTTCTCTCTTTGTTAAAAATACCATGGGGGTCAAGGAGGGTTGCCCTCTCTTGCTGATGATAACGATATCTACGATGATGAAATTGCTGACTTTCATCATTAGCATTCTTATACTAAGAATGAACGATGGTTTTATATTACATCATGTTCCAATTGCTATACTATTTCTTGATGATGTCCTTTTTTGGCAGAATTGTCCTTTTACACTCTCTCCATGGTTTACAAGAACTTGATGCTGCTGATTATTTTGTGAGCTTTGCCAACTTGCGGTGAGCCTTAGTAGCAGTATGTTCATGGTTTTCAACACCTCTAGTGATGGCCTATCTAACCTCTATTTGTTCTGCAACATTAAGTCTGTAGAAATAACAAAGATTTATACATATTTGGGATGAACTATATATTATTTTGAAGCTTACCTTCCAGTTGCATCTTCGGGAGTGATGCCTCTACAGCGAATTGCTTCTTTGAGCCTTAGACATTGGTTTTTGGTATTCTGATACCAGTCTGCTCTTTAAACTTTTGACATTTCAATTGTTTGGCTCTTCTGTTAGATATTCTTGCCTTTTTCCCTTGAAAGAGTTCATCAATAGGTTTGTCTCATAGGATGCTTACTGCCTCAACTTAGCTTTTTGTATGCTTAACTTTTGTGGACAGCACCATTGTTTTGCCTATCTTCAGTATTAGCGATCACATAGCCTTGGCTATCTGAGGGTGTTTTCCCACCAGTTACAAATTGAGACTAACCACCATATCTGAAGGGGTGCTATGATCTACTGTTCTCTCCCCTTTAGGAGGTTGAGGCAAAGGACCAATTTATTTTTAGTTATCCTATATACTACACAATTTGGAGGAGAAACTACTGACTCTTCGTGGACATGGGAAATTCTTTCATCTACCTTCTTTCAGTACCCATGCTCAGCAGTACCTTGTGTTTTCTGTTCAAACGGCTGCTACTCATAGACAGATCTGTACGTGGGACTGCTAGAGCTGTTAGGGTGGTCACTGGCTTCTTTCAACACACTAGGTATTGTGGTGTTAAGCCCCCCTTGGATATGCTGATTCACACCTGGAGGAGGACAGATCCATGAAATGACATTTGTCTTTATGGATTGCTACTGGAGCAACCCAAACCCTCAACCTCATTCTAGTTCTAGCAGGAGAAGGCATACTTTGTTTGCGCATCAGCAGAGGCTCTAGAGGGAGTACTCAGCGTCTAGCCAGGGACATCCTTGTATGAGCATTCTTGCTTGGGCCCTTTCACTGTGATAGACAACAATATTGTAGTTTAAATCATATTGTAGAATCTAGACATGTGACTACATCCGACTCTTCTTATTGGTAATGTGTGTTTAGTTAGTTTAGTTTTCCAAGTAATGTGTGTTTAGTTAGTTTTCCTCTTCTAGTGTTTTTCTACCCTAGTACTTTTACGTTAGAACTGATTGTAGTTTCTGAGTCCCATTAACATATATTTGCTATTTGTGGACATTAATACAAGTTCTATATGTGAGCTCCTTAGCTGTGTGGTAATAGTTGTATCCTGTGACAATGTGGCAGAAAAGTCCTTGAAATCAAACTGACTTATATAACACTTTATCCATTTGTTTTGATCACCTTTCACATTTCATTTTCTTTCTGTTGAACTTCTGAATTCTTTCCACTCCAATTTGCTGCTAGTGCACTTAATGAAAATAGTAGGTAGATAATTATGGTGTAATAACTCGTCTCACATATTCTTTCCTTTATAACAATAAAACCTAAGTTACCGGATTCGTACCCACAGGCCTCGAACCCGGTTCGGGTATGCACCCGGTTCGGGTTCGTGGGTACGTGTGGGTACACTGTGGGTGCGCGAACCCTGGCGAACGCACCCTGTGCGTACCCAGCACGAACCCAGCACGAACCCAGACGAACCCATGGGCCAGGTTAAAAAAAAAGGGCCCAAAATTGATTAAAAAACTCTTTTTTCTTAATTTTTTTTTCCTCCTAACCCTAAAACAGCATTGATCATTTCATAGTTTACTAAGCATATTCAGACTTATTGCAAGAACTTCCTGTGTTCTATTTAGAACTGATGTATGAAGTTAATCCTCAGAAAATTAACAGCAGATAGAAGAAAGTCTGTACTCAATCTGAGACAAGGTTATAATCTTTTACAACTTCTCACAGTCTATTTGTAGCAGCAAATACATTGATTTATAACACCAGATAGAATGAACAGCAGTTACAAGTAATACAATGAGTTTATAAATATCTCAGACCTGGGAATGTGTTTGCCAGGGTAAATGTATGATGAATCTTGCTCGATCAATGATCAATGATTGTGAATATTTATCTTTGGCATTTGGCATTGATCAATGATCAAGTATCAGACTATGAAATGATTTAGTTTTACAATTATCTATATTTCTCTTATTTTTTTGTATATATAATACATATATATAGATTTATAATATATTAAATTATATATATATATATATATATATATATATATATATATATACACACACGTACCCAAACCCCTAAAAAAATTTTGCCCGTACCCACGTACCGGGTTCTCGTACCCGAACCCGTCCCCGAACCCGAACCGGTAACTTAGAATAAAACACTTATCACATGAAAGCGAAAGGGTTATATACCATGTTATATTCTCTCTTTAACTAAATACCTGAACAAGCTATTTGAAAAAGCCAAAACTGCTAGTAGCTTGGCAAATAACTATAAAGAAGGATTTCTTCATCAAAACATCAGCACAAACTAAATTTTCATTTATGTACACTGCAGTCTTAATTTGAGATCTGATTTTTGTTAACTGTCTCAACATCATCTTTTCTTGCATGGTAAAGAGAACCAGAACTGTGAATAAGTTAGTGTTACATATCATGAAGGTTTAACATTATTTATGAAAATAAAGTGTCCACCATCAGCTATGCAAGTTCCATGACTGTTATGTGTGCCGCATTCACCAGAGTTTTAGTTAAGAATGCATTGTCTTAACTTTTTTGTGTGCATCATGATAAGAATTGCACTTAGTGTATTTCTAAAGAAAATGCTGATCTGATGTCTATTATAGCATTAACCAGTTTTTCAATGGTGTGCAAATTATCCTTCTAGTAGGCTTTGTTAGCCCTGAAATTTTACTTCCTAAGCACTGAACAGTGAAAACAGAGCCAGAAATATGAGTAACAACAAATTGCATGACATCTGCATGTGTAGTGTTAGACACAACATGCAAAGGATGCTTATCAACCATCAACCATCAACCTTGAATTTCCAAGCATCAACCACACAACTATCTACCAAAGTATGCTTATCAACTGCATTTGTGGAATGGGGAGCTCAGCATTACCATGTTCCTTTTACCATATTCTCACTGTCTCAATTTACCAGAGCCTTGTGATCCTCATTATTAATTACCAAAGGGCAACCATGACAAGATGTGATTCAATGTCTGTATTATAACCGCACATTATTGAGCCTAGCCCTAATTTGGACTTGTGAAAGAACTAATGCTAGTTGGTTACAGTTTATAATTTTATTGAAATTGGAATTTATTAAGCAAGTATCCTCAAACTATCTAAAACTAAGTGGGTTTTGCTTATATCAAGGAAAAGGAAAATTTTGATATCTGAAGTGCAATTGCTTTGTTTTAGCAATTATATAAATTAATCATAACTACTTTATTGATTTCAAATTTTCAATGACTAATGCAGGCGTATTGTGATAAAATTGCTTGTAACATATTTCCAACGACAGCATAGCAAAGAGGTGATGGATCCTAAGTTCTTTTTCAATTGGGTTGTTTTTTTTGTGAGCTGGTTGTGATTGTGATTGTTCTTCTGAGAATGCACAGGTTCTAGATCTGATGGTACGTATGCTTGGCTTCTCTGAAGAAGATAAGCAAAGGATAGGTCTTGCTCAACAAGGAGCTAGCAAAGGTGTTGTTCGAGGTGTTCTGGGCTTTCCTGGGCGCCTTGTTGGTGGCATCATGGGAAGTGGCTCATCTCAAACTTCACCTCCAGTACCATCTGACAACCAGGTAATAATCAACGTTAGGGAAGTGGATTTCAGTTAGGATAACTGTTCAGGGGAAAATTGGAAGTTGTCAGTTAATAATAATGGGTAAGATTTTTGACAGTTATGCTAAGTGGTATATTTATAGCGTATTGTTATTTTTCTTTTTTCTTTTTAATTTAAATATTGGAGTTTATCTGAAAATGTTTCATGTATCTGTTATTCTTCTCTTTGTTTATTCCATCTCCTATGCACACTGTAGACCGAAATAATGGAGGACTAGAGTTTTTGTATTTTCTCAATTTGTACAACACTGTAAAAATGTATTGAAGTTTATGATTGAAAACACTTGTGAAGGTTCATAAGAGGGTGTAGCAGGGTGCCTTTGCTTTCCTCTGGGCCACTCTCCTTTTTTGTTTTTTTGGATTCTGTACCAAGTATTTATATGGTTCTATGCTGGGCCTTGTTGATAATATTTTCTATTCATAACTAGTTGCCTGCCAAATGTATTGCCTTGCAATGTTTTCTGTTTGCTGCATGCAAATCCCTTGTTAGTATTCTCTACTAGTTTACTTCCAGATAACTAACATATAGTTGTCTTGAATTTCAGTCTTTTGCAGATCTTTGGGTTGATTTTCTTCTTAAGGAATCAGAAGAGAGAGAAAGAAGAGAGAATGCAGAAACACAGGATAAAGCTGGAGTCTCGATGCAGGGTCAAGAGATTGCATCTGGTGGTTCAAGAGCTCTGTCTGCTTCAGAAACAAGTACAAGTTCATCTGTCAGAGGTGATGTCACTTTAAAATCTCCGTTTAGTTCACGAGAAACAATACATTCAACAGGTGGGTTTTCAGACATTCCAATGACGTACTCATCTACTGAGCAGCCCTTGAGGACACACATTTCAAGAGAAAGTCGGTGGTCTGATCCTGCTGATACAGAATTTTCAACAGTTCCTTTAAATTCTGCTGTTTCTCCCACACTTCCGAGCAGTATACGAAACTCAAGGATGATGCCCAGGCCTTGAGCTTGCCATTGTATTGTATTGGAAAATCATTTCTTGTTCAAGGTAATTATTATATACCATGCTGCCTGATTTATTAGTTATTGAATCCCTAAGATATTTGTATCTATTGAAGGATGTCATTTTCTGTTAAAAGTTGGTACCATGAAAATTTCACTATGTAGCCCTCCAGTCAAGTGTTCCAATTAACTTATTTTTAAAGTTGGCAGAGTATTTGCAGGAGAATAAGTAGGGATACAACGTAGAGATTCTTTTAGGCTACAGGCTTATTTGGCAATTTTGTGCATAGGCTTGGACAATACTGTAGCCTCAAATATCTTTGTAATTGTTTCTATGATGGATTCTTTCTCTCACGGAATGTGATCAATTATAGTTGTTCTTATGAACTTATTGTCCATTACTTTTTACCCTAGTCAAGGAAATATACAATGGTTATTTTGCCTTGGCATAGTTCTTCATTCAGAAGATGATGAGGCCAGAATGATCGTATTTTCTGTTACCTGGTGCACAGTCTTCAAGAGCACAGATGCAAAAAGAATTCTTACTGCTGTTCTTATACTGCACATCACCAAGGCAGTTATTCAAGGTTCCTTTACAAAGCTTTCCACTTTGGATGACCTTCTGTGCTGCACTTTTGATACATAAAGGAAAGTAATGATCAGGATGGCTACAACCGCGATTTCCATGACATCAATGTATTATCACATGCAACCCCAATGTATAGCTCACTTCATAAAAGCTACCATTCAAGGCACATGATAATCTATTCAAATTTGTATCTACATGCATTTAGTTCTCATTGAAAGATCTCAGGGGAGTCGAATGTGTTATGCTGCTCCTTGAGCTTTTGAAAATGATTTCAAAATGTTACTCTTACATGTGCTGGTGTATTTGTTTGCTTTTCAAATTTCAGCACTTTTTATTGATTAATATTACCATGGCGAAAAGTGGGAAGTGCTGTGGGTGTTGTTAAATTGACTGGCATAAAGCAAATTGGAAAAGGAATGCTCCTTTTTGGTTATTTCACACAGTTCTATCAAGCTATTTCCTTATGATACTTCAAAATAAAATTGAATGGAGCCCATGCCTCTTCCAGTTATCGAGCTAAGGATTCCACAGATGTTTAGTCTAATTTAACCTAACTGAAAGTATCCAAAACACTTTATTTTAAAATATAAATTCCAGATTCTTGTCTCTTGAGGAGCCTGAGAATTGAAAAATGCTATACCTGGTTTCTCTTTCATTAAGATGTTAGTGTTATACCTGAAATGCACCATTTAAATATTGTTGGCATACATGAAAAATTTCCACCTTTGCTTGGGTCAAAAGACACAAAACTGATTCTATCACGATTTGACACCATGATAACTAGCACAGTTCAGTTGGGTGTGGAAGATGTGTGAGGCATAATGTGTGAAGTCTAAAGGAGTTACTATTGCAGTCCATTCTCATTTAAGAAAATTCTGGTGAATGTTTTAAACTTTTCTGCCAGCGCTCATAAACTTCCTACATGCAAATACAAGAGTATCAGATTACAAGAGCAGCTGAATAGAATGTTATCTAACCAACCAAGATTCATGGCATCGCAAGTCACAATTAGTTTGCCCATCAGCACTACCTCTGCTAAGAACAAGACCCTGCATCATGTAGTCAGATACTTCAGTACTTCGCTGTTAAACGTGTTTTTAATTTCCTAGAAAGTGGATTTTACTTTTTATATTTTTTGGTTCTCTATAAAATGCTATATTTAAGCTACCAAGCAGGAGAGACGGTAATTTATGCTTTAGAGCCTTTGAACAATCATTACATCAGATTTAGACAAAAGAACTGTTTGAGTGCTAGTACTTTTAAAACTGCGTACAGCTGGCTCTTATCAGTATGAAGACCAGCAACAAAACTCATTTATTCAGTCTGGTTTATATGCAATTTACTCGTACTCAAGCTGTCATTTAATTCTTCATAAGAAGGCTTCTGCAATATCAAAACATACAAATAAAGCATGTGAGTTGATTTTAAGCACAGTCAACTTTTTTTTGCAGCCTCACAACAATAATATGGATACACATCATCTTTTCCTCTTAAGTTATGGGCTCGTTTAAGCACTTTTGATATGCAGTTTACTGTTTACTGAAAACAACTTTCACATGTAACAGCACAGCGTCTAATGATCAACTGAAGTGCTTTAGGCCTTATTAGAAAACTCAACACAAAAATCTTTCTTGGAATTACGATATCCTTGGATTTCTTTTTTTATTGTCAAGTACTTTAGGCCTTATTAAAAGAACTCTTAATACCAAATTTTTATTCTTGGAATTACGATATCCTTGGATTTCTTCTTTTACGGTCTATTTTATGGGTGAGACAGAGGGACCTAGTAGATCTCTCTCTAATTCATTTAAAAAAAAAAAAAACCTTGGAATTGACTCAGCAAAACAAAAGTCTCAAGTGTTTTTTGATGAAGCAGGATTCAGTCAGAAAAAACTTTGGAAAAAAATGGGAAATTAAAACCACTTAAAAATAAGATAAAACATTTTTTTTAAATTTCAAGGCAAAACAATTTCTCAAAGATAAAAAAGTGAGTCAAAATAAAAGCAAGAGGCATAAATATATAGATTTTGTTCATTAATTACAATGCATGGTGTACCTATATATAAATAGGATTTTAGCCTTTTTGTTTGGTTCTTTTAGGTGTGGGAACCCACACCACAAGAAACCAAACATAAAAGAAGGCTAAAAGCCTAACATCCTATGTCAAATCCTAGATAAAAGCCCAAGATCAATCAAACAATGATGGACTAAGATGCCATTTATTGTGAGAATATAAAACCATATATGATGTACCCAACTTTCTAAATGCAATACATACAACTTCTCAATTTGAAACTAGGATCTAGATATCCTCATTTGAGGCAACTAAGATGCCATTTATTGTGAGAATATAAAACCATATATGAAGTACCCAACTTTCTAAATGCAATACATACAACTTCTCAATTTGAAACTAGAATCTAGATATCCCCATTTGAGGCAACACTCCTTAGTTGCAACTAAATCTTCGAGGAGGGAGGGGAAGTTAACGGTTGTACCCATACAAAAAACAATAGATTACTTGTATCTGTCCCAGGTATATCATTATTTCAATTTTTCCCCAATGGGTGTCGTAGAGATTACTTGCATATTTTGATAGTTGGAGGTGTAATTTTGATCTTTGCATTTCATTTCAGTTCTAGAATGTTGTTTTATATATTGTTGCTTCATATAAATTCTAGAGTTGCATCATATCGAGAGTGTTCCAGTTTTCCTTGGCATCGGGTCTATTTTTGCTTTATCATGATTTTGACTCGATTCCTTGAGTGACTCTAATATGGTTTCTAGCATCGTAATTATCTTTCCTTTGCTTGCCTAATGAAGGATTCTAGTGTTACTTCATTAGTGTGCTTCTAGTGTTTCTTTGCATTAGGTTATCTCATTGATGGGGGGTTGAATGATCTCTTCTTCTTCTCTCTTATGGGGGCTCTTTTTCCTCAAATGGGGTTTTGTCCTCTCATTTTTCATGGAGAGCATTACTTTTTCTTATCTCTTTTGGGGAGGATTTTTCTCGTTGGGTTTTGTCATTTTCCCCATTTGTGAGAGATTGCATTTGTATTTTTACATGGGTACCTAACATGGCCTCATAGCTAGAACCCATATTTGTTTCATTTGTATAAGTACTCCCTAAGTTGTACTTAAAGGGGGTGTTGGTGTAAATATGTATTTTACCTATCTATGTCCTATTTACATATTAAGTCCACTTAGGTCTCAAGAATGAATCATTCTAGTAAAGCATTAGTTGTAATTTATCTTATCTAGTTGGCTTTTATTTAATGCTTGTGTCCTAGGTCATTTAATGTTGGCTCATGTCATTTAATTATGACACACTCATTTAATGTTGATACATCATCACACTTTGCCTACAATCATATTCATTATGGCAATCTTGCATCCATAATCATAGCATGATATTTATACCATTTATCTCTTGTAGAAGTTATTTTATCTTGTAGGTGATCTTGGGGTGTTGAGTTCACCATAAACTCCCACAGGATTTACTATCTTATTATTTTACTCGGGGTTCTTTTCTATGGTTGGATTCTCCATGGGGAGTTCCACAATAATTGGAGTAGTTGGTCCAAGAAGTAGCTTCCCTAAGCAAAGCTACATGTCACTTCAACCACTTAGGTTAGATAATCACTTCATCAGTGTATGTTAGTTGAGTTGACTTATTATTGGGGTTAGGAGCAATTTGAACTAGCCACTTGTAGAAGTATTATTATTGTAAGGAAGTTAAGGTAGAAGAACAACTTCCTACCCTAATATTGAGAGGAGGGTTATGCAAACAAAAACATATCTTTACAATAGTTACATAATATAAACATAAATATCATGTATACCACAACATAGTGATTTACGTGGGGAAAACCTTTTTGGGAGAAAAATATCATTCTAAAGCCACCTAATTTATTATTATGAAATCAACAATATTACAATACACTTGTAGAGAAATATTTTCAAAGGAGTATAACCAACCAAAGATTTGAAGGAAACTCAACATCTATAAGACTCACACTCAACCTCCATCTTAATCACCTAATATATACGATACAATACATGAACTCGTCAAATGATATTTTCAAAACCATGAGCTAAAACCACCCAAAACGTGGTTCCTAGCTTATACCCTGTCAAATATTCCCTATGATATGTCCAAACACACACCAACACATGTAACTCCCTCTTGCATCTCTTTTTTGTATCCAACATGTCAAATTTCCCAATTTTAGAGACTTAGCTTCCTAAGGCCATAACTTTTGATATGAGAGTCTAATTGACAAATTGTTTGAACCGTTGGAAAGCTTGTGAAGTGCTTCTACCAAGGGCCTCAAAATTGACTATAAAACTTTTAAAATGAAAAATTTAATATCTTCAAATCCAGCCATGTTCTTGTGATGAAATTTTACTAGCATATTTATTTAGCCATTTCATAGCTTCGAGGAAAATTTTGAACCAATCCATGTTCAAATATAAACTTGATATAAATAGTCAACTCTTGTAGTTGCAAGGTTGATACACATTTTTCCTAATAATTGTTTGGCAGGATTGCTAGTTTTTTTATTCAGAGGTTGTGGTTATTTTTGGAGGTTGCATTGGCATTGGACCAATTCTAATTTTTGCATTATTGCTACTACCATACTTTGTGTAGTGTGGTCATTGTTGAGTTTGCATAGCCAAGGGATCTCCTAAAATCTGCTTGTTTTTGATGTATTGGAATATTTTTTATAACTTCAATCTTAGTAGGATCTACCTAAATACCTTCTTGCGAAACATAGTTCCCTAAAACTATACCTTACTCCATCATTATATAGATTTTTTAATCACTAATAAATAGGTTTGGTCTTAGCACCTTTGTAGTAATTTTTCAAATTGGTTAAGCCTTCCTCATAAGTGTTTCCATAAGTTGTGAATTCATCCATGTAAACTTCTAAATAGTCATGAATAAGATAAGAAAAAATACTCTAACACAACTTGTTGGAAGGTGGTAGGGGCATTACAAAATCCAAATGGAAGGACTATGTATGCATATGTGCCCAAGGGACAAGTGAAAGTTGGTTTATCTAGGTCTTTAGTGCAATCCTGATTTGGTTGTAGCCATTAAATCTTTTTAAAAAGAAAAAAATACTTCTTTGTTGCAAAAGAATCCAAATATTGGTCAATAAATGGAAGAGGAGAATGATATTTCCTTATTACAACATTATGCTCTCTATAATCAATGCAAACATGCCATTTACCACCCTTCTTTAGAACTCTCACCAAAGGGGAAACCCATTGATTATATATGATATGGGGTAAATAAAGCCAACATCTAGGAGGTTTTTTAATTCATCCTTCACAATATCCCAAATTGGAGAATTTATTATTTTTTGCAATTGTCTTATGGGTTTACAATCATCTTTCGTGTATATATGGTTTGTGCAGAGTCCTAGGTCAAGGCATTTCATTTCATGGTAGTCTCATTCAAAGGATATTTTAGGAGCCTACACATTGGTAATAAATTCATTATATTGTTGCATGGTCAACTAGTTGTTGATGTTAAGTGACCTGCTAGGAGAGATTTCAACTTTCTTTACTAATGGTATCATTGAAGCAATGTTTAGACATGATGTATTAAGGCCACAAATGTGGGGATAAGTGATGAAATATGCAGATATTAGATAGATAGTTTGGTGAGTATGTTGTAGCAAAGATATTATGTAGTGGATAATTATTCCTCTATGGATCAATTTTCTAATCTTTTTGCATGATGTTCGAAAAGACATTATCCTCATTCTAGGTTTCCATTAGAGGGATTCTTCCTATAGAATCAATGTTTGAATCAAGTATTAGTCATTATCTTTAGGATCTAACCATACTAGTTGTTTTAGGTCAATAAAAGGTTTTGTGGTGTATAGGCAATAACTTCTTAGTCACATTTCCATTGGAAATTATCATATTTCCTCATCTATAGCCAATAAATGCATCTATTGTTGCCAACCATATTCTTCCTAGTATCAATAGGTATCCTCCTAGGTTAGCCTTTGGTTGTAGGACCATGATGTTAGTTGGATATTCCCAAGAATATAGTATAATGACCAAATCCTTAATAAACTCCTTTTATTTTAATAGTTGAACAATCTAATAATTGTAGTATTGTGGGGTTAGGACAAAGATCAACAAGTTGTGAAGTTAGCATTTTTTCTTTGATCATTATATTAATGTAAGCATCTAAATCTATCAAAGTGTTTTGAATGAGGATTTCATTAATTTGAACATCCACAATTGGTCTACCAAGGTTTTCATACTTTAGAATGACTATATTTCTAAGAATAATGTGTGCAAGTTGCCCAATAAATTGGACAATTTGTGGGTCTCTACTCTTTTGTCTTGGTTTCTCTAGACATAACTCCCTAATATTATTGGTGTAAATTGGTATGTCCTGGATTTCTTAAAAATGAATTTTGACATAAACATTTTTTAGTTGTCCCAAGAAGTCAAATTTTGGTTTGGTTTTTTGTTTTGTTCTAGTCAATCTTTCTAAAAATGGGTGATTGTAGTTCATGATTTCTATCTTTGATGGATTTGACTTAGGATTTGTTGGTGTAAATAAGTGTTTTACCTATCTAGGTCCTATTTACATGTTAAGTCCACTTAGGTCCTAGGAATGAATCTTTCTAGTTAAGGATTAGTTGTCACTTATTTAGTTGGCTTTTATTTAATGCCTGTGTCCTAGGCCATTTAATGTTATCTCATGTCATTTAATTATGATACACTTATTCAATGCTAGTACATCATCACACCTTGCCTATATAAACAAGGCTTCATATGTACATTGTAACAATCATATTCATTTTGACAATCTTGCATCTATAATTATAGCATGATATTTCTGCCATTTCTCTCTTGTGGGAGTTATTTTCTCTTGCAAGTGATCTTGGGGTGTTGAGGAGTTCACCATAAACTTCTACATGGTATTAGAGTTCCAGTGTTGTAGGCTTTCTTCCTAGATTTGAGGGACCTATATTGACGTGAAATATTTTTTTGGGTGTGAGTTGGGGTCTTGAGAACATTGCCATTGAATCTAAGGTGTTAGATGAAGTCAAGTTTTCCTTTTGTTTCATCAAATTTTGTTATGCTTTGATTGATCTACAAAGGTTTGAAGAAGGGTTTGGGTTGCCAGATTTGGGGGGTAGCTGATCTTTGGAAGAATTTTGGGTGAAAACCAACATTGCCATTGTGTATAAAAGACCCAAGAACCTAAGGATCAACTGTCAATTCGTTGATTTTTGACATTTTTTACCTTGGCATGAGGCAATTTTTTTAGGTTGTACAGCGATATGGATCTGTACTTGGTCGTATTGGTCGTATAATATGTTAGTCGCTATTAAGGTTTGTACAGTCTATAGAGTATTAGGTGGAATATTCTTTTTTTGTGTGCATATTGTAGGAGTCAACTTCGTATTCTACATTTGCAGATTGGTTTATGGATTGCACCGCTTATCACATCACATGTCTATTATCAGTGGTATGAATGTTATTTGTTTGGCATTTTCATTATTAAAAACTTTTATTTTTTCAAAACAATTGTTGACAAAGTTTTTTTATACCACAGATGAAATTTTATGTCAGCTCATGGTCATAGGGGGCCTAAGCCCTTGGACCCACCTTAGCGGGGGGGCTAAGCCCCAGGCGGTGCGACCCCTAGCCCATCGCCCCAGTGGCGATGGGTTTTTTTAACATAATTTTGTAGCCGTGGTCACATGGCGAACCACCCACTAGCCCCCAAGGGGCCCAACTATTGTGTCTGGTTAGTCTGCAGATGCCCTAATAAGGGCACTTTTTTCAATTTTTCATAACTTGTAATCCAAGAGGCAAAAATTTTCAAACAAGATATTGTCAGAAAGATGATTTTACCAATTTTGTAGTGGTGTGGGTTATTTTTCATAATTTTGTTGTTTTATGACATTTATTACTATTTGAAGTTAGAACTTCATTTTTGGCTCCCGAGCTCATAATTTTTTGCTACAATCTTGGATTTTCGTGATTTTTGTAGTGTTGGAAAGGTATATCATTATTTCAAATTTTCCCCAGTGGGTGTCCTAGAGATGACTTGCATATTTTGATAGTTGGGAGGTGTAACTTTGATCTTTTCTCTTCATTTCAGTTCTAAAATGATATTCTATATATTGTTGCTTCATTTAGATTCTAGAGTTGCATTATATCAAGAGTGTTCCAGTGTTCCTTGGCATCGGGTCTATTTTTTCTTTATCATGATTTCTACCTAAGTCCTTGAGTGA
The DNA here is from genome assembly GCA_007258455.2 of Sequoia sempervirens. Taxonomy (NCBI): domain Eukaryota; kingdom Viridiplantae; phylum Streptophyta; class Pinopsida; order Cupressales; family Cupressaceae; genus Sequoia; species Sequoia sempervirens. The sequence goes on from VDFB02000007.1 coordinate 47,089,022, forward strand.
CACTAATATGGTTTCTAGCATCATAATTATCTTTCCTTTGCTTGCCTAATTAAGGATTCTAGTGTTATGCCACCAGTGTGCTTCCAATGTTTCTTTACATCAGGTTATGTCATTGATGGGGGTTGAATGGTCTCTTCTTCTTCTCTCTTATGGGGGGTCTTTTTCCTCAGATGGGGTTTTGTCCTTGCATTTTTCATGGAGAGAATTACTTTATCTTATCTCTCTTTTGGGGAATATTTTTTCCCATTGGGTTTTCTCCTTTTCTCCATTTGTGAGAGATTGCATTTGTATTTTTATATGGGTACCTAACAGGCCTCATAGCTAGGACCCATATTTGTTTCATTTGTATAAGTACTCCCTAAGTTGTACTTAAAGGGGGTGTTGGTGTAAATATGTATTTTACCTATCTATATCCTATTTACATGTTAAGTCCACTTAGGTCTCAAGAAGGAATCATTCTAGTAAAGCATTAGTTGTAATTTATCTTATCTAGCTATTTTTTTAATGCTTGTGTCCTAGGTCATTTAATGTTGGCTCATGCCATTTAATTACGACACACTCATTTAATGTTGATACATCATCACACCTTGCCTACAATCATATTCATTCTAGCAATCTTGCATCCATAATTATAACATGATATTTATACCATTTATCTCTTGTAGAAGTTATTTTGTCTTGTAGGTGATCTTGGGGTGTTGAGTTCACCATAAACTCCTACAAAATTTACTATCTTATTATTTTACTCAAGGTTCATTTCTATGGTTGGATTCTTGATGTACCCAAACCAATTTTTTTGCTTCATAAAGGCATTTTGCATAAAAGAGTCTAAACCTTGCTAAAATAATGTCAAATCCAGTTTTTGGGCAATATCAAGCATGGAGTTTGGTCAGTGTTGTGTTAGTCAAAAGCAGTACCTGTTGATTAGAACCTGAATCAGGGACTCAAAACGAGGCATTTCACGATGACAATTTTACCTTTACATGGTCATTTCAGTGACTAAGACGAAGATTTCAGTGGTCAATTTATGAAGATTTCTCAGGCAAAAGCAAAATTGCGCCCCTGTAGCTCAAGGGCGCCCTTCTCTTTGGAGGTCCAAATTTTGTGATATGTGCTCATAAATGCAGTCAATCTCTTCAGAATTAGCTCAATTATCCGTTGAGCTACCTTGCAAAGTTATTCGAGGTCCATAACTCTGGTGACTAACGTCAGAAGCCAAGGTTCAGGAGTTTGAATATTGCAAAAGCTTGTCAATTTTCAACTTTTGCGCCCCTGTAGCTTAGGGGTGCCCTTCTTAAAGAGGGGTTAGACCCTGACATTCCTGCCTATTGATGCATTTAATTTCTTCACGACTAGTCTGCCTATCCGACGAGCAATTGAATGCAGAAATCCGAGTCCTAGAGCTCCGACAGTCAACGTCAGAAGATGAGGTTACGAGGAGACTTCACATCATAGAAACTTTCTCAAAGGGTAAAATTGTGCCCTTGTAGCTTAGGGGCGCCCTTCAAGATGGCCCTTGAGATGATTGAATTTGTAGATAACATCTTCCTGACATCTGTGCTACTCCAGTCCGGCTTCGCAACGCACCAGTCAACCCGTCAATCCGAGATTCTGAATGATCATGGCAGAGATTCTACCAGGCACGTAAATCAATAGATAGAGAAATATGAAATATACACTGTAGCCTCTGTAGACCAGGGGCAACCAACCTTTAGGCCTGTCAAATGGGGTTATTCACTTTCGAAGTCTTCACGAGAGTTGTACGTAATTACTCCAACTATCCAACGAGCCCAGCCGTCAGCCTTCGAGATTTGGAAAACGCTCGTACACACAAGGTTTTTACAAAATATTGAAAAGTGGAGAAAGCTTGAAAAATGGCCAAGTCCAGTCGTATATTCCATCTTGGGAAAGGAACCTTTCTTTTTGAGGTCTTAGAAGCAGTTTTCTTGCTTCGTCGCCTCCAGAGACATCTCTCGTAGGTCCTTCTGGCTACGCGTTGAGACAGACGGTGCTCGAATTAGGTCACCCTAGCTCCTGATATCAGAAGTCAAAGTAGGGCATCTGGTTGAGAGTTGTACTTTTGTCAAAATAGTGTGAGCCTTTTCAAGCCAGGGGTGCCCTTACTTTTGGGGTCCTTAATGCAACTTTTAGGTGCCTTGCGTATATTTGTTAGATGCAGAATACTTCTAGTCATGCAGTGAGCCTATCCTCCAGTCAGTAGGGTTCACCGTTCATCATCAACAGCCGTTTGAAGCATCAAATGGTAGAGTGGAGAAATGGTTTAAGTCTGATGTTTGAAAATCAATTTAATCAAGGGCGCCTAATTTTTTGAGGTGTTCAATGATGGATTTTGCAGTGATGACTCCCAGTAGACATTTCTTCCTTGCTCTGCAGGATTCGCAATAATTTTTCCTGTTCAGTCTCAGCATTACCCGGTCACCCGGAAATCGGTGTTGAAGATGGACAATTGTAACTATGTAGTCAGCTACAAAGTAGGAAGTTAATAAAAAGCATAATATCTTGAGCAAATGGACGCCTATGAGGACAAATGAGGACTTTTCGAAATCAGTGAAGTTCACCAAATGAATCCAAAAGCTTCACATGGTTTGTCAACTGATTAAAATAATATTAAATATTTATTTTTGCATATTTGAGCATTAAATGGCAATTTTCTTAAATTGGCGCCTCTTGTGCTGGATTTTCAAATTGCATGATGAATGTTTTTTTTTTAAATTCCGGACTTCAAGACAGTCTTAGTTCGAACTAGAGGGGTCCAATCAGAAGCCTTCTATTTCAGTCGAGGGTTTTAAATCTTGCAGTTAGCTTTATGGTGCGAATTTTCTCTATTTAAGCATGGTGCCATCATTAAACATTCATCCAGCTTAAGAAAAATTTGTAGTTCTCCAGAGCAAAGGCGAATTTTCACAGGTTGGGCGAATTTATCATCAATTTTTAATGGCGATTGCATGAAACAATTCTTTATGCAAGTTCAAGTTCACAATTATCAACAAGTTTGAAGAACAAGGGGCGATTTTCATAGAAGAAGAATACAGAAAAAATGTCTTTTCTCCTCTCTGATTCTCAAAATTCTCTTAGATTTCAATTCGTATGTTCCTGAAATTGGAAAATTTTGGCAAGTTTGATCATCTGGATTGATTCTATATAGCTTCCTCGAGTTAAATTCATGTGCTTGAATTTTCAGGAATTTTTAACTCCAGAGCATCAGTTCTCGAGTTTCTAATTTTCTCAACTGAAAACTTTTTGCATGATCGAGTAGAAGTTAGATTTTCACATTTCTGACGTTTTGGGTTGTCTTAGAATCTTTTTCTGGACAAAACCCATATCTCAGATTTTTTGCTGAAAATAACTCTTCGATAGGCTATTTTTAGCTTTCCAGAAATCTTGTCAGAACATAGTCGAGTTCATAGTCAACAGGCGAGTTTTTCAAAATGTAGTACACTCAGCTCAAATACAAGACCAAATTAGTCCTTACTCACGACTTCATTGGGACAATTGAGACGAATCTTCACAAGGTGCTGCCAGAGGCAGTCTTAGACCCAGTCAAGATCGAAGATTCAATTATTTAGAACATTTAGCAGTCTAGGCTACTTGAGGCGGCTTCCATACCTATCTCCACTCATTGTGTTGAGTTCGTGATGTCTTGTATTAAGCATTACAACTCTGCTACTTGTGAGATAGTGTCAGTAGATAGACGAGTCATTTGCAGTCTCAAGCCTTTGGATGTTGAGAGAAGTTTTGGTATCCTTCAACACCTGAATAGTCTAGTTATTTCTATGGAGCAGTGCGAGCATGCATTCAATGCTGATATGGACAAGTGCCAAAGAAAAATGGCAAAAAGATGGTTAAAGCAAGCGAAGAATAGATTGCCAAACAATGTGGGTCGTGGTGAGTATAAGGATGAATATGCGATTCTAATCACTTTTAAATCGTGTCTCAGGTCATTCACATGCAAATGTTTTCCAGCCTTGGATGTATTACATCATTGGTCGCATCATATCTGGGCAGGAGCATTATGATTGGGCATCCTTCATCAACAATGTTATCCACAAGAAAATCACCGATTTCCTAGTTGCTCATGAGTTTCACATGTGTTCTTATCTCATGTACTTGATTGCTTATCAAGGTCAGTTTTGAGGGTTAAACACCGTGGGCATTCTTAGTGTTTAGAAAGTCTATCATTATTATGATCAACTTGAGTTCACTAAGGCTGAACGTCACTTCAAGCGTATTCATGAGGCTTTCCTGACTTATACAGTGAGAAATTTGGACCAGGACTTGCACATTCATATCTCAACAGTTGCTAGAGAAGTGATGGATGGTTGGGCATATTGGTTTATTTAGTTCCCGACATACACTTATATCCGAGTATATGGATTTACAGGAAATCCAACTATGCTTCCATGCTATCCTTCAGATAGAACAATCTTTATGGAGTTCCTGAGGCAGTTGCATGATGCTCATCGTCATTTATGCCGCAAGCATAAACCAACTACCAATTTTCCTTTTCAGTTTGGAATATATTGGTGCAAGATGATAGTTGATGCCAAAGCTGCAGGACAAGAGTTAGAGAGATACCATCTCAAGTATCTTGTTGAGGTCTGTGCTTATGATCCTTGGGGTCATTACACAACATGCCTTGGTGGTCACGCATATCATAAGCCTTCTATGGAAGACTATTAGGCCAATTGCGTGGATGACTTCGAGATCCGCAGACGTAGCTACGACTGCTTCTCTCTCTCACAAATTTCTATTTTCTTGACAAAAGATGTGGGAGGTTTATCAGATGATGAGGGAGAAGTCCTTCCTCAGTTTTTCAGAGAGAAGGTTGACACACAACCATTGCCAACAATTGATTGGTACGCCAAGGAGTACACAGTAGTAAAGGAGAGGTCAAGTAGAGTTATTCAGAACAATATACTTTACCTCGATAGTAGGAAGACCAGGAGGGTAAGTGTGCCTAGAGTAGAGCCGCCAGTGGTGGATCCTTCACTACCTTCCTCGTCAAAACCCAAGCAGAAGAAGAGGAGTAATCCTCCTAAGAAAATTCAAGTGCCGAACAATTCAAATGGTAAGATGCTTGCCATTGATACACACACAGAGCCGGTCAGATAGTCTATCACAGAGCTAGTTCAGAGTCTGCTAGTGCCTGAGGTTCAGCCTCAAGTTCCTATACTAGTTCCAGAGCAATCACCAGTCCCGATTCATATCGAATTGGATTTAGACTCCCCATCTCCCAACAGTTCCTCTACATATTCACTCTCGTCAGAGCCTTCTATTGCTAGTACAGATCCTTCCAGTAGCATTAGCCGAGACCAGTCTTGGATTGAAGCACATCTAGGAAGGAAGAGGAGGCAGCCATCCTATGACCTTAATTAGACTATGATCAGGTTTACCAGGATGTGCCAGACAAGAAGATCAAGAACATGGTCCACATGGAGAGGAATACTGATATGGAGATTGTCATCGAGAATGCTATAACTCCACAGGGGAAGAGCTTGGATGAGTTGGAATCTCAGGACTTCGAGGTTATCATAGTCAACCTTGGTCGTAGCACATGCCAGACTTAGGTTGATCTTCTATAGGTTGCTACAGATAGTGCCAGGGATAGAATGCTGAAGGACGGAGAAGACAAGGCAACCCTCAAGGCTGAAATCAGACAGCTTCGTCAGTAAATTTCTAGCCTTGTACATAGGTAAGATGTTACCGCCACACTCCTACCAATGCTTGAGCCTCCAACATAACAAGGCCAACTTAATCATTTAGTTGCATATGGAAAGCGTTTGGAGGAATGGCAGGAGGATTTCATTGCTAAAGGCCGTTCTATGCTTACAGAGCTATATCAGTTGCGGTATAATGCACGAGAACTCTGTCTATGTCTCCAAGATGAGGAGTGAGACATGGAAATTAGTAGACCCCGGGACGAGATTATGATTGCTCACCTGAGTATGGCATATGAATCAATCACAGATGTAGAGGATAAAGAAGTTAGCTACTCTTGGAAAACAAAGTTGGTTTTCAAGGCAAAGATAGAGGAGACTATGGCGTCAGAGTTGGTTGAGAGTAGAGAGCACGTTACTAGTGCAGTCCGGTTTGTGAGAACCTTAGTATCTCGCTTACCGTGTCGATATCAGATCGAGGGTGGTGCATATGTTGAGCTTACTGATGTTCAGTCAGAGCTCCAAGCACTCATTCATACTATTTTTTAGTGGGGAGACCGTTGGCTGTAAGATTAATCAGCTTACAGTGATGTCAACATTGTTCGATGAAGCAACCAGAAGCAGAGGTGAACTTCAGTCCCAGATAACAGTTGGTGAGGACATGCTTCACAGACATAACATACTTCGACATAGTATTAGAGCCCCAGATAGTGATGCAGCTAACAATCTCGTTGAGGGATTGGTTGCTCGAGATCATGATTAATAGACTTCAGTTCCCACCTCTCAGGATAGACATTACACACAAGAGTTAGACTTGGTGTGATCTTATCAAGTTAACTCGCTGTCTTATCTCATGCATATCTATTTTGGGATTAGATTTATTCACTTGGAGTTACATTTAGGGTTTACGTTAACTGATGGTAGTGTTCCAGTTAACATTGCTTTCAATAAGGACGTGCATGCTTGCACATTGTCCATTTTTAGACTAGATGTTTTGGTTAACTGACGGTAGCTTTCTAGTTAACTGTATAGTATGATTTATTAGGGTTTAGCAATAATCTTGCATGCATTGCAAGACTGTAGTTGACTCAAGGTGATTTTAGGGTTCCCTACACCTTTTGATGTCTATAAATAAGAGCTTTTTCTCATTTGTACATAACTTTTGCGTGATAGGATACATGTTGTGCCCACCTTGCCTGTAGTATTGCGATTTTGTATCTGTTCACGAACTTTTGCACGAAAGAGAAATATATGTTGTGCCTACCTTTCCTTCAATATTGCTCGTTCTGTATCTATTCATGAGTATTTACTATTGTGATGAATTGTTATGCCACTTGGGTTTCATGCAATTATGATGGTGAATTCTTGCTTTAGTTAGATATAGTGGCTAGTTTGATCGTAGATTGTATGTGTGTCTCGCTTATGCAATTTATTGTCCTAGTTGGATATCCTTTATGTTTTGTGTTCAATAAAATCGTTCAGATTGAGCTGATAGATGTACCACCTTGCCTTCAAGTTGAGAATCTGTACTTGGTTATCAT